>OY755204.1:32072477-32704460 GCA_963576765.1 Draba incana | reverse complement strand
GTGAAAAAACTAAAACATCATGTTTTATGGAACAGAGAAAGTATAATTTTAACTAGGTTAATACCCGTGTTGTAATTAAACGGATTTCATTGTAATCATTAATTTTATTTTGAAATTGTTTGATTACATGTAAATGTACATATGGGTAAAGATTGTTAATATTATTAGGGAAAAACTGTCTATTTCCCAACCGTAACTATGACATACACATATAATTTCACGAAATGTTTGACTCCGCACAGATATCCACCAACTGGAAGTTCCATGTCTATTTCCCCACCATCTTTAAAAATCATAAATTATTGTAAAATTAAATTTAAAACCGAATTTATGATTTTTAAAGTGTTTTTAAAGTTTTGACATGGAACTTCCAGTTGGTGGATATCTGTGCGGAGTCAAACATTTCGTGAAATTATATGTGTATGGCATAGTTACGGTTGGGAAATAGACAGTTTTTCCCTAATAATATTAACAATCTTTACCCATATGTACATTTACATGTAATCAAACAATTTCAAAATTAAATTAATGATTACAATGAAATCCGTTTAATTACAACACGGGTATTAACCTAGTTAAAATTATACTCCCTCTGTTCCATAAAACATGATGTTTTAGTTTTTTCACACTTATTAAGAAATAATTAATATTTAATAATAACTACCTTAATTCTTTCACAAAACCATTTTTTTATAACTATGAACCAATAGTATTCAAATCTTTTCATTTAATGCTTTTTGAAATTTGCAATTTATTAATATTAACTAATAATAATAATCTAAAACATTATTTTTTGTGGAACAAGTAAAAAAAATAAAACATCATGTTTTGTGGAAAGGAGGGAGTAATAGACAAAGAATCATGCCATATATAAGCAAAGAGACACTATCACTAACTCTGCTTTTCTCTCTCTCTGAATCAAACACAAACTCACAATTCATTTGGTCAAACACATACTCTGAATCGCTTCTTCGACTTCAATAACCACAAACTCACAATCAAACACAATTCATTTCAATCTGATCATCCAAATCTGTTTGCATTAGCAAACATTATTCATGGAAGAGAAGTGGAAGCTGTCAAAGAAAGATACAACAGCTTCTTCTTCTTCCTCTAAGTCAAAGTTTTCTAGAAGCTTCTCAACAAGTGCTTCCTCAATAAAGTCTCCAGTATTCATAAGAAGTTCCTCTACGAAATGCTCTATCCCTTCCTCTTCCTCTTCTTCTTCTTTTTCTTCCTCTTCAATCTCTAGAAGCTTTTCAAGAAAAGAGAGAAAATCTTCTTCTTCGTCTTCTTCATCCTCTTCTTCTATTACTCAGAAATATAGCAGCTTGGCTAAAGAACAGAAAGCAAGGTTTTACATCATGCGAAGGTGTGTGGCTATGCTTGTTTGTTGGCACAAACATGGAGATTTTGTGTCTGTTTAGATCTTAAAACCGATCTTAAACCAGTTTAAAACCAGTCAAACCAATCAAAATTGGAACGGGTGGGGAACTAGACATTTAACTTTCATCCGGTGGGGAAATAGACATGGAACTTCCAGTTGGTGGATATCTGTACGGAGTCAAACATTTCGTGGAGTTATATATGTATGTCATAGTTACGGTGGGGAAATAGACAGTTTTTCCTATTATTAGGCACCAAAAATATATCATAGAATGAAGTGTGTATGTACTTTTGATCACTTTTATAATTCCTTATAGTATGTATGTATTATTGGGATACAATATTATTTGATTTAGTTAAATAGTTAGATCTACATTTATTTGTTTTTGTGCAATTAAAATGGTATTATATTTTACGATGAAAAAAAATTGAAATTGTTTTTTTTTTATGGGAAGATTAGTAGTATATATATAATGGATACATTTCCTTAAAATAATTAATTGCTTTTGTCATAATATTGGAAGATTCTAAAGGTGATGATTGTTTATAATCTTAGAAGATAATTTACACAATTATGTTTTGGTTATAGAAAATGTATCATTTTGAAGTGTTTGGGTAGTAGTATGGTAACAATTATTATTAATTAATAAATTAGAAAATGGTGAGAAAATATAAGGCGATGACACATCATCAAAATGATCCCAAAATGTTTATCCTTAAATATATAGATGATATATAGTTAGCTCGTCATGAGGTATAAACTTTTTTTCCGTCTAGTTGCGAACTAAATTTTCTTGTTGGCGTCGAGTTAGGAATAATTTAGGAGGGTTTATTGGTTTTGATATTTTAATGGATTTGAAATCTATATAGGATTTACAAATTTTTATGATTTTTCAATCCAATATGTGTATTTTGATTAGTATTTGAGAATCACAAAGTTTTTTCTTGGATTTAGGTCTTTGTATTTTTTACATAGAAAATTCCCTCCAAATTGACAAAGTTCATTTTAAAGTAAATATGTAAAATTGAATAAGGGGTGTTTTTTTTTAATCGTCTGGAATTATTATATAGAGATTATAATTATCGTTAGACTAATTTGATCAATTTGACCTAATCCTATTTTGATGATACTCTACTGCATGTTGTCTTTGCAATTAGGGTGAACAGCTTCTACATAGACATCCATGATGCATCAACTCTCCATGTACGACATCTTCCATTATGGTCAAGCCCTCCCCGATGAACGGCTCTGCATATACGACATCTTCCATTATGGATAGACTCTCCCCGACCAACTGCTCTGCATGTACGACATCCCCAACGATGGACATGGTTTCTCTGGACGACTCTGGAGCTTCTGAAAAGTGCCCTCCATTAATCTGCAAGAATTTGTTTTATATGGGATTCGAACCTCAAACCTGATGTAGAAGCTTTTAAACCATTGACCACTGGGCCAAGGGGCTTCCACAATATAAGAGGTGATTTGGATTTATATCTGAGAATCTCAAATTAAATACCAAAACTAGTAAATCCTTTTAGTGTCGACTTGTATTTATTAATCCGAAATCTCTTATGTCTATTATATAAAATTAATGTCATATTTTGGTTCAACTATATAATAGCAAAGGTAAGTACATTTAGTTTGACTAGCTTGAAAATTTTCCAACATACCAAGTCGGTACTAAAATGTTGTACAAAACCAGTTGTTTCCAAAATAAAAAAATGGTGGTTTCCTTAATCCTACAAATTTTAATCACAAAATGTGGTGTACTTAACATCCTGTTAAACTATTTACAATAAACATTTTATTATGGTCACCAGTTTTATTTGTCAGCTATATTCTCTTAGTTTTAGTATCATTTTATATATGTCCCACAATTTTAACTACTCACACAGATTTTCCAACAAAAAACAAATAGTAATTTTTAATTTAATCTTAAATATGTTTATTTATATATCAATGAGTGTTAAAATATATTTTGAAAAAAAATATTACACGTTTATAGTTTTGAAAAATTAGATATCAAAAAGAATATATTTTGATCCACATTAGTTGGTGAGATTTTAATATTAGATTTTGAAATCATTTTAACATTAAATGGCACATAGCTAACATGGCAAATTGACGTAGCGGAAGCTATGATAATGCAAGGATCTTATTTAGTCTGAGAATACCTAAGATCAAAGCCTTCCTGGATTCATTGAGATCAACCTATATCTACTGAAACAAGGGCTTAGAGAATACTCTTCTCTGAAAAGCACAAAGCTCTTTAATTTTATTAATCAATCAACTGAATACAAAGAAGACCTAAACGGCTTATTTATAATAAAACATAAGAAAACCCTAGATACTATAGAGTATTCTAGAAAACCCTAAAAGATAAACATCATAAATATCAATATATTTAAAATACAAATAAATGACAATTATCCTAATTATGCGTTGCATCAGGTCTCGCCGGCCAAGAAAGATTCATCCTCGAATCTTCAATAGGGTTTTCAGCATAGGAGCTTTATGAATATCCACCTTCATCTCCTTCTCCTGATTCTGCACGATTTTTGCACGGACCCGATTTTGCACGAGCTCGAGATTTGCACGAACCGGATTTTGCACGCTTTTTCTGCAGATCTGATTTCGCACGGATTTTGCACGAATCAGATTCATAAAAATATCTTCTCTGAAGACGAACTCCATAACCATAACTTCATCTTCATAGATATCATAGATCGAATCACCATGAATCTCTGTGTAGATCTCATGGATCTCTTCTCTCGCGACAAAAGGACTTTCGTCCTCGAAAGTGTAGCAACTTCCATTCACCATGGCAACCAGAATCGTTCTCTGATTAAGAAATCAAAGAGATTAGCTCTGATACCAACTGACGTAGCGGAAGCTATGATAATGCAAAGATCTTATTTAGTCTGAGAATACCTAAGATCAAAGCCTTCCTGGATTCATTGAGATCAACCTATATCTACTGAAACAAAGGCTTAGAGAATACTCTTCTCTGAAAAGCACAAAGCTCTTTAATTTTATTAATCAATCAACTGAATACAAAGAAGGCCTAAACGGCTTATTTATAATAAAACATAAGAAAACCCTAGATACTATAAAATATTCTAGAAAACTCTAAAAGATAAACATCATAAATATCAATATATTTAAAATACAAATAAATAACAATTACCCTAATTCTGCGCTGCAACACAAATTCTTTTACTTAGCGTTGACGAGATAGTTATTGTGTTGGTTAAAGGAACTGTTTTAATTAGAATATTAGATAACGTATGCATTTAAAGAGAATTGTTCCATAGCTAACATGGCAAATTCCGATTGGGTAGATCTTATAGAACTCGAGGTCTTATTCTTACCATCACAAGATGTCCACATTGTCGAAATCCTACATAGTTAGATCTGCCATTAATGTTGGAGGAACCAATGTCGTACGTTTATATATACATAACACTCCATGAATTTAATACAATAATACATACATACATCTACATATAAATATGGACAATCATAAATCTTCATTTAAACTTGTCACATGAGAGAGATCCCAACATGGGCACGATATTGCTTTCATATCAGTGTGTAATATGTACGCATATGTTTTACATATAATTTATATGATTGAAGAATATTTATTAAATATTAGGGATCCATATAATACATAAATACATCTATATATAAATATGGACAATCATAAATCTTCATTTAAACTCGTCACATGAGAGAGATCCCAACATGGGCACGAGAAAAATTATCGGTATTGCTTTCATATCAGTGTGTAATATGTACGCATATGTTTTACATATAATTTATATGATTGAAGAATATTTATTAAATATTAGGGATCCATATATATTATTGCCATAGTGGGACAGGAATCACAAGAAATAATGTGGAGGAGGAATATAATAACTTTTGAAAAAACTGATTCACTAGTAGTATTAATTATCCGCGAAATGAATAAGAATCATACAAATGAGTTAACTTTTATATCAAAAGTCAGTAGTAGATAATATTGAATTGTTAAAAAGAAGTACAAAAAAAATCCAAATTTTGATATTGTTAATTATTGATGTTTATGTGACTAGTATCTATTAAAAAGGTGTACTCTTTATCAATGCGCTGTATATTAATTACTAAGGAAATAATTTTCAGAATTAAATAACAATATACAAATACTGCATACCAAGAATTGCATGGCTAATATTTTCAGATATTAGAAACTATTTTGTTCGTATCCAAAGAAAAAAAAAAAGAGAGTATTATTGTGTGGGGGTTGGAGAAGAGGGGCAAAGGGGGATGGAGAGATAGAGTTTCGTATGATTAATGATTTTTTTAAGAAAGGAAGAGAGTGGACAGGTTTGGTCTAATAATATTCTACATGTTTTTCACTTATGTCTTTAGACCAGCCAGGATTTACGCAAAAAAAGAACCCACATTACAGTGTCCCCATTTTTGTTTTGTATTTCTATATATATATGATCCACATATTTCAAATCAACTCTCCTCAATGCCCTTAACACCCTAACGGTAGTTTGTGTTGGAACCATTTTTTTTGGGTTAACTAAATTGGTCTTGTATTAGACAATTTAGTTGATGAAAATTAGAGTTTAAATGTGAATGAGAAATGAAAAGTGAACCAATAGGTTCATGGAAAAATCTTAACTAATAAAGTATAAAAATCTTATAATTACATTTTGATGTAATTAAGATATGGATTTGGATTTGGATTTGGTAAATGAACCATAATGAGATGTCTCCACCGTGAACACCAACGATGACGTCATTAAAAGCGGACTTAATGAGATGTTGGTAGACATGCAGTTCGGTTCTTTTCCGACTATTAGTGTGGCGATCCCCACTACCGGTGTGACGATGTTTGCTCCTGCCTCGGTGGCTGTTCATGCAACATCGACAACGGTCCCTCCCTCATATCCAACGGTGCAGATTCCTTCGGGAAATTCTGCTGGATTACTTCCAGACAAATTTGAAGGAAGATCCTTCAAGATGTGGCAGAAGAAGATGCACTTCTACCTAACTACGATGAATTTGGACAAGTATATTCGTGAAGAGAAACCCTTTCTCCCACCGAATAGCACCGATCCTATGGCGGTTGCGACTGTCCAAGCTTGGATACATGGAGTTTTTTTGTGCAAAGGATACATCTAGAGTCAGCTGATCGACTAGTTGTTTAACGTGTATTCAAATTCTGTAACCACTAAAGAATTATGGGATTCTTTGGAAAAGAAGTATCGCTCCGAAGATGCTGGATCGTAGAAACATGCGGTGGCCAGGTTTGAACACTACAAGATGGTGGATTCTCGACCCTTGATGGAACAAGTTGAGGAGGCCCAAAATATGCTTCTCGACATTTATGCCGAAGGCATGAGGCTGTGTGAGACCTATCAGGTCGCTTGTGTGATTAAGAAGCTTCCACCTGGTTGGACAGACTTCAAAAACTACATAAGTTGAAGAAGAAGTGGATGAGTCTTGAAGACCTCGTCATGAAGCTTAGGATCGAGTCTCACAACCGCAAAGAACTCGAGGTTGGTGTGGTGATTCGTGATCCGAATGCAAACTTGGCTGAGCACTATCATGCTAACAAGCAAGCAAAGTGGCAGAACAAAAGGAAAGCTTGACAATGGCAAAGGAAGAGTCGCTCCTCAAAATACTCAAAAATTCAAGAAGAAGGGTGGTGGCGGTGAAACTTCCAAGCCAAAGTTCACCAGAATTTGTAACAATTGTCAAAAAGTTGGCTACAAGTCATTTGAGTGTCGGAGTAAGAAAGCTCCGAAAGTTGACAAGTATGAGGCCAATCTCACCGAAGCTGACATGTGTGTGGTTATCACCGAGGAAAATATTGTTGAGAGCCATCCGAAGACTTGGTGGTTCGATACCGGTGCATCAAGGCACATATGCATGGATAGAGAGAGTTTCTCTTCCTACCGGAAGAACAAGAGCAACGAGAAGCTCTTCATGGGAAACTCCGCAACCTCGAAGATCATATGTATTGGAAAGGTGGTCTTGAAGATGACTTCTGCCCGTGAGCTCATCCTTACAAATGTTTTACACGTGCCAGACATGCGGAAGAATCTGATTTCGGGTTCTCTTTTGAGCAAGCATGGATTTGCTATGGAGATTGAAGCGGATAAGCTGGTCCTTTCCAAGTATGGGATGTTTTTGGGTAAGGGGTTTGTTTGTGATGGGTTGTTTAAGATGTCGGTTGAGGCTGTAATTCGTGAGAGTGATGTGGGCAATGATGTTATTACTGATGTAGGCAATAATGCCATAAATGTTGTAACCGAGGCTTCCACCTCGGAGAAGAAGAATAAGAAAACTGTAGCTTATGTTGTTGAGTCATTTAATTTATGGTATGAACGTTTAGAACATGTTAACTTTAGATCTATGAGTAGATTAATGAACATGAACTTAATTCCTAAACAGAAAATAAGCAAAGATAAATGTGCAATTTGTGTTGAAGCAAAACTCACGAAAAAACCATCACCGAGCATTGAAAGAACAACGGAACCTCTTCGTTTAATTCATACAGATTTGTGTGATTTAAAATATATTCAAACGAGAGGTGCAAAGAAATATTTCATAACCTTCATCGATGATTGTACTAGATACTGTTATGTATATTTACTACGCAGTAAAGATGAAGCATTGGAGACATAAGTTGGAAGTAGAAAATCAACTTAATAAAACTATTAAAATAGTTAGAAGTGATAGAGGAGGTGAATATGCTGAACCGTTCAATGCATTTTGTAGAGCACAGGATATTATTCATCAACCGACCGCTCCCTACTCACCGGAATCTAACAGAGTTACGGAATGTAAAAACCAAACTCTTAAAGAAATGATGAATGCAATGTTGCAGAAATCTGGGTTACCCCAGAACATGTGGGGGGGGAAGCTTTACTTACCACAAATTTTATCCTGAATAAAATACCGCATAAAGTTACCGGAAACTCAATATGAACTTTGGAAAGGTAACACGCCTTCGTATAAATGCCTGAAAGTGTGGGGGTGCCTAGCAAAAGTTTCAATTCCCCCACCGAAAAAGGCAACGATAGGACCTAAGACGGTAGATTGCATTTTTAACGGTTATGCGCATAATAGTAGTGCATATCGATTTCTGGTACATAAATCTGATATTCCAGAAATACATGCGAACACAATAATGGAGTCAAGAAATGCTTACTTCTTTGAAAATGTGTTTCCGTGTAAAGAAAAAGCGAGTAATAAAAGAACTCGTGAACACCGAGATGATCTTACCTCAACAAATGAGGTAAGTAACTCTGGTACTACTATAAATGATGAAGAAAAAGAAGATGAATTCAAACTTAGACGAAGTAAAAGACCTCGAAAAGTGAAGGATTTTGGTTCTGATTTTTTGGTTATCTTTCTAGCTGAAAATGAGCCAAAAAAATTTTCGGAAGCAATGTCTATTCCAGACGCGCCTTCTTGGAAAGAAGTCGTAAATAATGAGATGGACTTCATTTTGCAACATAATACCTATGAGATAACATATCTACTCGAAGGATGCAAAGCTCTTGGGAATAAATGGATTTTCAGAACAAAACTGAAAACTGATGGAGAGATAGACAAGTACAAAGTAAGACTTGTGGTGCAAGGGTTCAGGCAAAAAGAAGGTCTGGATTTCTTCGACACTTATTCTCTAGTAACGAGAATTACTTCCATCCGAATATTAATTGGTATTGCTGCTTTACGAGACCTCGAAATTCATCAAATGGATGTCAAAACTGCTTTTCTAAATGGTGATTTAGAAGAAGAAATTTATATGAAACAACCCGAAGGGTTTGTTATCCCAGGACAAGAACACGAAGTGTGTAGAATTGTAAAATCAATATATGGACTTAAACAAGCTCCTAAACAGTGGCATGAAAAAATTGACAATGCAATGATGTTAGATGGGTTTCGCTAAATGAATGTGATAAATGCATACACATAAAAAATACTCCACAAGGATACATTTTATTGTGTTTATATGTCGATGATATGCTTATTATTGGAAACAATAAGGATATTATTAATAAAACTAAAAACATGCTCAAAGGAAAATTTGACATGAAAGATATGGGTTTAGCGGAAGTAATCCTTGGAATAATGATCGTAAGAACTTCTAAAGGAATTACACTAACTCAAGATCATTATGCTGAAAAAATGCTTGAGAGGTTCAAGACCTACTCAAATGGAACGGCTAAAACTCCCATGGATCCTCAATTTCATCTGACAAAAAATTCGGGTGATACAGTTTCACAGGTAGAATATGCAAGAGTGATAGGAAGTCTAATGTACTTAACAAATTGTACTAGACCAGATTTGGTGCATTCAGTAAATGTGTTAAGTCGATACACGAGTAATCCAGGTCATACTCATTGGAAAGCAATAACGAGGGTATTGAACTATCTTCGTTACACCAAGAGTTATGGATTGCACTATGGTAAAGAACCAGCGGTGTTAGAAGGCTATAGTGATGCCAATTGGATTTCTAATTCTAGAAACTCGAAATCTACAAGTGGATATGTCTTTACCCTGGCAGGTGAAACAGTATCCTGGAAATCTTCCAAACAAACTCTCCTGGCTAGATCAACCATGGAGTCAGAGTTTATAGCTTTAGATAAAGTAGCGGAAGAAGCAGAGTGGCTTCAGAATTTTTTGGAAGACATCCCGATGTACATTGTGATAGTCAATCGGCTATATCCCGGGCACTTAATAAACTATATAATGGTAAATCTCGTCATATTCGGAGGCGACATAAAACCATTAGACAATTGATCTCAACTGGAGTACTCACGATAGATTATATTAAGTCGGTTGACAACTTAGCTGATCCGTTCACAAAAGTTTGCCGAGAGATCAATTTGTTAAATTATCAAGAGGAATGGGTCTAAAGCCTATAACTAAAAATGACGCTTAATGAATATCCAACTTATGTCATTCGGATATCTGACGACATAGGTTCAAAGGGCCAACAAAATAAAGCTGATTGAGAAAAGAACACTGTAAGACTATGTCTATACCCAGTTCCTAAGATGATAAGCAGTGTTACATGTGTGTGAATAGGTTAAGTTGTGGCTTTTAATGATTCCATAACTTTGAGATATCAGTGAAGTAATACAAGGTGCTTCTTAAAACAAATTTGATGGCAGATCACCTAGTGAGTGTGAAATGGGGCCGTTTCTAGGAGAATGAACGTAAGGCTATATTCTCAAAGTTCACTCATGATACCAGGAATGTTCACGGCAAAAATGAACACAATAGTGAACTAATCTCTACGAGAAAAATGTTGCTATACGATGACTGTTGTCTCGGTTTAGATTAACATTCGGGTGGTTCAAGACATCATGTTCACCTCCTGGCCAAGTAAACTCGACAGAAATTAAAAATGATTGGTTCAAAGCTGAAAAATGCTACCTCTCATATATAGTTACATTTTCGTATACTCTCGAATGTCAGTCTAGTTTAGTATAGTCGAGTCTGCATATGTTTATTGAGTCTATCGAGTTTGTTGAGTCTGCATATGTTTAGAGTCATTTCCATTCATGTGGGGGATTGTTGGAACCATTTTTTTTTTGTTAACTAAATTGGTCTTGTATTAGACAATTTAGTTTATGAAAAATGGATTTTAAATGTGAATGAGAAATTAAAAGTGAACCAATAGGTTCATGGAGAAATCTTAAATGATAAAGTATAAAAATCTTATAATTACATTTCGATGTAATTAAGATATGAATTTGGATTTGGTAAATGGGTCATAATCTTAGTGGGCCAAATTCAACTAAAGTTTTGTGATTAATTGGATTTAATACAAAAAAAAATTATTCATGATCAAGTTTTAAAGAAAAAAGCAAAGAAAACGTTAATTGATTTCAAAGAATCAAAACGTTAGTGTATTAGTCAAATCATTATTATGGACATTCATTGCTAGATTATGTAATAATGTATTTGTATGTACGTTGGCGTAATTATCATTACACCATTATTGACTTTTATGATTCTTTCAATACTTGGTCAAGAAGAAGCATGAAACGTACGGTATTTACGGGCATGATTTGATTGTAATCAAATAATGATTTGAACGTAACTTTTAACCGAGTCTTTATTTCTTGCTTTGGGAAATGGCAATATAAAGAGAGCATTTCTCACTTCTCCAAAACACACAAGATACAATAATCTTTCTCTCATTTTACTAAGTTTTTTAGCAATTCCTCTAAAGAAAGTAAGTCGAGTCTCGAGAGTATCGTAGAATTTTTTAGTTCGGTAGAACCGTGATTCGAGTGTTCGCGAATACGGTTATTTGTGGTTGTACCCTGAGATCATTGAGTCACTTATCTCGTCGCACTACGGGTGATTCAAAGGATTAAAGAAAAAAATTCGTCTCGCCTCCGCAACTCTCTTCTTTCCTTAACGTATTTCTTATCGAAGTTCATAACTGATTCGTAGCTTCCATATTTTGGTCCTACAGTTTGATCACTCAACTACTTGTTCAATATTATTTTCAAAGATATTCAAACTCGTCTGAACCAACAAATATATTGTCCGCGAAAAACTAAAACTCCTAACCTAGAAATTCGTCGTTCGTTTTGTGAAAAGGAACACCATACATATGCATGTACAGTAAACCTGAGTTAGTATTCCAAAATAATATATATATACTAGGTGTTATTCCGCGTTATACGCGAGGATAATGATTTTAAATAATTTTACATAAGAAAAAATGGTATAAATCATTTTCACATATTGATTTTTTTTTTAAATACATGTTTATTATTTCATACTTTTTTGTATCAAATTATTTGATGTTTTAGAGTTTATTTATTTATTTATATCAAAATGGTTGTTGTTTGGGGGAATTAGAAACATGCCACCTTTGAAAATATTTTTTGAAATATGCCACCTTTGAAATTATTCACTACAAGAAAACACCCCTATTTGCGAGGGCGATTTTCGTCGCAAATTCGTAGCACATGGCTATTTGCGACGATTTTTCGTTTGTCGCAACAAGCTCGTCGCAAACCAAAAATCGTCGCAAAATCATCGCAAATATATCAATAGTCGCAAAACCGTCGCTATATTAGCGACGAATTTGCGACTTTACTTTTTGAGACTGTATGGCGACAAATACTGTTTACTGCAGATTTGCGACGAAATAGCATCGGTTTTACGTGGTAAATGTTTGCGTCGACTTAGCGGCTTTTTAGCGTCGAACATTTTGTATGGAATTGCGACGTAATTACGACGTCTTTTTTGCATCGGTTTTGCGTCGAATAGTTTTGCGACGGTATTGCGGCTTCTATTTGCGACGGTATTGCGACTAGTTGTTTGCGATATGTTTGCGTCAAACAGTTTTGCGACGCATTTGCGTCTGTTATTTGCGACGGTTTTGCGAGGGATTTCGATATGATTTATAAATAAAAAAGAAAAAGAAAATAATTTATAATTTAAAAAAAAAATTCAAAAATATATTAAATTTAATATAAAATATAAAATAAATTTTAACATAAAACATTAAAATACATAAATCTAAAACCGAAAACAAATCTAATCGAATCTGATATTATCGAGCGGATCCCTGGTCGATGTGCCTCCTTCGTCGTCTTGTCTCCTACTCATAATCATGGCAATGACAGGGTTCGTCTTCGCTATCTCCGCGAACATATCATCATAGACGGTCACAGTACTCTCTAACGTTTTCTCCGTTTTGCCGAGCCGTTGTTTTGTTTCTTGGAGCTCCTTTGCTATTTGCGGATCAGAAGCAAATCTCGAAACGGGACAAAATGGCACTCCCTGATCATCCGTCCGGATAGATCTTGTAAATGCCATCTTTCCCTTACGGGTTCGAGGAGCTATCTACAAAATAAAATTAAAAGTTTACAATTTTACATAAATAATAATAATATAATTTTATTTTTAAAAATGTTAATAGTATAATAAATATTTAAAAATGTGAATAAAATTAAAAAGGAAATTAAGTTTTTACCTGTGATGCGACACGGTTGCTCGCCATCGGTGTCATCTGAGTAGGTTGACCATCGGGAGTAAGCTGGGTTGAGAGTTCTTCGACTCGGTCAATGACATCGTCGTGGAGCTTGTGGACACGTTCATCAACCCATGTCCCGTCCCGCCTGCGGTGGGTCTTCTCCCAAACCTCTGGCATCGTTGCGGGAACTCCTTTTTCCACGGCCTGAAAATTTAAACATATTAGAAGTTGAGATTTTTGTGACCGTAAAAATTGAAAGTAAAAAATTTAATAACTTACAATGTCAACAGCATGCTGAGCATAAGAAATCTATCCCGAACAGTGTTTTGAAGGCTGGTCACTACCGCCAACCTTCGTCAATCGAGCAGACGAGCACTGGGCAGACTTCTCCTAAGATGTCTCCAACTGCCAGAAGGCGACAAGGCCAGCCCAAATATTGGGATCGAAGAAAGATGGCATACATACCTTCGGATCGATTCTTTTGCCACTTCTTCTTCCACCGTCTTATTTGGTCGTTCAAACGGTTCTTCGCTTTCTCCTCAAATTCCTCATAAACTCAACCATTAATCGCGGGGTCCCAATAGTATTTTTGCTGCAAATTGTCATAAATTAGAACATAAGTTAGAAAATTACAAAATTGAATAAATAAATAAAAGTTAAAAAAAATATAAAAACAAATTACCGCGAATTGTTTGTACCACCGATCCTTGATCTCCTTGGTAACATACTGTAATGCCCGTGAACCAAAAATGTGATTTCTGGTAGGTGTCGATCGACACAGTGAGTGTGTGTCGATCGACACAAGCTGTTGCTTCTTCGAAGTTTTGGCAGAGAAGTCTCTGTCGATCGACATAGGTTGAATGTGTCGATCGACAGGCGTTAAAGATCAGACTTGGGTTTTGTTTTCAGTTCGTTTTGGTTAATGGGCCGGTTTGGGAACTTAGAGTTCCGTATATAAGGTTGGAAACACGCGTTTTCCTTCACTATTGGCCGAAAAATCAGATCTAAAGGGGGATTTTGAGAGAGAAATAGAGTTGTGAGGATTGGAGAAGTTTGAAGGAAATTCTTGTGGATTTGTCCTTGATTCTCTATCCTATAGTGTGTGTTTCCGTGGGAGAGGCTTTGGGAGGCAGATTTGGTGCGAAAATCAGTGTTAGAAGATCCGTGTTCTCCGTGTTCTTCGTGTTCTTCGTGATTTCTTCCCTTTCTCCTTCAGATCTAAGGTGAGTGCGCGACCATAGGTCCTTGGATTGAGGAATAGATGTTATACGATTGTTTGCTGTGTGTTTTGGTGGATTTTTGTGAATGGTATGTGCGGGTGGTCGTTTGGGATGAAGAGATTTGGCCATGAGAGGATTGGCCAATCTCCATCGAACAGCAAGGTCCCTGTCGATCGACAGGATTGCTTTCTGTCAATCGACACGGGGTCGTGTAAGCCTGTCGATCGACAGGATTGCTTCCTGTCGATCGACATGGGACCTGCTGCTCATGTTTCCTGTTTTCTGTTGTTTTGCTTGTGTTGTGCATTGGTTGATAATCCTGGTATTTCATGTATTTCTTTATTCAAGTAATTGGCCTGTAGATGGGACGACCATCTCACTAAGTATTTCTTAAATACTTACGCAACTCGTTTTTCCCAATTGTGTTGCAGGTAAAGGGAAATCGTGATCGCGAAATCATGGCCAGAGGAGGGGATGATAGGATCTTTTGTGTTGACGTTTAGTCTTTTGTGTTGATGTTTAGTCTAGTGAACCCAGTGTTAGGTTGCTAGATTTGTATGAGCATTCCTGGATTTAATGTTGATTATAATCGTTGGATGATTGTTAGGAGATTTTATTATAGAATTAATTTAGTAAAAAAAAAAAAAAAAGAACTGGGTGTTACATTTTGGTATCAGAGCCTAGACGGTTTTAGGACTGCTAGGGTTGTATGAACTGAGATTATGTGTTTTAATTGATTTTGTGCGATTAATCAATTTTTGTCTTAGTATCATCCTCTCCGGCCTTCAAAGAGATCCTCAGTAAGTTTTGTGTGTTTTTGATTGTGACTTCTAGGGTGCTTATCTACTGATTTGTATTGCAGTGAGATGGATACCAGAGCTAGAGGTCGTGGTAGAGCAGTTGCCCGTGGTGGCAGAGCAGTTGACCGTGGTGGTAGAGCAGCTGCCCGTGGTGGCAGAGTGGACGGCCGTGGAGGCCGGGGCCGTGGTCGTGGTTTAGTCGCTGAGTCAGCCGAGAGCGCGGCGCAGAGTGTAGCGACCGCGTTAGAGTCCCAGTCGCGTAGTGCCAGTGTGTTGGCCGGTGCCGGTAGGGCTAGGGGAGTTCCAGAGGGCCCTGGTGGGGGTGCTGCTGTAGCTCCGGGTCGAGATGACCAGGTCGTCGGATTGCTGACGCAGTTGTTGGTACGTTTTCCGCCGGTGGCTCCTAAGCAGGCTCCGGGTGTTCCTCCAGTGGCCGGTTTGCAGCAGAGGGCTGCAGTGGCTAAGCAGCCGAGGGCTGTAGTTGCAGCGCAGGTCCCGTCCTATCTCGAGATGATGGGACATATGCTGAGGATAGTTACGCCGTTCTTCGAGGGCAGAGTTGGTCCTGAGGCTGATGATGAGTGGCGTCTGAGGATAGAGCGTAACTTCAGATCGATCAGGTGTCCTGCCGAGTATCAGGTCGACTTGGCTTTCCACTATCTGAGTGGTAATGCCCATTGTTGGTGGCGCGCTATTGAGGCTAGGCGTGCGGAGTGGACTTGGGGTGAATTCTTGGTTGAGTTCAACGCCAAGTATTTCCCTCAGGAAGCTCGAGACTGTCTTCATATGAGGTTCATGTCTTTGACGCATAGAGAGCTGTCAGTGCGTGAGTATGACGCCGAGTTCAGCAGGTTGGTGGTTCATACTGGGCACGGTGTTGACGACGACCAAGCTCTGGTTCAGCGGTTCTTGCAGGGACTGCGGTTGAGTATCAGGACCCAGTGCAGGGGTGGTAGATACGTCTCGAGGGCGGATCTGGTGGAGCTAGCAGCGTCGTTCAGCCTATTGTGGCTCATGCCGTTCAGTCGAGGAGTCAGCAGCCGCAGCAGTAACAGCAGCGTAGAGGTTCTGGTTCTGGCAAGGGCGATAAGCCTGCGCAGGACCAGAAGAGGAGGTGGGATGATCCTTCTAGGACGGGTTCAGGTAGCCACGGCACCCATGGTTGTTTTGGGTGCGGGAGTTCAGAGCATCGAGTGGCGAACTGTCCTAGGGTCTCCCGAGAGGCCAAGGTTGTTTTCACTGCAGAGAGTCGGGGCATATCAGGCCGATGTGTCCCAAGTTGCAACAGCCAGTTGTTGCAGCGATTCAGCCAGCTGGGGTACAACCTTTGAGTCAGATTGCGGCCGTGCAGCAGCCGTTTGGTCAGATTGGTCCAGCACCTCATGTGTATCCTCCGGCGGTTTTTGGTTAGCAGGGTGGCGCCGGGCAGATCACAGGGACCGTGTTAGTGGGTGGTTTTGAGTCCCACGTTCTGTTTGATTCTAGAGCATCAAACTGCTACATTACTCCGGAGCATGTCGAGAGCAGTGGCATCCGGAGCAGCGCTGGTGAGCGTGCAGGCATGGTCAAGGTGGCTAGAGGTGGTTTCCTGGCTACTTCGGGCCGTGCTAGGGCAGTAGATGTTCAGATCGCAGGACATTCGATGCCTTATGATGTGATCCTTGGGATGGACTGGTTATCGTTTTACCGGGTTCATCTAGATTGTTTCAGAGGCAGAGTGAGCTTCGAGCGCGACGGTGGGAAATTGGTGTTTCAGGGGTTGAGACCGATTTCCAGTAGTCTTGTGATCTCGGCTATTCAGGCAGAGCAGATGTTAGAGCGAGGCTGCGAGGCACTTTTGGCGACAATTGTGATGGCGGAGTCCAGTGGTGAGGTTGCTCTTCAGGATATTCGAGTTGTTCGGGAGTTTGAGGATGTTTTTCGGTTGTTGAAGGGATGTCCACCATCTCGAGCTGATCCTTTCACGATTGAGTTGGAGCCGGGACCAGCTCCGATATCTAAGGCTCCTTACAGGATGGCTCCAACAGAGTTAGCATAGCTGAAGAAGCAGATAGAGGATCTTCTGGGTAAGAGTTATTCGTTCGAGTGTTTCGCCGTGGGGAGCGCCGGTTTTGTTTGTGAAGAAGAAGGATGGTAGTTTCCGGTTGTACATTGATTACCGGGGACTGAACCGAGTCACTGTGAAGAACAGGTACCCTCTCCCGAGGATTGATGAGTTGTTGGATCAGCTGAGGGGTGCGACCTGGTTCTCCAAGATCGACTTGGTTTCTGGATATCATCGGATTCCGATTGACGAGGCAGATGTTCGTAAGACGGCATTCAGGAAACGTTATGGGCATTTCGAGTTCGTGGTCATGCCTTTTGGATTGACGAATGCGCCTGCGGCATTCATGCGATTGATGAACGACATGTTCAGGGAGTATCTGGACGTGTTCGTTATCATTTTTATCGATTATATTTTGGTATATTCGAGGAGTTCCGAGGAGCATGAGACGCATTTGCGGTTGGTTCTTGAGAGGCTTCGGGAATAGAAGTTGTATGCTAAGTTGAGCAAGTGCAGTTTTTGGCAGCGAGAGATGGGTTTTCTTGGCCACATTGTTTATGCAGAGGGAGTATCTGTGGATCCGGCTAAGATTGAGGCGATCCGTGATTGGCCTAGACCGAACAGTGCGACCGAGATCGGGAGTTTCTTGGGTTTGGCAGGTTATTATCGGAGGTTCGTCAAGGACTTTGCAGGTATGGCGCAGCCGATGATGAAGCTGACCGGTAAGGATGTTCCGTTTGTCTGGTCGCCGGAGTGCGAGGAGAGCTTCGCGAGGCTCAAGGAGATGTTGACTAGTACGCCGGTGTTGGCATTACCCGAGCCTGGGAAGCCTTACACTGTGTATACTGATGCTTCAGGAGTTGGTCTGGGTTGCGTTTTGATGCAGGAGGGTCGAGTTATCGCATATGCTTCGAGGCAGCTGCAGGGTAGTAAGCGTAATCGGCCTACGCATGATCTAGAGTTGGGAGCAGTCGTGTTCGCTCTGAAGATTTGGAGGTCTTATCTCTATGGAGGGAAAGTGCAGATCTTCACGGATCACAAGAATCTGCAGCACATCTTCACTCAGCCGTTGCTGAATATGAGACAGAGGCGCTGGGTTGAGTTGCTGGCAGATTACGATCTGGAGATTATTTATCATCTGGGCAAAGCTAATCAGGTAGCAGATGCCTTGAGTCGACGGGGGTCCGATTCAGCCCGTGAGCGGGATATTAAGGATTTAGTAGGCGAGATTAGCACGTTGCGTATGTGTGCTATTTCGGAGGAGCCAGTGGGCTTAGAGGCGATTAATCAGGCAGACCATCTGAGTAGGATTCTTGCGGCTCAGGCGAGCGATTCAGGTTTTGTAGCTGCGTCGACCGCAGCGGGTTCTGAGTATCAAGTCTCATCGAGTGGGGCAATTCTTGTTCGCGGTCGGGTTTGTGTACCCAAGGTGGAGGAGCTGAGGCAGGAGATTTTGAGTGAGGCTCATTCGAGCAAGTACTCGATTCATCCGGGTGCGACTAAGATGTATCGTGATCTCAAGCAGTGTTATCACTGGGTCGGGATGAAGAGAGATGTGGCAGCTTATGTTGCTAAGTGCAACACGTGTTCGTTGGTCAAGGCCGAGCACAAGGTTCCGAGTGGTCTCCTGCAGAGTTTGCCCATTCCTGAGTGGAAGTGGGATATGATTACGATGGATTTTGTAGTGGGATTACCTGTTTCGCGGACGTATGATGCTATCTGGATGAATGTGGATCGGTTGACTAAGTCAGCACACTTTTTGGCCATTAAGAAGACTGATGGAGCGGCTAAGTTGACTAAGAAGTTTGTGCAAGAGATTATGAGGCTGCATGGAGTGCCATCCAGTATTGTGTCTGATCGGGATCCCAGGTTTGCATCCGAGTTTTGGGGAGCGTTTCAGGCAGAGATGGGCACTAAGGTGCATATGAGTACGGCTTATCATCCGCAGACTGATGGGCAGTCAGAGAGGACTATTCAGACTATGGAGGATTTGCTAAGGATGTGTGTTCGGGATTGGGGCGGTCATTGGTATGATCACTTGAGCTTAGTAGAGTTTGCGTATAATAACAGCTTTCAGGCGAGTATCGGGATGGCTCCTTTTGAGGCATTGTATGGGAGGCCATGTAGGACACCTTTATGCTGGACCCAAGTGGGGGAACGCAGTGTTCTGGGAGCTACCTATGTTCAGGAAACGACGGAGAGGATCCGAGTCGTGAGATTGAACATGAAGGAAGCTCAGGATCGCCAAAGGAGCTGCGCTGATAAGCGACGGTGTGAGCTTGAGTTTGAGGTTGGAGATCGCGTGTATCTCAAGATGGCTATGTTGAGGGGCCCTAACAGGTCCATTTCGTAGAACAAGCTGAGTCCGCATTTTATGGGTCTGTTTCCTGTGGTGGAGCGGGTGGGACCGGTAGCGTATCGGCATTTCATAAGGTTTTCCATGTGTCGATGTTGAGGAAGTGCATGCATGAGTTAGAGGTGTTAGTACCAGAGATCCCTGCGAATCTGCAGCCTGATTTGACGGTTCCGGCGGTTTCCGTGAGGATTCTCGAGAGGAGGATCAAGGAACTGCGCCGAAAGAAGATTCCGTTGTTGCGCATTTTGTGGGATTGTGGCGATTGCCAGGAGGGGACTTGGGAGCCAGAGGCAAAGATGAAGCTGAAGTTCAGGAAGTGGTTCGACGAGCAGGTCGCCGGTTGAGCTTAGCTTTCTTTGTGGTTCGAGTTTCTTTTGGCTTTTGGTGCCGGTGTTGTTGTGTTGGTTCGTGTATTTTTCGTTTGGTTGTAACGATATACATTTTATTGGAGGTTTATGAGATGAGTTTTCCTTATATTTCTGAGTTATCGGATAGCGTTCCTGATAGATCATTGTGTTGGCCACTGGGGTCGTGTTTTGTGGGTATTCCGGTTGGGGAGTATCGTGTTTAGACTATGTGAGGTGACCTAGTCGCTGATGTTTATAGGCGTTTTAGAATTTATTACGGATGACTCATGATCTGGAGACGGTGGTTTTCCAGAGTATGTATCGGGGATGGTGGTTTCCTGTATGCATGCTAGGAGACGGTGGTTTTCCTATGTACTTATACTGGGACGTTGGTTTCTTTTATAGTACAGAGTACCTATACTGGGACGGTGGTTTCCTTTATAGTACTGAGTGCCTATACTGGGACGGTGGTTTCCTCTATAGTGCGGAGAGACGACGGTTCTCTCGAGGGGATGGTGGTTTCCCTAAAGTATTTGTGGGTATGGGTGAGTTAAACGTAATAAGTGTTCTGAAAACGTGCGTATAAACATAGGATTAGTCAGTGAGTCTTTAAGATTAGGTGAGAATCTTTTATGGTATTGGCCGGTGCGGGCCAGAGTGTGGTCCTGTGTGGACGTATTTTCGTGGGATTCGAGGACGAATCCTTGTTAGTGGGGGAGAATTGTAACGCCCGTGAACCAAAAATGTGATTTCTGGTAGGTGTCGATCGACACAGTGGGTGTGTGTCGATCGACACAGGCTGTTGCTTCTTCGAAGTTTTGGCAGAGAAGTCTCTGTCGATCGACATAGGTTGAGTGTGTCGATCGACAGGCGTTAAAGATCAGACTTGGGCTTTGTTTTCAGTTCGTTTTGGTTAATGGGCCGGTTTAGGAACTTAGGGTTCCGTATATAAGGTTGGAAACACGCGTTTTCCTTCACTATTGGCCGAAAAATCAGATCTAAAGGGGGATTTTGAGAGAGAAATAGAGTTGTGAGGATTGGAGAAGTTTGAAGGAAATTCTTGTGGATTTGTCCTTGATTCTCTATCCTATAGTGTGTGTTTCCGTGGGAGAGGCTTTGGGAGGCAGATTTGGTGCGAAAATCAGTGTTAGAAGATCCGTGTTCTCCGTGTTCTTCGTGTTCTTCGTGATTTCTTCCCTTTCTCCTTCAGATCTAAGGTGAGTGCGCGACCATAGGTCCTTGGATTGAGGAATAGATGTTATACGATTGTTTGCTGTGTGTTTTGGTGGATTTTTGTGAATGGTATGCGCGGGTGGTCGTTTGGGATGAAGAGATTTGGCCATGAGAGGATTGGCCAATCTCCATCGAACAGCAAGGTCCCTGTCGATCGACAGGATTGCTTTCTGTCGATCGACACGGGGTCGTGTAAGCCTGTCGATCGACAGGATTGCTTCCTGTCGATCGACATGGGACCTGCTGCTCATGTTTCCTGTTTTCTGTTGTTTTGCTTGTGCTGTGCATTGGTTGATAATCCTGGTATTTCATGTATTTCTTTATTCAAGTAATTGGCCTGTAGATGGGACGACCATCTCACTAAGTATTTCTTAAATACTTACGCAACTCGTTTTTCCCAATTGTGTTGCAGGTAAAGGGAAATCGTGATCGCGGAATCATGGCCAGAGGAGGGGATGATAGGATCTTTTGTGTTGACGTTTAGTCTTTTGTGTTGATGTTTAGTCTAGTGAACCCGGTGTTAGGTTGCTAGATTTGTATGAGCATTCCTGGATTTAATGTTGATTATAATCGTTGGATGATTGTTAGGAGATTTAATTATAGAATTAATTTAGTAAAAAAAAAAAGAACTGGGTGTTACACATACTTCCAACTCGTGTGGCACATCTTGAAATCCCGCTCTATGATCTTTCTAACATCCTTTCCGACCGAATTTTAGCAAAACCTAAAAAAATATATAAAAAGCAAATTATGTGTAAATATATTAATAATTATTAAACAAAATTAAATTAAAACTATGTAAAAAAAATTACTTACCACACAGCGTTGCCGGTAGGGTCAGGTTCTAAATGGAGAAGAACATGTCGTCTGTGACTAACGAGAAGCTGCCCCAAGGTCATGTCATCCCATGAAGGAACTGGTCTAGGGTTTGCCTCGGGAGGTGGCGTCGGCTGTGACTCAGGAATCCTGGAACCAGAGGGGGAAGCAGAGGCGTGTGCGGAATGTGTACGTTGTCCTGGTCGTGAATGACCTCTACCACGACCAACACCGGGCTGTAAGTACTCGGTATACTCGTTCTCCTCCATCTAAATAAATTTTATAATTTCTGAAATTAGTAATTGCATATTAAAAAAATATGTAATCTAATATTGATTTTAACAATTTTAATGATAACATTAAATTAACCTAATCAATATTAAACATCAAAATAATTTAACAAAATTAGTAAATTAACAATTTTAACTATTATTACATCAATATTAGTTAATCCTCAATTCTAAAGTACAATTCCATTCCTAATTAATTATTCCTAACCATTCTCCTATAAACCACAATTAACTAATAAATTATATACGAAAGAAAAATTTAAAATTCATAAAAGAAAAGAAAAATTAAGAGAATTACCTTATAAGGTCGGGAATGATTTGGAAGGTCGAGGAATCGTGAATGATTTGGAAGGTCGAGGGAACTTTTTGTTAGAGAGAGAAACGTTTTTTGTAGAGAGAGAAGAGAGATGTGAGGAATGAGCGAGGGATTGGAATTGCATATATAGAGAAAACTTTCCCTCGCAATTCCGTCGCAATTCGGTCGCAAAGTGGGCCGAATATTTCACCCAATGCATGTTTGCCGCCACAACTTTTCGTTTCCCGCTCAGGAAGCGTCGCAAATGCCTCGCAAATATTTAAAAAATAGTCGCAAATGCCTCGCAAACTGTAAATCCCAAGGTGAATGTACGATCAATTAATAGAGTTGACCGTAATTATGGTCGCAAAAGTGTAGCAAATTTAGCAACGGATTTGCGACGAAATCGTCGCAAATACCTCGCAAATAAACAATTGCTACTCATTTGCGATGTGTTCGTCGTAAATCCCACGCAAATAAGGTTTAGGGTGTACTTAGGGGTTTGGATGTTTTAGTCCAAAATTACGATTCATAAAAGGTAATATATACACTTGTTTAAGTCCTTAGTGCATGTATGAAGCAAAGTTAGTCTACTAATTGAAGTTTTTCGTAAAATCGGCAAAAATGATAGATTGATCATATTCTTAGTATAAGTGCATGTATGTGATACTTCGTTATATATGTTTCTCGATAATGTTATGATAAGTTTATTATTTGAATTATTATAGAGGGATTGTTATTTATTAGACGACTCATACATTTATATTCGAAGAAGAGCCAATTTAAACGGTATAAATAATCTATTGGTTAGAGTTTAGGGTATAGGCATTTGCTACGTTTTTGCGAGGAAATCGTCGCAAAGCCGTCACAATTCTGAAATTTTGCGACGAATTTGCGACGAATCCCTCGCAAAAACGTAGCAAATGCCTATACCCTAAATCTTAGTGTTTTTTACTTATTCTTATTACTTGGAATAAGTAATTTGATGCAAATAATTTTATATATCAATTAGGGCCTCTATGATATGTTTTTATATTCGAAGAAGAGCCAATTTAAACGGTATAAATAATGTATTGGTTAGAGTTTAGGGTATAGGCATTTGCTACGTTTTTGCGAGGAAATCGTCGCAAAGCAGTCGCAATTCTGAAATTTTGCGACGAATTTGCTACGAATCCCTCGCAAAAACGTAGCAAATGCCTATACCCTAAACCTTAGTGTTTTTTACTTATTCTTATTACTTGGAATAAGTAATTTGATGCAAATAATTTTATATATCAATTGGGGCATGTATGATATGTTTTTATATTCGAAGAAGAGCCAATTTAAACGGTATAAATAATGTATTGGTTAGAGTTTAGGGTATAGGTATTTACTACGTGTTTGTGAGGAAATCCTCACAATTCTGAACTTTTGCAACGAATTTGCGACGAATCCCTCGCAAAAACGTAGCAAATTCTTATATATCTTGTTTAAAAAAATATTTTTTTTACACCACACTCGAAAATACATACTTAATATTAAATTTATTAATCTTCTTCATCATGATCAGAAACATAACGTTCTACTCCGCCATCTTCGTCATCATCGTCGTCCTCATCTTCCTCATCGTCTTCATCAAACTCATCTTCGTTTCCTTCTGAATCCTCGAATATCACATCAAGACCACTATGAAATGGTTCAATTCTTGTCAAATTGGTGGTTACCTCTGTAGGGATCAAAATTTCTTCGGTTCTTGCAGGTTGCACTGGGGGTTGATCATCATCAGCATCAGCTGCTAACCCCCCGATAATTCGACCCCTTGGGTTAAATTTAATCACGGATAGCCAATCTTGATCCCGTCGTCCACGAGTACAAGGGTATGGAATGAAGACTACTTGCTCTGCTTGGGATGCTAAAACAAATGGCTCAAACTTGTCAGTGTAGCTCCTATTTCCTTTTACATCAACAACTCCAAATTTGCTGGTTCTAACCCCGAGACCATTGGATGGATCAAACCAATCATAACGAAATAATACACTTTTCAAGTTCAACACACGAGCATACTCAATCTCAATGATTTCTTTCAAAATACCTTAGAAGTTTGTATCGTCCGGGACATGAATACCATAATTTGCAGTGGCTTTATTTTGTCCATGTTGAAATGTGTGAAAAATAAAGCCGCGAGTACACTACATCTTACTCGTTTTTATGCTTGCAATGGGCCCCAAAACAAACTCATGTACCCATAAAGGCCAACTTTGTCAAGATTTCTTCGCCACCTATTGTCAAATTGAAATAATTAGTATATATATATAAGTAATACTAATATAACTCATGCATGGTTCTTACCTTCTCAGCAGATGCTCCTTCCAGTAAGGCAATTCCCAAAATATACTTTTCTTATGCCAGTTATGGTATACCCCATACCCAACAGGCATATTTGCTGGATTACTTTGCCAATTACCTCCAACTTTTACAGTTTCTTCCGCACCATATCCATCCATTTGTTCTTCCAACTCTTCACCTGAGAGGTAAACCAAGGGGGAGGTTTTAACAACTGGATTTCGAAATAACGTCCTACTCTTTCTATCAGGATGATCCCTTGGAAGAAAACGACAATGGCAGTCAAACCAGCAAGATTTCCTTCCTGCTGACAATTGAAATGATTCGGTCTTATCTAAACAATAAGGACATGATAACTTTCCGTGCATTGTCCATTCAGATAGCATACCATACGCCGGAAAGTTGCTTCTCATCCACATGAGGACAACCTTCATGTTGAAGTTCTTATGGCTCGACGAATCAAATGTGCGTACACCAATATGCCACAACTGCTTCAGTTCCTGGATAAGAGGTTGTAGGAAGACATCAAGTGATCTTTTTGGATGCTTTGGCCCTGGAACCAAAATGCTGAGAAATAAAAATTCTCGATGCATACACATTTCCGGTGAGAGATAATATGGCGTCACTATGACTGGCCACAATGAATATTGCCTACCAGACATCCCAAAAGGACTAAACCCATCAATGCAAAGACCCAAATACACATTTCTGTGTTCTACAGCAAAGTCTGGATGTACCGTGTGAAAGTGTTTCCACGCCTTTGCATCTGATGGATGGGCGACCATCACTTCCTCACAATCGTGTTCTGCATGCCACCTCATTGCCCCTGCTGTCTGCTCCGATTGATATAATCGCTTCAGCCTATCTGTTATTGGAAGGTACCACATACGCTTGAATGGGACTTTGTTGCGACCACTAGTCTTCTTATATCTTGGATGAGAGCAAAAACGACATTCCTGCAGCTGAACATCATCTTTCCAAAAAATCATACAATTATCAATGCAGACATCAATCATCTCAGACGGTAATCCAAGACTTGCTACCAATCTTTGTATCTCATAGTAACTCTCTGCAGAGTTATTACCCTCTGGCAAATACTCTTTAAACAATTCACCCCATTTATCCATGCAATTTTCACTAAGGTTATCTTCGCTTTTAATTGTCATCATCCTAGATGCTAACGACAATTTTGAAAGCCCTTCTCTACATCCTTCGTAGATAGGTTCGTTATCATAAAAATTTTTAGCACTCGGGTTTGGTTCTTCAAAAGTATTATCACTAAACGAAGCAGTAATTTCTTGAAATGCATCATTGACCATATCATTAAACCTATTCCCATCTGTATTTCCATATGCAGATTCATTAAAATTATCATGACAATACTAATAATTACTATCCTCATAATTACTACCACCTTCTACATTCCCACGATAACTCGTACTTGAACTACCCGGAACATTGACAACAAAATCTTCCCCATGCGAAAACCAAACATAGTAGTTAGGTAAAAATCCCCTCGTAAATAAATGTTTCCAAACAGTTCGCGTATCATGTAGAGCAAAGTTTTTGCATTTCACACAAGGACAGAAAATTTTCACGTTACCGGCGTTGGTATATCCTGCGACAGCCCCTTGGTTGTTTATCGCCTGGGTGAAGAACTGGTCAAGCCCTTCTCTAAATTCTCTAGACACTTCGCCAGTTTCTGGATCTTTGCGGTTGTACATCCATGCTCGAACCACGTAGACCTCATGTTGCGAAGACATCTTCGATTATCAAATTTTAATATCTTTCTTAGGAAAAAATAATGTGTTTCTCGGATTTTGATGTTTTTAGAGAATGCTTTGAATGTTTATTAATTCCGTTCTTCACATTCACGGAATTTATAGAACTTTGGATTGTTTTGCTACTCATTTGCGACGTTTTTGCTAAAGTTTTGCGACTCGTTTGCGAAAAAAAATATTGTACCCATAAACCGGTAAGACTCATTAAACACGTTTTGTAATAATTTTCGTCGCAACTGTGTAGCAACAGTTACTTCGTCGCAAAACAGACGCAAAATTATCGGAAATATCATAAAATATCTTGCCACGCAAACCCGCCGCAATTTTTGCGGCGGAATTGCGTCGAGACTTAATAATCGACGCAAAACCGTCGCAAATATTATAGTGTTTGCGACGGTTTTGCGTCGATAAGTTGCCACGCAAATTTGCGACGATTTAGCGTCGACGCGCGGATTTGCGTCGGCAATTCGTCGCAAATGTCTCGCAAATTTGCGAGGCTGTTTTCTGTCGCAAATTTTTGTCGCAAATGGGCATGTTTTCTTGTAGTGATTGCAAACATGCCATCTTTTATAAAAAAACAAAATCATTAAAAAAAATTTTTTACTCTCTTAAAACCAAAACCTTAAACTCTACCCCTAAATATAAAATAGTTAACCCAAACTCAAAATATATAAAAGTTAAGTTAAAAAAAGATGGTATTCTTGCAAAGATTTTAAAATAATGGCATAATTGTAAAGTGTCATATCATGAAAATTCTCTTGATGAGTTCATTTTTCCCAAGATAAAAAAAAAATAATATCTTTAATCTATTGTGACCATTTAAATTTTACAGGATATTTTGTGATTGGTAGAATTAATTTTATTTAAATAATAAATGATTTGTGAAGCGACCTTAGTCTAATGACTAGAGATAAGTCCACCGCGCACATGCACCATCACACCCAGGATCGAGTCCTACTCCCTGCAAATATAGGAATTATGCTAATTGGTCGGCCAGTTGTGGGCCAATATTGACAAAATAAATAAATAAATAATAAATGATTTTTTATGTTAATTATATATATAAATTATATCATTTATATTGTTTTTTTTTTAATGTGTATGTATATGGTACAAAAGTAGTATTAAAACATTTTATCCATGGCAAACTTAATTGTATTAAAACATTTTGGTAATGGTAGAAATAAATTCAAAATTTATGTTTTCTTAAAATTTTGGATTGAAACCATTTTGGTAATGGTAGAAATAAATTTAAAATTTATGTTTTCTTAAAATTTATGGTAATGGAAAACCTAATTGTATTAAAACATTTTGGTAATGGTAGTAATGACTTTTTTACCAATTAAATTTATACTTGAGATGAGTAATGCAAACAATTATGAAACAAATACTTAAAAGGCATGATAAAAGCCACTCACTTGATGTTTAAATCCCATCAAAGTTTTACTTTTTTATAATATAAATTTACAAAAGCAGTACTTATTAGGTCGTAACTAATAAAATACAGAGTTTTATATATATATATATAGTTTAGTCACTAAATTTGGTAAGTATTTGTAGAATATATGGTTCTAGTTATTTTGAAATTAAAATTTTAAAGAAAAATATATGAATTTAGTTATGGAGGATTTGGTAAGAGATTTTGTGATTAAATTAAATTTATAATAAAACATTCCTTAAAAATTGTCATGTCATAAATTTTTGAAGCCATGTCACATTTATTTGTGTGAGAGTAATTGTGGAGAAGACACATAAGCGTTTCTCCACAAACGACTTCTCTAATAATATATAGGAGATATGTTGGTCCATATACTTTAAAGGGACATTTACGGAAATGTTACTTTTGACATGCCACGTTTCAAATATGCTACCGTTGAATTATTTTCTTACCAACATGCCACTTATAAATCCGTTTAAAAAGTTTATATCTCAAAATTTTCAATTTAAAAAATATTTAGATCACTCACAAACCTTAAACCCAAAACGATAAACCCTAATATAACATAATTAACCAAAACATAAGTAATTTAAAATTTTGGAAAAAGTAATATTGGCAATTTTGAAAAGTAGCATGTCAAAAGTGGAATATCTTGAAATTTCTCCACTTTAAATTTTTTTTTACTATGATCTTTAGGAAAAAAAAAAATTACTAAGCTACAATCCATCCAAACAAATATGAACTTACAAAAAAACATTAAACTACTCATGAAATTATGTAATTTTTACTAAGCTTGTTGTGGATTCTGTAGTTTTCACTTTTGTTAATCAAACATGTAATTTTTTTAACTATTCAAAATAATATAAAAGCCTGAAATAATTACTCAGAAACCCAAATTAAATGGGAAATTGTTTCTTAACAAGTTTTTAAATTATGAGAAATTTCAAGAAATGACACTTTTGACATGCCACTTTTCAAAAATGCCACTATCACTTTTTCCAAATTTTAAAATTATTTATGGTTGGATTAACTATGTTATATTAGGGTTTAGTTTATTGGGTTTAAAGTTTGTTAGGAATCAAAACATTTTTTAAAATTGAGAATTGTGAGATATAAGGTTTTTAAATGGATTTATAATTTGCATTGATATATCATTGTTTTTACCGGTTTTCAACCATGATATAAGTCTTTTTTCTTGAGTCTTTTGGTGTTTTCGAGTCTTTTGTGTTTATTATTAGGTACAAGGACATTTGGAGCTTTATTGGTGTTTACTGGAGCATTTTGGAGCATAATGGAATGAGCAATCAAAGTCGCAAGTTTGAAATGAAGTTTTGAAGAGAGTGTCGATCGACAGGGACATATGTGTCGATCGACATACCTATGGTGTCGCTCGACACTACTATTTCTAGCGACCAGAATTTCAGATTTCGAAGATTTCCATTTTTGCTCTAGAAGGCCCAAATGTTTGCAATTAGGCCCATGACGGTTTTTGTATCCTATATATAGATCTTTTAAGCCATTGTTTAGGCTTACGCTTTATTTTTACTAAGTTTAAGATATATATATATATATATATATATATATATATTAATAAAATATAATAATTTCTTCTTTGATTATGTCTGAGTAGTTATCTTGTTAGGTTTAGGGTTATTCAAAGGTGTTTGATGAATTGCTAGATCTGATTTAATTATTAGGATAATATCATTAGAAGTTCTTCATCTTGACTTATGTTTATTGCTTATTCTAGCTTAGCTATCTAGAATATGATCTTTGGTTAATTGATAGACACGACAGTGTTGTTAATTGCTTGAACTAGTCTTTGATGAGCAAAATTCCTTTTCACAAAGACATTTGGTTTAGGATTTTGTGAACAATGGAACCTGATATTAATGCTTGTTTAGATTTATAGGATTCGCAACGACAGTTGGCTTTCTAGGATTTAGACATAGATAATCTCTGCAACGACAATTGATTGATTTTACATTAGTGTTCATTTTTAAGAACTGCACTTCATAATTTCAATCTTTATTTATATATGCAATTCTGATTCACCTGAGATTTTTCTTTGCCTGACAATTATTTTAATTGATTCAGAACCGTTCACTGCCTGCTTTATTTACTTGCTTTTACGTTCATCATATTCTTCTTAGCATAATTCAAACGTTTAAATCTATTGTGTTTCTGATTTCATGTGGATTCGATAACCCTAAGTACTACGATTGATATCTTAATTTGAGAGAGTAGTTCAAAGTCAAATTTGAGCATATCAGACATGTTGGTAAGAAAATAATCAAATAGTGGCTATTTTGTAAAGTGGCATGTCAAAAGTAGCATTTTTTTAATTGTCCCTTAAATTATTGAATGATGCAAAGTTTCTCTTCACAGCAAACATTTGAAAAAGTACTTCTCTCATGTTTAAAGCTTGACTGGTGTAGCCACATCAGTTGCGGTTGCGGGAGTTTGAAGGAGCGTGCGGTTGCAATTTCAAGTGTTTTTGAGCGATTTGAACAACTGGTGCAGCTGTTAAAAATTGGTGCGTTTGCGGGATATTTACGACTGGTTGACAGCTGGCGCAGTAATGGTTAAATAATAAATTAACAATATAAACACATTAAATAATTATAAAAGATATCAAATATCATATTATTATAATAAAATATAAAAATTATTAATTCAATAAATTTAAATAGTAGAAAATCATGTATATGATACTTACGTTGTTTATTATTATTATTATTATTATTATTATTATTATTATTATTATTATTATTATTATTATTATTATTTTGGTTGAAAAATATAAATTTAATGGAGAAATTGTACTTTTGTAGATTAGTGTTATCTTTTAAAATTTTAGTTTGATAGATTTATATAAATTTGTGACTCGTAATTTATTAAGAAATTTTGGTGTGAAGATTTTATAAATATAAAATTATAATAGGTTACTAATTAAAAAAAAAGTCAAATTATTTATATATTTCATAATTATGTTATTCAAATTTTGATTTTTAAAAATTTATTATATATATTCTGATTTTTAAGTGGATTTTACTTTATTTTTATAATTAAAAATAAATCTAATTACACAAACTATTATGTAACACATGGTGACATACACCAAGTATATGTAAACATGTTAAAACCTACAAATTGGTGCTTTTTGAAAAATATTATCAATTTAGGGATCAATCTGTAACTAATTTCAAACAAAATAAATATTTAAAAATAGAAAATTTATAAAATTTAAATTTACATAAATTGAAACACCAAATACAATTACAAAATTTTTTTAAAAACTTATAATGAAAATTTTCAATTAAAAACTAAATTATAGTTTCAGTTTTATAATATATTAAATTATTTTTGTTAAATTCAAAAATTGTTAAAAATTTGTAACTTCAAAAAGTTCTTAGTTTCTAAAAAGTAATTGAAAATGTAAGGTATATAGGGATCTAAATATATGTATTTTAAAACCAATTAAATTTATCAAACAAAATTTTTTAAAATGTTGGTCGACAAATATATTTAAAATTATGTTGAATAAATTTCAATAGTTTAGAATAAAACACATAAATGACATATATTACACTTTTGTATGAGAATTGTTTTTGTAACATTGGGTCACAAATAAAAGACTCATTAGCCTAGCCCTTAAAAAAAAATTATTCTCATTATAAAACTTATAAAATTACATTGCAATTCGTTGTTTAATGTTGGGATATGATTAAAAAAAACTAGTTATAATTTTCCATACAAAAAGTGTAATATTTTTGTTGTCAAAGAAAAAACGAGTCTAATTTTTTTTTTAAGTGCTAGGCTAATGAGTCTTTTATTCGTGACCCAATGTTACAAAAACAATTTTCATACAAAAGTGTAATATATGTCATTTATGTGTTTTATTCTAAACTATTGAAATTTATTCAACAGAATTTTAAATATATTCGTCGACCAACATTTAAAAAACTTTTATTTGATAAATTTAATTGGTTTTAAAATATATGTATTTAGATCCCTATAGGGGGCAATTGCAAATATGCCACACATGGCAAAAATTTAATCAAATATGCCACTGTTCACAAAATCATTACGAGCGTGCCACTGTTCACTGGCTTAATAAAAAATATATCACTTTCTCTCTCATCTCTCTCACGCTCATCTCCCAAATCCAAATTTTTTTCTATCACAAAATTCTCTTCTTTGAAATTGCAAATCAGATTTGGGTTATGGATCTAGAGTTTTCGATTCTCTCTCTGACTCCATTGGACACAAATGCAGCGAGGATAGATCTAGGATTTTCGATTTTCTTTCGTCCATGTAAATCTCTGTAAATTCCTTAAATTGATTTTGATTTCCTGAATTGGAAGAAGAAGACGACGACGAAGAAGAAGAAGAAGAAGAACAAGTTTAATCCATGAATTTTGTTTTTTTAAATTCGATTTTGGTTACAAATTTGAGTTTTTGATTGGATTTTGGTCATGAATCTAAGCTTTCTATTCGATTTGGGTTACAAATTTGAGCTTATGATTCAATTTTTGTTCAGATCTGGGTTTTGGTTATTTTTTTGTCAAATCTGGGTTTTGGTTGTTTTTTTGGTCAAATATGGGTTTTTGTTATTTTTAGGGTTTTCCCGTTTTATAAAGTTTTTAAGCAGTTTTATAAGACTTTTTAACATGTCATTAAAAACTAAACAGTTAAATAATTTATAAAGTTTTTAAAAGGTTTTTAAGGTTTTTAAAAGGTTTATAAAATTTTTATAAGGTTTGTAAAGTTTTTAAAAGGTTTATAAGATTGTTTAAAAACCTTATAAAACTTTACAAAAACCTTATAAAACTTTACAAAAACCTTATAAATAGTTTTACACGGTTTTTAAATAGTTTTATAAGGTTTTTTTAGCAGTTTTACTAAACCTTTTAAAAAAATTATAATTTTTTTTAACAGTTTTAAAAGATGTTTTTAACAGTTTTATAATGTAAAGGCAAAACCCTACCTCCATTCCCCCCCAAATCTATACCCTAAATGCATAAAAGTTAACCCAAACTCGAAAATTGACAGTCGTTTGTGTTTGAATTTGCTTTGAGATCTATTCTTCTTCTTCTTCCTAATTCTGCTCGATCTAATCTTAGATCCACGTTATTCGTCAACAACAACACTTTCTCAAATCTTCTTAGCGGAAATTGTGACACATATTAGAGATAGTGAAATTAGAGATGACGAGAATCAAATTCAGTGACAGTAAAATCCGATCTCATGATGGCGATCTGGTAGAGAGAGAGAAAAAACGAAATTTGGATGAGAGAAAAAAATTGGATCTGGGAGATGAGCGTGACAGAGATGAGAGAGAAAGTGAGATTTTTTTTCCAGTGAACAGTGGCACGCTGGTAATAATTTTAAAATAGTTGCATAAGTGAAAAGTGGCATAACTCAAAATTTCTCATCCCTGTATACCTTACATTTTCAATTACTTTTTGGAAACTAAGAACTTTTTGAAGTTACAAATTTTTAACAATTTTTGAATTTAACAAAAATAATTTAGTATATTTTAAAACTGAAACTATAATTTAGAATTTAATCAAAATTTTTATTATTATTTTTTCTTAAATTTTTGTAATTGTATTTGGTGTTTCAATTTTTTTAAATTTCTATTTTTAAGTATTTATTTTGTATGAAATTAATTACAGATTGATAATATTTTTAAAAAGCACCAATGTGTAGTTTTTAACATGTTTACATATACTTAGTGTATGTCACCATGTGTTACATAATAGTTTGTGTAGTTTAGAAGATATTTCTATACTTCAGATGGTTTGCAACATATTAGTCAATACTTCGTGTAGCTAAGAATATTTTTTTCTTTTTTTAAAGGTTTGCAAAGGCAAAACAGCATATGCTGATTCACAACGCTGACTTCTCTAAATCCAAATATAGAAATAATTTATTGGAAGTAGACATATACCAGATTGTTATCAAACCTAAAAGCAATAACTTATGTCCTCATTATCTTAGACGGTGGCTTAATGGTCCATTTGACTGGTCAAACATTTCTGATTTATGAATTAATTAATTTTTTTTTTTTAACAAAATTTCTGAATTAATTATTTTAATATGTTTTGTCAGTAATTTACCCATGGAGTTGACCAATATCATTACTGATCATGACCATGATCATACGAATACTAACATTAAATTAATAAATACTTGCCCAAACTATTTAGGATTTATTATTTCAGGAGATATTTATTTGAAGACATATTACCTTTGAGAACACTTTCTAAAAAAGGTATACTTTTTCCTCAGATTATCTAAACTCCTAAACTGCCCTCACGAGGTTTTGTTAGAGAAAGTGCTGATACTGTATTGTTTTTCCATTTTTTAATCCTGGGCGTCTATTCCCATTCTGTTCAGTTGACAATGTGCGGTTGTGATTTAAACATGTTTCTTGAGTTACAATAAATATAGCCCAAATCTCCACTCTACTTTTTGTATCGTGTGAATAACATTTAAACTTTTACTGTTTGGTGGATAAGATTAGATATTGCTTAAAGCTATAATGGTTGGAATTTAGATTTTAAGGTTTAATCAGGTTTTATTTCACAAACAAAGGCTCTTTATCCATTTTTTCTCTATGTGGTTGTAATAATATTGGTGGATAGACGACCATTGTTTTTTGTTCTTTGGTGAATGGCGGTGTCTAACCGATGGACAGTGGGAATTTGTGGTCGACAAGCATAAGATGGCTAGGGTTGTGCTTCTTTCATCTAAAATGAAGTTGTCTGATCTTCTGAGCCTCGTTGACGCCGAGTTTGGTGTCATAAGTGGTACACGTACTTCTCTAAGTTACTGGCCTGGTCAATTCAGCGAAGCCGGATTTGGACACACTATACATCCAGTCATGTTGTTAACAGATACTGTAATGCCCCGACCGCCGTCGTAGGGGAAATCCACATCCCCTCGAGAGAATCATCATCTCCCAATGGGATCCACGTCCACTCTTGGCCCATGAGCCCACCCATATCAGACGATCGGTACGTTAGTCTGGGAGGCTCGGAAGTTATGTTTACTGATCCTGCAAATCACCACGCGATCTTTTCTCGTGTTTTAACCTCACTCACACGATACTGAAAATCACTTCCTAGTAGGTCACCCATCCTGAAACTACTCCAGCTTAAGCACGCTTAACTCTGAAGTTCTCTCAAAACCTGTGACCGAAAAGATAAGTGCACTTTTGTGATATAGGTAGCCAAATAAATTCTTTCAAGCCTCTCCACATATACTTCATATACCATATATGCCATGAAACCGAGGTGTCACAATCATCCCTACTAACATAATGCAACGTCCTTGTTGCGCATACCAAGATCGTTACCCCGACAAGGGCTCACTCTGATACCACTTGTACCAAAAGTGCTCATCTCCCCCACTTGGGTTCAGCATGTTCGCCTGAAACCCCACAACTCTAACGCACAGAAATCCCACTTCCACTCTGGAGTGGGCAATCTCTACATCCATCCACTCGGGGACTGATGCTCAGTCTTTACTAACTAACTCGAATCACATTCTGCGATTCACCAACTGGTTTTCTCGTGATAAGGATCATAATGATACCACTTGTAACGCCCCGACCGCCTCTCCCATGGGCCCCCATCCACTCTCAGGCCCGTGGGACCACCATGTCAGACGGTCAATGCGTTAGTCCGAGAGGCTCAGAAGTCATGTTTACTGACCCTGCAAATCACCACGCAATCTTTTCTCTTATTTTGATCTCACTCACACGATACTGCAAATCACTTCCCAGTAGGTCACCCATCCTGAAATTACTCCAGCTTAAGCACGCTTAACTATGGAGTTCTTTCAAAACCTGTGGCCGAAAAGATAAGTGCACTTTGGTGATATAGGTAGCCAAATCAATTCTTTTAAGTCTCTCTGCATATACTGCATATACCATATATGCCATGAAATTGGGGTATCACAGATAGCTCGTTTGGTATTTTCATGAGTAGGTTGATATAATCGAAAAGTGTTAATCTCGCTCATATCCTGCTCCCCAGCCGAGTCCACTCTCCGTTGACTCAAAGCATATACCACCAGTTTAGCCTTACCCAGATGGTAAACAATATCCAAATCATAATCTGCCAATAACTCCACCCAATGCCTCTGCCTCACATTCAACAATGACTAAGTAAAGATATGCTGCAAATTCTTGTCATTCGTAATAATCCACACTCTCTCGCCGTAAAGATAAGACCTCCAAATATTTAAGGTGAACAATACTGTACCTAACTCCAGATCATGCACATGATAATTGCGATTGCTTCCCCTCAATTGACTCGAAGCATACGCAATCACCTTGCCCTCCTGCATCAGCACATAATCCAACCCAACTCCCGAAGCGTCCGTGTATACTGCATAAAGCTTACTCGGCTTAGGCAATGCCAACACAGGTGTACTCCTCATCATCTCCCTTAGCTTCGCAAACTTCTCCTCGCACTCAGACGACAAGACAAACGGAACATCCTTCCTTGTCACCATCATCATATACTGCGTCATATTTGGAAATCCCTTGACGAACCTCCTGTAATATCCTGCCAACCCAATAAAACACCTGATTTCGGTGGCGTTAGTCGGTATAGGCAAATACCTGATAGCCTCTATTTTTGCCAGATCCACAGACACCCCCTCTGTGGAGACGATATGCCCGAGAAAACGCATCTCTCACTGCCAAAAACTACACTTGCTCAACTTAGCTAACAGCTTCTGCTCCCAAAGCTTCTCCAAAACCAACCTCAGATGAACCTCACGCTCCTCATAACTCCTCGAATACACCAGAATATCATCTATAATTATGATCACAAACACATCCTGATACTCCTGGAGCACTCCGTTCATAAGCCTCATGAACACTGCTAGTGCATTCGTCAACCTAAACGGCATAACCATAAACTTATAATGCATGTATCTTATCCTGAAAGTTATCTTACAAATATCTACATCATCATTGAAATCTGATGATATCCCGACGCCAAGTCTATCTTGTAGAACCAAGTAATATCCCTCAGCAGATCCAATAACTCATCAATCCGCAGAAGAGGATACTTGTTCTTCATAGTGACTCGGTTAAGTTTCTGATAGTCGATACACACCCGGAAACTCCCATCCTTCTTCTTCACAACCAACATTAATGCTCCCCATGGTGAAATACTCGGCCGAATAAAACCCTTCCTCAGCAAATCTTTCAGCTGCTTCTTCAACTCTGCCAACTCTGGTGGAGCCATCCTCAAGATAACATCGACACTCAGTGATCCATACTCCCGCATCCAAAGCACCCACATCCACTCTGGCTAAACCTAGAAGTATCCTCCCACTTGCACTTCTGTCCCTGCGCAGGTTTGCCGCCTTTGCTAGGGCACACCTGTTGCTGCTGCCTCTTCGGCTGAACAGCTGGAAAAGTAGGAATAACCACTACTACTGACTAATCATGCTAATCCTCCTCAATAGCAGCAGCTATCTCGATCAACTCCGCCCTCGAGGCCTACCTGGTCACTCTACTTCTTATCCTCAGATCAGGTTAAAGTCTCCTCAGAAACCTCTTTACATGCGTCTGCTTATCCTCCACGCCTCTACCATGAAATCAACATCATACTCTCGCACATACTGGTCTCCCGTGAACCAGTTCCATAAATCTCGTCTTCAGACGATCCACTGACTCTTGAGGAAATAACTTAACATTAAACTCTGTTACGAACCTCTCCACCAAAGATGCGCATCACCATCAAGGTAATGCACTGCCAGCTTAAAGTCTACAGGAAATCTGATTGAGCAAAAATTATGCTTAATCCTCATACATCACTCATCGGCTCCCTCATGCCTAACTCCACTCGAGAAGAACACAATACTAAGCCTCTGCATCTGTCCCATCATCTCCTGATAAGACGAACGCGACTATGCAACCACAACCCTCGGATGTACGTCTTCCATTGGAGGCACTACTAGAGCCTCGACTAGAATTGCACTCGGTAACCGCTCCAAATACTAAGCCAACAAATCCGCCAGACAATCCTCTGGACCCAGAGTTACACCGGCGGTCGTACCTACACCTGGGCCTCCCACACTACCAGTCACACTCGTACCCTCTCTGGTACCACCATTCCTCAGACTAGCACTAGCACTCGATGCACTCATGGAGAGGTGTTGGTACACACGTATATGGTACTCAAAACCATACTCTTGGCGGACTCATACACACGTCCCCGACAACACCCTCTACAGCTATCAACCCTAGCCGTCACTCTCTGCACTTCCCAAAAATACACACCAAGAACTCTATCTCTAGCAACTCTAGCCATCACTCTCTGCATTTACCAAAATATAGACCAAGATACTAAAATTCAAAACTAAACCAAACAAACACTTACCGTGGAATCTCATTGATGACAGAGGTTTTAACCCTATAAAATCTACTGCAAGTGCACAACAAGTGTTGTAGTAATTCAGGGATCGAATCTACAAAGACCAAGTATTACACTACGAATTTATAAGAACAAAATTAAGCTAAGGCGAAAAGATGGATTGTTGAATGCAATAATGTAAATGAGAAAATAAATAAACGATGAAACTAATGAATTAACAAGCGTTAAGCTTTAGGGATATTCGCAGGAATTCAGAGATCATAAACCAGACAACTATTCAGGGAGTAGATAAGCAGAATCTAGAACTCAAACATGAATATATGATTTTTCCACTGTCGTGGTTCCAATCACTTTATCTAGCAACTTAAAATCCTAATTGTCGTTGAACTTAGAATTGTAGACAAGCAATACAAGCGGGTTCAATATGTTCACAAATTGCCCTAGCATCAACTTTTGTTGGCTAAGGTTAATTTGCTCATCTATGTTCTTTTCTAGCAACCTAACAACACTTTTGATGAGTTAGTTCACTTAAGATCGTGAGACTAGGTGATCAATCTAGTTCAAGCATTATAAAAGACTATAGATGAAGGCAACTAAAGATATAAATCCCTATCTATGTCTGATTCAATGATTCATAAAATCCCTAGAAAACCCTAAAACCTAACTATGAAATTACTCGAACATGGATGCAAAGAAACAAGAAGAAGATGAAGAAAAACTCATAATCAAATAAATAGAAATCCAAAGGAGTTCAAAAATATTTTCAGAGATGTAGAGTCAGAGCTTTGTCTCCCCAAAATATTACAGAAACAAAAGTATGAATAGAAATTAAAAGCTTCCTGTCTAAAGTGGCTAAAAACATGTATTTATAGGTCTAAATTCGTGCTGGTCTAAATCCCTAGCTAAACCAAGTGAAATTAGGAAATACTGAAGTTTTCCTTTATTTTTGTCGGTTTAGCCAGATTGACATGTCTTCATGAGAATTGGTATAACTCTCTGAGTGTTGATCCAAATGATTTGAAACTTCATCGAGATACAAGCTGACTCATTCTTCTTTCTCGCGTCCAAATTTCAGATCAATCCAATGTCTTTAAGATCTTCGAAGGTTGCTTGAAATTTACGCTGCATAACTGTCCAATATCTCGATTTCTTGTCCTTTCCTCCAATTGACCTGCAAAAGACTCTATACACTACAAACACACTAAAAATACCACTGAAGGCATAAAACCCAATAAAAACCAGTAGATATAATAATAAAAACCAATTTAAACGTAGCAGATAACGTAGCATCGGTCAGCTCGCCGAATTGGGTATAACCATGTCATCTGGGCTCGGCATCATCTCTCGATATCAATCTTCACCAACACGGGTTTAATCGCAATAATCGGGCCGTCGCCAACACGTTAACAGTCTAACGGAGATCGATTCTTCATTTGGATACCCTTACTTCAACATTTTTATTAATAAAACTGTTGAACTGGGGGGCTAACTGTAGGGGTCAAATCTCCCCTAGAAGAATCGATAGCCTAAACCGACTAATTATACGTTAAACCGGCAATTCCGACGATTCGGTTAACCGGTGGCAGAACTGGAGGTTTACTACAAACCGGCCCAATGGTGAAGCCCAGAAGACAAAGGCCCATTAAAGGCCCAATACTATTTCCTACTTTTCCTATAAATAAGCATGTACCCCCTCACTTGTGATCCGAAAATTCTGGACTGAGTAAGACAAAACAGCTCTCAGCTAATAAGAACAGTTCAAGAACCCTAATTCGAAATCTATTTGAGTGTTTGAAACCCTAAAGAAGCTCTTTTTCATCTGAATCTTCACAAATTCTATTGTGTGAAATTCCAGCTCGCACACCACCGAAGATTTCTTCCTCATGGTCATCCTCTAAGGAAGAATAAAAAAGACTTTTTAAAGGGAAGAGACGCGAAGAATGAGTTGCCACCAGATTTTTTGACGGGTGAGCAAATTTACTCTTACCGTGTGCAACGTGTGAAGCCACCAAAAACAAAGGATGGTGGTGGAAACGGTCATGATAAGAGGAAGAAAGGTTTTGCGACAATTCATAACTGGTATAAAGAAAGCATATTCTGGGAATTGCCATACTGGAGGGACCTCAATCTTCGACATAATCTCGATCTCATGCATGTAGAGAAGATTTTTTTTGACAACATTATGAACACTCTGATGCGGTTGCCTTGTAAATCAAAAGACACCGTCCCGTCAAGATGGGATATAGAATTATTATGTCATCGGACACACTTACATATTGATAGTCAGGGTAGAGCCCCTTTTCCTGACTACTCTTGGACAGACGATGCAAGAAGAAGCTTATTGAAATATGTGAAAGATTCGGTGAAATTCCTGGATGGTTATGCTTCGAACTTAGCTAATTGTGTTGATCTTGAGAAAGAAAAGTTTCTCGGGATGAAGAGTCATGACTGCCATGTTTTTATGGAGCGGCTACTTCCATTTATCTTAACTGATCTCGTAAACCGGAACATACACACCGTAAAATCAGGTACTAATTGTTTTTTTAAAAGAAAATAATAAATCATGTAAATATGATCATAGTGATTGTATTAACCATATGCATTTTTAATTAAAAAAATCGTAGGTGTTGGAACATTTTTCCGTGACTTATGTGCGAGAACTTTGCAAACAAATCGCGTCCAAATTCTGAAAGAAAACATAGTTTTAATCATATGCAATTTGGAGAGGGTCTTCCCACCATCCTTTTTCGACGTGATGGAGCACCTACCAATACATCTCCCCTACGAAGCTGAATTAGGAGGCTCCGTGCAATACCGGTGGATGTACCCATTTGAAAGGTATTTCAAAAAGTTGAAAGCAACAGCGAAGAACTCAAGGTACGCAGCAGGATCGATTGTTCAATCATATCTAAGGGAGGAGGTATCTAATTTCACACAACACTATTTTCCCTCGAATGTACAAACGAAATCAAGGTAAGCGCTTTAAATATTCTCATGTTCATTAGTTAAGCCATTTCATATTATAAATTGATGACTTTGTTATAATTGGTAAGGTTGACAAGATTCACTCCGGGTGAAGTCCTGTACCATTTCGATGGAGTGCCCGATATATTTACTCATGTAGGTCGACCTAGTGGCGAAATGCAAGAAAGGTGGCTCTCAGAGAAAGACTACCAATGCGCTCATTCATATGTTTTGCGGAATTATGGTTATTTCGACGAACTTGAGAGGTATAATTTGGAATGTCTCTCACTGAAAATTAAATATATAGTCCACATTAAATTTCTCATATAATTTTTCGGTGTTCTATATAGTTCATTCAAACATTATATTAGTGCAAAATATACGGACCTCCCCGAGGAAGACATCCTGGCCAAACGAGTCGAAGAGTATACAGATTGGATCAAAGAATATGTATGTCTATTAAATATTTGACAATTTTCTTGATTTACCTCGAAATATCTCATATTGTCTAAAAATATGTATGTCCATGTAGGTTATCGCCTGGAAGGCCGAGTTTCTTTTTCCAACGTGGGTGCTCGACATAATTCATGGACCAGAGATGATGGTCAAGACTTGGCCCATCTATTATACAAGAGGTTATTTGTTTCATACCCAGACTCACAACGAGGGAAGCAATACCTGTAACTACGGTGTTTGTGTTAGCGGGGTAGATTATAGCAATCCAGATGACCGAGCTGAATATCACGGTATCATAACTGATATCCTAAAACTACAATATACGGGGGCGGTTGATTTGAGAATAACACTTTTTAAGTGTAAGTGGATGGATCCTGTGATCGGTAGAGGCACTCAGAGGAGCAATGGTGGCCTTGTAGATGTTCTTCCAAAGAAAAGATATCCTAAATACGACCCTTTTATACTAGGTACGTATGCATGTATCCTAGGTTGCTTTTATAATCACTTTTTGTAAAAGTTTCATTTTCACATTGAAATTGCACATCATCTCAAGCTGATCAAGTTTGTTATATCCCGTACCCATACAAGGGCAAGAAACCGAAGGCTCTGTGGCACAATGTTGTTAAAGTCAACCCGAGGGCAAATATTTCAGGAGATAACGAACACACTGAACCTACTCTTTTACAACAAGAAACTGATGATAATGTAATCCTGACTACAATTGAAGATCTCGTGGTCGAGAATTTGGGTCCAAGAGTAAACCCAGTAACTCTCGATTACGAAGTCGGCGATACGGAACTTGATGACGAATTTGAATCTAACTTATCAGATTCGGACGACGACATTCTTGAAGGTGTTTCATTGTGCTAATTCATTCATTTCAAGATTTGATAGTTTCATTTTGTATTTTGTATAATTACGTATATTGAGTTTGTTTCACTAATAAAAAGGAACACTAAAATATCATATCCTTAAAAAGAAACACAAAAATATCACAACTTAAAATTAGTTTGACTAATCACAAAATGAAAAAGCCTTAAAATGTTAGATTTTCCTTAATTAAACTAAATAAAAAAAATATTTACCGACTGATTAGCTACTAATTGCCGACTGATGTTCAAAACATTTAGGCCAAAATTTTTGGCTCAATTCACCCGCGAAATTTAACCACCAAAATATTTGGGCCAAAATTTTTGCCGGGCCTAAAATCTCTTTGCCGCACATAAGAGATTCTCTCTTTTATTTCTCATTGTGCGATTCCAAACCCTAATTTCCTCTCGATCGATTCTCTGTCGCTCTCAATCTCTCAATCTCTCTATCTCTCTTCATCGATTCCCAGTTTTCTCAAACCCTACTCTCATTTCAAACCCTAATTTTTTGTTTCCCTCTACGATGCCGCCTGAAAAGAGGAAGAGAGTTCATCTTAAACCAAGAACGACAATGGTGAGATCACCGGCCAATCCACCCAGGCGACATGATTTCCTTCCAGATACGGTACCGGAATCTCCCCCGCCGGTTCCCGGCAAGACCAATCCAAAGCCGTCTGTGAAAGATTACCCTCCACCGGCGCATCTCTTTAAAACTCCAACAGTTGGAGCTTCTCCTTCTTCTCTTCCTCAACGGCGTGCATCCGCTCACTCGGATCCACTTTCTCGGCCATCCCCTTCTGCGCAACCTCAAAGGTCTGCACTATCTACAGTGGTGCCTCAAATCCGAGCCCCTGCATCTGTAGCGCCTCAAATCCGAGCCCTTGCATCGTCTGGGAATCGACAAGCCTCAGCGCCTCAACATCATCAAGTTGAACCTACTGATTTGCCTACAAGTCGTGCATCTCAATCGCCTCGCAGTTTTGAAGCCCATAATTCACGCACGGGATTTCAAGAAGGAGATTCAGAAGCTGAAGACGGAGAGTACTCTGATATCGATGCTTCAATTGAGCCTAATCTCGCCCAAGACCAGCTGGAGTCTCTAAACGCGATTCTGCTTGGCCATGGCCAAACAAAATCACTATCCTTGATGCGAATCTCATTGAGCCTAATTCAACTTGGTAATTTCTTGAATTCTTTGTCTATGGTTTTCTTTATTGCGTTGAGATATGTTTTTATTTGCTTTGGCATGGTTTGAGATGATAGCTTATGTCCTCAGTTACTTTTGTTAGAGCTTATTGTTGGTACACATCAATAGCTTATGTCTTCGTTCTGTCTCTGTAAATTTTATCACAACACTTCTTTGTTAATTGTTGTAACCTTTTCTCTATTTTTTCAGGTTTGGTTTTGACGATTCCAATCTCACAAGACAGGTCACTAAGTGTTTTACCCATAAGTTTGATGGCCCCTACTACAATATCTCCTCTGTGCCTAGGGAGAGAATAGAACGATGGTTCGTTTAATTCGCGGTAACAGTACCTTCGATAATTGACCATTCTTCTCTACAATACTTGTATGTTTTATAATGACTAACACCAATCTTTCTCTTTTGTCTTGTAGAAAAAACACAGGTGGGATCCATCAATAACATGTTTGGTTCAAGAGGAGTTCGAGGCAATACTTCAAAATCGCTTAAAGGACATGGTCAGCAATGCAAGGAGTCTTGACGAGCAACCTAAATGGATCATTGATAAGATCTGGGAAAAAATGAAAGCACATTGGGCCACTGATCACCAAATAGCAAAGAGAGCGAAGACCTCAGAAGCTCGGATGTCTCAGCGAAAAGGTCTCGGTCCTCACAAACACACCTGCGGACCGAAGTCATACCGACAACTCGGACGAGAAATGGTAAGTCACTTGAAACTTGAGTTTTGCTTATATTTGTGATAATTGAACTCTTTATTTTGTTAATGTTTTTGAAGTTGACTGAGTTGGTTTATATCTGATGATTGAGTTTATATCTGATGGTTTATATTTGTTATGAAAATTTATTTGAGTTTTTAACGTAGAGAATTGGTTATGTCTTTACAGATGTTAGTCATGATAGTCTTTACTCTTTTGTTCTCTGAGTACAACATTTGTATTTTCCTTTACAGGCTGTTGAATTGGGCAGACCAGTGAGTTACGGTGAGATTTTCATCAGAGCAAATACCAAGAAAGATGGAACATTTGTCGATAAAAAAGCGGAGGAAGTTGCTGACTCCTATTTGAAGAAAAAGGGGGAGAAGTTGTCGAACCTGGGGTCTGAAACCACAGAGCTTTCTGATGGTCGTGCTCCGGAGCTATCCGTACAAGAGGATAACGAGCTCTTTCTGCAGGTTAAGTGCTTATTCTGTGTTGTTGTGTTTTGGATTGTCATTCATGCTGGGTTGGGATTAATTTTCTTTTTTATTTCTGTGTAGTCTACTTGTGTGAACGAAAGAGGACATGTGTTTTGGGATGGGAAGCCTACAAGAGGATCTGGTGGTCGAGGAAAAGGGAAAAAACCCCCAAATCTCGGCCTTTGTCCTGAAGATACAACAAGAGCTTGAAGAGGCTAAACTGCTATTGAGTGAACAAGCAGGTCTTATCGCACGGCAGAAAGAAGAAAATGTTCGGCTTGCAGCTGCTCAACAGGCCCAAACCGTTCACCTTAACATTATGGACAAGTTCTTGAAAACTGACGACCGATTCCTCGCATTCCTTGCCACAGAAACTGCTACAGGTACCGGTGGTTCATCTTCTACTCAAGTGGTTTAGAAACTGATAGTGTAAGCCTTTTGTTTCTCACTTCTCTAGCTCACTTATAACTTGAAACTCATGCTATGTGTTATGCAATGTTTTTGCAACTAAATCAGTTGGATTTGGAACATGAATCTTATGTAATTTTTTGGTGTATATATGTTTTTGTGTTGGTGTGTGCTTTGCAATACTTAATGTTTGCTTTCTAATTGATTTTCACGTTTATTAGAATCAACAAACCAATTAGCATCTAAACACAATTATTAGATTCATAATCTATTCTCCATATTCAATCAGTCGGTAAAAATATTACACTATCAGTCGGTGAACAGTAGGAAATCAGTCGGTAAATCATACCCAAAATGCAAATGCGAAGCTTACATCAGTCGCCATTGCGTAGCTAAAATTGTAGGTGATCAGTCGGTTATACGTAGCAAAATTTACTGACTGATTTTGCAGATATTAGTCCCCAATCAGTCGGCAAATTTACCTACTGATTGCATACATTTGGTGCAGTAGCTAATTTCAGTCGGTATTCAGTCACAAATCAGTCGTTAAATTTGCCGACTGTGTTGTGACTGCCTATAAACAGTCGATAAAATTTATCGGAAATCAGTAACCATTTACCGACTAATTATTTTACCGACGAGTGAAAAAGCTACAGCACAAATCAGTCGGTAATCAGTCGCTAAAGGGTGTTTACCTACTGATTTCCGACAGATTTGGTTGTAGTTAAAAATATGTTTTCTTGTAGTGCAAGTCTTTAAAGGGGTTAGTTCTTCTTTTACTTCCATATTCCAATCTTTTTTTGATGTGAGAGTCTAACATATTATTCATTAACGTGTCAGGAATGGGATGCAGTTGTGGGAGATGTAACCATCACAGCAAACAAATCATTGTATGTTGATTTCACGTTACCATACACAGAGTCTGGAGTGTCTATGATGGTGCCGATCGGAGACAATGAGAACAAGAACACATGGGTTTATCAAAATAACACCAAGAGGGTCAACTCGAACCCCTCGACCATTGGATGGATCATACCAATCGCACATAAACACAGTGCACCTCAAGTTCAACATTCCTGGATATCGGATTTCTAAGATTTCTTTTAAAATCCCATAGTACATGGTATCGCCGGATTGCGCCGAAATACTATAGTCCGCAGTTGACCTTTGACGTCCTTCCTCACAGATCCTGAACGAATATCCCCTAATGCAAAACTGGGGATATGAAGTCGCGGTGGTGCGTAAGCCATGAACAAACTCCACTAACCATGTCGGGATTGATCGACCACTTGCTAAACTTTCGGAAACCTAAAAACGATATACGTAAGATATAAGTAACATATAAACGTGAAAATATGCAAATGTAAGACGGATGTAATTATATTAAACTTACATAACATTTCAACCACTCTGGAAATTGTTCATCTTTCAAGACAGCAAGTTCGGCATCTGTCTTATCACAATGGTAATCACGTACGAGAGACATGTAGATCCTGTAACATAACAGTCGTTAGTAGATGAATGCAAATAATTAAATAAATTTAGTATGATAAATGATATATATACCTTTCGTACTTCAAAATTTCGTCACAGTTTCTGAGGATATACGTATGCAAATGTGTGACCTCTTGTGGTGATAGTTTGCGTTTCTTTCCTTTTCCGCTTGCTCGACCAACTTGGGCAACCAACTCAGGAACAACCACGACATACACTGCTTTCTCACCTCTATCATCATGTCGGGGAGGCCGTCTCGCCTTAGTACTAACTGCCGGTGGAAAGTAATATTCGACAAAGTGTGAAACTTCCTCGTTTAGGCTTTGTGCGACAATAGATCCCTCAACCTTGCTCAAATTTTTAACCTTTTTCTTCAGGTGGAACATGTAACGCTCGAACGGATACATCCATCGGTATTGAACAGGGCCTCCTAAGGCTGCTTCTCGTGGGAGGTGAATAGGAAGATGTTCCATAACGTCAAAAAAAAAGGTGGAAATATCTTCTCAAGATTACAAAGGAGAACCAGGATATTGGCCTCAAAGTTATGTATCCCGTGGGAGGTAAGCGTTCTTGAACATAAATCTCGGAAGAATGCACCAACTCCTATAAACAAAAATTAAGCAAGTTAATACATATATAGTAATATTATGGTAGTAAGAAACTAATGGGAGTAAGAAATATACCTCCAATTGCTTGGTGGATAGGTTCTGGAAGAAGATATGCAAATACAAATGGAAGAAGACGCTGCATCACGACATGACAATCATGAATCTTCATTCTTATAAACTTGCCTTCCGTCGAATCCACACAATTACGTAGATTAGATGCGTAGCCGTCTGGAAATTTGACAAATTTTTTGAACGATTCAAAAAATACTTCTTTCTGGCCAGCGTCTATCCCGTAAGTAGGCATCGGCAATCTACCGTTCGAAACATGAAGAGATGGCCTCGAACAAATCAATGGCAAGTCGAATCTAGACTTCCAGTTGTCTTTGGTCTTTCGTGGGACGTTTAATATGGTGTTCATGATGTTGTCAAATAAATTTTTTTCCACATGCATGACATCTAGATTATGCCGCAGTAGATGGTCTTTCCAGTAAGGCAATCCCAAAAAATATTCTTCTTGTGCCAATTGTGATATTCCCCACAAGAGTCGACGGGGTAATGGCCATTACCCCCACATTCAGGAGTTCGCTCTGCACCAAAATCTCGTAACTGTTCCAATATGCTGGGACCATATATCTCAGGAGGTGGACCATGTAACACTTGTACATTCTTCCTGAAATGTCTTTTAGACCGACGATATGGATGATTTGCCGGTAAAAAATACCTATGGCAATCAAACCATGAAGTCTTCCTTCCGTGCTGCAGTTGGAATGCTGAAGTATTGTCTTGGCAATAAGGACATGCCAATCTTCCATGCGTTGTCCATCCAGATAACATACTGTATGCCGGAAAATCGCTTATGGTCCACATAAGAACCGCACGCATGTTGAAATTCTGCCGGATTGAAACATCATATGCCTCAACACCATGCTCCCACAACATCTGTATCTCATAGATCAATGGTTGGAGGAAAATATCGAGCGACCGTCTTGGATGATCTGGCCCGGGAACTAGAATTGAGAGAAACAGGAACTCTCGCCGCATGCACATAGATGGAGGCAAATTGTAAGGTGTTACGATGACCGGCCACAACAAATATTTTTTTCCATGCTTGCCAAACGGGTTGAAACCATCAGTGGATAAGCCGAGGTATACATTCCGTCGTTCATATGCAAAATCTGGATATACGGATTGGAAGTGTTTTCACGCTTCCGCGTCAGAAGGATGCGTGATATCTTCATGTTGACTATGTTCTGCATGCCATCTCATAGCCGTAGATGTGCGGTCTGATTCGTACAGCCTCTTCAACCTCTCCGTTAAGGGTAAATACCACGTCCGTTTGAATGGAATCTTCACCCTCCCACTTGACTCCTGAAACCGTGGTTTCTGGCAAAATTTACATTTATTTTGGTTCTCGTCTTATCTCCAGTATATCATACAGTTGTCGATGCACACGTCTATAACCTGGTAAGGCAAACCAAGACCGGCGACAAGTTTTTGGATCTCGTAGTATGATCCGGGGGCCAGATTATCTTCTGGCAAAATATCTTTCACGAACTCGGCGAATGCATCAACACATTCTTCGGACAAATTATAATCAGTCTTCAGGTTCATCATCCTACTAGCAAAAGATAGCGGTGAATGACCATCCCTACAACCGCTGTATAGTGGTTGCTTTGATGCGTCTAACATATCGAAAAACCTTCGAAATTCTAAATTAGGTTCTTCAACCCTATCACCCTCATACCCACCCGACTGCAAATTCTCTCTAAACGCATCGTTAACCATCGCAACCGTACTTACCCCAACGTCTACTCCCGTGGTAGGTTCCCCTATGCTATTCGGAAAATAAGGTGCATTGCTACTAGTACTACCATATTCATAATTGGTTTCTCCATGTAAATACCAAACCTTATATCCGGTCCTAAATCCATATTTATATAAGTGGTTCCAAACAGTAGGAACCGCAACAGTACTTATATTACAACAATTAGAACAAGACATTTGATATTCTGACCTTTGGTGGCCGCCTCTTGATTTCTAGGTAACTGCATGAACTCGCAAATACCTTGAGCGTATTCGGTCGTTAATAAGTTAGACCCCTCTTCCATCATTGGCTCGTCCATCCATGACCGAAAATATGAAGAACTCATCTCTTTTAAATTTTTAGATAATGTGAATTGTGTTTCTTTTACAATGTGAATAGTGTTACGATGGAATGATGGAATGTCGTAGCTTATATAGAACGAATTCCGTCGGAAATCCGTCGGAAATCCATCAAAACCCTCTGACATAACGCCCCACAAATCCCATCGGCCACCGCTAACGATAAGGTAACCAATTAGACTTTGCCGACATCGTAATCCGTCGGAATTGCGTTATAAAATTCCGACGTTTAAGAAACCGTCGGTAATGCGTCGGTTCTAGTTGACGGTTTACCGACAGATGTCCGACACTTTCGGTAGCGGTCTGAAATCCGTCGGTAACGTGTGATAGATTTCCAACAGATTGTCGGAAGTCGGACTTCCGTCGGTCGACCGTCGGATTCTGTCCGTCGGAAAGTCCGTCGGAAAAACACATGTTTTCTTGTAGTGGGTGTTCCTCAAACCTTGGAGCCTAGATCTTTGGGTCACCACAGGTTGCTTTTTCGTATACATTGGGTTTATTGTGTTGATTTTAGAACACAGAGTCAACACTGATTTCCGTGGACCGCCTCACCCCAGATCGGTACCAGTTTCTGGTTCTCATTCTCCACTATGAACTTTGCCCACCGTAAGTTACTTTACACCAATCAAGAATCCGCTAATGATAAAATGTTAAAGTTCATTAGCTTATATTTCAATACAAATTTGCCGAAATCTTGACTGGTTTACATGTTAATCAATTAGATTAAATACTAACTTATGAGATTCTCTATCAAGAAACAGTATTATAATGACGTGTCCGTGTGTCTGTATATAGGTGAGAAGGTAGTGAGCAACTTAGCAAGGTTTGTGGTGGTCGTGTGGTGCTTTGTGGTGCTTGTGCTGACTCAGAGCTACACAGCGAATCTCACCTCTTTCCTAACAGTACAACGGTTCCATCCAAAAGTCACAAATGTGAAAGAACTCATCAGAAATGGGGAGTCTGTAGGGTACCAACACGGCTCTTTCGTTTACGATATTCTAAAAACTGAAGGATTTAAAGCATTTCAGCTTAAGCCTTTTGATAATGCTGAAGAATGTCACGAGCTTTTGTCCAAAGGAACCTCAAAAGGCGGTATTGCAGCAGCATTCGACGAAGTGGCTTACCTTAAGGCTATCCTTTCTCAGTACTGCTATAAATATGCCATGGTTGAACCTACATTTAAGACTGGTTGTTTTGGCTTTGTAAGTATTTCCTTTCTTTTGCTTTCTTTTTAAATTTGACTATTGATATATCCTTATTGCTTGTGTTTTTCTTTTCCATGATGGATGTGCAGGCATTCCGCAAGAATTCACCTTTGACAAGCGATATCTCAAAGGCGATCTTGAAAGTGACGCAAGGCCCTGAAATGAAAACAATCGAGAACAAATGGTTCAACCAAAGTGAATGTCCTGATCCAAAGACCGCTTTTTCCTCCAACGGTCTAAGCCTGAGGAGCTTCTGGGGTCTCTTCTTAATAGCTGGCATTGCTTCATTCTTGGCAGTTCTTGTCTTTCTAGCCATCTTCTTATACGAACATAGGCACACGCTATGTGATGATTCCCAAGATTCTCTGTGGAGAAAACTAACGTTTTTGTTCAGAATCTTCGATGGTAAAGATATAAAGTCGCATACTTTCAAGAACAGTGCGGTTCATAATGTAAGTTCACCTATGAGTCATCACACTCCAAGCCCTTCGATTGTGCACATCAGTCCATGGCCACGAAGCATGTCATTAAACAGGGAGTTTGAGCGAAGAACGCCGTTTCACAATGCAACCCAAACATGTTGAAGATGCACAATATGATATTGAATCTAGAGCTAAACAGTTAATGAGACTCCATAACAACAAGTTAGAGTTGTTCTTTGCATACTATGATGTTACATGTAATTAACTTTGCATTCAAAATTTTTAGAGTAAATCTTAAGTATAGTGAATTTTCAAGATACGCCAATTTTTGACATGTCACTTTTCAAAAATTTTAAAAATGTCACTATTCTAAAACTTTAGTATCACTCATGTTTGGGTTAATTATATCGTATTTTTATGATTTAATTTTTATGGTTAAAAGTTTGTTAGGGATTAAAAAAAAAAATTTTAATTGAGATTTTGAGATATAAGTTTTTTAAAATGCATTACAAGTGGCATATTTTTAAAAATATAATTCAACATTTGCAAAACATAATTCAACATTAGTAATTTTTAAATTGTCCCTTAAGCATATGAATATGAAAGCAGTAGAATAAAGAGGAAATTTTTAAAAACACCTCTTTTGTGTATTCAAATTTTAAAAAATACACTTTCTTATTTTTGAAAAAAAATATACTATTTAAATATTAATTTACTCAATAAAACAGAATTGTATATCATAAGAAAGAGAGTTATATTAAATATTTCAATACCATATGATTTTAATAATTTTGAATTCTGTAATCTACATCACATATATAAAGTCTCAGCGAATTATTGTTATATCAAAATTAATAGCAACAAACATTACTAAACGTTCTTAACTATCTATTCGAAATTCACTAATCGACAATAGATAAAAGTTCTTAAAACTAATTTTGACAATAATTATGACAAAAAAGCAAAGAAAGTCTTATAATATTACTTAAGAGGATGTTGATGAAGTTTCGTTTTCTCGACAAGTTCATTTATAATTTTTTTTCATTTAAATAGTAAAGGGTTTCGGTCTCTCTAAAAACATTGATTTTTTTATAATATTAGTAACTAAATCATTTTTAATTAAAGCCTATTGTTAAAGTATATAACCAAAGAAACATAAGAAATGAGAAAGATCGACTACAAGAAATAAATAATTTGAATCATTTTTATTTTATAACCTACTATTTAAAACCAAAAAAAAAAAAAAAAATTGTAGGCAAAAGGAAAAGTTTCTTAAGGAGGAGGAAAAGGTGAAGTGTGAGTAGTTTAGAAGTTTGAGGTGAAGCGGTTACTGTATTTTGCAGTGATGAGGATCGATATCTCAGGATGTCATTGGGTTACGTTTAAAACATTTTTTTATAGCTCCAAACAATTTTGAATATATTGTAAGTGTTGTGAATAACATCAATACATGGTAAGATATGTATTACATATATATATATATATATATATATATATATATATATATATATAATTTTGAATATATTGTAAGTGTTGTGAATAACATCAATACATGGTAAGATATGTATTACATATATATATATATATATATATATATATATGTGTGTTCATACTACATACATATAGAAGAAAGTGACGAGAGGAAGAAGACTTCTTATTATGTTATTCCACACAATTACAAAGAGAGTAATCTCCTATTTATACAAGAGTAATAACATGATGAGTCACACTTTATAAGGAGGGAATGACATGTAAGGAGATGATTAAGATAACACCTTTTGTTGATACAAAGACAAGTGTTCATTAGGATGCCACCTAATGGATAATCACCAATTTTATAACACCCTCTTTGATAATCCATCTTTAATCATTTGTTGTCGACTGCCTTGTTAAAAATCTTATCATGGTACAAAAATCATGAAAAGGGAAAAAGATTGCAATTTTCCCCTTGAGTATTCATTATCTTTGATATGTTCGGTCTTAAATTGCCTCTTTCAAAACCTTCCATGAAAATCCCATTGAAAAAAAACCATGGAAAGGAAAATAGTGCACTCTCTCCTCTAAAAATGACTGAGATGATCTTCTCTTCATAATTTTCGTAAATGCAATCTCCCCTTAGATGTCTATCTTTGGTTTGTTCTTGATTGTCTCGTTAAAATGCTCGTCATAGAAAACCTAGTAGGACTAAAACCATGATAAGAGAAAAAAAAGTACAACCACGCTCATAATCATATTTCTCCCCATGGAAACATCATCCTTACGAGATGCATTCCGATAATATATACCATTCTTTTGGGAGTTTTTGTGTGTTTTATGTTGTCTCGTTAAAACCCTTTTCTTGGAAAAACCCAATGGACAAAAACCATGATAGGAGAAAAAGAGTACAACCACGCATATCATTATCACTTCTACCCCATAATTTTCTACTTTGAGAGTAGTTAATGAATAGTTCAAAATTTTCTTATTCTCCGACGTCTTTTGAACGTTTCTCTATATCAGGTTCATCTGGAACCTTTTCACTTATGTCCTCTAGACATTTCTCATTATATGTTCAATTTTGGAATACACGAGGAGATTGTTTTCCTTCCAAGGTTTTCAATTCCAAAATTATTTTCATTATACTAATTGCGATAACTCTTTAGGAGTTCTAATCGCGTAGAATTTCCAAGAACATAATAATCAAAGACTTGATTGGCTCTTTTTAATGTATTGGCCAATACTTTTCTCTCTACGCTCATCTTCAGAGCGGATTTATGATCCTCATTAATAATTTCACGCGCTTTATTATTTATTGTGTCGACATGCATTTTCTCTTTGGTTCCTTACCTATTGACGTGGTTAATCGAGATCTCTAAATCATTCTCAATGATTTCTTTTAGGTAATTGATTTTGTTATTAACCACGTCTATGCTCTCGTTACTCCCTTCACGAGTTTAATTCTCCTTTATATTTGCTCCAGTTTCTTTTCGAGGATTTTCTTTGTTGTTATTTTCGAAAAAAGTAGTCTATCACGTCTTTTACGTGCTATAGACTTAATAGATTCTCCTTCCGAGACATCTATTCTTTTTGAAGCATTTCAACTGGAATATGAGATTTCATTTTTCTATTATATGAATAATCATTTAAACTTTCTAGATTATATTTATGAGGATCTATGATAACTCTTTTCTAGAAATCTCATCGATGAGCTTTTGAATTGCAACATAGTAGCGATCCTTTGAACTTTTAAACTTCAGGTTCACATTGATATATTCATAATTTACCTCTTTTAACTCTTGTTTTATCATGATTACAATACAATATTCATATGCATTTAGGCATTTGTAGGTGCATTTGCATTTCTTTTGTCTTTCTAGGCAAAAATGGTGATGACTAAAGAAAATGGAACATATTTGTACCCAAAAATGGTTGCAAAACAAGAATCAATGGAGCTAGATTACAAAGGAGGAGACTATGAATAAAAGAAAGATTTCAACACGCTAAGACAATTTTGACACCCAATATTTCAGAACGAAGGGGTCCGGAATTTACTGGTGAAATACTTGTTTTCCAATAGAAGAAATTTCGACCCTCATTTTCGACAGGAAGGGGTCCGGAACTTGATCAAGTTTTCCCACAACTTTGAAGATTCGACCCGGATCAAGATGGGTCGACCCGGTTTCGTTTTTTCCTAGTATAAATATAATTTTAGACATGAAAAACAAGTTTTGGATTAGACCTTGCCTCTTTTCATGCTTCAAACTCTTTTCTTATGATTTGTGATTGGATCTTTGCTATTTATCATATCTAGTGAAGCTTTTCTTAATCTCTTATCATCTTTTTTATGATTATGTGTTTCTCTATGATTATGCTTGTGTTTTGCATCATGATTAGTGAGTAGTTTTTCTATGGGCTTTTGGACTTAGTAGATTAGGGATGTTTGATGAATGATTAGTGAAGTCTAGGCTTAGATTCTTATGATTTCTAAAGATTAGGATGTGCTTAATGCTAGATTAGACTTAGCTAATCAAAATCTAGATCATAGATATTTTACGCCCGGAAGATGTTCGATAAAAATGTCTAGAAGAATCTTAATCTTGCTTTTCATTCATAACCAATGGGAATTGATGCTTAAGGTGTTTAGTTGGCTCTATGCCAAGTTAAAGTTCTTTGTATACTTGATCGAATATCAATATAAATCTATTTTCCGTTATTTTGGTCTCGCTCTTAGTTAGATCTATAGACATTTTTTTGGACTAAAGTTTTTTTCCCGAATTTACATATAAATTCTTAGTACGGAATCTAGCTTCCGCAGTTAATTATATTCATATCATATTTGTATGCTCTACTAATTTGATAACATAATTCACGACATAAAAATAATGTTGTAATAGTTACTTATTTAAAATAATATAGTTAACTATGTTCATAAATAATTTTAAATAATAACGTATATAGTTAACTATTATTAGAAATGTACTGGTAGAAAATTTATTAAGCCCTGACTTTAAATAATTTGTTAACAAAAAAAAATATTATTTTCCTACACTGACAATTAACTAATCTGAAACTAATTAATTATTACATTTTAGTTACTCTGAATTTTTTATTTCTTTAAACTTTTGTGTAAATTAGAATCTTAGGAAAGTAAATGTCATGTATAGTGTATACGAAAAATACGTGAGAAATTAAGTAGCATATAAGTACCGAAACATATAAAAACTAATATCCTCATAAAATAGAAATTGAAAAGAACAATAATGGTGTATTTTTTCCATTAAAATTAAATTTAGTGTTTGTTCAGTATTGTTTTCTACAAAAAAAGTGTAATTTGCTAGATCTTTTTCTGTTAACAATAGAACTCAACCATAGAACATTTTCAGTGGATCTCCTTTATCTAAAGAAAAAAAAAAAAGTTATGGACTAAGTTTTTTTGTGGTCCCTAAAGTGTATTGTGGGGTTAGCCAAAGGGCAAGTATAAGAAAAAACAATAATACAATCCAAATACACATATACCAATGAATCTATGCAAATTATTTTATCTCTTTATGTTCCGTACAGATTCTTTTATGATCTAAAAGATGATATAACTCAAAATCTAACCAAAAAAAATTTAGATTTAATGGCTACAACTTTATGGGAAAATTGCCAAAATATGTCACATTTATTTGCACAATTTCCCAATAGGACTTTGTCATATTTGGTCAATTTCTTTCAAAAATGCTCTTACTTTAAAAAATAATAATTAAAATATAAAGTTTTTAAATCTGAAAATTATAAGCATGTCATAAATAGTATATTTGTATAAAAACTTTTACTTTTTGAAATTAAAAATCATGTGTTAATAATGATTCTAGTTTTTCATTCGACCGCTAATTTTTGCAATATGATTTAGATTCGACCTATGTCACATATGTCTACCGAGCGCAGAAAAAAGTTTATACTTATTCTCAAAATTCTACAATCGCGAAGAGCCATTTTTCACCACTTAGTCTCATTCTACCAAGCGCGGATAGTACATTCTGCCCCATAATTCTATCAATACAAAACCATCTACTGAATAGTACAATTAGTAATTTCTGCATAATTAAAAACTATTTCCTTAAATTTACGAGTGAATATTTTCTTTCCTAAAATAAGTATTTGTAAATATTACGTACATATTTTTTACATTTAACGTTTTTTGAAAATATTTATATTTTTATTTATTTAATTAATTTTTGTATTATTAACTTCCCATTTTAAAGTTTCAAACATAAATATTTGTAAATATATAATAAAATTTTGTAAATATTACATAAAGATTTTTTACATTATTAATGTTTTTTGAAAATATTTATATGGTTATTTATTTCAATAATTTACATTTACGAAAATGCCACTTTTCAAATATGCCACTATTGAATTATTTTCTTACCAACATGCCACTTCGAAATCCGTCTAAAAACCTTATATCTCAAAACTTTTAATTTTAAAAAAGGTTTTGATCCTTCACCAACCTTAAACCCAAAAAACTAAACCCTAAAATTTTGAAAAAAGTGATAGTGACATTTTTGAAAAGTGGCATGTCAAAAATGGCATATCTTGAAATTTCTCTATATATTTACTAATAACTTCCCTTTTTAAAATTCCAAAAACTAAAAATTCCAAAAAAGTAACAAAATAAATATTTGTAAATTCATAATAAAACTTTGTAAATATTACGTAAAGATTGTTTACACTACTAACGATTTTTTTGATAATATTTTATATGGTTTTTTATTATTTAATTTATTTTTTACTAATGACTTCCCATTTTGATTTTTATTTGTTTCAGAACTGATTTTTTTATATTTAGATTTTTTAGATATTTGATTTTATTGAGTTTCCTTTTTTATTTTTTAATTACTGAAATTTTTTAAAAAATATCAAATTAAGGATATAATTGGGATTTAGAATTAAATAATCCTAATGGAACATTTCTAAACACAATAAATCCATTGAGACATTGTACAAATCAATTTGGCCTAAATTAGCAATTCTCCCTAACTTTATCATATAAGCCAATTTGGTTAGATTTTAAGTTTTTTTTTTAATGGTTGTAAAGGTCGAATTTTACCCCAAAAACTTAATAGTCTAAAAACGATTATGTATGAAGCTGAGTTGACAACTCGACGAACCAGTGGTCAAACTGACGAACCAATAATTAAACCGGCAGCCCAAAAAAACAAATAGAAAAACCGACGAACCAAATTAAACCGACGATCTATGGGCTTTAAATTGATGATCTAATTTAAATCAGCCCATAATTCAAGTTCAAAAACTAAGGCACATAAGAAGTCCAACCGACTTAGCGGCTGTAACGTTCTGACCGCCCCTCCCATGGGCCCCCGTCCACTCTCAGGCCCGTGGGCCCACCATGTATGACGGTCGATACGTTAGTCCGGGAGGCTCGGAAGTCTTGTTTACTGACCCTGCAAATCACCACGCGATCTTTCCCCATGTTTTGACCACACTCACACGGTACTGGAAAAGACTTCCCAGTAGGTCACCCATCCTGAAACTATTCCAGCTCAGACACGCTTAACTCAGGAGTTCTCTCAAGACCTGTCACCGAAAAGATAAGTGCACTTTGGTGATATAGGTAGTCAAATCAATTCTTTGAAGCCTCTCCGCATATACCATATACCGCATATACTACATATGCCCTGAAACCGGAGTGTCACAATCACCCCCACTAACAGATTGCAACGTCCACGTTGCGCATACCAAGATCTTTATCCCGACACTCTGACTCTTAACAGATGTCAAGGTTCGCTCTGATACCACTCTGTAACGCCCGACCGCCCCTCCCATGGGACCCCATCCACTCTCAGGCCCGTGGGCCCACCATGTCTGACGGTCGATACGTTAGTCCGGGAGGCTCGGAAGTCTTGTTTACTAACCCTGCAAATCACCATGCGATCTTTCCCCGTGTTTTGACCACACTCACACGGTACTTAAAATGACTTCCCAGTAGGTCACCCATCCTGAAACTATTCCAGCTCAAGCATGCTTAACTCTGGAGTTCTCTCAAGACCTGTGACCGAAAAGATAAGTGCGCTTTGGTGATATAGGCAGCCAAATCAATTCTTTTAAGCCTCTCCGCATATACCGCGTATACTACATATGCCCTGAAATCGGGGTGTCACAGCGGCCATCGCAAATAAAGAAATCTTCCTTATTCGTCTAGGGCTAACTCTAACTCACTTGGACTATTATATATACTTTTGTACATCTTCATCATACGGGGATCATGAATTTTTACGCACAAATGCTCTGTACTTTTCTGCAATAGTTTTCCACCTAAGAAATCCATCTTTGGATCTTTGTTCTCGTTTCCTAACTTAGAAGTTCAACTCTCTAGAACCTACAATTTCTAATTATGAGATTCATCCCCCACAATAACTATTCAACAAATTAACCGTAAAATCATCTAAAAATGCAAAAATCAAGCAAACTTTAACCACAAAAAGGAAGAGACAATATTAAGACTATTTCACCGAAAAGGTGAAAACTTATTCATATATATACATATCTTATTATATAATAATAATGTTGGATGCGCAAAACTGTAACTTGCGAGATCGTGACAAGTGTTAAGTAGTCGTTAGATTTGAACACGTGTCAATTATTTAAATATGTAAATTTTTCAATATCAAAATTGTTAATTACCCAAAAAGAAAGAAGTTAAAGTGAAAAAAAGAAGCATAAAGTAATTTTACAAATTATACAAAACCTCTATACGAATAGTTATATAAGATTTTTAGTTGAAAATAATTTTAAATAAAAAGAAATTTAACATGAAAAATAGCAAACTATATAATGAAAAATAGAAACGACCATGATTCTACCGTTATATATAGGCCGTTATATATAGCCAAATGTTTAACATATGGCCATGATTTGCGTTGGTTTAAAACTAACGTGGTAAAATATAGGATAATTTCTAGTTTATTGACTTTTGTGTTTAATATTACATAAATTTGGTGTTTATAGTAACTATCACACTTTTTTATTAAAGCTTCTATTTTATGATTTATTTTGTTATAAAATCACATTTTACCTACATTAAAACCAAAGCTGTATACGTTTTGAGTATAATATATTGTTTTTTTTTTGTAGGAAAGAGGGAAAATTTTCTCTCTACTATAATATATCGTTTTTAGTATAATATATTGTTGGGTTTAGTAAATAAAGTATATACTTTTCAAAAACCTTTAAAATTTTGCAATAACACATTTAATTTGAATTCAGATTTTTGATGAACTGAGTATTAAATTGTTGGAACTCATCGTTAATTTTATAAAAAGACATGTATTTTTTTTTGTTTCTCTTCAATGAATAAATTTAAAAAGACAAATGTCAAAAGAATAGATGATAAATAGCAGCCCTTCATTACTTGAGTTTAGAGAAATCTTAAAGTATCTATATCATAAATTTTGTAGAAATCTTAAATTTTGTAGAGTTTGATTTAAAAAATATCTATATCATAGTAACATATATAACTGGAATCATAATATTGGGTGGATATTAAAGAGAAAAAAATAGAGGGCTAGTTTCTATTTTAATTTGTTTGAATTAATTAACTTACATTAAATGTAACTATTAAACTATAGGAATTAATTGTTTCAAGTTATAAAAAAAATTAATTTAATTTTTCTTTTCAATAAATAAATAAAAAGACAAATGTTAAAGGGAATATTACAAAAATTCCACATTTGAAAATATATTTTTCAAACATGCCACTCTTGAAAATTTATTGCAAACATGCTATTTTTTATAGAAAGAAAAAAAATCATTAATTTGTTTTTGTCTCTCTCTTTTACGATAGAATCAAAACCTAAACCATAAACCATATCCCAAAAACTATACCCTAAATATAAAATAGTTAATCCAAATCAAAAAAATTAAAAAGGTACCTTTCTTACACAATCACCCCCACTAACAGATCGCAACGTCCTCGTTGCGCATACCAAGATCGTTACCCCGACAATCTCACTCTTCACATATGTCAGGGTTCGCTCTGATACCACTTGTAATGCCCCGACTGCCGTCGTACGGGAAATCCTCATCCCCTCGAGAGAAATCCTCATCTCCCAATGGGCTCCACGTCCACTCTCGGCCCATGGGCCCACCCATGTCACACGGTCGGTGCGTTAGTCCGGGAGGCTCGGAAGTCATGTTTACTGACCCTGCAAATCACCACGAGATATTTTCTCGTTTTTTGACCTCACACACACGGTACTGGAAATGACTTCCCAGTCGGTCACCCATCTTGAAACTACTCCACCGTAAGCACGTTTATATCTGGAGTTCTCTCAAGACCTGTGACCCAAAAGATAAGTGCACTTTGGTGATATAGTTAGCCAAATCAATTCTTTTAAGCCTCTCCGCATATATCGCATATACCATATATGTTGTGAAACCGGGGTGTCATAATCATCCCCACTAACAGATCGCAACGTCTTCGTTGCGTATACCAAGATCGTTACCCCGACAATCTGACTTTTCACAGATGTCAGGGTTCGCTCTGATACTACTTGTAACGCCCCGACCGCCGTCCTAGGGGAAATCTTCATCCCCTCGAGAGAAATCCTCATCTCCCAATGGGCCCTACGTCCACTCTCGGTCCATGGGCCCACCCATGTCAGACGGTCGGTGCGTTAGTCCGGGACGCTCGGAAGTCATGTTTACTTACCCTGCAAATCACCATACGATCTTTTCTCGTGTTTTGACCTCACTCACACGGTACTAGAAATGACTTCCCAGTAGGTCACCCATCTTGAAACTACTCTACCTTAAGCACGTTTAAATCTGGAGTTCTCTCAAGACTTGTGATCCAAAAGATAAGGCACTTTGGTGATATAGGTAGTCAAATAAATTTTTTTAAGCCTCTCCGCATATACAACATATATCATATATGCTCTGAAACCGGGGTGTCACACCTACGATGAAATCAAATCGTTACAATCGAAGTCAATCCAATAGTGGATTCACAAACACTTGAGCCCTCAAAAATTTGTTACAATCAAGCGTCGGCCGACCTAAAAACATTGCTACAATGAATCCTCAACATTCTAAGGGCATAACCATAATCAACGATTTAGGCGATCATATTTCACCGACTCATGAGCCAAGTACCAAACCAGCTCTTTAGCTCGAAAAAGACTCTAACCTTACCAACCGAGCCAAAGTCATGGCGACATCGCCACTTCAGCTTAGCTAAGACCAACCAAAGAAAAGTAAACATTTTAACATGAAACTCCACCCGAGCAACGGTAAAGTTTTACAAAAAAAAAGAAACTAAAACAAAGGAAAACTATGCATGTTGCTGTGAAATGGTTGACCCTCCATAATAGCCAGAGGCTGTGTAGTATCGGCGTTGACACCACGAATGATCGTGTCCTTCAGGGCGTCCTACAAAACTGCTTTACGATTTGTGAGAGCTGACACTTCAGCCTCGATCGACGTTCCCCCACCGACAATCTCATGAGCAAATTCAGCTGCGCCTTAATAGCCCCCAGACGACCTTCAGCCCAGATCTCCTCCTCCTTTTGGCTACCCTGGACAACAAAGCCATCCCAACCTCTAGGCAACCATCCTTGCTTTGTTAGCCATCAGAAGCTCATTCTCCCATCGGAGGTGGTCCACGAGATCCTCCGATGTTGCATTGAAATCCATGAAGATCTTTTCTTGCTTCTTACTCTCAACATTCAAGAAGCGAGTATGCGCAACATTCCTCTGGCAAACTCTTCCCACTTTGGTCAGCCTCTCACTCTGCTTCTTGACAAGAGTTGTAAAGCCATCATCCTCAGATTTCTCCAAAGAGGACTTGGGCTTGAATTCCGCTTCATCCATCAATGTGTGAACAATATTGGCAGTCTAACAACGCAGAGTTATTATTAATCAAGCAACCATCAAGAGATAATAGATGAATTAGTCTAGAAGAAAGACTTACATTTTTGAAGGCCGCAACTAGCCCAGCATGGCAATCACAAAGAAAGAGGTTTCGGCTGCATAAGGAGCGCAGTCAACAAATCCAAAATTGCAAAGCCAAGAGTAAGGGTCCGCAGTATCCGTTGAAGGAGAGGGAGCTGATGGCGTAACTACCAGAGAAGCAGTCCTAGATCACCAAGGAGAGCATACTTTAAGCTGGGGCTGACTTCCTCTAGCGACGTTTGTCAGAAGACGAGGAGATTTAGGAATGCTATCCACTAAAACCACCCCGCTATGATGAGGAGAGATGGGCTAGAGTTGGAGATCAGTGTTCTCGGTAATTTCTACTAAAGGGCGAGATTATTCAGAAACATCCCCATCCAAATCCACCCTGGCCCATTTCGAAGAGTCGGGATGGGGCTGAGAAGAACTTTCACCAACAGGATCTACTATCGCCACCTCCTCAAAAATATGTCGCTTCCCCCAAGACTTTGTCCTTAAGCGCAATAACCTATTAACATCCGGCATAAGGAGTGGCAAAGGAGAAGGAGGAGCAGGAATAGCTGATTGGAGCATCGCAACGAGCTCCTCCGGCTTGAATCCCTGGCCTTGATCAAGAGTGCTAGGTATCATCGGCAGTAAAGGCTCTTCTAGAGGAATCCACCGAGAGATTGCTCGGGCCAGAAGCATCGAAAGGGAGTGAGTGATGATTGGATGAAGTGCGAGCTCGAGTCATGCATGCCACTGGATGGACGACATGAAAAACAACCCCGACAGGCAGTGCAACAATAACTGCTGCGCTGGAATGAACAAAGCAGAGCCTTCAGCGCTGGAAGAACTGCAAGCCCGGCAAGATCTACTTGTTGATGCCTCTTGGCAAAATGGTAATAAGCCATCCAAATTCGATGTCGGGTGAAAGAATCCCAATGCCCATCACCATGCTAAGTAATTGCAACATGGATGCGACGGCAGGAGACACCAGGCTGGCCGTATAGTTCGCTGAAATCAAAGAAACATGTCGTGTCATGAAAAGAATAACTATAAATCAGCTTAGGAGAGGAAATAACAAGAGTACTTACATGGTCTCTCTGCGAAACACGTTGGAATCAGGTTAAAATATGCCACTGAAGACATTGACGCTTCATTTATCTAAAAAAAGAAGTATTTTATGTGCCAGTCGATGTCTTTGAGACCCGTATCAGTACATGGAGCGAGATAAATTTTACCTGGAACCCCTAGAGGAACGCAGCAGCGAGCGAGATAAAAGTCAAAGAATTCTTTGACACTCGAGTCCATGTCATCCTCATAGCTCTGGACATGAGTACCAACAGCGATCCGCAAGAAATTGGGAGCCACTGGGAAAAGGCTATGCCTAAGGATTTGAGAAGACGAATGAGAAAGAGAGGAATGGGAAACATCATACCACATATCCAAAAGTAGACCAGGTATGAGCAGCACCAACCGTCTTTGATTGTCTCAGGAGAGTAGCGCCCAGTCGGTAGACAAATTTCCACCGAGGTTAGAACCCCGTGATTAGTCTTCAGAGCAACAAGCACTTCGGGCTGCACCATCGATATCTCGTAGGAGCCCCATTCTTTTTGTACAGGATTTTTCGCCCTGGTTACGTTTGGAGATCGGAGGGAAATCGAAGGGAAATCGAAGGTTGAGCAGGAAAGAAAAATCTGTGAGGAATCGCAAAAGAGCAGATCTAGAAATTTGTTGAGATCGCGGTTTAACTGAGAAAAAAGAAGGTAAAAAGAGCTATTCTCAGGGATAAGGACGAAGAAGAGTTATCTTTGAATGGTAGGTCCCATCGGGAGTTAAATCGCTAACATCAACGTCGAACACGATTCTCCAGTTTTGTCCTTAAGATTTGACCATTGCAATTCCAGCCATTGGATGAGAAGCGACGAACACATGGAGCCATACGATTGAAGATCCGGTGAAACCCATCATGATTTCACCAAGGGAAAATCCCTTGGACGAAATAACCGCCTATTAACTTTCACCATTAAAATACTTAATGGGTTGGGGGCAACTGTTGGAGCTGGATTTAATCCTAGAAACCCGGTCCATAAAGCTTAATTATGATCAAACTGGATCATAAGCATAATTGGGTCTTAGGTCCAGAATCCTGCCAAAATTAGATAAAGGCCACCATTTTCCCTGAATTTACTGGGCCTAAGTCACATGTCCGTTTATCATAGGTGCTGAAGATTCTCCTAACCACTTTAGTGAGCGAAGTCGGAACGAGTCAGCTCCGGTCCAGCGCCCTAGATGCAATCTCGATATTTTCGGAAGATGAATTCAAACGTGACCGAGATCTCCGGCGATGAGGAAGGATACTCGGAGCTGAACCGTTAGCTCACGAGGGGATAAATAGGAGGAATTAGAGTCAAAATAAGTAACTTTTCATAAGCTTACACTTAACAATACTTTATTTCTCACGATTATTCTAGCTAAAGTTCTCTTTGTATATTCGATCATTCATCAATATAAATCTAATTTTGCTACCTTGTAGTCGAGTTTGGTATGATTTATTAACATTTCTTAGGACTAACATTTCTTTCCCAAATTCACATATAAGTTTTTTGTGCGAAATCTAGTTTCCACATTGTTTATGGTTTTCTTATAAGTCGAGATACAATTTGTTTTTCAAGAAAGCTTGAGATATGTTCACGAGTTAATAGTCAAACACAAGGCCGCATAATTATGATAGGTTTTTGAACATTTGGTTTAGGGTAATGGAAATTCGATAATTTTTAGTGTGGTAATCGAATCATATTAGAGACCAAGATATTGAGAAGAGGATTTGACGAGTCTGTTGACAGATGGATTGTCAACTCTTCAACATATATTGATAAACGGATTGGGCATTTGTTAGAAGTTTCTGGTTGAATATGATTCAATGAGATTTGGTTATATTTTATTGATAAATAGTGGAGTCCTGAGGAGTTCATAAATCTTTTTAGAGATGTAAAGTCAGAGCTTCGTTTCCCTAAAGTCAGAGCTTCGTTTTCCTTACTTTCCATCGAACCGGTCGGTTTATGTAGACTGACATATTTTCACTTAAATTCTATTAACATTTGATCCCACTTTTGGAATAACCTCAAATCACTTACAAAAAATATAACTCGACCTTCTATCTTGTGTCAAAATCTAACGTTGATCAATTGGTAGAACGTCATTGAACGGATGCCAAAATTTTGACCTTTTTATGTCTTTTTCTCTAATTTCTTGTTCATTTGCCTTAAAATTTATCCAAACGTGTTTTGACCTAATAACTATAAATACGTGAATCGAAAAACCTTTGAATACAGTGGTTAGAATACGGCAAAAACGCAATACATCACTTTCCAATATCATAGATAAGTTTTGTGTATTTCGAACTACTAGGTTTCTTTAACTTTTCTTTATGTTTGATTCCTCGTTCCTCGAATTGTAAGCTTTGTTTTTTTGGTGAATGCCCGGGGAAACCCCCCGATTTTATTATTTAAAAACTAAAACAATTACAACCGAATTTGCCTTGGGTACTCAGTCCCAATAGCATCCTCCTGTATAATAGAGTCCACAGCACTCGGTACTACATCAAAAGAATGACAACCAAACGGTAAAGAAAATGCATAGTTTGCTAACCCATCAGCTAGACGGTTAGCCTCCCTATACACATGTGAAATACGGACTATCCAGTCCCTTGAAATGAAGCCATGGCACAACCGTACCAGGAATGACAGCGGATGAGAGTCACTTATCCCTATCTTCAGAAAATCGACCACCATCACCGAATTTAATTCCAACTCGAGCCGCTCAATACGTTTCTCCCAAGCCGTAACTAGACCATAATACACCCCCCCCCCCCCCACAACTCTGCCAACGGTGCAGAGCATCTACCCACTTGTACCGCATAACCCACACACCAATCACCATCCATATTTTGCAATACTCCTCCCGCCGTGGCTCGACCTGGATTTCCTTGTGATGCGCCATCCGTATTCAACTTCCACCAACCAATACCCGGTGGCTCCCACTTTACCATTCTCTCAACCCTCCCTCTTCCGCCTGATCTCATCCGAAGTTTATGGTTGGCCAGGAGCACCTCGTGAGTTACATCTTTAATAAATCTCACTCAATCACGGCATTTCCTATTCTCCCCAAACACGTTCCCGCACCTCCACTTCCAGCTCTACTAAATCGCCATCGCGAACATAGTGGACCAAGCTCCATTTTCTACATTAACACCCTCCCGCAGATTCCCAAAAAGCCAGACAAACAGAGACTCCTCAAAAAACGTTGTTTGTTTTCGTTGAGGTACAATACGATTCCAAATATCTGCCATAGCCGGGCAATCTCTAAGCATGTGCATGATTGTCTCCTTACCACTCTTACACACTCCACAAATATCCACTTCACACAGATGTCTTCTCTTGCGTTCTGAATTTGTCATAATAACTTGATGAGTTACTAGCCAAATAAACACCTTCACCCTTTCGGGCATTATTGCTCGCCACACTCGGTCATAGAAGTTTGCCATACACTGCCAAGGTGTCTCATCCCTCGTTAACAAGCTATATGCAAAACTAACCGAAAACCGCCCATCCGCATTACCACTCCATGAGATCCTATCCTTAGCTTCGGTAATACTATCAAGGACCACTGCCATCAACTCAAACTCTCTATCCTCAGACACATACGGAGTAATGCGGGCCATGTCCCAACCCACACCCGCAATCCACAAATATCTCGCCTTCAAAGGTTCATAACCGGCGGGTAATACCCCTACACAACTCTCCGTTAGAGCCTCCGCAGAAAGCCACTTATCAGTCCAAAAATTAATACTACGTCCATCTCCAAGAACCCAACTATGCCCTTTGCATACCACTTCCCTCAAACCAATCCCCACACTCCTCCAAGTAGAAGACCACGTGCTTTTCACCATCATCTAAGTCTGGTCTTATATGTCCCCCACCTTGTACTTAGTCCTCACTACTCGGGCCCAAAGACTCTTCTCATCATGAGGAACTCGCCATCCTAATTTCGCCAACAAGGCTTTGTTCATGTCATTGGCTGCCCGAATTCCAAGTCCACCTTCTCTCTTAGGTAAGCAAACCTTTTTCCAAGCTACTAAATGTTGCCGCTTTTTCTCTTGAGGATATCCCCATAAGAATGATCTAGTCACACTATCCATCCTATCCAGTGTCACCTGTGGTAGCTTTATTGTACTCATTGTATGAACTGAAAGCGACGACAAAACTGCTTTTGTAACGTCAAACGTCCAGCAAAGCTTAACATACGACTTTTCCATCCCGCTAAACGCGAGTTAACTCTCTCTAGAACATCTCCAAATGTGTCCTTATTAATTCTCTTACGTAAAATCGGCATCTCCAAGTACTTCCCTAAGTCTCTTGTTAATTGGATTCCACTTGCAGCCGTAATTCTCCTTTCAAGCTCACGGGAAACATTATTAGAAAAGAAGATTTTAAAATTTTCCAAACTAACTTTCTGTCCCGACGCGACACAAAATCTCTCCAAAACGTTCCTGATTATCCCAATCTGCGACACCGAGGCCTCAGCAAACAAGATCAAGTCATCGGCAAAGCATACGTGAGAAAGGGGCAGACCTACTTGAGACAGACGAATTGGCTTCCATTTCTTTTCCACAATCGAGCACTCGATAAGATTACATAACCTTTCCAAACACAACACAAACAAATATGGTGACAACGGATCCCCTTGGCGTAACCCTCTTAGCGGTTTGAACGAATCTGACCTCTCCCCATTCCATAATAGGCTCATGGACGGACCCGTTACACATTGCATGATCCAATTAACCCATACTTCCGAAAAAACTGCCACTTTAAGAATGTCCTCCAAGAAATCCCATCGAATCCGATCATAAGCTTTTTCCAAATCGAGTTTTAAAAGCATTCATCCCTTTTTCCCTTTTTTGTGCCTCATGGAGTGAACCGCTTTCTGGACTAAAACTATGTTATCCATACTTAAGCGTCCCGAGATAAAACTAATTTGAGCCGGACCAATCAATCTTGTCATTATCCCTTTAAGCCTTCCCACCATCGCTTTCGTAATTATCTTTAAAAACACATTACATAAGCTAATCGGTCTGAATTGCTTAATCGTCTCTGGTTTAGTCTCTTTCGCAATCAGCACCACAATAGCATCGTTCGTCTCCGGTGGTAAATTCCCAGTCAAAAATAAATCCATAACAAACCTGATTACGGATTCACCAACATCGTCCCACCCTTCTTGATAAAATACAGGTTGAAACCCATCCGGTCCCCGCGCCTTAAACTTTCCCATGCTACGAATCGCCTTTTCAACATCCATGGCCGAAAACGGTCTGTCTAGGAGCTGCTTATCTTGTAGAGAAATACTCGGAAAGCCCCAATGAGGTAAAGCCTCCACAATGGGGTCCACATCATCAAGAGAATAAAGTCTTTGGTAATACTCAATCGTTGATTTTTCCAGCTCTTGAACATTAGAGATCCATTGACCTTCTTCATTCTTTAGCATTTTAATCTGGTTCCGTCTTCTTCGAATAATTGTAGAAGTGTGGAAAAACCGAGTATTTCTATCTCCATGAGCAATAAACTTCTCTCGGGACTTCTGGAACCATATAACCTCTTCTAGTTCCATCACCATATCAAGTTCCTTAATTAACTCTGCCTCTCCCTCAAACGGTCATCCGAAGGGTTAATCTCAATCTGATCTTGTATCTCTTTGATATCGCTTACAAGTTTCTCTTTCCTTCTTTGTATATCACCAAAAACTTCTTTGTTCCATCTCCTCAAAATCATCTGTAAATCTCTCAAGGCTCTTGGTGTGGTAATAGACCCATTCCAAGAAGTAAATAACAACTCTTTAAACCCTGGGTGGGTTAACCATGCTGCTTCAAAACGAAACGATCTCCTTCCCACATTAACACTAGCCTCCGGAACCAACTGCACATAGAGAGGTGCGTGGTCTGAAGCTAAAAACGGGAGATGCGTAACAGTTGCTTCCTGCCATTTAATCCGTGCGTGTGCACAACATAACACCCTATCCAATCTTTTCGCCACAAAGAACCTCTCTTCCCGTCCTCTTTTCCAAGTGAACTTATTACCACTAAATCCCTTATCAATTAGAGAGAGTTCATTGATCCATTCTCCAAAAGCTAGTGAATCCGATGATAACCGACCATTACCCCCGGTTCTCTCATCCAATCTAACGATCGTATTGAAATCCCCTCCAACCAACATCGGTCCGTCAACCTCACGTATCACTTGTCTTAAACTTCCCCAAAGACCACTCCTTCTACTCGGCAATGGAGCTACATAAACTACTATCAAATGAATATTGTCCATGTCCTTCACAATCTTGGCATGGATAAATTGGTCCGTTGATTCCACAATTACCACATCACCAATACCATCTCTCCAAAGTAACCACAAACCACCACTTTGACCAACCGCATCCACTCGAAATAAATGCTCAAACCCCAATCCTCCACAGATTGTACTTGCTCTATCACTTCCAGCATGTGTTTCAAAAAACCGCTAACACATTAGTTTTAAATTTCTTTAATAAGTATCAAATCGATCGTCTAAAATTGGGTTTATTTGTCCCCCGGCAATTCCATAGTAAGCAATTCATCATTACGATTTGATATACCGCAAGAAAAACCAGGGACAAACGCTATGCAGAGTGACAACTCTTCTCCCTTGCCCCCACCATGCTCTGCATATCCATACCTTTCATGGCCTGCTCCGCATCTAAACTCCCGTTTTTACGCTCCTCAGTCTCCAAACTCCTCTGTTCAATACTCGTTTCCTTATATTGAATATCAGACTCAGTTAAACAAAACCCACTTGACCTCCCCACAGTACCCAATTCTACTCTCATTCTTTTTCCAGTTGCTGATAGTTCCAACTCACCTCTCGTTGGTCCAAAAATTAAACCACGAGTGGGCTTTGTTCCTTTGAAATTCTTTTGCCTAGGCCCATTAATCCCTAACATCTTATTGTGCCCAACGTTCTTCTCCTTCCTCCCTCCATGGGTCCCACCGTTGACCTTCCCCACCGAAGCTCCAAAAATCCCCATGTTTCCTTGTTCACCACTCTTTCCCGCTATGGCTTGATTTAGGATATTCCCATTCTCATTTTCCTTATTTTCTTCTTCCTCAATCACGTCCTCTCCTGTCCCAATCACGTTTTCCCTATTCTCCACAATTTCCATATCCAACTCCAAATTACCAAATCTGTTTGATATTCCAATATTTGCATCCTCCTTTCTTGAATTAGACTCACGGTGAGTCCGGCGAGTATTCCGAGCATCGCCTCTCACCCCACCTGTTCCAACTCGACTCTGGTTAGTACAATGTGAACCCATCCTCCACCGACTCTAGATTACTCTCACTTGAGTTGGTTGGCCCTGGTGTTACCGATTCAACCACCACTCGCTCATGAACCGTCTGAGGGCAATTATGAACCAAATGTCCATATAGACCACACCTCGAGCATATATTGGGTAAACCCTCATATGCCACGAAGTACCTTACTCCATTAATAAGCACCGTTCCTTTAAGTGGTTTTTTTACATTCACTTCAACACAAATTCTAGCAAACCTCGCCCGCTCAAAGTTCAACGTTGTTGGATCAACTCTAACCGGCTTTCCTAAGCCTCTGGCTATCTCCATGAGAATCGATTTATGGTAAAAGTTAACCGGGATATTCGATAATTGGATCCATACCGGAGTCGTAACAATATCATCTTTGAGTGGATCAAATTCCGGTGTCCAAGCTTGTACCATAAGGTAGCTCCCAAATGCTTTCCAAGGTCCACCGGTAAGGGCTGTCAAATACTCGTCTTCTTTCTCAAACCAGATCATGAAAAAGTGTCATGGTAAATCCATCACATACATCGACCCACTTGGCTTCCACATCTCTCTCAACCTTCGACTCAGAACCGGGAGTGAAACGTTACGGCTTAAGACCTTCACGATCATGCAATTCTTCCACATTCCATTCATCGCAGCCAACACTTCCTCCCCTATTGTTATCACTGGTTCTCCATCCTCCCCATTCGGGAATTCTAGACACAACCTCGCTGATACGAACTCATCCTCTAGCACGTCCTCCGGAACTCATCCTATCGCAGCAAAGATTAAAAAGATGATAATAATATCTTTGTTCTTTATTAATATCAATTTTACTACCCATGCATATTCAAAATCGGTGGAATATATGTCGTTATAATTAAAGAACATCATACTATATTATTCGATCATAACACATTTTGTTTTTCTTTAAAAGAGGGAACAAGTCAGCATCTGACAGAAAATAAGGGAAGAAAACCGAAGAATCTTTTGGGAGGATACAAGAAAAATGCCACTGACCACAAGGGTATATATCCCATTTTGATATACTATCAAAATTAAATTGATGGATCTCATAATAGTCGATCGTATAATCAATAAATGGAATTTACATATTTGATAGGTGATACAAGAGACACTAAGAGCAACAAGTGTATTATCCTTTACGTTTAGAGAAGCAGTACAAGACGTTGAATTTGAAGGCTACTTGATCCCAAAAGGTTGGAAGGTTACGTTCTTCCTCTTTTTCGGTAAATCCATCACTCTCCCAAGTTTTATCCCGAACCCGAAAATTTCGATCCTTCTAGATTTGAGGTATATATCTAAATTAAAGTTCAACAAAATAGACATTGCATCTCTATGATATCCTTAATTGGATAAACAGTTTCAGAGGGAAGAGAGAGGGTGAAATGCGGGAAAGTGTTTAAAGGAAGCAAAAGAATCTAGAAGGTCCAGCGATCGATATTCCTTCGATGAGACCGCACCTAAATAATGAAAGGGGTCTGCGACTGAAAGTCTGAGTTTCTCTAAGGGGTTTGGATTCAATATGGAGGACTGCTAAGCTTCTAGGGAAACATTGAAGTATCACCGGATGACTTTGCAAAGGTATGTGGTTCATAAAGGAGTGAGTACACTGTTTTGCTTAGGGACAAGCAAAAGGCTAAGTCTGGGGGAGTTGATATATCATGGTTTTTACCCAGTTTTATACCATGATATATGTCCGTTTTATCGAGTCTTATGGTGTTTTCTAGTGTTTAGTGTTTTATATTAGGTACAAGGATGAATTGGACTCAATTGGTGTTTACTGAAGCAATTTGGAGCTTAACGGAATGAGCAGTCAAAGTGGCAAGTTCGGATTGAAGAATTCATATCAGTGTCGAGCGACGAGGTTGTTGATGTCGCTCGACACCAACATTTATCAAGTGTCGATCGACATACTTAATCGTGTCGATCGACACGACCATCGGACCAACCCAGATTCCAAGTTTTAGAAGATTTCCTTTTCGCGCCAAAAAGCCCAGATGTTTGCAATTGGGCCCATGACGTTTTTGTATTCTATAAATACTTATTTTCAGCCATTGTTTAGGCTATGCTTTTACTTTCTAAGAGATTTTAATAAAAAGGGTTTTATCTTACATTACTATGTCTGAGTAATTCTCTTGTTAGGTTTTAGGGATTTTTCAATGGTTTAATGAAGAGTTGTAGAGTTTGATTACTTATGGGATTTGCATCATTCATATTTTATATTCTTCACCTTGATTGCTTTGAATTCTGATTTAGGCCTGAATTAGATATCCTAGGTTGTTTAATAGATAAGACATCATTATTGAATTTCCTGAATTGAATCATAGGTGAGCAAAGATCTGATTCGCAACGACAGTTGGCTTTGGATCTTTGTGAACAAATCGAACCTAAATTTAAATGCTTGTTTAGATCAATTTGATTTCGCAACGACAGTTGGTTGTCTAGGGTTTAAACATAGATAGTATTTGCAACGACAGTTGATTTACTTTACAACAGTGTTTCGAGTTCTAGAATTTGCACTTCATCTATCCCAATAGTAATCTTATTCTGCAACTTGGATTTATTCCTGCGAATTCCCTAAGGCTTAGCGCTTTTCTCTTATTGAATTTAAAGTTTACAATCATCCTGTTTATTATTTCTGCAATTGGTTTTACTTACTTTATTCTGCTTAGCATAATCTGAAAAGTATCAATCTATTGTGCATTCTGATTCCCTGTGGATCCGATACCCCAAGTACTACACTCGATCTCTTAATTTGAGAGAGTAGGACAAAGGGAAATTTGACCCTATCATTGAACATTAGAGATCCATTGACCTTCTTCATTCTTTAGCATTTTAATCCGGTTCCGTCTTCTTCGAATAATTGTAGAAGTGTGGAAAAACCGAGTATTTCTATCTCCATGAGCAATAAACTTCTCTCGGGACTTCTGGAACCATATAACCTCTTCTTGTTCCATCACCATATCAAGTTCCTTAATTAACTCTGCCTCTCCCCTCAAACGGTCATCCGAAGGGTTAATCTCAATCTGATCTTGTATCTCTTTGATATCGCTTACAAGTTTCTCTTTCCTTCTTTGTATATCACCAAAAACTTCTTTGTTCCATCTCCTGAAAATCATCTGTAAATCTCTCAAGGCTCTTGGTGTGGTAATAGACCCATTCCAAGAAGTAAATAACAACTCTTTAAACCCTGGGTGGGTTAACCATGCTGCTTCAAAACGAAACGATCTCCTTCCCACATTAACACTAGCCTCCGGAACCAACTGCACATAGAGAGGTGCGTGGTCTGAAGCTAAAAACGGGAGATGCGTAACAGTTGCTTCCTGCCATTTAAGCCGTGCGTGTGCACAACATAACACCCTATCCAATCTTTTCGCCACAAAGAACCTCTCTTCCCGTCCTCTTTTCCAAGTGAACTTATTACCACTAAATCCCTTATCAATTAGAGAGAGTTCATTGATCCATTCTCCAAAAGCTAGTGAATCCGATGATAACCGACCATTACCCCCGGTTATCTCATCCAATCTAACGATCGTATTGAAATCCCCTCCAACCAACATCGGTCCGTCAACCTCACGTATCACTTGTCTTAAACTTCCCCAAAGACCACTCCTTCTACTCGGCAATGGAGCTACATAAACTACTATCAAATGAATATTCTCCATGTCCTTCACAATCTTGGCATGGATAAATTGGTCCGTTGATTCCACAACTACCACATCACCAATACCATCTCTCCATAGTAACCACAAACCACCACTTTGACCAACCGCATCCACTCGAAATGAATGCTCAAACCCCAATCCTCTACAGATTGTACTTGCTCTATCACTTCCACCGTGTGTTTCAAAAACCGCTAACACATTAGTTTTAAATTTCTTCAATAAGTATCGAATCGATCGTCTAAAATTATGTTTATTTGTCCCCCGGCAATTCCATAGTAAGCAATTCATCATTACGATTTGATATACCGCAAGAAAAACCAGGGACAAACGCTATGCAGAGTGACAACTCTTCTCCCTTGCCCCCACCATGCTCTGCATATCCATACCTTTCATGGCCTGCTCCGCATCTAAACTCCCGTTTTTACGCTCCTCAGTCTCCAAACTCCTCTGTTCCACACTCGTTTCCTTATATTGAATATCAGACTCAGTTAAACAAAACCCACTTGACCTCCCCACAGTACCCAATTCTACTCTCATTCTTTTTCCAGTTGCTGATAGTTCCAACTCACCTCTCGTTGGTCCAAAAATTAAACCACGAGTGGGCTTTGTTCCTTTGAAATTCTTTTGCCTAGGCCCATTAATCCCTAACATCTTATTGTGCCCAACGTTCTTCTCCTTCCTCCCTCCATGGGTCCCACCGTTGACCTTCCCCACCGAAGCTCCAAAAATCCCCATGTTTCCTTGTTCACCACTCTTTCCCTCTATGGCTTGATTTAGGATATTCCCATTCTCATTTTCCTTATTTTCTTCTTCCTCAATCACGTCCTCTCCTGTCCCAATCAAGTTTTCCTTATTCTCCACAATTTCCATATCCAACTCCAAATTACCAAATCTGTTTGATATTCCAATATTTGCATCCTCCTTTCTCGAATTAGACTCACGGTGAGTCCGGCGAGTATTCCGAGCATCGCCTCTCACCCCACTTGTTCCAACTCGACTCTGGTTAGTACAATGTGAACCCATCCTCCACCGACTCTCGATTACTCTCACTTGAGTTGGTTGGCCCTGGTGTTACCGATTCAACCACCACTCGCTCATGAACCGTCTGAGGGCAATTATGAACCAAATGTCCATATAGACCACACCTCGAGCATATATTGGGTAAACCCTCGTATGCCATGAAGTACCTTACTCCATTAATAAGCACCGTTCCTTTAAGTGATTTTTTGAGATTCACTTCAACACAAATTCTAGCAAACCTCGCCCGCTCAAAGTTCAACGTTGTTGGATCAACTCTAACCGGCTTTCCTAAGCCTCTGGCTATCCCCATGAGAATCGATTTATGGTAAAAGTTAACCGGGATATTCGATAATTGGATCCATACCGGAGTCGTAACAATATCATCTTTGAGTGGATCAAATTCCGGTGTCCAAGCTTGTACCATAAGGTAGCTCCCAAACGCTTTCCAAGGTCCACCGGTAAGGGCTGTCAAGTACTCGTCTTCTTTCTCAAACCAGATCATGAAAAAGTGTCGTGGTAAATCCATCACATACATCGACCCACTTGGCTTCCACATCTCTCTCAACCTTCGACTCAGAACCGGGAGTGAAACGTTACGGCTTAAGACCTTCACGATCATGCAATTCTTCCACAATCCATTCATCGCAGCCAACACTTCCTCCCCTATTGTTATCACTGGTTCTCCATCCTCCCCATTCGGGAATTCTAGACACAACCTCGCTGATACGAACTCATCCTCTAGCACGTCCTCTGGAACTCATCCTATCGCAGCAAAGATTAAAAAGATGATAATATTATCTTTGTTCTTTATTAATATCAATTTTACTACCCATGCATATTCAAAATCGGTGGAATATATGTCGTTATAATTAAAGAACATCATACTATATTATTCGATCATAACACATTTTGTTTTTCTTTAAAAGAGGGAACAAGTCAGCATCCGACAGAAAATAAGGGAAGAAAATCGACAAGAAAATTAAATTAAATTGATGGATCTCATAATAGTCGATCGTATAATCAATAAATGGAATTTACATATTTGATAGGTGATACAAGAGACACTAAGAGCAGCAAGTGTATTATCCTTTACGTTTAGAGAAGCAGTACAAGACGTTGAATTTGAAGGCTACTTGATCCCAAAAGGTTGGAAGGTTACGTTCTTCCTCTTTTTCGGCAAATCCATCACTCTCCCAAGTTTTATCCCGAACCCGAAAATTTCGATCCTTCTAGATTTGAGGTATATATCTAAATTAAATTTCAGCAAAAGGATAAGATTATCGACTACGTAACATATGTGCATGGTAGACAAGGTGATTGAGACATGGAACGACGACTTTAAAACTAACCCTGTGTATATATGGTTGCATTTTACCTACAAGTTGTTGTTGGAAGATAAGAAAAATGTTTGAAGAGTGAATCATTGATCTAACTCAAAGTCAAAATTTGGGTTTAGTCAACTATGTGGGGACTTTGATGGAGTTATACATTGCTTGTAGATGACATCTTGTAATGTCGACAGGTGGCACCAAAACCTTACACGTTCATGCCATTTGGAAATGGAAGCCACTCTTGTCCAGGAAATGAGCTGGCTAAACTTGAAATGCTTATCGTCCTTCACCACCTCACAACTTCCTTCAGGTATCTTTATTGTCTTTCTATATTTTTTTCGTATAATGTAAAATGTGAATTTGTAAGGTGACAAATTAAAAAAACTAAAAACTAACCAAAACTCTAAATCGGGCCATTTGTTCTTAGTTTTTTTAGTTTTAACTGTCATCTAACAAATTATCTCTATTATTAACAAGTCCTTTTATTTTGGGTCTGAATGTCAAAATTTATCATGTCCAAATCATCTTTCACTAGTTATATAATATTTATGAAGTTTTTGAATTTTCAGTCTCAAGATTTCTATGTATTAAATCTGCCGCTTAGATTAAAAAATATACACTAAAATAATGCGGAAGTCTTATATAAATTTTCAATTTATTGATTAAGATAAAATAAAAAATGTTTTCAAACACAAACAGTGCCGGTCCAATGTTTTTGAATGCTCTACACAAGTTTTTTAAAATGTGACATTTTCGTATATCATAAAAAATAGCAATATAAGTAAAAAACACAAAAAAACTTCGTAAACCCATTCATAATTTAAATAGTTTATAAGAAAATAAAAACAAAAACAAAACAATATTAAATTATCTTGGAGACTTATGTACAAGCTATTCACACTAATCGCATAGATAACATGGAGTTGAGTATCATTATAATAGGATTAGATCAAATAGATCAAATTAGTCTAATGATGATCATAATATCTATATGATAATTCAGATGATTAAAAAAATCAAATTACTTTTAAAAAGTAATTAACATGTTTCTTAAGATAAGACCTATAAACATTATAAAAGACTTTGAAAAAAGGTTTACAAATATTATTATTGTAAAAACAGTTAATATTTTTTTTATAATTATATCTATAACAAAAATTTAAACTAAAAAAATGTTTTTCTAAATTTAGGGTCCTAAACGGTGGCTTTACTGGCTTGTCCTCTGAGCCGGGCGTGAACACAAAATTTTAAGCATTGTTAAAAAATGTTCTATGTAGAGCACAGGCACTACATAAGTTTTTCTCTTTTTTTAAAAAAACGCAGTTTTCGTCTAATTGATTCAAACTAACCATAAGTTTTTTTGTACATTATATAGTACTACACATTTATTACTCTAAAGCTATTATAAGACGTCATCACTTTATGATGTCATATATGCATTAAAAATAGTTGTGGTCTATATATTGGTACGTGTTTTATTGAAGATGTTTAGTTAAACGTTCATTTGGGACCCATGACTACGTTAAATAAAAACATGTGATGATAAATAGTTGGAGAGGGATCGCTAGCTGTATATATGAATTCTACGTAATAAGAATTAATTTTGGGTTTTGTAATTATTCTTGAGAACTTATGAAGAGTAGATATTTGTGGATAACAATAATTAGTACGTAGTACCACAAATAATTCTCAAAACATGTGAATCGGCAACCTGGCAAATTAGTACTTGCTCTACCTCTACATATGTATTGTCCAACACAAAAGATGTGAATCTCGTTTAACCTATAATTGTTCGTCTACATATTAATCTTATTATTCATCAAGTTATTGTATATGATTAAATTATAATAATTTAATGAAGTGTTTGGGTATTAATTTGCAGATGGGAAGTTGAAGGAGACGTTGAAGGAATACAGTATGGTCCTTTCCCTGTGCCCAAGAAAGGTTTACCAATAAGAGTAACTCCAGTTTGAGCCTAAGGCATAACTGGACTTTTATTTTATTTTAATCCAATAACTCATGATTTATAGTTGCTCTATCAAATAGATAAAAAAAAATTACTTTAAAATCTCCCTCATTTGAAACTGGCTTCCAATTTGGCCCGTTTTCTTTTGTAAATTAATTATAGGTATCCAAAATCTTATGAAAATGCAAATTCTTTTTTTTTCTGACATTATGAAAATGCAAATTCAATTGGTTGGAAAATTATATCTCCCTTATTCAAAAAAAAAAATATATATATATATATATATATATATATATATATATATATATATATATATATATATATCTCAATTCTTTACATCTTCAACTAGCTTATTGATACCATGTTGTGATAATTGCATTTGATAATTTCGGTTTTTAAAAAAAAACAAAATCTTTGAATCAAAATTTATCGTTCTTTCGTCCGCCAAATACAACATGTGACTCCATCGACTATAAATGTATGGTAGTAAATTAGTAATACGTCAACAATTAACGTCATCAATTTACATGTATTTTTTTTTTATACTCCTTCCGTTTCATATTAGTTGTCGTTTTGAGAAATGTATCTGATTAGTATTTGGATATATTTAATTCAAAACACATCCAAATACAGATACATTTTATGAAAACGACAACAAATATGAAACGGATGGAGTATATATTGGATCTTTCTTTAAGATTCCATTCAGAAGTAGACGTAATTGTTTGTACGGAAGCAAACGTATCTATATTTTTAGTTTTAAAATTATAATTGGTCGTACTAACAATTCAGGAGATATACAAAAGTCATAAATGAAATAACTAATCGTATTTTGGATTAGAGAAAAGTTCTCACATGTCACGAACACGGAAGTATATTAAAGCTCCCTTGACCATGAGACATGGAAAGGAGACAACACATACACAAAATTTTAGCCTAGTGATACAATGGTCGCCACGTGGCCGCAGTCGGGTACGTGCATGCGACGACTGCACCTAACACCACCTTGTAACTAAGCTTACGTGGGACACTCGATTTCCATAAAAACGAAAAAGATTGAAATGAATCTGATTCATTGTTTCCGTTTTGTCTCTGTCTAAGTCAGAAGAGAATCAGAGATTTGTTTCAGAGTAAGAATGATTTTGCATTGGTCCATACTTGAGAGTCTCTAAGCCGTTCCGAGGGTTTTGGTGTGACAGAGATTTAACATGCTCCAACGCTTTATCCCGTTTGTCTCCCTTTTCTTCATTTGAGTCCTACCACTCAAAAGTTTTCACATATTTTGTTCCTTCAATATGTCTATCTCAATTTTTTTTGTTTTCTTGATTTTCTTTATGAAAAAGAGGATGAGATTTTTATGCGAGACGACTAAAACGTGTACATAGAAAAAGATATGAGAGTGATAATTAACATGATATGCATTTGGATTAGATACGTGAAGTCGCCGAAACTTTTGCGGTTTTAACCTATAGTCTTATCGAGTTAAATGGAAAATGACTCGATGCCATATTTCAAAACATCTTCTTATTATGTAAATGTGTCGATAATATATATATACATATAATCTATTGGAAAAATAAATTCACTACATAGATATTCCTACTTGACTTTGATAAGTCTCACTTGAGAAGTAATACCTGACGATATGTTGTCTATGACATATAAAACAAGGTAATAACCTCTCACTACCAGAGAATACATCGTCTAAGCCAGGTCTAAGAAGATGATAACATGGCAATTACTTGATGATACGTCTTCTATAACAGGTAAAACGAGGTAATAACCTCTCATTGCTTGAGAATACATCGTCTAAGTCAGGTCTAAGAAGATGATGACCTTGCAATTACCTGACGATACGTCGTCTATGACAGGTAAAACGAGGTAATAACCTCTCACTACCTGAGAATACATCATCTATGCCAAATCTAATAAGATGGTGACCTGACGACTACATGACGATACGTCATCTATGTCAGGTAAGACGAAGTAATAACCTCCCACTATGTGACAATATGTGGTTTATACCATGTAAGATATCAAAATGACTTGTCATAACCAAGTCAGATACTATCAATACGTTGTATGTGTCAGGTATAACGAGGTAGTAACCTACCGTTACTTGACAAGATGTTGTCTACACCAATGACCTCCTATTACTTGGCAATACGTTGTCTATGTCATGTAAGACATAGAAATGACTTGTCAATTCTAAGTGAAACATGACCTACTACGTCGTTATCAGGTCGTAAGCACCATTACAATGTCGTTATAAGGTTAGTTGATTTATTTAATATAAAATAATATGTGGTTTGGATATAGACTTGCAGAGACTTCGCTATCCCAGGTATAACGAGGTTTGTCATTATCTAAACCTCGTGATATGAAGAAATAAGAGATTCAAGTATATCAAAAATCCTAATTATTAAGGAGATAAGCTTGCATGTTTGATCCAAAACGGATTTGATCAGGTCCTATAAATAGAGACATCGAATAAAGAAGAAAATCATCACACAATACACAGAAAACCTGAGAGCTACATTTCCTCGCATCCCTGAGATAGCATTCGGAGATCTAGCCCTTGTTTTCATATCCATCAAAGTTCTATATAATACTTTAGACATCTAGATGTTGTATTTCAATTCGGCCATAAGCCTACTTTGTTGATCAATAAACACATACTTCTCTCTGTTATTCCGTAGATCTGTTTACTTGCGAACTTGGTTAAAATTTACCCAAATAGTTTGGCGCTAGAAAGAGTGTCAGTTTTAATTACGTGAGATATGACAGAGAGAGAAAACATCGAAGTTCGCAACGATGTTGAGAACACTCGAGATCCATCTACACAGCTGGCTGAACTCACCTTTCTAATGAAGAAGAACGAAGAATGTCTTAAGCTACTCGAAGCAGAGAACGCTACCTTGTGATCTGAGAACGCCACATTGGTTGCCTCAGATAGAAGCCCTGAGGCTGAAGCTCGAGATCGATACCAAAGACGTGTCGATCCAATGCAACCTCTGGATGGAAGTACGCCAACTGCGGCTGCCAGAATAGTGGTACTACCATAAGCTCGCAACGCAGAGGTGATTAGGACACACGTCGTTCAAACCGCGCATAATGAAGCAACGACAACTCGGTTACTTGATGACATGGACTTGGTTTTCAAGCGTCTACAAGAGATGGATGCGATTCTTAAACGACTTCCTGGTATAGCAACACCGATAACTAGGAGTGCACCTAACTGTTATGCGGATACTCAGTTCATGGACGAGATCGCGCTTGTGGAGATGCCTAAGAGGTTTACGATTCAATTAACCTGATCAGATTCTAGGTCGTGAATCTAAAATCAGTAATAAACACAAGTCAAGATGAAGAACTTCTAATGATATTATCCTAACAATTAAATCATATCTAGCAAATCATCAAACACCTTTGAATAACCCTAAACCTAACAAGAGAACTACTTAGACATAATCAAAGAAGTAATCATTATATTAATTGAAAATATCTCTTAAAAATAGATAAAATAAAGCTTAAGCCTAAACAATGGTTTAAAACATCTATATATATATAGTGTACAAAAATGTTTTGGACCTAATTGCAAACATTTGGGCCTTCTGGCGCAAATACGGAAATCTTCTAAATCTGATATTCTGGTCGCTGGAATAGTAGTGTTGAGCAATTTGTCTTGTTGTCGATCGACACTCACTTTTCACTCGTGTCGAGCGGCATCACTTCCTCTGTCGATCGACACATACTCTAAATGTTGACTCCGAACTTGCGACTTTGACTGCGTACATTTGCTTCATAGGATGATCGTGGGTTGGGAAATATGGAATTATCTGCTCAGCAACAGATGATGGACTAGCATCTAGCTTCTTGATTGAGTCTCCATCCTCTAAGATTTCCACAGAAAATGTTTGACCATCAATGGTGTATTTTCTTCTTGTGTTCTCCATGCTAAAATCGATGACAATATCACCGAGATCAAGCTTGATCTTCCCTTTCCTTACATCGATGGTAGCACCAGCTATAGCTAAGAAGGATCTTCCCAAAATCAGAGGGTTTTGGGGTTCATCGTCGTATTCCAAAACCACAAAATCTGTTAGAATTACGTAGTATTGAATCTTAATCGGCACATCCTCTAAAACACCTTCTTGGATTCTCTTTGATCGACCGGCTAGGATAAGAGAAATCCTAGTCACCTTAAAATTTGTCATTCCAAGTCTAACCGAAACGAAAAGAGGCATCAAATTTATACTTGATCCTAAATCACAAAGAAAATGAGGAAACTTCCTTGTCAAAATTGAGCAATTTAGCACAAAGTTTCTTGGATCCAGTAGCTTTACTAGAATCCTACTCTGAATCATCGCACTAACTTCCTTAGAGGCTATTGTAACGTCCGCGAACCAGAAATGGAATTTTTGGTGTTTGTGTCGAGCGACACAGGGGCGGCGTCGATCGACACGAAGGATTTGGGGGTGTCGATCGACACAGGTTGTGGTGTCGCTCGACACAGGTTGTGGTGTCGCTCGACACCGGGTTCGCTGAACCAAACCGGATTACTTTTTAATCGCGGTTCTCGGCTCGGTTACGGCTATTTAAGCACCTAGGGTTGCGTGCTTTTCTGTAGTCATCGTGATTAGGGAGAGAAAAAGAGAAAGTGAGAGAGAAAGTTAGAGAATCATTGATCCTCGATTGATTGTTGCAAAGAAATCAATCCGGGAACCTTTCTCTTCATTAGTTTGTGTTTTCATTCGTCGTTCTTTGGGTTTTCGTGAGGAACTCGTTCGGTTGCGGTGTGTAGAGGCTCTGTTCGTGCCTTCTTGTCTCTGTTTTCGTGTTCTTCCTCCGTCATTAGGCTAAGGTGAGTTGTGATCGAGGTTTCTAGGCAATGAGGATGATTTGTGATGTGGTTATGTGAACGTTTTGAATGAGATTTCGTGTGATGATTATGGTTGTTTTTTCTGTGGATTGTATCGTAGTATTGTCGTGATTTTCTTTGCAGGTTTGTGACTCGTGTCCATCAGAATCGGGTTAAGAGAGGAGAAACTCGATTTCGGTGAACAGTGAGGCGTGTCGATCGACACCAGGAGGGTGTCGCTCGACACGAAGTTTTGGTTGTGTGTCGATCGACACCTCTGTGGTGTCACTCGACACCTCTGTGGTGTCACTCGACACCTTTGTGGTGTCTCTCGACACGAGGTACTGTTTGCCCGAAAAGTGTTTGTTTGTTGTTGTTGAGTTGTGATTGGTGTTGTGTTAGTTATATTGTTGTGGCATTGAATATCTGAGCCTGCTTGTTACGCCGGTAGGCGGGATGAGCAACTCACTAAGTATTTATGAAATACTTACGCAACTCGTTTTTCCCAATTGTGTTGCAGGTATAAGAATGTTTGATCGCGGAATCATGGCAGAGGAAGAGGATGATTAGGATGTGTTGTTTATGTGTTTTGTTTAGTAGAACTGTCGTTAGGTTGTTAGAATGGATTAGAAATGTTATTGGAATTCTGGAATTGAATTGAGTTATGTGGTTATTTAAAGTAATTGGTTAAATGGTTTATTATCTTTCGCTGGTTAATGTATTGTACTTGAGAATTGGTAATTAAAAAAAACACGGGTGTTATATTTTGGTATCAGAGCCTATACGGTTTTAGGACGTTAGGCTGTGTGATTTGAGACTATGTGTTAATTGATTATGAGTAGTTAGTCAATTATTAGTCTTAAAATCATCCTCTTCAAGCCTTTAAAGAGATTCTGCGGTAAGTTGTGTTTTATTTCTTTGTGACTTCTTGTTTGCTTATGTTCCTGTCATGTGTGGGAGATGAATACTGGAGCGAGAGGCCGTGGTAGAGGTCGTGGTCGTGGTCGTGGCTTAGTGCCAGAGTCGTCCAGCAGCATGGATGCATCCCAGACACATCAGGTGGAGACCGCGAGTGAGACCAGTGCCAGTGTGGCTGGCAGTACCGGGAGAGGCGCCGGGAGGGTGCTCGTGGTGGTGCTGTTGGTGCCGGGAGAGGTGCTGGTGATGGAGTGGGCCTAGGTGGGGGTGATGCTCCAGCTCAGAGTCAAGATGATGTCATCATGGGACTTCTTACGCAGCTGTTAGAGCGGTTTCCGGCAGCGGCTCCGGTACCGGCTCCAGCAGTACCTGTGGTGGTAGAGGGGCAGTAGAGAGCTGCAGGGGTTGAGCAACCGAGAGATGTGGTTGCTGAGCATCCTCTCTATCTCGTGATGATGGGACAGATGCAGAAGATGGGTACGCCATTCTTTGAGGGCAGAGTTGGACCTGAGGATGGTTTTAGGAGATGGTGATTTCTCCAGAGGGATGATGATTTCCCCGAGGATGGTTTTAGGAGATGATGATTTCTCCAGAGGGATGATGATTTCCCTGAGGATGGTTTTCGGAGATGATGATTTCTCCAGAGGGATGATGATTTCCCTGAGGATGGTTTTCGGAGATGATGATTTCTCCAGAGGGATCATGATTTCCCTTAGGATGGTTTTCAGAGATGATGATTTCTCCAGAGGGATGATGATTTCCTTGAGGATGGTTTTAGGAGATGATGATTCCTACAGAGGGATGAGGATTTCCTGGTATACTTGTTTAGGAGATGAGTATTTCTCCAGAGGGATGAGGATTTCCCGGTATACTTGTTTAGGAGATGAGTATTTCTCTAGAGGGATGAGGATTTCCCGGTATATTTGTTTAGGAGATGAGTATTTCTCCAGAGGGATGAGGATTTCCCGGTATACTTGTTAAGGAGATGAGTATTTCTCCAGAGGGATGAGTATTTCTCCAGAGGGATGAGGATTTCCCGGTATACTTGTTTGGGAGATGAGTATTTCTCCATAGGGATAAGGATTTCCCGGTATGCTCAAATTTGCCATTTAACTACTCTCTCAAACTAAGAGATCAATCGTAGTGCTTAGGGTTATCGAATCCACAGGGAATCAGAAACACAATAGATTTAAACGTTCGAATTATGCTAAGCAGAAATATATTAATGAAAGACAAGTAAATAAAGCTAGCAATGAACAGTTGTGAATCAATTAAAATAAAAGTCAGGTACAGAGAAATCTCAAGTGAATCCGAATTGCAGATAAAAATAAAGATAGCAATTATAAAGCACAGTTCTTAAACATGAACACGAATATAAAATCAATCAGTTGTCGTTACAGAGATTATCTATGTCTAAATCCAAGAAAGCCAACTTTCGTTGCGAATCCTATAAATCTAAACAAACATTAATATCAAGTTCAATTGTTCACAAAACCCTAAACCAAATGATTGCGAAAATGAATTTAGCTCATCAAAGGCTAGTTCTAGCAATTAATAACACTGTCATCTCTATCAATTAACCTAAGATCAGATTCTAGGTCGCGAATCTAAAATTTGCATTAAACACAAGTCAGGATGAAGAACTTCTAATGATATTATCCTAACAATTAAATCAGATTTAGCAAATCATCAAACACCTTTGAATAACCCTAAACCTAACAAGAGAACTACTTAGACATAATCAAAGAAGCCATCATTATATTAATTGAAAATATCTCTTAAAAGTAGATAAAATAAAGCGTAAGCCAAAACAATGGCTTAAAACATCTATATATAGTGTACAAAAACGTCTTAGGTCTAATTGCAAACATCTGGGCCTTTTAGAGCAAATACGGAAATCTTTTAAATCTGATATTTTGGTCGCTGGTATAAAAGTGTCGATCGACACTCAATTTTCACTCGTGTCGAGCGACATCACTTCCTCGTTCGATCGACATCACTTCCTCGTTCGATCGACATATAATCTAATGTTGACTCCGAATTTGCGACTTTGACTGCGTATTCCACAATGCTCCATAATGATCCAGTAAACTCCAATTGTGCTCAAAACGTCCTTGCACCTAATAAAAACACTAAAGACACGAAAACCACCAAAAAGGACTATAGATAATGGACTTATATCATGGTTAAAAACCGTAAAAACCATGATATATCAGTTTACAAACCTGCCAAACGTATCGATAGACTTCTTCGCGTCACTGACCGATCGCTTTGTCGAGCAGTTTGCAAGCAGCAGCAACCTGGAGAAGACAGTTGACGACCTCTATTGTGACAACCCTTTTTTTTTTTAACTAGCCTTGATTAATATTCCATAAATATTAATCCTCAAAGACTAGATTCCTAACAATACTACGCGGAAGTTCTCAGGAAATAATTCAGGAAATAATAAAAGTCCAAATAATAATTAAATATTAATTTCAAAACATCAATCAACTCATAATAACCAAATTCAAGAATGAAGAAACTAGCAACCTAACAGGGTTCGCTAGAACTAGAAAAAATAAACAACATCCCTAATCATCCTCTTCTAGAGCCCTGATTCCGCGATCACTTTTTCTCTTTACCTTCATCACATGGAAATAAGAGATGCGTAAGTAATTAATAATTACTTAGTGAGACAGTCTTTCCATCTACAGGCTAAGTACGAATAAACCAAAAAATCAAATAACAATTAATTTTAAAAATATTTAATTCATAAAACATGGGTGTCAATCGACACTGGCTTTACCTTGGTATCGATCGATACACCAATAAGGTGTCGATCGACACAAGGTTTCGTTACCGAGACCGAATTGCACCAAACACACAGAAACACGATTCTAATCATTTCCAAACCGATTTCAACAAATCAATAACACACAATCGACACACAACAACCATGATTAATTCCCAAATACTCCAAAACTAAACCTATTCAATTAGTTGACTAATCCGAGCCTACGGTCGCGCACTGACCTCGGTTTTTGGATCGAAACGGCGAGGAAAACAACGATGAACGAAGAACATCGAAGAACAGCGATGAACGGACCGAGACAGCGACAAAACACTGCGAGACAGTGAGGAAACGCTTGCTACTCGACCTTCCACGATCACCCAAGGGATTCCTACGAAGAACGACGATGAACACAAATTGAAACTCTCGATTTATCTCTGAAATCTCTCTTCTCTCTAGGTTTCTGCGTTTTTCCCTTTTTCAACGCGTCCACAATCATCATAGGGCTTATATACCTGTAGCCCTAGGTCTTCCACAAAAACCAAGCCAAACCGACGATCAATTTTGTAAAACCAAACCGATCATCAGAACGTGGTGTCGATCGACACCTCCCTATGGTGTCGATCGACACCCCTTACAAAAGAAAGGAGAACCACTACATAACTACGTAGGTCAAACTATGGAGGACGTACTTTCTATGTCTTGGGCACATATCAAGTGGGAAGAAGATCCAACTTATCACTATCAACGTTCTTCACATTCTGACTCACATGTGTTAAGGCGCAAAAAAACGCCCAGAGATGATAAACCTTACGAGAGACCTCGTAGTGAAAACACGAGTAGAGGAAACGAGAGTTGAAACACTCACCGACCATTCAACAAAAGCGACGCTAATAGGCGCTCATCCTCAATGTGGCTAGACATCAATAATCTGTCAATTTCAAATGCCAAGTTGATTGGGGCATTGAAGCAAATAGGGGGGGGGGGGGGAATAGTGAGATGGCCTCAAAAAATGAAGGCGCAAGACGATAAATGCGATACCTCAAAGTGGTGTGCCTTTCACGATGATCATGATCATCAAACAGAAGATTGCATCACACTGAGAATGGAGGTGAACAAGCTGCTCAAGAAAGGTTACTTGAGGGAATTTTTGTCTGAAAAAAATAGAGGCAGAATCGACAAGAGAAACTATGACAAAAATTCACCTGAACCTGCTTCTGCTTCACCTCCTATACATGATAAAACCATCAACGTAATCACTGGAGGTTTTGAGATTAGCGGAGTGACATACTCAGCTGCTAAGAAGAGCACAAGAACTGCTAGACATCACCGAGGAGGTAGCAAAGTTAAAGATGAAGTTATACCGACCTGCTCAATAAATTTCACAACAGATAAAGATGGAAATGTTCTACCTCCCCTTCACGACGCTTTAGTTATATCCTTAATAATTACAAATTGCTTGATGAAGAAGACGTTAATCGACAACTGGAGTTCAACAAACATTCTATACATGGAAGCCTATAAAGCATTGGGCCTAGACGGAGCAGAGTTGACTCGAAAGGTTATTTCATTGGTTGGATTTAGCGGTGAGGTAAAACAAACCACAGGAGAAGTAAAACTACATGTATACGCATGGGGAGTTAATCGTCAAACCAAATTCCTCATAGTGGATTGTGCCTCGGCCTATAATGCAATCATGGGACGTCCATGGATTCATGACATGAGAGTTGTACCATCGACTCTCCACCAAGTCATTAAATTTCCCACTCCATGGGCGAACAAGAGAATTCACGGTCATGTTATCAGACTATGTTGAAGGGCAAAAATATGCAATTAGAGAGTCCACTGTTGATAAAGCATGGTAAAGAGCCAGAGGTGGAATAGCTTGATGAGGTATCGTTGGTGGAGAACGATCCCGGCAAAAAGATAAATATCAGCTCGAGCTGCCCACAGACGTGCAAAAAAGGTTCATCGACTTCTTCAAATCTAATTCTGATTGTTTAGCTTTGTCACACGCGGACATGCCAAGGATAGATTCCAAGATTATCAAACACAAGTTGTAGGTTGACACCTACCAACATCCTGTCAGACAACAAAAACTTGAACATGACTTGATCTTCAACACAAAGGTCCAAAAGGAAGCTGATCTATACGTGAAATTTTTATGTCTCACAAACAAATACAAAGTCTCACTAATCTCAAAGGAAGAATGTAGTCGCGCATATGCTTTAGCTAATCTTGGCTCCGCTCTCAAACCTAAGAACCTACTATTTCTAGATGTGCTTTATCAACAATGTATAAACTACGGGTGACTGGTTCCCTTCTTGGGTACGTAGGCAACCTTCTTAAGGCGCAGTTGTGAACAAAAAAAGGAACTATGAGTGACTTTATTCCTCCTTGTGTACGTAGACAGCCTTGTTCTCAAGGTGCAGTTGTGAATAAAAAAATTTTAAAGAGGTTCTTACACAATAATGGAGGTATACGGACAACGAGCATACAAGTTACAAGACAAGAATGACAAAATCCAACCTCATAGCTAAAACGTACTCCACCTGAGGACTTGTTATGTCTGTGTATTTTCCGTTCATAATTTTTATTTGAGTCTTGTTTTTCGGCGATCTACGACACGTTAATCCAATTTTCTACTAACTTGTGTATTTCACAACATGTCTACGGACACGCATTATAATAAATGAGTTTTGAAATATTAATCATACGAGATTTTTATACAAGTATTTAAGTAATAGTCAAGTTTAAGAGTGTAGAAGCATGACTTCCTTAGAACTAAAAGGCAATACTTTAGTTTGTATGCGACCACGGTCGATTTAAACCTGAATAGGGGGAAATACTTCCCAAAAGAATGACAAGAAATTACAGTTGTTATAATGTTGGTAAACTTGTTTACGATTTTTGTCATTGATAATTTAAAGTTACAACTTGAAAAACTAAGAGGGATATCCTCTTAAGGCCATGACGATAATCAATACCTGAAAAACATAGAGGTAAAATTCCATAACTTGATAAACATAAAGAGGTACGTCCGCATGAGGTTATGAAAACAGTCAATACCTCATAAAACAAGAGGTAAAACCTCTCAAATAAAAATAATGGTCATTACCTCACAAGACAAAGAGGGACACCTCGAACTTGTGATACTCATTATAACATTATGAATTTGGAGGCACAACCTCTCGGAAATTATTCAACAAAGTCAATTCCAAATGAATAAAGAGGTATGACCTCACAAATTACTGAATATAGTGAGGTAGACAAAAAGATATCGGCTTTCTCAGGTTACGATAACCTGCGTTACCATATAAAAATGAGAGGCAAGACCTCCAAAAAAATACGACAACATTATGATTGGAGTAACAACCTGGATGAATATTAAACATACAGCTATATCCGACCAAAGGTGTGCTAAACATGGATGTATAAACATTACAAACAAAAAAGATTATCATTATAAGACAGAAACTGAGAGGAATACCTCCAACAGGTTGTGATAATCATAAATTCGGAGGTAAAACTTCCCACAAATCATTAATGATTGTCATTACCTGAAAAGATCAGAAATGATCATCCCCAAGTGATTGTGAAAAGCACAAAGACTTGATAATTAAGAGGAATGACCTCCCCAAAAGTGATTATAATAGTCACTACTTGCTAAATCACGAGGTATGAACTCCATAGATGTTGACTTTGGTCATAACCAAGTAAATAAAGAGGCAATGGTCGTTACATAAAATTGGAGGTATTATCTCTAAACTATACAACATTACAGAGTTATGGACAATAACTTTGATGACTACTAAACCAATAACGATGTCAAATAAGAGGTATGCCAAGCTCAGTCGATTATAAACAAGGTCGATGAATTAAAGGGGGACATCTTCAACAGGTTTTCAAAACCTCTACTTCCAAAAAATACATGTCAAGCAGAATCTACGAGGTCAGTCCTCGACGCATACACTTCTCCCAAAGAGTTCTGAAAATAAGTCCAAACAACAAAATGAACTCACAAAAGAAATCAAATGATTACAACTACTACTTGGTAGAGGGAGAAGTAAAGTCTACAAAAAAAAACATTTCAAAAGATAGGTGGAACCTCACCATTAAGCTTGGTTCATGAAACTCTACTTCACTAAACATAACCAACGTTACTCATCTATATCAATGTAATAAAGGAGTGCTCGTTATGAGCCAACATACCACTATCTGAAAAAACAAAGATTTTCTTTACGTGGATTTTGCTGAATTAAAGCAACTTATCTCTTCTAATGTGACATGTTTTCACATGTATATTGTCATGGACCTTTTTAAATCAAAGAAAAATAATGTAATACTTATTTTTCGATGATGTCTTACGTGAACCTGAATGTCACTAGGTAAAGAAAGATCAAGAATCCATACACCTCTGGACGTAAATTATATATATATATATGTACATGTAAAAATATAACTCTACAAGTCTCGACATTGGGTTAGTTCTCTACACAAAGACTGCTTCAACAAGCTCCAGATTAACTATTCTTCAAGTTCTAAATAAGAAATTGAAGAGTGAGGAGTAAACTGTTGGGGAAAATAAATTCACTACATGGATATTGTAGGAGTCGTAACTCGCACAATTGAATTTGTAAGGGTTGTCGAGGAAATACGAGACTTCTGAGTGAAATCAAAGTGCAAAAAAGTAGAGAAGACTGTCGCTATAGCTATTAAGAGATCTTAGCTTTATTATTGATGTTGTAAAAAATTTAAGATCCCTATTTTGGGTGAATACAATGAGCTATATATAACCTTTCATCCTAGGTCTAAGTTCTAGGTTTGGACCTGACCCATTAAGCAAATAAATAGCCTTAGGCCCATAGTATCATTAAACCTATTTTAAATAATAAAATTTAATTCTATTATGGGCCTAATTACAAATTGGGCTTTTGTAAGCTAATTTGTAAGCTTGTTTAGGATTTTTTCAAGCCTTTTGCAAAATCGTTCTTGTCGTTACATCGATCTTCTAGTGGTGAAATCTGACCCCTACTGTAAGCCCCCCAGCTTGGTAATATCAAGTTAGATGATGTCAATGTATAAGCTGTTGAAGTTTGAAATTGATGTGATGGACCATGAAGCAGCCAGGCGTTGACGTCTTTATCACCGATTTCAGGAAGTTTCAGTTATTCCATGTTGAAACGATGCTATCATGTTTTCTTGAACTTGCTTATGTTGTTTAAAGTGAGCTTAGCAGACTGAAAAGGCTATCGGGCTTTTCTTTATTCAACTTTGAATTCCATTAGGAGAGTCTGGAACTTTTCTAGAAAACCTAAGGATTTTAGGCCTCTTTGGCAGTATTTTTTTTTTTACCAAGTGATTTTTTCCTGAAGTAAAAGGTAAATATAAAACCACTTTTTTGTCTTGTAGCGGATTAGAGTTTTTCTCGTAAATTTTTTTTGTTCATCTTCTTCACTTCACCTCTGATCTGCCGCCGTCGTCGATTGGGTCCCATCTTCACGCCACCATCGTAAGTCATCGCCTGAGGAGCTTCAATCACTGCTGCGTGCTTGTAGAAGAACTAGAGAGAGGAAGGAGCTTCAAGATCCGACAGCGCCGCCGCCGTGGATCTTTGTCGTTGTCATGGATAATGGCTGATACAAACGGACATGGTCCGGCCATGAAAAAGATGGAGATGGTGGCCATGAATAAGATGGAGATGGTCCGGCCATGAATAAGATGGATCTTCGTCGTCGCTTGCTGCTCTCGTCACCACCGTGGATCAGATATGCTCGATTCGTCGATAGAGATGGAGCCGCCTCGCTGAAGCTTCATCGAGTTTTGCTGCCTCATGAGGAGTTGTCGCTGTCGACAGATCGGGAGAAGCTTTGCCCAGCCGCAATCGTCGTCCTCGCCATCTTAATGGTCGCTCGGAGGGACTTTGGGATCGATATTCACGGAGTAGACTCGAATCTACTCGCCATGAGTTGTGGTTGCTCGTGTGGTGGCTCGCGGTTCCGGTAACATGCAGAACAAAGCTCCGATTTTGGCAACAGATGGCTTCGATTCCGGTGATTGAAGCATCGATTCCGGTGGTTTTTCTGATGGTGAGGCTTGGTCAACACTGGTCGGATTCGGTCGATGTGGGTTAACAGGTCAAAGCAATTTTGGTTAACAAAAGTCAATATTTTGGTTTGGTCAACATCTTGGTTCGGTTAACCTTCCGGTTTGGTCAACATCCTGGTTCGGTCAACATTCTGGTTTGGTCGACCAAAGTCAATAAGTCAGCAATAGTCAACGAATCAACTGGTCAACTGAAGTCAACTGATCAACTGAAGTCAACTGGTCAACATAATTGTTCCAGAAATCGATTTTGAGCTATCGCAGTAAAGACATAAAATGAAAAGAATGACTTCCAAAGATCCGCGGTTTGATCGTCAAATAGATAGAAACAGTTCGAGAATAGTCCTACACTTAGATGATTCTCGTTGGCTCACCTAATTGCAGCGTTTTTCTTTTGGATGCTTGTTTTTTTACTTTTGGGAATGATTCGTCTATTTTATCCATAAGTTAGTCTAATTTTGACCGTTATGACCTTGTTTACTGTTTTACAATTTCAAGACACGTTGAGCAGCTTTAGGACGACTTAATCAATCTTTATGCCAATTACATCACTGCCGTTGAAAATATCAAGTAACGGGAAGAAATTGTCTGCGCGCGAGAGGAGAGCTGCTGAGGCTAGATTTGACACCAGCAGAAGGACACCTCAATGAGCTATAATGTTATCGTCAAAGCCTAGAGCTGATATTACTACTACCGCTACGCCCAAGTCGCGTTGCCCCAGGCTTGAGCAAAATATTACCGTCACCACTAATCGTCATCCAAAGTTATCACCAAGGCATCGTGATGATGCAAGGAGGAAGGATGATATCGCAGAATCATGTCGCAAGCATCCCCATGAAAATAGTAGGAAGAATTCCAATTTAAGGGATTTGTTTGGTTGTAGTGGTATGTCAGCGTCTCACTTGTCGAAGATAGTCTTAAAAGAAGCTAAATTTCCCCATGCAAAAGATATGTCGCACAGTGACACTTATGTGAACATGGCCCTTCATTGTATGACAGTATTAGTTTTTGTCAAACTCTGCAACATTTTTTTTTGTTTCAGATCTATTGAGTTATTTTATTTTGGCAATTCCTTGTTTCAGTGAAGCAGCTCACCATATCAATATCGAGTTTGTGAAGCTGCTTCGATGTAACAATGCACTAGATCTTGGTAAGGAGATTATTGCTCTCAAAGAGCAAGAAGCAGATTAATCACTTGTGGATGAGGAATTTGCTGAGCATGTGCGCGAATTCGAGGAGATCCTTAGGATTCTGAAATCCGACAAAGAATTTCCTGATGACCCCGCTCCTATTTACGAGGTGGTTCATCCGGCTCCGAGTTCTTCCAATTCGTCCAGTGATAAGGATTCGTCAGATTCTGAGAGTGAGGTTTTAGCTGGACAAAGTTGTGGAAGCGATTGCGGTGCTTGAATAGAAAACACCTTAGTGTTTTCTTTGTTTTTGGTTTTATTCAACTTGGGTGGTGTTTACTCTTTTCATGCTTTGTTTCTCTTTGTTATGAATCTTTGCTACACGCATTTTGATATAATACGCAGTTTTTGTTATATGGAACTTGTCTGTTCTAGAAATGAATTGTTTTCTTTACGACTACCTTGGTTTACAGAAGCATTGTCATCAATAATTCGGCTTCAGCATCGAGTATGTTTCTTTGTGTTAAGACCAACATTTCAGATAGTTGGATTTTTTAATAAACACTATAGTTTACAGATACGTTATTTTTTAACATGTCTGCTCCGTCATTGAATATTTTCTAAAAAAGTTACCAATGTTATGTTAGTTGAGTTTTGACATAAACACTTGGGTTTACAGATGCGTTTTCTTCTAATGCACCCGCTCCTGTAATGAACGTTATTGCGTTATAACCAACGATTCAGTGAGCTAAGTTTAGAGTGAATATTTGGGTTTACAGATTTGTTCCCGTTGTGACCACCTATAACATGGTAATATGTTGTCTATGTCATGTAAGACATAGAAATGACTTGTCACTTCTAAGTAAGACATGGCCTATTACGTCGTTATCAGGTCTTAAGCACTGTTACGACGCTGTTATAAGGTTAGTTGATTTATTTCATATAAAATAATTTGTGGCTTTGGAGATAGACTTGCAGAGACTTCGCTATCCCAGGTTTAACGACGTTTGTCATTATCTAAACCTGGCAATATAAAGAAATAAGAGATTCAAGTATATCAAGAATCCCGATTATTAATGAGATTAGCTTGCACGTCAAGTCTAGTCTTATTCCAAAACGGATTTGATCAGGTCCTATAAATAGAGACGTCGAAGAGAGAAGAAAATCATCACACAATACACAGAAAACCTGAGAACTACATCTTCCTCGCATCTCTGAGATAGCATTCGGAGATCTAGCCCTTGTTTTCATATCCATCAAAATTATATACAAGCCTACTTTGTTTATCAATAAACACATACTTCTCTCTATTATTTCGAAGATCTGTTTATTTGTGAACTTGGTTAAAATTTGCCCAAACATAATCCATTGTCAAATTCATACAGTAAGACGAATATGACCCTAGTGACATGATATCCATATTGAGTTTTGTTTGATCGTAAGTTCCACTACATTGTTACTAATATTGGAAACAAAAAACAATCGATCTACGACAATTTGTTGTAGTTGTGAGGGGAATAACAAATCCATATATATATTACACTTTTACACACTCCACCACGTACCATGGAAATGTTCAGCGATAATGATAAGATTGTTGGGGAAGTACAACATACTCAAAAAGAAATAAAATACCATAAAGCCTTTGAGAAACATAAAAACTCTCTCAACTAAAAAACTGCCGCCAACCTCCTGTGTTTCCCTTTCTGGTGGCCAATTTTTGCCATTGACACCAGAACGATGAAAGTTTTTGGCTCGTGGCTGGATCATATATTCTGTGGAGGATCAAGAAAACATTTTATTTGGTGCATAACAAAAAATTACTAAGTTATGCATCATAAACTAATATATCATAAGGGGCAGTATAAAAAATATTTAAACAAATATACTTTCATGGTGGACATGAACCCCCTCCAATGTACATGTTTATATGTGTATTAGTGTGTATGACTCATAAAATAAGCCAGTTTTTTCACAAGGTTTTTATATGTGTACAAGTGTGTATGACTCATACAATAAGCCGTAGTTGGAGCATAAAATAAATAAGACGCAGAGTTTTTTCACGAGGTTCGATTTTTCTACATCTCCAACCTAGTCAAGATTCAATCCATCAAAAAGCCGCAACCTACAATTGTTGTATGACATCCACCGCTTTTTTTTACATTGATATTAAAAAATATATCAAGAACAGATTCTTGAGTATCAATGGCAACACGGGTGCAACTTCATTGCCTTCTCTAATGGCTTCGATTTCTATATACAAACCACCAACATATCGCATAGATTTCTCATTTTGTCTATATGGTGGGACAACCCCATATCTCTTATACTAAGAGTCTAAGACCATAATACCCTAACGTCATTATGTTATGTGGGCTTCTAATCTCTCTTATAATTGGGGTATTTCGCCACTTCACTTTGTTCCTCGTGTTACCACAACTCGTATCATGATGTTTTATAAACATTACTTTACATTTCCTAAGGATATACAAAAAAAGAAGAAAAATGATTTAGAAAAGGTTTAATTACGTTTCAAAACTTTGAATCTGATAGAGAAGGATGAAGAGGGAACGAGCAATATTTCTGAAAATGCTTGGTCGAGATTATCGTTTTGGCTAAACGTCATGTTAAAAAGAGATACAAACTTCCCTACCAATACGCATGTTCTTTCACTCGAGACCATAACATGATTTGGTGTGGAAACAATTTAACTGTAGAAATTTTGTTGAATGTGAGGAGCGACAAACAAATAGGGGGTTACCAATGTGGATTCACCAATCAAGGAGAGAATGTGTGTGGTTTTATTACAAACGTCTTTTTTGAGGATAAAGGAAGAAGATGAGAAAAATATCAAATGGTCTATATTAATTGGCTTTTAAGAGAAAAAATTGTACACGTGTCAACCATCGGAGTGCTAATGTAACAACCATATGAAGAAGGTTAGCCTCTTGTAGAATTCATTGCTCCGTGCTCCTCACAGCATCAACAACCTCTTCCCAAAGATATCTCTCTCTAAACTCAGCAGTAACACCATTTTGACACAACTTATATGAAACTCTATTTTTTGGTTTGATGTTTAAACTGCACCTTGTGTTTGAAGATCAAAATTGAACACTTCTTCTTATAGCCAAGACACCAACGTCTCTTTCATTTTTCAAATAAGGGAATAACATATCACAATCACAATAACAATGTTAGAGAATAAATCATTACGCAAAAATTGAAATAAAAGGAGACACATATAATTCTCTAATAACACAAAGTAATCAAAAATGTAAACGTAAGAAATTCAAATATCAAAGGGAAGATCTAATTAAACAAAATATAATTCTCTGTAATAATTGTAACGCCCCGACCGCCGATGTAGGGGAAATCCTCATCCCCTCGAGAGAAATCCTCATCTCTCAAGGACATACATGGGAAATCCTCATCCCCTCAGGAGAAATCCTCATCTCCCAGTGGGCCCCACGTCCACTCTCGGCCCATGGGCTCACCTATGTCCGACGGTCGGTGCATTAGTCCGGAAAGCTCGTAAGTCATGTTTACTGACCCTGCAAATCACCACGTGATTTTTCCTCGTGTTTTGACCTCACTCAAACGATACTGGAAATGACTTCCCAGTAGGTCACCCATCTTGAAACTAATCCAGCTCAAGCACGCTTAACTCTGGAGTTCTCTCAAGACCTATGACCGAAAAGATAAGTGCACTTTGGTGATGTAGGTAGCCAAATCAATTCTTTTAAGCCTCTCCGCATATACCGCATATATTATATATGCCCTGAAACCGGAGTGTCACAATAATAATCTCAACAGAATGGACAATTGTTTACCGTTATAATTGTTGACATATTCACACATAAAAACAAAGAAACACTAGGGATATATCTATCTCCGATAAAATAACTCTCTACAATGAAAAAAAAGGCAATTGCTAAAAATGCCATATTTTGAAGTTTTGTATCCAAACATACGATCATCCAAAAATGCCACTAAAAGTTTTGATTTTCCAAGTATACTACAAAACTAAATTAAGTTTTAGTCTTTCAAAACTAAACCCTAAATTCTCAAAACAAACCATACCACCCCACCCCCCCCCCCCCCCCCCCCCTTAAAAGGTATACCCTAAATCTACAGTATCTAACCCAAATCTTAAAATTTAAAGTATAAATCCTTAAAATCAATTTTTGTGTTTGTAATAATTTTGGAAAACAAAAATTTTAGTGGCATTTTTTTATTATAAAACTTTTGATGGTATGTTTGGAAACAAAACTTGTAATAATAATAAGGGAAATTTGTAAAAATGCCCCACAATGAACTTCTTCTTGTCACACTACACAATTTTCATTTTTGGTCATTTTTTTCCAATACTAACCTTGAGTAATTATTAAAAAAATTAAAATAAATGGTTTTTATTGTTTTAAAAAATCTGAAAATTAGAAAACTATCTTAAATAGTCGAGAAGTATGTTGTGAAAAAAAAAATCTTATAAATTAAATTTTTTTAAAAAAAATTAGTTTGCTTCTACACCTTCCTGAATTCATGTTCTGCGTCTACGAGGCGGTAGAATATTTGTTATGTTTTTTGTGTATATGTACTAGCTACTAGTACAGATACTGCTACAGATCACGAACACAATACACAAGGGGTTTTCTTATCAAAACTTCACTAGATTGATATGATAAGTTAACTTACACGTTACTCACCGTTCTATTCAATCCTAGCCTTACTGTTCAAAGATCAACAAATGATCTATGAACCTCTCACTACCCTTTAGCCCATTTGACTATGATCTTCTTTAATGAACAACCCTAAATCCCTTTTGCTAAAGACAATGATTTTCTCTATTGTGTTGACTGCACAAACCGCAGCAAACTCCCTATATATACCTATAGGAATATTCCCAGATTTTTTTAAGATCTTGTATCTTTCTAAATCTTCCTTAAATCTCTCTAGAATATATTTACATATCTTTTTCTCCATGTAAATATCTTCTCAAAGTAACCATCTTCTGCCTCCTTTAATTTCTTCTTTAGTCGGCAACTCATAGGTCACGTTTCAGCTCCATAAGCCCATCTTCTCGAGGCCCAATTTTTCTGTACTTGCTTCAGCTCCGGTTGTACTACATCTGGTACAACGACTGATACAGGAACTCCTTCTGGCACAGTACTCTTTCTGGACTTGCATCTTCAATCTCCCCCTTTTTAGCTTTTTGTGTCTCACAAGCACAAGCACATGAAACACATGCACATAACAACACAAGTAACCAGTCACAAATATGATTGTAAACAAGAATGTATAGAATGTATATTACATGGAGCTACAGAGTTATAGAGTTCTCAAGATCAACCATTCAACATTATAACCTCATCTCCTAACTCCTCCATAATCCTATCACTAGTGCCTGAATCTCTAATCAAGATCAACAACACATAATGAACCATGACCAGGTCATACTCCCCCACAAATCAAGACATCTACTTTTCTCCCCCAGCTTATGAGCACACAAGTTAAAAACAAATTTAGTTAGTACATAGGGAAAAGAAACATGACCTTTATATCCTGAAGTACGGCTCATTGGGTCTTGTGGTATGATGGCTAAACAAATCTCCATGTCCTTTAGCTTATCTGATTCACCTTATGACTCAAATCACCTTATGATTCCCGTCAGGTTCAACTTGTGATTCAGATCCATCATTTGGAATAACTCTTGGAGTAGATGGAATCCAGATGACACCAAGACTCATGACTGTGTAATGTCCTGATACATGCAGAGCTGATGCTGAAGCTTGTTGCACTGCTGCAGAGACAGGCAACTTGAAAGGAGTAGATACAGGTTGTGTTGTAGCAGATGCTTGAGACTGAACATGTACATATGACTTGGCAGACACTAGAAATGCTTCTCTTTTAATACTTTTGCTTGATATCCGCTCTAGAGCTGCTCCAAGTTCTGGTTTTTCAACTTACTGAGCTGGGTCAGTACCACTTCTTGAGACTGAGTCCGGTCCATGTGAAACACCTAGAAAAATTCATTCCTTTTCTTGGTTGAATCACTGTGGTACAGAGCCAAGATCTTCTGCAACACACTGATTCACTGCATATCATTCTAACCACACAAATCCATTAGTAGCAGAGTTCAGGAATTTAAGCTCAACCACAACCACATTTACCCAAAACGATTGGGGATTATAAGACCAATTGTGCCCACAAATCAATCTTTAACAACTGGCCTTTGAAAAAAATTTATTCAAATTAAAATCATACCTTTTCACCATTAATGTGTTTTTTCACCACCGTACCAGACCCAGAGACATATCATTCGCTTGTACAGAATACCGCATCTGGCCATCAGCGACTCAAGTGATTAGCTTTCACACCATCATGTCTTTATCTCTCCTTGAGTCGGTTTTCAACCTATGTTCATTCGAAGAGCTTATAATCATCGGATCCTCAAGTATCATATTGTCTGAGCAAAAGTAATACAGTCTCAACTGTCATAGAAACCATCACTTGCATATTTAAAGCTTAGAAAAGTTTCTGGTAAAAGACTACATGAGCAAAAGAAATACAGCTTGTATCACTTTGTTTATAAAACCGATTTTCAGGTACAGGTTGTCCGAGATTTCGAGGATGTTTTTCAGTCGTTGCAGGGATTACCGCCATCTCGGTCCGATCCGTTCACGATTGAGCTAGAGCCCGGGACAGAGCCTATCTCTAAGGCACCTTACAGGATGGCTCCAGCTGAATTGGCAGAGCTAAAGAGTCAATTAGAGGATTTGGCTATTAAGGGCTTTATTCGTCTGAGTACTTCATCGTGGGGAGCGCCGGTGTTGTTTGTGAAGAAGAAGGATGGTAGTTTTTGGTTGTGTATCGATTACCGGGGACTTAACCAGGTCACTATGAAGAACAAGTACCCTCTCCCGAGGATTGACGAGTTGCTAGATCAATTGAGGGGTGCTACTTGGTTCTCCAAGATAGACTTAGCTTCAGGATACCATCAGATTCCAACCAACGAGGTGGATGTTCGGTGGACTTCTTTCAGGAACTGGTATGGTCACTTCGAGTTTGTAGTCATGCCTTTTGGGTTGACTAATACGCTGGCACCGTTCATGCATTTGATGAACGGCGTATTACAGGAGTATCTGGATGTCTTCGTGAATATCTTTATCAACGATATCTTGGTTTACTCTAAGAGTCTTGAGGAGCATGAGGTATATTTGAGGTTATTTCTGGAGAAGCATTGAGAGCAGAGGCTTTGTGCTAAGTTGAGCAAATGCAGTTTCTGGCAGAGAGATGGGATTCCTTGGTCACATTGTTTATGTGGATCCGGCTAAGATAGAGTCTATTCGAGATTGGCCTAGATCTACTAATGCTACCGAGATCTGGAGTTTCCTAGGTTTAGCAGGATATTATCGGAGGTTTGTCAAGGGATTTGTTAGTATGGCTCAGTCGATGACAAATTTGACCGGGAAAGATGTCCCGTTTGTTTGGTCTCACGAGTGCGAGGACAGCTTTTCGAGGCTTAAGGAGATGTTGATGAGTACACCGGTGTTAGCGTTACCCGAGCCGGGTAAGCCTTACGTGGTGTACACAGATGCTTCTGGGATTGGTCTGGGTTGCGTGTTGATGCAGGAGAGTAGAGTGATTGCGTATGCTTCGAGGCAGCTGAGGGGTGAATAGCATAATTACCCTACGCATGATCTAGAGATAGGTGCAGTGGTGTTTGCATTGATGATTTGGAGATCCTATCTGTACGGTGGGAAAGTTCAGATTTTCACAAATCATAAGAATTTGCAACACATTTTCACTCAGTCGTTGCTGAATGTGAGACAGAGATGTTGGATTGAGCTATTGGCAGATTATAAGTTGGATATTGTCTATCATCCTAGTAAGGTAAACCAGGTAGTAGATGCTCTGAGTCGTCGGCAACTAGATTCGTCTCGAGAGCAGGATATTGAGTCGCTGGTTAGCGAGGTTAGCACTCTGCGGTTATGTGCAATTTTAGAGGAGCCGTTGAGCTTAGAGGCGGTGGATCAGGCGGATCTTTTGAGTAGGATTCTTGCGGCTCAGGCGAGCAATTTGGGTTTGGTGGTTACGTCGATCGCAGCGGGTTCCGAGTATCAGGTCTGATCAAATGAGGCGACTCTTGTTCGCGGTCAAGTTTGTGTACCCAAGGTTGAGGAGCTGAACAGGAGATTCTGCGAGAGGCTCATGCGAGTAAGTTCTCGATTCATCCGGGAGCGACCAAGATGTATCGTGATGTCAAACAGTATTATCACTGGGTCAGGATGAAGAGAGATATGGCGGCTTATGTCTCTAAGTGCAACACGTATTCGTTGGTTAAGGCAGAGCATAAGGTTCTGAGTCGTTTGTTGCAGAGTTTACCCATTCCAGAGTGGAAGTCTGATACGATCACTATGGATTTTGTAGTGGGATTACCTGTTTTCCGGACGTATGATGCCATTTGGGTGATCGTGGATCGGTTGACTAAGTCAGCACATTTTTTGGCCATTAAGAAGACCGACGGAGCGACTAAGTTGGCTAAGAATTTTGTGCAGGAGATTGTGTGGCTGCATGGAGCGCCAACCAGTATTGTTTTTGTGGGAGCCTAAACTAGCACAATTAGATTTGTAAGGGTTTCGTGAGGAGGTAGAGATTTCTAGGGTTAGCTAAGGTCGCAAGATATGAGTCAGAGCTTTGTATTGCTGTGTAAAAGTTTGAGTACAAGATTGTGAATAAGATTGTCTATATCCCCTTAGGGTTTGTACAAAAAAGTATATATAGCTTCCTAAGTCGGCTAAGCCTCCTAAGTCTTCGCAAAGTCGGTTGCACCAACATAGGCTTCGCTGTCTGGACCAAGCTTAAAGCTATCTTTGTGTCGTTGGGCTGAAGACTGTATAGGAGAGTGCTTGGTCTTTGATCGAGCGCGTGGTCGCGGTCTCGAGTGGGAGCGAGCGCGTGGTCGCGGTCTCGAGTGGGAGCGAGCCCATAGTCGCGGTTGGGAGCGAGCGCGTGGTTGCAGCCTCGAGTGGGAGCGAGCCCGTGGTCGCCTTCCTCTGGCGAGGCCGTGGTCGGCTCCGTCAGACCGAACACGCCTCCATTCGTCAAGTCTTGGATGGTCCTACACCTTGCCCAGACAGCTTCCATGATTACTAGCTTTGCTTCGCGTGAAGACCTAGGAGCTATTCCGCCTTCTTCATCGAGAGTCCGGGGGCCATTTCTTCAGTTGCCTGACTTTAAATGTTAACATTGAGTGGGTGAAAACCGACCCCAACAGTAAGCGCCCCAGCTCGGTAGTATTAGAGATAATAGTGCCAAGTTAAAGATGCGTTGAATATCAGCGTTACCGTTTAGAGTGAAGGTGTTTGCCTATCCTTTTTCACAGTAGTAGAGAGTGACTTTATACAGGAGGTTTTAAGACTCCGCAAGCGTTTTGAAGATTTTAAGACTTCTTGCTTTCTTTGCCGAAGCTGCTGCATTTTCCGCAGAAAGGATTTTTTTTTTAAAAAAAAAAATTTAGGACTTCGTATTCCTCATGGAGGTTTTAAGACTCCGTGCTGCGATGGCTAGTGTCAATAACATTTCCGAGTGATAGCCAGTTGATTCCTGGAAGGAAGAATGTTTTCTTTTTTGAATGGAGCCGGGACCCGCTTGGTGAGAGAAGGAGAGGATAAGGTTTTGATGTTGTCCGCTCTTTTTTTTTTCCTTTCCTCCTTTCTCTTTCCTCCATCATCTTCTAGTTCTCTTTGAGAAAAAAAAATTTCTTTCTTCAACGCCATCTGGTTCTCGTGCCACCACCGACCGACGCTTCGCACTGCCGCCGACCGGAGACTCGCTCCACCGCCGACCGGAGACTCTCTCCACCGCCGACCGCGTGCTTACCTTTTTCCCTTTGGTGAGTTTTCTCTATTCACTTATCTCTCTTTGATTCCCATAGATCTTGGTTGAGAACTCAAGCCCTTTGGAATCTTGCCTTAAGAAGAATAAGTCTTGGCCAAGAGATGTTGTTAGGAGGAGATCCCCAGTCTCTTGATTCCCATTGTTCCCAAGCTTTAATTGTTGATGAGATTGACTTTGGATTTGCATAGATTTTTGAGAATCTCCATTGAAGCTAGTTTTTGGAATATATCTTGTTCTTGGTGGAAAAATGCCAAAACTTACTTTTTGATCTTCATTTTGGGTTAATGTAGATTTGGTCATGTTATGGATAAGACGAAACCCGATTCGGTTGATCGTGGTGGATCGGCGGTGCCGTTGCGTCAAACCAAAGATGTTGCCGTGCCTCCGACTCGGACCGACCCTGTGGTCGCAGTCTTGAGCGGAACCGACCCCGCGATTGTGTCTTCGAGTGGGACCGAGCCCGTGGTTGCGGCTTTGTGTGGGACCAAGCCCGTAGTCGTGATATCGAGTAGAACCGACCCTGTGGTCGCACCCTTGGGTGGAGCCGACCCCGTGGTCGTGACGTTGAGTGGTACCGACCCCGTGGTCGCTTTGCCGAACCGAACCGGAGACAAGGCTCGCCGGGGGCTGAGACGGCGTCCTTGGCATCTCATGAGAATGTCGGCATCGGAATTCATCTCCGTAGCAAACTCACTGTTCCACGGGTTTGTCTTAGCGGACCCGATGAGGGTGACGAGGATGCTTTCGACGACTTAGCTGGTGGACCCGATGCCGCTACGTCCTACTTTTCCTCTACTTTCCGGTTACTCCCTTCCAACGCCAAGGACTGTGATGATGACACCTTTGCAGAGTTTGGCCGGCCCGTGGTGGCCAAGAAGAAGAAGGCGCGTCCGGACCCTCCGGATCCACTCTTTCCGACGAAGAATTGTTACAGCTTCTCTGAGAGAGGTGCGAGATTTCAGACGAGATCAGGTTGGTTGCTGCCGATCGCACTCAGTGGGCTGATGCTCCACCTCTGGGACACTTCACCTTGTACGAGAACTTCATCGAGCACTGCTTGTTGTGGTTTTCGGTGCCCGGCTTCCTTCTTTGTTTCTTGGAGGCAAATGGTATCTCCCTTGCTCAGATCAACCCCAGGGTGTTGAGGCATATCATTGGCATCTATGTGCTGAGTAGGGAGTGTAACGCGGAGATTAGCACCGAGCAGGTGTCCTGCCTACTGGACTTCAGGCCTCGTGGTCACGCAGAAGAGCTTAGGTATCTAGTTTCTTCGGTTCTGGGGCGCACGCTCATTGATGGGTTCCTGAGCAAGGATGATCACTTTGAGGACCGGTTCTTCTTTGTCAAGATTTCGAAGAAAACCGTTGAGGCGGATTACATTTCCCTCGTCAGGACGAGCTAGGAGAAGAGAGGTAATTCTATACTTAGAAATATTTTTCATAATATGTTCATGCTTCGTGTACTAATGTGTAGATAGTTTCTTTTTGCAGTAAAGCCAGCATCTCAGACAGTCAGTCGGAGTGACGCAGCGGCCATCCAGAACGTTCTTGCCTCTGGGGACGGTGACAGGGTGAGGTCTTTTACAAGTCAGAGGATCCAGAATGCGCTTTCTAACAGGATCTTCCCAGGGAAGGTTCTCGGACGGGGTTCTCCTAGAGTCTCGGCCTACCAGCGAGCGGAGAAGGCGAAGGTGGCGTCGACAAGCGCCGCGGTCCCAGCGAAGACGTGCTCGCAGACTCGGGCTCCGTTGACTACAGCGCCAAAGACTCCTGCTACACCGGTCCAGCGCTCTCACGCTCTCGACCTTACCCCTGACGAAATTGCGAGGCGTCGTGATCAGTCGCGGAAGAGAGCTCTAGAGGGCAAGGCGAGAAGTACTCCCGACGGGGCACCTCCCAAGCGACAAAAGATGGACTCTTCTCCTGCCTTTGCTGCAGCATCGTCCTCTCTGACTCTCGGCCCCAGCGGGAGGGCTTTTGCGTTGGCGAAGGCCCACGTTTCCGAGGTTTGGTTTCTTTCCTTCCTTGTGCTTGTTATTGGTACTTAGCTTCTTTTGTTCTGATACCATTCCCTTTGCCTTTATTTGTACGCAGCTCTCCGCTCAGCTAGACCAACTAGCCTTTTGCTTTGAAGAGGACTCTCGCTCTCGTGACAAGGAGCTCAGCGAGGCCAAGAAGGCCAACATCGAGCTTGCTGAGAGGAACCGAGCTTGTAAAGACGATGCTGCTTCTGTGAAGAAGAGGGAAGAAGAGTTGAGTGGCAAGCTGTCGAGGGCGTCTTTGAGGCATGCGAAGGAGAAGGAGGAGATTGCTTTGCTCAGGAGTAAGCTATTGGATGTTGAGGATCTCAGGGATGCCAAGATTGAAGAGGCCATTGCTGAGGCCAAGGATGAGGTGGCTCGTAGCTCCGCTAGCCGAGCCAGAGAGGTCGCCAGGTTACTTGGTCGGATTGGGGGAACAGCGAAGGACAACATGCTTGACCTTGCTGAAATTGATGCGAACCTGGAGTTCATTGAACGTCTCCCCAAGCCTGACAGACCGACTCTGGACGCCGCGGAGAAACTCTTGGTTGAGAGGAAGATCTCGATTTACGATGCTCGTGATGTGTTTGATGAGCTTGTTTATGGCGTGAGGCAAGCCCTAAAGATTTCAGAGGATGATGATGTGGCCAATGAGGATGAGGAGGCCGACGAGTGACCACATTTCCCCGTTCATGACTTAGTTTATTTTTAATCCTTTTATGACTTTAGCTTCTAAGATTAGAAGTAAGTTATATTAATTATAAATGTGGGTTTGGTTTAAAAAATTGATAATGAGTTATATGTTAAAATATAAATTTTGTGTTATCAGAGTTGAATTCTTCCAATGAGAATTGTTATGATGATTAGCCTCTTTAAATTGCAAATGTACGGGAATTTCCACATATTCAAGATATATTGAATGACTAAAAAGAAAATAATTTAAATACAATGATCGATAAAAGTTAAAAAAAACTTATACGTTTTAAGATCTTTGGTGAATTGCTGGTGACGGTACTTGCACCTAGGGGTGGGCACAATTCCCGTCCCGTTCAGTTCCATACCCATCTCCGAATTTCCGTCCCATATATTTCCCGTTTTCCCATTTGGTACAAATTTTTAATTCCCGATTGGGACCGGAACGAGACGAGAACGGGATTTACTTTATATATATATACTTATTTTAGGATCATACAATATGTTATGTCATATGTTATCAAAATAATTGATTTTGTTATTCTAATAGGATCATAACGAGAAAACATTAACTATCTACTTTAAAAAAAAATTATATTATTAAATTTATAGTTTGATTTGATATATTTATGTGGTTTACTTTTAAGTTTGATTTATTTTGATTTGACTATAGTTTTTTTATTTTAAAATTTTAAAACTTTTTTGGAATACAATTGAGTGTTTGATTTTTTGCGTAAATTTAAATATGCTGTTGATGAATTGAAGAAGCATGTTAAATACATGTTTACAATTTGCAACATTACTTTTATCTAATATTTTAAAACGGATTATTCTATGGGATTTCTCGTACCGTTCCCGTTTCGAATTTTAAATGGGGCATAGATGGGACGTATTTTTATATTCCCATAAATCTCGTTCCCGTCGCGTTCCCGTGAGGTCCCGTCCCTTATTCCCGTTTGCCCACCTTTACTTGTACCCATGCTTGGGACAGTAGGTCTATCCACTAGTTCACTCCAATAAACAACTGTTATCAAATCTGAACTTCGAGTACTATAAGTAGTGTCATGTATTAGCTGAAAATTATACAACACAATCCTCTTCTCTTCCTTATACAACCCAATCGCTCCCCCCCCCCCTTTTGACGGAGGGGGCAACTGAACCTATCCGAGGATAGGCTGCCTATGTACCCTTTGCAGGGATCAAGTCGCCTCTTAGTTTATATTTGGAGAGAAGACTAGTGATAGTACTTCTTCAAGTGCTTGGCATTCCAAGAGTAGAGGATTGGAGTGTCGGTCATGGTGGCGAGTTCGTAGACGCCAGGACGAATGACTATTGGGATCTTGTATGGACCTTCCCAGTTAGCTCCAAGCTTGCCCGCATTTGGCTCTGCTGTGTTCTGGAACACCTCACGCAGGACTAAGTCACCCTTCTAGAAACGTCTTTCTCTGACTTTGGAGTTGTAATACCTCGAGGTTGCGCCCTGGTAGTTGGTAATTCGAACAAGCGCTTGGTCGCGTCGCTCATCAAGGAAGTCCAACGCATCAAGCAGCATTGATCGGTTGATTGGTTCGTTGCTAGGTAAGAGCTGACATTGTACTCTAGGTGAGCAGATTTCGGACGGGATGACGCATTTGGCTCCATAGACAAGGGCAAAAGGAGTCTCGCCTGTTGCTCGGCAGGGAGTGGTGCGGTGGGGCCATAAGACTCCCTCTAGCTCGTCGGCCCAGCGACCCTTCTTTGCCTCTAAGCGCTTCCTAAGGCCATCAAGGATCGTCTTGTTGATAGCTTCTGCTTGACCATTGCCCTGAGGGTATCGAGGCGTAGACTTGCTAAGTCGAATATTCCATTTTCCACAGAATGTCTCGAACCGGTTGGATATGAACTGCGAACCGTTGTCTGTAACAATCTCATGTGGAACTCCGTGACGACATATGATGTTTCTCCAGACAAAGCTTTCCACTTGGACATCCTTGATGTTAGAATAGGCTTCAGCTTCTACCCACTTTGAGAAGTAGTCTGTTAGAACAAGTAAGAACCGCTTCTGCTTTGATGGATGTAATGGTCCAACAAGGCGAAGTGACAGAAGAGAGCATCTCAGTTGGTTGATGGATCTTTGGAGCGTGTCGCTGGCACTTCTCACACTTGGCTGAAAATTTCATGCAATCGCTTACTATAGTAGGCCAGAAGTGACCATGTCTCTTGATTTTGATCGCCAGTACTTTGCCTCCTGAATGATTGCCGCAAGACCCAATATTGACTTCTTCCATTGTTCGTATTGCTTCTTCTCCTTCCACACAAGTGAGCATAGGACCGGAGAATCCCCATCTGAAGAGGTTACCATCAAGTAAAACATAACGAGCGGCATGCTTTTGTAACTTGTGGGCTGCCCACTTGCTACTGGGCAATTTGCCATCGGCAATGTACTCTCATATTTCGTCGATCAATAACTTGTCGCAATCGTACTCCGGTTCTTCAGCATCTTCGTTCATTGGGATTGCTTCGGGGTGATGAGAGCTGCTGGTAGCAGAAATATCAGCAACGGGGACATTATTGACAGGGTCGTCGGCGTCATGCATGTCAGTGTCTGGGATTTCAGGAGCTTTTGCCATCTCTATGTCTTCGTTGGTTACTTCAGCAAGGGCGCGTGCTTGTTTTGCTGCTTGAAAGCGTGTTGAGATGGCGAGCATCACCTCTTCCTGAATGCTGGGGAATTCAATGAACTCGACCGGAATGATCCGCTTCAAAGCCGGATCTTCTGGCGTAGCAGTGGCGGAGGCAAGGTTGGCCAACGCGTCGGCGTCCATATTCTCATCTCTTGGAATCCTTGTAAGGGCGAACTCCTGGAATGAAGAAGCAATGTTCCTCACTATCTTCAGATAAGCCTCCATGCGATCATCTTTTGCGATGTACTCGCCGCTGAACTGACTGGTTACCAGCTGTGAATCGGAGAACGCGTGAATGTGTTCGACCCGTAGTCCTTAAGCGAGCTTCATGCCACCGATGAGGGCCTCATACTCTGCTTCGTTGCTAGAAGATTTGAATCCAAGTCAAAATGATTGCTCAAGAACCTCTCCGGTTGGCGACACTAATCGTATCCCAACTCCAAAACCATTCTTTGAGGATGAGCCGGCCACGTATAACTGCCAGATCCCGGGTTGTACCTCCTTAGAGTCTTTGCCTTCTGGGAGTTCTATGAGGAAATCAGCTAGCACTTGTGACTTGTTGCATGTTCGCCCTTTATACACGATGTCATACTCGCTGAGCTCCACAGCCCACTTGGCTAGCCTGCCAGATTGACTTGGGCTATGTAAAACTGAACGTAGCGGGAAAGTACTAAGGATAATAATTGAGTGAAATTGAAAGTAAGGTCATAGTTTTCTTGATGTCATGAGGACGGACAATGCCAGCTTTTCCAGTTGAGGGTATCTTTTCTCAGCGTCTGTGAGTATTTTGCTTACATAGAAGATAGGCCTCTGCTCGCCTTTTTCCTCCCGTACAAGGACAGCGCTGATTGCTGTTTCTGAGATAGTAGTATAGAGGTAGAGTGGTTCTCCAGTCACTGGCTTAGCAAGGATGAGTAGCGTTGCCAGATATTCCTTAAGCTGTTTGAAGGCGTCTTCACATTTTTTTGACCATTCGAATTGTTTGTTTCCTCGCAGAGTGTTGTAGAAGGGAAGACACTTATCAGTGGAGCGTGAGATAAACCGATTGAGCGCGGCCACTCTCTCAGTTAATCTCTGTACTTCACGTTTATTCCTCGGTGAAGCCATATGGATCAGTGCATCGATCTGCTTTGGGTTAGCTTCAATGCCCCGGCGAGTGACTAGGTACCCAAGGAACTCGCCAGAAGTCACAGCAAATCTGCACTTCGCTGGGTTTAGCTTCATGTTGTGGAGGTTTAGTTGGTTGAAGCATTCTTCCAGGTGGGTGATGTGGCCTTCTTCTTCGAGTGACTTGACGAGCATATCATCGATGTAGACCTCCATAGTCTTTCCCAACTGGTCCTGGAACATCTTGTTCACCAGTCTCTGATATGTTGCACCGGCGTTCTTTAGGCCAAAGGGCATCACCTTGTAGCAGTAGATGCCTCGTTCAGTGATGAAGGCTGTCTTCTCACGATCATCAGGCTGCATCAGAATCTGATTGTAGCCACAGAAAGCGTCCATGAAGCTAAGAAGCTTGTTACCCGTCGTTGTTTCCACCAAACGGTTAATATAAGGTAAGGGGAAGCTATCTTTCGGGCAAGCTTTGTTAAGGTCCATGAAGTTAACGCAGACGCGCCACTTCCCATTCTTCTACTTTACCACGACCGGGTTGGCGAGCCAGTCGGGATACTTGACCTCGGTTATAGACCCAACTCGGAGAAGCCTTTCGACTTCGTCATTAACACCCTTTGCCCGTTCAGGACCTAACTTCCTTATTTTTTGCTTGACTGGTTTGAATGTAGGATCCACATTAAGTTCGTGGCTGGCAACGTTGATGTCTATCCCAGGAATGTCTTCAGCGGTCCAAGCAAAGGCGTTGACGTTCTTCCGGAGAAACAACACTAGTTTTATTTTGAGCACTTCGTCAAGGGCAGCTCCGATCTCGATGCATCTTTTTGGGTGCTGCTCGTCAATGCACACAGAGATCACAAGTTTGCAGGTAGGTTGCTCTTCTTCTGCACGACCGTTTGCGATCTATAATTGCTATAAGAGGTTAGCCAGGTCTTTCACCTGACTGGAATTGGTTCCTGCTTTCTTCTGTGGCCCCTGTGAGGTTGAGTCGACCTTCTTCTTTTCATGAGTTCCCGGGTTCGAGCCCTTGTTCTCTTCACGATTGCACAGCTTGTGCTCTGCTAAGAAACATATGCGTGAATCCTTTTGGATGCCAAAAATCGTCTTTACACCGTCACTGGTCGGAAAATTTAAGCACAAGTGGTATGTTGACGGTACAGCTAGCATCTGACTGAGCCAAGGTGTTCCCATAATCAAATTGTAGATGGCGGGATGGTCAGACACCATGAAGTTCACCATCTTCTTGACGCCTCCAGCTTGAACTGGCAGGCGAATGGTTCCCATTGTCAAAGTTATCTCGCCTAAGAAGCCCGTTATAGGTTTTGGTTGCCCTTTGACGTGTGATAGGTCGATCTTCATCTTTTTGAGTGTGTCTTTGAAGATAGCGTCCACCGAGCTTCCAGTGTCGATGAGGAATCGAGCAACATTGAAATCGAAGATAGTCAGGTTGATCACCAACAGATCGTTATGCGGATGGTCAATACCTTCGGCATCCTCCTCGTCAAAGGTGATAGGATCACTAGCATGCTTCGTGCTCGGGGATGTAGAGATGTTGGCGCAGACTTCGGCGTGCCTCTGGTAAGCCTCGATCGCGGTTAAGTTGTCAGCACAATACTGCAATCCTCCCATGATCATATTGATAGTGCCTTGGGGATTACGACTCTTGGGGTTATCACCACGACGTTGTCGCCTGGGATTTTCTGTCTGACCCTCGGTAGCATCCTGAACCTTTTCCTCTGGCTTGAAATCTGACAGGCTGATGTTACCTTTGAGAGTCCCTTCGGCCAGCCTAGCGGCCAGCTGCCGTCCCAACTCGCAGCACCTCGCAGTCGAATGTCCAGTTGCTCTGTGGAACTCACAGTACAACTTTTCGTCGTATTCCGTCGGGTTTCTAACCCATGTAAAGCTCCCTCTGCCACATCCATGACCGCGGCCTCGACCTCTGCCATAGCCAGGTGACTCAATTTGGTAATTATGAGCTCCACCTGGTCCCCCTTCAAACTGGACGAAGGTGGGCTACCTCGAACTCCATCAGATGACCTGCGGGGTCGGAGGTTCCTTCATAGCTTGGAAGCTTGATTCTTCCTGGATCAGAGATTTTGGCCCCCGAGATGTTTTCAGCGAAAGGGGTGTTTCGTGCCTTCTCCAGTACGTAGGCGACCCCAGGAGCCCTTCCCGTGCTTCGGTACATCTGCAGCTTGGTAGTCCTCAGATCGGAGACGACCTGATCTAACTGGGCTTTCAACATAGCCATCTTTTCGTCTCGGGAGCCTTGTGGAGCCTTGCGCTCCTGCTCTCTTGTGTAGAGCTCCGCTGAAACTGGAGCCCCTTCTTCATTAGCGAAATCGTTGTAAGCAGCTGTGTCGGTCTGGGCTCGTCTCCGAGGTGGTTGATCTTCGTCCGATTCTTCCATCACACGCTCGGGAGTTGCATCAGATTCCCGACGAGGCGGTGGTGGAGGCAAGTCCTCTGGGACTGTGTGATTGGTCCGAGGCGGCAGCTCCTCGTTCCGGTTCCTTTGATGGGTTCGAGGCGTGTTGAAGCTGAGATGTGTTGGACAGACTCGGGACCTTTTGCGTGTTTTTCTCTTGAGCGCTCGCTTATCGTAGCTTCGTTGTGCTTCTCTGGATCCTATGCTCTCTTTTCCAGCGTCTCAAGCATCTGTTTGATCTCCGTGATATCCGCGGCATGAGGTGCTGTGTTTTCCAAGGAGTTCTCTCTCACTTTGTCGCTCCTGTGAGACGAGGATCCTTCGCTGCTCCTGTTGTTGCTACCTGACATCTTGATGGTGTTGCGAAATCTAGCTTTCTAGTGTCAGAAACTCTCTAATTCCACTTAGTCGGCGCCAAATTGTGGGAGCCTAAACTAGCACAATTAGATTTGTAAGGGTTTTGTGAGGAGATAGAGATTTCTAGGGTTAGCTAAGGTCGCAAGAGATAAGTCAGAGCTTTGTATTACTGTGTAAAAGTTTGAGTACAAGATTATGAATAAGATTGTCTATATCCCCTTAGGGTTTGTACAAAGAAGTATATATAGCTTCCTAAGTCGGCTAAGCCTCCTAAGTCTTTGCGGAGTCGGTTGCAACAATATGGGCTTCGCTGTCTGGACCAAGCTTCAGGCTATCTTTGTGTCGTTGGGCTGAAGACTGTATAAGAGAGGACGTGGTCGGCCTTTGAGCGAGTGCGTGGTCGCGGTCTCAAGTGGGAGCGAGCGCATGGTCGTGGTCTCGAGTGGGAGCAAGCCCGTGGTCGTTGTTGGGAGCAAGCGCGTGGTCGCGGTCTCGAGTGGGAGCGAGCTCGTGGTCGCCTTCCTCTGGCGAGGCCGTGGTCGGCTCTGTCAGACCGAACACGCCTCCATTCGTCAAGTCTTGGATGGTCCTCCACCTTGCCCAGACAGCTTCCATGATTACTAGCTTTGCTTCGCGTGAAGACCTAAGAGCTATTCCGCCTTCTTCATCGAGAGTCTGGGGGGCCATTTCTTCAGTCGCCTGACTTTGAATGTTAACGTTGAGTGGGTGAAAACCGACCCCAACAGTTTCTGATCGAGATCCTCTGATTGCATCAGAGTTCTAGAGAGCGTTTCAGGCAGAGATGATCACCAAGGTGCATATGAGTATTGCTTATCATCCGTATACTGATGGGCAGTCAGAGAGGACTATTCAGACTATGGTAGATTTGTTGAGGATGTGTGTTCTGGATTAGGGTGGCCATTGGGCCGATCGCATGGGTTTAGTCGAGTTTGCTTATAATAACAGCTTTCAGACGAGTATCGGGATGGCTCCTTTCGAGGCTTTGTATGGGAGGCCATGTAGGACGCCTTTATGTTGGACCAAAGTGGCGGAGTGCATTATTCATGGAGCTACTTACGTTCAGGAAACGACGGAGAAGATCCATGTTGTGAGGTTGAACATGAAGGAAGCTCAGGATCGTCAGAGGAGTTACACTGATATGCGGAGGTGAGAGCTTGAGTTTGCGGTAAGAGATCGCGTGTATCTCAAGATGGCCATGTTGAGGGGTCCTAACAGATCTAAATCTGAGAACAAGCTGAGTCTGCGTTTTATGAGTCTGTTTCTTGTAGTGGAGCAAGTTAGACCGGTGGCGTATCGGCTTGAGTTACCACCGATCATGAAGGCATTTCATAAGGTTTTCCATGTATCGATGTTGAGAAAGTGCATGCATGAGTCAGAGGAGTTAGTGCCTGAGATTCTTGTGGATCTTCAACTGATTTGACTGTTCTGGCGGTTCCTGTGAGGATTCTGGAGAGGAGAATCAAGGAGCTGCGTCGGAAGAAAATTACTTTGTTGCGAGTTTTGTGGGATTGCGCTGGTTGCGAGGAGGAGACTTGGGAGCCCAAGGCAAAGATGAAGTTAAAGTTCAGGAAATGGTTTGACAAGCAGGTCGCTGTTTAAGCTTTATTTCTCTTTGTGGTTCTAGTCTCATTGTTTAACATGTTTGCTTATTTTGTATTTTCGTTTTCGTTGTAACGATTATACACTTTTCAAAGATTTATAAGATGGAGTTGTTTCTTATTTATTTGTTTTATAAGATGGTTGCTCTTATATGTGTTTGTGGTGATATTCCGGGTTAGGGAGTATCGAGTTTGACCACGAGAGGTAGTTTAGTCGATAGATGTTTATAGACGTTTAGAATTTATTACTATAGGGGTTGCGGTCCCGAATACCTCATTCGTTTTATTTTAGAGAGAATGCGTTCTCTCGAGGGAATGCTTAGTCTCCCCTGTGTACCTGGAGCTCAAAGGATGCGTCCTGAAAGTGGAAGGGGCACGGTGTACCCAGAGCTCAAAGGATGCGTCCTAGGAGTGGAAGGAATACGAGACACCGATAACTCAAGGGATGTGTCCTGCGAGTGGGAGTGGTGTGACACCGGCAGCTCCATGGACACGTCCAGCTAGTGGGAGGGGTGTGGAATAAGTTAAGAGTAATAAATATCTAGAAACGGGCGTATAAACATGAGATTGGACGAGGGCCTCGAAGATCGGATGTTAGGATCTTGGATAGTTTGACTGGTTCGGGTCAAGTGTTGAGTTGTGGTAGCCTTAATCGGAGGTTTGTCGAGATTTGAGGACGAATCAAGTGTTGAGGGGGAGAATTGTAACGACCGCAATCCAAAATCGAGTATTTTTGGAGGTGTCGATCGACACCCTAGGCTAGTGTTGATCGACACCAATTCAGGAATCGCGGGTCGGTTTGTTTAAACCGCGATTTTCACGCGGTTTGATTAATGAAAACCCTAAGCTCGACCCTTTATCTTTGCTTGGATCGTGAGCCGTCGGGGGAAGGAGAAAAGAGCAGAGAGTTTGAGAGGGAGAAGAGTTTGAGAGGAAATCGTGAGTGAATCGTTTATTCGTAGAGTTTTGTTCGAGTTATCGATGGATTCTTCATCCGTTCGTGCTTGTGGTGATTCGTGGAGAGTTTCTCGGTGGATTCAGGGTTGAATCAGAGACTCTAGATCGTGTGTTCTTCGTTTCCTATCCGCAAATTCCCTTCGAATCGTGAGGTGAGTGTGTGATCGTTAGGAAAAGTATTAGAATCGGATATTAGAGATTGTTGATCGTTGATAGTCGTTTTTCGTTACTGTTTTGCGTGATGTTGTCTCTGTGTGGTGTGCAAATCGTGTATGTGATTGCTGTGTCGACTTGTCGCGTAACGAGATGAACCGTATGAGGATAGGTAACCTATCTCGGGTTCTGAAGCAGAGTGTCGATCGACGCCTGCGGGCAGTGTCGATCGACACCCTGTGAAGAAGACGATACTCGTTTTAGTCGAGTGTCGATCGACACAAGAGTCGAGTGTCGATCGACACCCGGTTTTGCTTGCTGATTTCGTTTAAAAATTGGTTAATTAATTTCGGTTTTGTTAATCTGGAAAATTGTTTAATTAATCTGGAAAATTGTTTAACTTAATTTGGAAATTGGTGTAATTAAGGTTTAAAAATTGTATTGATTATTGATATTTGTTTTTGCGCATTTCCTGTTTGCGGGATGACCGCTCCACTGAGTATTTATGATAATACTCATGCAACTCCCGATTTCTTTTTGAGTTGCAGGTAAAGAAAAAGTGTGATCGTGGAATCGAGACTGTTGGAAGAGGATGATAGGGTTGTTGTTGTTGTGTTAGTCTAGCGAACCAAACGTTTTAGGTTGCTAGTTTATTTATTGGGTCATTCCTGAATATTGTTATATGGTTTAATTGGTTAAAGGATTTATTCATTTTATGGATTTATTGAAGTATTATTGGTTTAAATGTTATGTTCCGCAGTAGAAATGTCTAGGTAAAGGAAAAAAAAAAAAAGCTTGGTTGTTTTAGATTCTTCACTGGATCCACGGATTGAAACCCTAATTTTGATGATCTTTGGTTTTGTTGACAGAAGAGAGAGAGAGAGAGAGAGAGAGAGAGAGAAAGAGAGAGAGAGAGAGAGAGAGAGAAGAATTAAAAAACCAAAGTCGTGTGGATGGGTTTTTTTTTTCCTTTTGTTCATAATTTTTTTCCAATCACAGCCTGCCACGTTACCCATATTTACGGGATATATAATGCCTAATTTTAGAATCGTAAATATATAATTAGGCCCATTTTGATTTATTTTAATGGGTTTAAGGGTTGGGCAAACGAGAATATGAGACGGGATCTCACGGAAACGTGACAGGAACGGGATATATGGGAATAAAAAAAAATACGTCTCATTTATGTCCTATTTAAAACTCTGGACAGGAACGGTACGGGAAATCCCATAGAAAAGCCGAATTCAAAAATTAGATTAAACGCTGCTTCAATTTGCAAATATGTATATAACATGTTTTTTATCTTATCCAAATCATGTTCAAAATTAAAGGAAAAAATAAAAGAAAAATCAATTGTATTCCATAAAAGTTAAAATTTTAAAATGAAAAAAATCATAATCGTCAAAATAAATAAAACTTAAACCACATAAATATCACAAATTAAAGCATAAATTAACCAATATTAAGCTTTTAAAGGGGCAATTGCAAATGTGCCACTGTTCACAAAAATTTAATCAAATATGCCACTACTCACAAAATCATTACGAGCATGGTCACTAATCACTGATTAATAAAAAATAAATAAAAACAGATCTCACTTTGTCTCTCATCTCTCTCACGCTCATCTCAACCCAAATTTTTTTTCTCTCACAAAATTTTCTTTTTTGAAATTGCAAATTGGATTTTGGTTATGGATCTACAATTTTCGATTCTCTCTCTGACTTCATTGGACGCAAATGATAGATCTAGGATTTTCGATTCTCTTTCATCCATGTAAAACTCTGTAAATTTTCTTACATTGATTTTGATTTCCTGAATTGGAAGAAGAAGAAGAAGAAGAAGAAGAAGAAGACAACGACGAAGAAGAAGACGAAGAAGGAAGAAGAAGAACAGGTTTAATCCATGAATTTTCTTTTTAAAAATTCAATTTTGGTTACAAATTTAAGTTTTTGATTGGATTTTGGTTACGAATCTAAGCCTTTTATTCGATTTGGGTTACAAATTTGAGCTTTTGATTCGATTTTTATTCAGATCTGGGTTTTGGTTAATTTTTTGTCAGATCTGGGTTTTTGTTGTTTTTTGGTCAAATCTGGGTTTTGGTTATTTTTAGGGTTTTCCCGTTTTTATAAAGTTCTTAAACAGTTTTATAAGACTTTTTTACATGTTATAAAAACTAAACAGTTAAATAATTTATAAGGTTTTTAAAAGGTTTATAAGGTTTTTAAAAGGTTTATAAGATTTTTATAAGGTTTGTAAAAATTTTAAAAGGTTTATAAGATTGTTTTAAAACCTTATAAAACTGTTTAAAAACCTTACAAAACTTTACAAAAACCTTATAAAACTTTACAAAAACTTTATAAACAGTTTTATACGGTTTTTAAATAGTTTTATAAGGTTTTTTAAACAGTTTTACTATTCCTTTTAAAAACATTATAATTTTTTTTAACAGTTTTATAAGATTTTTTTAACAGTTTTATAATGCAAAAGCAAAACCCTACCCCCATCTCCCCCCTCCAAAATCTATACCCTAAATGCATAATAGTTAACCCAAACTCGAAAATTTACAGTCGTTTGTGTTTGAATTTGTTTTGAGATCTATTCTTCTTCTTTTTCTTCTTCCTAAATCTGCTCGATCTAATCTCATATCCACGTTCTTCGTCAATAACAACACTTCCTCAAATCTTCTTAGCGGAAATCGCGACAGAGATGAGAGATAGTGAAATTAGAGATGGCGAGAATCGAATTCAGTGATAGTAAAATCCGATCTCATGATGGCGATTTGGTATAGAGAGAAAAAAACAAAATTTGGATGAGAGAAAAAAATTTGGATCTGGGAGATGAGCGTGAGAGAGATGAGAGAGAAATAGATCCTTTTTTTTTCATTTAAGTGTAATTTAAGAGAGATGAGCACGGTAGTAATGATTTTAAAACAGTGGCATAATTGAAAAGTGGCATGCCAATAGTGGCATAACTCAAAATTTCTCTTTTTTAAAAGTAGAATCTTCTATGTTGTATCATTCTTTACCCATAATATAATTTATCATCCCATTAAAGAAAATAATACATATATATATATAAATTAATACTTATGTTTATTCCAAACGGAATTTTGGGATATCCTGTTCCCGTTCCGTCCCGTCTCGGTCCCAATCGAGAATTGAAAACTTGTCCCATATGGAAATACGGGAAATATATGGGATGGGAATTCGGGAACAGGTATGGGACAAAACGGGACGGAAATTATGTCCATCCCTAGGTTTAATATGTAAAACATATCTATATTACCTCTTATTTACTACCTATAATGAAGTTCTAACGCAGTGACTCCAATTCATTAAAGAAAAACATATATTTCCCGTTACTACAAAAAGCGTCCATATGTTATCTAAGGCCCAACATGTATACAACCAGGCTATATGTCTCTTTTGGAATCAGTTTGGAGATTCGAAACCCAACAACCGGTTTTCCTAAACCGGTAAACACAAATTGATTCTGAGGACCAAAACCGGTTCAAGATAATTCTTGTCACAGAACAAAACAACAGGGAGAAGAAATACATATCTCTTGTCTCTCCGATAAACAAACAACAGATTAAAAAAAAAAAAAAACCCAAACTTGAGCATCGGAAACCCTAATTCCCTTGTTTGATTGTAATCTGCAAATTAAAAGATTGAATTTTTTCCTCTTGTATCTCGTTCCGATCTTCGATATCCCCAAATATTATGCGAAACCCCTTTTGTTCCTAGTACATGAAAATGATCTTCTCCTCAAAGCTTGGTCGCTCCATCTCTCGTTCAAGGGTTTGTTCATTTCTTCTCAGATTCGTCTTTAATTTCTGTTTTCTCTTCCCTGATTTTCATTTTCATTTTCTTTAGGGCTTTCTGTACGGTGGTGGTGTGAGATCGGCGAGGCTGATTTCTCCGGCGGCTCTTGAGTCCGTTACTGAAGTTGAAAGTGGATTAGGGTTTCTTAGGAGACACTTTGCTTCATTAGCTTCTCGTAAGGTTCTTCTCAATAATGATTTGACCGGTGTTTTCGCTAATCCCAGAATTCGTCGTTTCTTCTCCGACGAAGCTCCCAAGAAGAAGAGTAATTTCGCCAAAAAAAAACCCTAATTTTAACTTCTTACTCAATCAAATATGTACTCATTAGTGTTTTTTTTTGCAGATTATGAGAACTACTTTCCTAAAGATACAAAGCAAACACCCAAGAGTGACCAGAAGTCTGAGTCTAAAGGTTAGAATAGTGAGATTCTTTAGTATTCTTATCTATTTAGTATTAATAATGAAATATGGTTTTGTTTGCAATACAGACGGTTCAGAGAAGAATGATAATGACAACTTGGGAGATATGTTTATGAATAGATTCCAAAATCTGCTAATTCCTTTTCTTGCTCTTGCTATATTCTTTTCTAGCTTCTCCTTTGGCTCTGGAGACCAGCAAGAGGTTAATAATAAAACTACACTTTTTGATCTCTATAGTAATATTATCATGTCTAGTAATATCCGGGGTAACTAACGTATTTTGTTTCAGATTAGTTTCCAGGAGTTCAAAAACAAGTTACTTGAGCCTGGTTTAGTTGATCACATAGATGTTTCAAACAAATCAGTAGCAAAAGTCTATGTGAGAAGCTCACCAAGAAGCCTACAAACAAATGAAGATACTGTTGGCACCGGTAACGGAATTTCCGCTAAAAAAGGCGGTGGTCAGTACAAGTACTACTTCAATATCGGTAGTGTTGACTCGTTCGAGGAGAAACTCGAAGAAGCTCAAGAAGCATTAGGTGTTGATTCACACGAATATGTTCCTGTCACTTACGTCTCTGAAATGGTCTGGTATCAAGAGATCATGAGGTTTGCACCAACTTTGTTGCTTTTGGGTACTCTTATTTATGGGGCGAGACGGATGCAAGGCGGATTGGGTGTTGGAGGAACCGGCGGGAAGAATGGTCGTGGAATTTTCAATATCGGCAAAGCCACAATCACGAGAGCGGATAAAAATTCCAAGAATAAGGTTAGCATTTTCGCGTTTTGTTTTTGTTTTTATAATCGTATTGGAATTTATAAGCAGAGTTTTTGTTGTTTTCTTTGGTAGATTTATTTTAAGGATGTTGCTGGATGTGAGGAGGCTAAGCAAGAAATTATGGAATTTGTACATTTCTTGAAAAACCCAAAGAAGTACGAAGATTTGGGTGCTAAAATCCCGAAAGGTGCACTTTTAGTCGGTCCGCCTGGAACAGGAAAGACCCTTTTAGCAAAAGCTACCGCGGGAGAATCGGGTGTACCATTTCTGTCGATATCCGGTTCAGATTTCATGGAGATGTTTGTTGGTGTTGGACCGTCGAGGGTGAGACATTTGTTCCAAGAGGCTAGACAAGCTGCACCAAGCATTATATTTATTGATGAGATTGATGCGATAGGTCGGGCAAGAGGACGTGGAGGTTTAGGTGGTAACGATGAGCGTGAAAGCACTCTGAATCAATTACTAGTTGAAATGGATGGTTTTGGTACAACCGCTGGAGTTGTGGTTCTTGCTGGGACCAATAGACCGGATATTCTAGATAAAGCTTTGTTACGGCCTGGACGGTTTGATCGTCAGATTACTATTGATAAACCCGATATTAAAGGCCGTGATCAGATTTTCCAGATTTACTTGAAGAAGATCAAACTCGACCACGAACCATCGTATTACTCTCAAAGGCTTGCGGCTCTCACTCCCGGATTTGCTGGAGCTGACATTGCGAATGTATGTAACGAAGCGGCTCTTATTGCTGCTAGACACGAAGGTGCAACGGTTACAATGGCACATTTTGATTCAGCAATTGATCGTGTTATCGGTGGTCTTGAGAAGAAAAACCGGGTAATTTGCTTTTGCCTTTTCAACAATACTCTTTGTAAACAGAAATAGAATTCTTAATGTATTTATTTGAATTATGAACAGGTGATAAGCAAATTGGAGCGTCGTACGGTCGCATATCATGAATCTGGTCACGTGGTTGCTGGGTGGTTCTTGGAACATGCTGAGCCGTTGCTGAAGGTGACTATTGTGCCACGTGGCACAGCGGCACTCGGGTTTGCACAATACGTTCCTAATGAAAACCTTCTCATGACCAAAGAACAACTCTTTGATATGACTTGCATGACCCTCGGTGGCCGTGCAGCTGAGCAGGTAAATCACCTAGTCGCTAATTTAAGATTTCATCAATTTGGACCGAAATTTTAAATAAGAATGAATTCATTACGGAATCTCTCAAATATTGCCTAAAGATTATTTATGTTTCTGGTCTTTTTGGGTGCAGATATTGATAGGAAGAATCTCGACGGGTGCGCAGAACGATCTGGAGAAGGTGACAAAGATGACGTACGCGCAAGTAGCTGTGTACGGTTTCAGTGACAAGGTTGGGTTGCTCTCGTTTCCCCCAAGGGACGATGGCTACGACTTCTCTAAACCGTACAGCAATAAAACCGGTGCAATCATAGACCAGGAAGTTAGGGAATGGGTAAGCAAAGCTTATGAAAAGACGGTGGAGCTAATCGAGGAGCACAAAGAGCAAGTGGCTCAGATCGCGGAGCTTTTACTGGAGAAAGAAGTGTTACATCAGGATGATCTTTTGAAAGTTTTGGGTGAACGTCCGTTTAAGTCGGCCGAGGTGACTAATTACGACCGGTTTGTGTCTGGCTTTGAGGAGAATGACAAGGAGACAACCGCCACGACGGTTAACCCTGTGGTTGATGAAGGAGCTCCTCCGCCGCTTGAACCGCAGGTCGTTCCGACGTAAGAGAGTGACTTCACTGTTACAATTGTAAATTTAATTAAGAATGCAATAATACAATTACACCCACACACACACAAAAAAAGCCACTCTTGTTCTTCAATGTTTTTAGTGATGGGGGATTTATTAGCAATGAATATTTTTCCTAAATTATTGATTTTTGTTAAGATTTTGTTTTTTGTTCATTTCACTCTATTGATAATATTCTACGTTTTTTGTAATAAATAACTACCAAACTTAAAAAATTCACTATGAATGAAAGAAATCTTCATATTAATTGAAAGGAAAAAAAAAACTATAGTCCCTGTTTAAATATCATTTTCAAATTTAACCCTTGAGTGAGTATTTCTTCCCAGTGAAGACTTGAAACTTAGCTTCTTCGGATTTTGTTGAAGTCTCTTGCTCGATGTTCTTTGGACCAACCTATACATTTAGATGCCATACAACTTCATAGTCATCTTTCAATGGATGATGATACACATGAATGGAAAAAATATCGAAAGAAAGATACTTACTTTTACAGTTTCTTTCGCCGCTGGTTTGCTATTTGAACCAAAGACAAGCTTCCCTGATTTTTGCTGTGGTGTGGCACTTGAAAACTCCTCCTCATTGTCTTTTCCGTTCTCGATTGGCTTCGTATCTTCTGGCTCAGTTGATTTTGTTTGTGTTTTTCCATCCAAACGTTTCCCCGATCCAGTGAACGGCGTGAATTTGGCTACTTTGCTTGTTGGTTCCTCTTGCTCAACTGCAAGGAACACAAAAGAGAGTACAAGTATCATATTTAGAAAGAAGAATATCGATAACCGGTAGAGAAATTCCGAATACCTTGACGAGGTCGCTTTTTTAAGGGAGTCAACTTTTGTGGCTTCTCAGGTTCTTTGTAATCAAGAGGAGGAGCAAAATCAACCTCACAATCCGTTTCTATAATACTCACAGCTTGAGAAGGTTTTGTCTCAACCACATTGATAAAATACTTCTTGTTGTTATACGGAACCATAATCGTATCCCCCGTTGTTAAGCAAGAGTAGCTCCTAAGCGTAGTCTCCAAGCTGCAAAATTATGAATGTTAGAAAGACATTCTTCAAAAGCATCCCAAAAATTATTCAGTTTTCAAAGCTACAAACATGGCTTTTGGATTGGAAATGTCCAAGAAATCTTGTGTATGAGGTTGTAGCTTGATGTAAGTCCCTTTTACCAAACTAGTATTCTTGATTTGCACAGCATCTCCCTCTTGAAGAGACATGTTTTGCATCATCTATAAGTATATATTACCAACAAAACAAAGAATTTGAGACTCCAAAACAATAAGGGAAAGAAAAAAAAGTGTCATCAAAAGGAGAAAGTATACCCAATACGGCAAGTAAACAACGCCTTCGTCTGCGATGAATTCTAGTACACCGCAATGTGTGGTCTTGCCATCAGAAGTATTACTCAATTGAAACAACATTGGGTATTCAATATCCAAGGAGGCTGAATTCAGAGACCAGAGATTATTATTGGTAAGGCAGAAATTTCAAGTAAAGAAAAGACTGATGTTGATATCAATAGGCTTACCAAGACGATCAAGAGCGGAAGGAGGCATGATAACTGCAGAAATCACAGATATATGAGATAACGAAACACGAATTCAAAGAAACTATCAAGAGACTAAAGGGAAGAGAGTAATTTTACTTTTGTCACCCTTCTCAAGATGTGCCTGCATTATAATACATCCAAAATTAGAATCTTTTTCTTCATAGAACATACCCTGCTCAAAACATAAAGAAAATATCCAACCTTTTCGATGAATGCGACTGGGTAACAACGGTAACACTGTTCGAAGATAGAAGCAACTCCATTCATTTTTCACTGCCACAAATCAAGAATCCAATATAAGAAACAACTTCAAAATCACAAATCAGTCATGGAGAAGTACAAGATTTCAAAAAATTCCGGTTTACAAATTGACTGAGGCATATCGTCGAAAACCTTGTGTGCACAAATAAACACAGTAACAAAAAAATATCTTATTTCACTTCATGATCACATACGATGGTCAAATCCAAATTACTACTACTAACAAATTTCAATTCAAACCCAAAAAAAAAAGATAAGATCTTGACAAAAAACTTAAAGGTGATAATCGAAAAACTTAAATCCAAAATTTGAGAGCTTAATCGATGAATCCAAAATTGATATAACTTTATTGGGTTTAATCTCAACAGATAAAGAACAATACAGTTTAATAAAAGTTGATCAACTATACCAAACGATAATTTAAGGGTTTTTGCAGATTGAAGATGATAGAAAGTTTGATTCGTCTTCTCAAGGAGTAGTCAATGGCAGATCGGAGCTGGAAATTTTGGGAGACTTGTTTTGATTGACAAGAGATTTGATTCTTTTATATGTTTTACAAGGAGGATCGTATGTATCAAAAGGGAGCGGTTATCCACGTGGCGTACAATAATTGGGCTTTTCTACTGGCAGCCTAACTTTTCGACCCAGCTAAATCCTACGTGGAATTTCTCTATCTGAAATTTTACTCGAATCAAGTATATCCAAAATATAAGTAGTGAAATAAAACATCGACCATTTATAGGAAAAATGAGCGATAGGGTTTCTATCGACGACGGCCATGATGCGTTGATGGAGGAGATCGGAGATAAAACCAGGCCTCCCGATCGAGCGGAGTCTTGGGTGAAGAAGGTAACGGGGAATGCGGGGGGAGGGTTGCCGATCCCGGAAGAAGTGTTGGACGATGAGTTTGTGTCGTCAAGGTTGAGGTTGGATTTTCCGGATGGAGAAGGGGGAGAGCCAGTTGTCACGATAGGTACGGAGGTGTTGGATGCAATGAATGATTTGTGGAAGAGGTGCATGATTGTGAAAGTGTTGGGACGCAACATATCATTTGCGGTGTTGAATCGGAGATTACGTGAGCAGTGGAAGCCAAGTGGGATGATGTATGTCATGGATCTACCTCGACAATACTTTCTGGTTCGCTTTGAGTCGGAAGAGGAATATATGGCGGCTTTAACGGGGGGTCCATGGCAAATGTTTGGTAGTTATTTGCTAGTTCGAGCATGGTCACCGGAGTTTGACCCGATGAAAGATGATATAGAAACAACGCCGGTATGGGTTCGTCTATCTAACCTCCCGGTTAATTTCTATCACCGTTCAATTCTTATGGGAATAGCTAAAGGTCTAGGAGAACCTATTCAGGTGGACTTAACGACATCAAATCGAGAGAGAGCACGGTTTGCTCGCATTTGCATTGAAGTGAATCTCAAAAAACCTTTGAAAGGGACGATCCTAATCAATGGTGTGAGATACTATGTTTTGTATGAAGGGCTTACGAATATATGTTCATTGTGTGGTTTATATGGACATTTGGTCCATGGGTGTCCGCAAGGGGTTAAGGAGAAAGCTGCGGTCGTAACAGAAACGTCAAAGGAGACTGGTGTGATTGCTAGCGGGACGAGTCAGGCTGAGAACGGATTTATTCCGGTGAGAAACGGTAGGAGGAGGTCAGATTCCAGACAAAATCAATCGGTGTCTACTTCCGCAGGTGGCCGTGTTAAACAAGGAAAGAATTTGAGCGAGATTCGAGAAGCAAATCATGCGGATATTCGTCTTTCCAATACTTTTGGGAAACTGGGAGAGGAGTTGGAAAGTTCTGATTTGGTGGATGCAGATAAGGAAAACCCTTTGAATACGATTAATCAAGAGGAATCAAGGAAGAGTATCAAGCAAGGAAAAGATTTCGTGTTTGGTTCAGTTAGGGGGAAACCGGTTAATGGAAATAACAGTGGACCAAAAGCTTTGAAGAAGAATGGTGATATGGGCCTGGAGAAACATAAGCCCATACAGATTAAACAATCTAAGCCCATAGGGGGTTTAATTTTTGGTCCACAAAAGAGAGATCTGGAGGTATCGGTGCACGGGAAACGAATGCGTGTGGAGACTGAGAGAACGGAGGTTGTCATGTCTTCGGTGGCGAGGAGCAGTCCTAGAACCGGAATTGGTAACGAAGTCAGTGTAGTGGTTTCGTCGGGGACGGGATTAGCTCAGGCGCAGGATTCTGGGGTTCCGGTGAACTCAGAGGAGACAATGATTATGAGCTTGGTAGAAGAGGAAGGGAATATCCGGACAGGATAATGGTTTCCCCCGGTAATTACTGCTAATCTTTATCGATTATTAATGAATTGTTTGATGTGGAATTGCCGGGGGGCAAATAAACCCAAATTCCGACGTTCAATTAGGTATATCTTGAAGAAATATCCAACAGATTTCCTAGCTGTCTTCGAAACTCATGCTGGGGGAGACAAAGCAAGGAAAATATGTGAGGGGCTTGGATTTGAACACTCTTATCGAGTGGAAGCGCAAGGACAGAGCGGTGGGATTTGGTTTTTGTGGAAAGCAGGGATTGAGGATGTTGTGGTGGTTAACTCTTCGGATCAGTTTGTTCATGTGACAATTGGAACAGGGGCAGAGTTGTGGAATCTGATTGTGGTTTATGCCGCACCATCGGTTAGTAGAAGGAATGGTCTTTGGAGTAGTCTAAGTAATGTGATGCATAATATCGCAGGACCGGTAGTGATGGGAGGCGATTTTAATACAATAGTTCGTTTAGATGAACGTACAGGAGGTAATGGATGTCTCTCGCAAGACTCATTACTATTTGGAGAATGGATCAATGTTTTGGCCTTGGTGGATATTGGTTCCGGGGTAACCAATATACATGGCGAAGAGGAAAGTCACGAAGTGCATTTATAGCAAAGCGGTTAGATCGTGTATTGTGTTGCGCCCACGCTAGATTGAAATGGCAGGAAGTTATTGTAACTCACCTCCCTTTCCTTGCATCTGACCATACGCCGTTATATTTGCAGCTGTTGCCAGAAATGGAGATGAATGTGAAGCGCAAGCCTTTTAGATTCGAGGCAGCCTGGCTGCAACACCCTGGCTTTAAGGATTTGCTTGCTAATTCTTGGAATCACACGATCAATACGCAGTTGGCTCTGCAGAATCTGCAAGTTATATTGAAACAGTGGAATAGGGAAGTTTTCGGAGACGTTCAAAGGCGTAAGGATAAGTTGCTTCGAGAAATATCTGAAGTGCAACATCTTATTGACCAAAACCAGGATGATATCTTGTTAGACAAGGAAGAGTGTTTATTACAAGAACTGGATATTGTGTTAGGACAGGAAGAAATGGTTTGGTGTCAGAAGTCAAGGGATAAATGGGTAGTGAATGGAGATCGTAACACTCGTTTTTTTCATCTATCTACGATTATCAGAAGGAGAAGGAATAAGATCACAATGTTGAAAACCGCAGATGGTGTGTGGTTATCGGATCCACAAGAGTTAGAGAAGTTGGCTTTGGAGTATTTCTCAAAACTTTATTCTCTTGAAGATGTAAATCAAGGTGTAAAATATTTACCTATGCAGGGTTTTGCTGTGCTTTCTCCTGAGGAACAACGTTTGTTAAATCGGCTGGTTGTAGCAGTGGAGGTAGAGCAGTCTATTCGAAGTATGGGCAGTTTGAAAGCACCAGGGCCGGATGGCTATCAACCCATTTTTTATCAACGAGGATGGGATGTTGTAGGGCAATCAGTGATTAGTTTTGTCTTGGAGTTTTTCGAATCAGGCAAATTACCGGCAGGAGCTAATGATGCGTTGGTCGTTCTCTTAGGGAAAGTGAATAAGCCGGAGCTCATTTCTCAGTTTAGACCCATTAGTCTATGTAATGTGTTGTTCAAAACCATTACTAAAACAATGGTGGGACGTCTGAAACAGGTGATAACGAAGCTGATAGGACCGGCGCAAGTAAGTTTCATCCCAGGCAGACTAAGTTCAGACAATATAGTAGTGGTCCAAGAAACGATTCATTCTATGAGGAAGAAGAAAGGAAAAAGAGGATGGATGCTGTTGAAATTGGACTTGGAGAAAGCGTATGATAGGATTCGGTGGGATTTTCTAGAGGAAACGCTCTATGCAACGGGACTATCAAATAAATGGGTTGGTTGGATTATGGAGTGTGTTTCTGGTCCCTCGATGAACTTGTTGTGGAACGGAGAGAAGACAGATTCGTTTAAACCATTACGAGGATTACGGCAAGGTGACCCTTTATCACCGTATTTATTCGTGATGTGTATGGAACAATTGTGCCATTTAATTGAAGTAGCTGTTGGGAATAAGAGTTGGAGACCAATTAGTTTATCAAAGGGCGGACCAAAGTTGTCGCATTTATGCTTTGCGGATGACTTGATTCTTTTTGCAGAGGCAACGGTGGATCAGATTCGAGTGATTAGAAAGGTCTTGGAGAGATTTTGTTTGGCCTCAGGGCAAAAGGTTAGTCTCGAAAAGTCTAAAATATTTTTCTCAAGTAATGTTTCGAGGGAGTTGAGTAACTTGATTACGGTGGAGAGTGGTATTAAGATGACTCTGGACTTGGGAAAATATTTGGGGATGCCAATTCTTCATAAGAGACTGAATAAAGAGACCTTCGGAAGTGTAGTGGAACGAGTTGCGTCTAAGTTGGCAGGTTGGAAAATGCGGACGCTTAGTCTTGCGGGGAGAATTACGCTTACTAAAGCGGTGGTAACTTCAATTCCAATCCATCCTATGAGTATGATTAGGCTGCCTATTGCGACTCTTAATGCGCTGGATAAATTATCGAGAGATTTCTTGTGGGGTAGTACTTTGGAGAGGAGGAAGCAACATTTGGTAGCCTGGGATAGAGTTTGTTTATCGAAAAGAGAAGGAGGTTTGGGGATTCGCAGAGCTAGCGAGATGAATAAAGCCCTTATAGCGAAGATGGGATGGAGATTACTTAATGATATGAGTAGTTTATGGGTGAGAGTTGTCCGCAGTAAATATCGTATGGGTGAGATTCATGACGATACTTGGGAGGTCAAGAATACTTGGTCAAGTACGTGGAGAAGCATAGGTGTTGGTATGAGGGATGTGATTGCAGAAGGTTATGGTTGGGTGATTGGAGATGGGAAGAGTGCCTATTTTTGGATAGATAAATGGTTGTTTGATAGACCCTTGGCTGAGACGGGTATTGGTGTCATTCCACCACAACTTTTGAATATGAAGGTAAGGGACTTATGGTTGGATGGATTAGGGTGGGACTATTCTAGAATCAGTCCATACACAACAGAGGATCAGAGATTATCTCTTGCGGCAGTGGTTGTTGATACGGTCTCAGGAGGAAAAGATCGGTTATCTTGGAGTGAAACGGCAGATGGTGTGTTTACTGTGAGGTCGGCATATGCTATGTTGACCCGTAATGAGAATCCAAGACAGAATATGGAGGGTTTTTACAAGCGAATATGGAGGGTCACGGCTCCGGAAAGAGTGCGGGTCTTTCTTTGGTTAGTGGGTCTCCAGGTGATCATACGAATCAGGAGAGGAAGCGGTGACATTTGAGTGATTTCGATCTTTGTTCGATATGTAAGAGTGGTGTTGAGACGATTCTACACATCCTTAGGGACTGTCCAACTATGAAAGGCATATGGATTAAGATCGTTCCCAGGAGAAGAATGCATAATTTTTTTGCAATGACGTTATTTGAATGGATATATGGTAATCTCAGTGAGGGGAAATATGATGTGCAGGTGGATTGGGCTACTATGTTTGCTTTAGCATGTTGGTGGGGATGGAAGTGGAGGTGCATGAATGTTTTTGAAGAGACGAGGACCTGGAAAGATAGAGTGAGGTTCTTGAAATCATTGGCTATGGAAGTGGCTGCCGCGGAGACGAAGTTGGCAGAGAAACAAGAACCTAGTGTTAGAGTTGAACGAATGATAGCATGGGAGGCTCCTAGCCCTGGATGGTACAAGTTAAACACGGATGGAGCATCGCATGGAAATTTGGGTCCCGCGACAGCAGGTGGTGTGATTCGGAATGATGCGAGTGAGTGGGTTTGTGGTTTTGCATTGAATATTGGGAGGTGTTCCGCTCCTTTGGCAGAGCTATGGGGAGTTTACTACGGCTTAGTAATGGCTTGGGAACGGAGGATTCCAAGACTAGTAGTGGAAGTAGATTCGAAATTAGTAGTGGGGTTCTTGACGACAGGGATTGGTGAGTCTCATCCTCTGTCTTTCCTGGTACGCTTGTGCCATGACTTTTTATCGAAGGATTGGATAGTCCGGATCAAGCACGTGTATAGGGAGGCTAATCGTCTAGCTGACGGATTAGCAAACTATGCATTTCCGTTACAATTAGGTTTTCATAGTTTAAATTATGTTCCTTTGGATGTTGAGTTGTTATTGAGTGAGGATGCTATCGGGTCCGCACGACCGAGGCAGATTCGTTTGTAGTTGTTTTTTATGGAGTATTAATAAAATCTGGGGAGTTAATCCCCGGTGATTCACCAAAAAAAAAAGTATATCCAAAATATATAAAAGTTTAAAGAAAAGAAAAAAAAAAATTAAGGATAGTCTACTGATAATTTATGGTTTTCAAAAAGTGGAAGATATTATTAGATATTTAAAAAAATGTTGTTAAATTTAGGGATTCACCCAAACATACAATCTTAAAATATCTACAAAATTGAATAAACATTATTAAAAATCTATCAGGTTTAGGCAATTGCATAATTGGATCATATTTGCAAGATTTGAAATTGTTGAAAAATAGTCGACGATTGACTTGTTATAAATATGTACTTGTGATCAAATGTGATAATGTGTAGAGTGTAGTAAGAGTATTCAAGATCGTTAATTCAATTTTATTCTTTTATGTTTTTAGTGTAATATTACATGTTTTTTTTAGTAACAAAACTACAACACTAATCACTAAGAAGGAACCCAACAAGAAGAAGCATAAAGGGTCCGACCTTTCCAGCCTTGTAACAACCATTTACTATTTTCATCAACCACAAAGTCTTTATGATAATGCCATCTCTTCAACTTTTCCCTAAACAACTCAACCAATTCACCTTTAACCGGTTTCTGCTTAAACCCTGCCCTAACCATCCTCACCTGCCACTGCTTATAAGTCTCTGGTCTCTCCACCCGATCCGCTTCCTCGCACGCTATCACGTTCATAGCCTCTCTCCCGTAAAACTCCCTCTCAAACCTAATCCTTTCTTGGTTATCCCGAGGCAACGTCGAATCAAACATGTCGAAGAGAGCAGAGTAATGGTAAACCGCTTCTTTAAACCTCGAGGTGAAAAACGGTGCGTTGAAAGAACCGTTTACGATAGAATGGACGAAAACATCCGGGTTCATGTTCCTTATCAGCTTCAAAACAGCATCTCTCGGACAATTCTCTTCACCTCCCGTTTCGTCTAAAAGATTCTTTAGCCTGATTCCGGCATTGACTGCTAGGACTTCGTTCGGTCTTATATCAAGATCTTCGATCCGAATTGTATCCCAGTTCTGAGACGCAATGGCTTTGTACTCGAACGGGACACTAAACCGTTTACAATACTCCGCCAATCTCCGTCCTGTCTCCTCTATTCTTTCTGCCGGACGGAAACCCCGTTGAGGCAGCTCGATACCGGTGATCCGTAGTTTCCTTGGTACGTCTTTCCGATTCGATAAATATTGAATAAACATCGGCCATTGAAACCCGTAAAGAATACCGAAATCGACTATATGAAGAACCGGAGCATCTTTAGCCGCTTCAAGAATCATCTTGAAAGAGAAGAAATAAATTAACGTCACAAACGGAGACGAAGACAAATAAACTCTATACGCTTTAAGCGTATCCGAAGCAGTAGTTTTCAACGAAGTTATCGCATTGTAATAAGTCTGAATCACTAAACCCGTGGTTCCTTGTAAACGCGCCTCGAGCGCATTCGCGAAACAATGAGCGAGTCTCTGCGATGCATCACCGAGAGGCGAAGAGTCTTGCCTTATCTGTAACAGTAAATCAATGGCCGTGGTTTTATCGCCGGTAGAAACCGCTTGTGCGCATTGAGTAAGAAGTGTACGGAAATCAACAACTTGACCACTCTTAGTCTTCTTCTTCTTCCCTTTGTTATTATTACTCTGAATAGCTCGAGTTTCGCCGTCTATTAACGGATCGCATTCACCGTCTAGTAACAAAACGTTATCAAACATTTCGGTTATTTTCCCGTCTTCCACATTTGATGCAGATTGCTTACTACTCCTAGTTTCCTCATAATCCAACATTTCCCTTTCATGATTCTTCTTAACCCTCGAAACGGGCTTTTCGGTTTCGACATTGATAACCAATTCGTCGCTATTGGGAAGGAATTTCTGAGCTTCTTCAAAGCCTTTCTTAAACTGTAAAGCTGATTCTGCATCACTAAACATACTCTTAACCACAATCTCATCCCGATCGGATTCGACGGTTCCACTCGCAATCCCGGAATTGGTGCTAGTGCTAAAGGAGTGAGATTGGGAATCAGTAATGACTTGTTGTAACATTTCTTCGGTTTTTCGTAACGCTAAAGAATCATAGAACATGGATTGTTTATCACTAGTACTCTCTTCCATAAGGATCTGGCTTACGTATTTCAATAAGGTATTGGAGGAATCGGGAGAATATTCGTCTTCTCCTTTTAGATCCCAAATTGAAGATGGATCCGAAAGAAAACTAGAACTAGGGTTTTGATCGATTTCACTAGACGAATTGAGTAAGAAATTCTCATCGTAGTAGTCAAAGCGGTTATCAGAGAAGTTTGGATCCATCATCAAAACCCTAATCGACAGAAACAATCAAAAAGCTCGAAAGTAAAAGAGAGAAATTGAAGAAGACATGTGAAAAGAAAACACGGGAAAAACGGGAAATCGATGTCACTGCTTACCTCAGTTAAAAGAATGAAATTGAGGAGAGATTCGAAGACTCTGTAAATGAAGTGGTCGAGAGGGAGACAAGTCTTACTAGTGACTCGTCCATAGAAGTCAAACTAACCTTTGTTGTAGTGCTTCGTTTGACTTGTCTCATTTCTGTAATTTAGGGCTTCGGCTGTTCGGCCCATTTTTTTCTTCTATTGATAAAGTTTTGGGAAACATCCTTATTCACCTCTTTCTAATATTATATAGATTAGAATTTAACATATAATCTAATACAAATTCAAATAATTATATTATATTTTTTCCGTCTAAATGGTTTATATTAAAATTTGAAATCAGATATTACACCTGAGCAGGAGACGGCACGGAACCACATCCGTCCGAGAACAAAAGCCGGCACAGAAACAAATTCATCTAGAAGCGAAGCCCAAACATGGAGAGTATACGATAAGACAATCTGTAATTATTTTCTTTGTTAAAAACACTCACTTCTTAATTTGCCTTTGCATGTTTTTTACTAACTTTTAGCTATCAGATAAGCTCAAAGAAACTTGCTTTTTGTCTAACATTTTCATTAACATATTGAAAAGTTACAAGTAAAATAATTTATACAATAAAAGGCAGTTTCAACCTCACTTTCCTCCAAGAAAGTAAGCAAGAACCTAAACCTGTAACCAATATACAAAAATCTGAATGTCCTGTGTGTAATAATAGATTGAAAACAACAAACCCTATATAGAGAACAAGTTTCTTGGGATACAAGACAGAACGTCTACAAAGGAACCCAAGTAGATGAAGCATACACAATCCTGCCTTTCCATCCTTGGAGCAACCAGTGACCATCTTGATCAACATCAAACTCTTTGCTTTTGTATCCACTTTCCACCATCAGTTTCAGTTTCTGAACAAGTTCCTTCTCCACCGGAATTTGCCTAAACCCGGCTCTCATCGCCCTTGCCTGCCACTGCTTATAACTCTCAGGCCTCTCCACTCTCTCTGTCCCCTCGCAAGCCACCACGTTCATTATTTCCCTTCCGTAGAACTCTTTCTCAAACATAACCCTCATTGGATCTTCCCGCGCTAGATTCGTATCGCACATGTCAAACAAAGACGAGTAATGAAACAAAGCTTCTCTAAACCTCGTGACAAAGAAAGGCGCGTTGTAGGATCCACTGAGGATCGCGGGGATGAAAACGTCTGGTTTTATCTTCTTAACTAGCTTTAAAACCGCTTCTCTCGGGCTGTGCACTTCTACCGTCTCATCTAGAAGGTTTCTAAACCGAAAGAGAGAGTTTACGGCTACAAACTCGCCTTCTTTTAGCTTCAAGTCTTCTAATCTGATTGTTTCCCATTTTTGCGCAATCGCGTGGTACTCAAACGGAACATTGAACCTCTGGCAATACTTAGCCAAGCGATGACCCGTCTCAATAACTCCCTCGGCTGGTCTAAACCCACGTTGTGGCAACTCTATACCGGTTATCCGAAGCTTACACGATCCACCACGTCTCCAAGCAAGGCGATGAATCAGAGGAGGCCACTGGAAACCATAAGATATCCCAAAATCTATGATGTGAATGGTTTTGGCATTCGTAGCCATGTGCATAATGCTGTGGTTAGCAAATATGATTGCGATTTTCTTGAACGGGCAGACCGATATATATGTCTGGTAAGCTTTCAACATATCAGAAGCAGATGTTTTCTTCGAAGATAAGGCAGTATAAACCTGTGTACCTATCCCAGCTAAGCGTGCTTCAAGACTGTTTGCGAAATAATGAGCTAATCTCTCTGTCCCATCGCCGTAAGATGATGAATGTTGCCTAACCTTTCTTAACAGTTCATCAGCAGTTCTACGATCATTAACCGACACAGCTTGAGCACATGAAACCAATAGTGTTCTCAAGTCCGGTGTCTCTTTCCTAGAATCGTTCACACTAGCAACCGGTTTCTTTCCACGGGTTTCACTCGCCAGTGTCGTTTCACTTTTATGAATCTTATTAAACGATGAGGCTTTCGCGGGATCCTTTTGAAAAGTCTCATGAAGAATGCATACAGGTTGCTCCTTAGGGACACCAAATAATAGAATCTTGTCAAACATATCAGAAAGCTCAGCTTCATCAACATAAACAGCTGATTGCTTCTTACTTCTTTCTTCAGCCAAATGTTCATCTTCGCGCCAATGGCTTTTCTTACCGGTCATTCTGTAAGGAACCGAATGATCCTTCTCCCTTATAATCGACTCCTTCTCCATGGATCGCATCCCTGGGATGTGATTTTCTACATCTATAACCAACTGAGAACTCTTAGGAAGAAATTTACTAGCTTCCTCAAGTCCTCTCTTGAATTGAAACGCCAATTCGCTATCCTTAAACATATTAGAAACCAAATCATCACTAAAACTTGACCCGAAAACCGCGTTACTTGATCTAGTAGAAGTAGACTGGAAAACAAAGTTGTTCGGAATAGGTGTATGCATCCAAGAAGGCCTATTGTTCTCCAGGCAATCAAAACTCCATAGTGAATCAGAGGAAGTGGTACTTGAAGCATAACCTGAAGAACCATTAGGACTATGAACGAATTGACCAGGATTAGGGCTAGTAGTAGTAGTTAGATTCAAAGAATCCGGGTACTTTTCGCCGAGAGCTTCATAGAGAGATTTCTCAGCTGCTTGAAGAGACAAGGCATCATGAAACATACAAGGCTTATCTTCCATGTCTTCTTCCATAAGGACTTGGCTTATGTATTTTAGAACCGAATCGGAGAAATCAGTATCCGGAGAAGCAGTAGGATTCTGTTGAGGATATGGCTCTTGAGGAGGAGGAAGAGGAGATGAAAGATCTAAAAAAAGTTGATCATCTAAATAGAATCCGTTACCCAAACCGTAGAAATCAATATGGTTATTGAAATCCAAGGATCCAGGGAATCCAGAGTAAGAACCCATTTGATGAAAACAGAGCCCTAATGAAACCCTAAAAATTGTTCCGCACGAAAACACAATTCCTTAAATCTCCAAGTCTCCGAGGTTGATACTTTTTTTCTTTCTTCCTGATGGAGAGATAGTAAACCGCAAAAACAGAGAATCTATAATCACCAAAAGGTGAGTTTCAGTTTTTTAAAAATCCCAATAAAATTTAATTTTTGGTAAGAAACAAATCTAGCAAGCGTACCTGTTGAAATTAGGATGCACCGATACAGATGCTACGGAAGGGAAACCTTAGTGTTGGAGGAAATGGTCTGTGTAAGTGGTGGAGATGTATTTTTCTATGTATAATAAACTATACAGATGAATAAAAAAATGTATGAGAGTTACAATTTTTTTATTATTTAATAGGGAAGAACATTTTCCTCTCTATATGAGCAGACATCCACTTGGTCAGAAACTTCCCGGGGCATTTGAGTTTGGAAGATGATCATGTCGGAACTCGGAATTGTTTTTTAAACTTTATTTGTGTTGTCTCTCTTACAGGATATTAGTGATAATTACGTACTTACGAAATCAATTTTATCCCCAACACTAATCCTTCTCTGTGAATTTAAAAAGCAAAATTCTAATCATATTTTAGGATGTTAATATTTTTGAGAATAATAAACTTTTACATGAACAAATTTGTATACATCGGACTTTAAAGTATGATGTTAGGCATTTTTTTTTTGGGTATTTAATGATAAAAATGTACGGATGACCTATTGAATTATTTTATATCTTCCATTGCTTTACTTGAACAAGTTGGATGGTGGTGGGATTTTCATATCAGCACTAAACCATGTAAGACACTAAACATATGATTATACTTCTAAGGAATCAATCTCAACTTTTGAGTTCCCACTAAGATACAGAAATTAGGTAATCTTCCTTACTTTTATCACCCGTTTCATTGGTTCCGAATCAAATACATAATCTTAAACCAGATTATCACCTTTCCACCTTACAAAGATACTACTAAAGTTTAACTAATCTTGTTATAAAATTATAATTTTGGTATATCTTGAAAATAAAATAATATTTGTACGCGAACCTCTTAGCATTAGATAATTAATTTTGGCAAATTCTTAGTGTTATTTGTGTAGTTAGTCTGTTGGACCGACATTCAAAATATTTTGGATACAAATCTACAATAGCCTGTAATTTAATGGCTAACGTCATATATAACCGATTCCTGTTCTGTGTGGTGTGCCACTCTAGCGCGGAATGATTTGGGTCTGGAACCGAGTGGTGAGACATGAATGTAACAACGATCCTCGAGTTCCCGAGTTTTGTATCATAAACTTTAGTTAGGTTGAATTTATTTCTTTATGCGCGATATACAATGCTTTCAAATATAATGAACGTGTTAAGGTAAAAAACAAGTGGTCCCTGGAACGATTAAAGTTAGAGGGTGTCAAAATGGGCAATCCAACCCGATCCTACCCAAACCCATTTGGATTTGAGATTTTAGTGAGCATGTTTGACCCGACCTATTTATTATATGGGTACAATATACATACCCAAACCCACTTATATGAAACTCGTTGGGTTTAATGGGTTAAATGGGTACTCATATATATATATTGAATCGCACATTTTCTTATAAGAAGAGGATGCGCAAAATTGTAACTCACGAGATCGCGACACGTGTTAAGTAGTTGATTATATTCTAACACATGTCCCTACAAATAACTAAAGATTTTTTTTGAAAAAGCACTTCAATCTTCGTTGGAGTTGGATTATATGCCTCCTCGGATGCATATGCTTCATTGTCGTCATCACTTTCAATGACTCCTATTTATATAAGTCTTATAAATTCTTCATTTTTTTAGCGAAAGGAAAACCCTAATCTTTTAAAGTAATATATCATATACATATATATATATATATATCATATATATATATATCATATATACATATATATATATATATTAAGTATTTTAAATTTCATGTTAAACCTATGGGTAACCCGTGACCCTAAGGGGTTTACCCATTAAACCCGTGAACCCATTAGGGTAATCCATCAAAACCCATTTATTTATATGGGTAAAAAAATATAGCTCTAACCTGCTAAAATTGTGGGCGGGTTCGGGTAATCCATGAGTTTTGACCCATTTTGACACTCCTAATTAAAATAGACAAAGTTGATTCCGAAGAGCACCCCGGCGCCAGACCCGCAATAGTAATATTGGACAACTAACGCGAGAAGACAAAGATGATAGGTGAAAAGCAATAGAGTGCATTGTACTGGATCAGACCCGAGAATCCAGACTCGACTTGGACAATGGATGTGGAGCCCTGTATCCTAACATGGATAGATAAATTCTATAGTAAATACTTTTATTTTCTTTCACATTAGGACAACTCCAACTCAGCTACAAAAAAAGTCACATACCCACTTTTCTCTCGAAACCAAGGCTTATTTTTTCCGGAATTTAGTCTCTTCTGACCATTTCATATCGTCTATCCAGCTCATTCTGGGCAACTCATTCATCCTCACTCAAAAACACCTCTCACATTGTGGCTCATCCCTTGCTCGGCCCAGTGTCACCATTTCTCCTCTTTTTTTTAAAAAAAAATTGATTTTGTACATGAATTAAAAAAGAACTAGTTAATACTTTCATAATTTAACACAATTAAACAGATTCTAGAAAACCCCCTATCTAAAATTGGTTTAGAAGGCAAATTTTGTTGAACGTTCTCTTCACCTGTGTTTTCATTATAAATAAATGTTAATCCATAGGCAGTAAAACAAGAAGTGGAAGCAGACTAATCATAAAGAACAATCACAAGTGCATGATCAAACTAAATGAAGAATCTTTCTCTTCCCAAAGGCATTCCTACTTTCTACAGTGTGTAAAAATTAGATGTTTAGTGTTATCAGCTGCATAATTGGGAACACAACTGCTGAATCCGAGATGGGTTATCTCCAGAGAGCTTATACATCTCTGTTCTCCCATTTGCCATACATGTCAAATTCATCTGCTGCCCGATTTGGCTCGACTGCACCAAATCACCAGTTTCACAATCAGTGTCTTAGCTTTACAAATAATTAGATATGATAGCTAACCAAAGATTACAAGAAGTGTTTACCTCACAGTAAACATTTTGAGATTTACAGCTCCATAACGACGTAGGAATACAACTGAGATAATGGCACCATGAACAATACTTGTTCAAATCCGTTCCTTGAAGAAGCACTACGAGTCCAACGGTATATCTAACAACATATTTCATAAATTTGCATTAAAGATTTGACTGGGACCTGTTGTAATTAATTATTCATGGTTGAAAAGAAGAAGAAGCATACCCTGCAATCAAAAGCACTAAAGAGGTGATCCAGAGAACGTATTGGTACGGCTTGTGTTTGGATTTAGCAGACGGTGCAGCATATCCCCGAGGATTGTTCCTCTGGTTGAAGTATCCATACTGAGGACGGATCAAGAAAACAAAGCCTAGAAGAAATCCGGAAGTGAATCCTCCGAGATGGGCAAAGTTGTCTACATGTGGAAGAATACCTACTGCTAAATTAATGGCTATGATGAAGATGAGAGTCAAAAGAGCTGCAAACTGCAAACGGAGAGAACCGATAAAGCTCTTTACACACACATATCATTCATGGAAAGTGAAATTTTTATACTTTTTTCTTTTACCTTATTTGCGTAAATAGTCCAGTTAGTGAGGAGCTCTGAAAGCATCGCACCAAGTAAACCGAATAATGCTCCAGAGGCACCGACGGATATACCAGCCCGGTTAAAAAGAGCAGATAACAAACTTCCACCAAATCCAGATATCATATAGAGCAATCCAATGCGTACTGTCCGAAGAAAAACACAGTATACAAAATAAGAGTCTTCGATAACCGATTCATCCTTGATAAATAGTGAAAGATAAACACTTGAGATACATACCGAAGCCAAATTCTTGTTCGAGACGAATGCCAATGAAGATAAGACTCAACATGTTAGCAAGAACATGAAAAACCCCGGCATGTAGCCATATACAAGTAAACAAACGCCACACCTGATGCTTATGAACCACCCTTGATACATCTAAAGCCCCCATCTTCTCCAATCTAACACATAATTGTATCACTTCAACATCAAAACCAAAAGTTTCCATTTTTGTAAACAACTAAGCATTGCCACAACACTATCTCGCATTTATTCACATTTAATAATCACAAAAAAAAACAAAAAAAAAAAATCGAATTCAGAAACACGAATCTACATATGGAATCTATGCAAATTCTAAAAAAGTAAAGAGATTTAGGGTTACACACGTCGAAGAAGAAGGACCCAAAAGAGGATTTTCTTTCATAGGCTGAAATGCGAATCTCCCGAGAAACCTAGCGGCGCAATTAGCAGAGTTTCTAGGGCAATTGTTGATGAACATCGAAACGGCGAAGAGAAAAATGTTAGCGATAACGATAGCTGGAACCAGCCATGGAAACCAAAGCTTGAAAGGTCGAAATTCCTCGAACGAAGTCCGTTCTCTCCGCCGATTAGTCGCCGGAGATGCTTGTACGGACACATTATTCGTCGCCGGGTTCATAACTTTGATCTCCAGACCTTCTCGCCGATCGCGAGCCATTCGCAGACGCAAAATCTCTTGTTCGATCCGATTCGAAGATGAATTAATGGCCTTTCCTCTTTTTGGGCATTCCTCGTGAACAGGCTAGTTTAAATTAATTATTGATTTCATAATATACTACACTTTCTATTTTTTTTTTTTTTATTTATCTTTCATTAAATCACATATGGATTCGAATATTAATTGCTCAGCAGTAGCTTAATAAGTCACATGATCAACAATAGTATGATGATGAATTTTTTTTTTTTTTTGGTCAACCGTTTTATTTCAACTTAGGAATTCAACAAAGCTTGTAAAGCTTGTTTCGCAATCGAGTCTGTTATAGTATTGGAAATATAGTATTGTGTTATAAAGTAGAGTTGAAAATTGGAAATATTCCTTTCCGTTTCTTGTAAATTTAGAAAATATGTTCCTTACCTTCGAATCCAAATGATAAATTTGACTTAGCTTCTAAAATCGTCAAACATGTTAATTTAAAAGAGTATTTGCGTCAGATGACCTTAATAGTTAGAGTATTTAGGTAAATGCGGCTAAAGTAATGGCTAGCTCATATTTGATTCATTATTTAGTATTTGAATAATTGACATGTTAATTGTTTTGTACTTTAAAATACCACTGAAAATTTTTATTCCTCAGAAAATTGTAAATAAAAAATGATTTACTAACATTTTGTACTTTAAATTTTTTAATTTAGGTTAACAATTACACAATCAGGATATAGTTTTATGGGGGAAGAATGGTATTGAGGGTTTTGGCTTTAGTTTGAAAGTTAAAGGTGAATTTAGTTTTATGATATATTTGATATTTGTGCAATTAATTTTGTTAGCATTATATACGCTATCAAATGTGTTTGGTAATTAATTAACTAAGGTTAACCAGTCATGTTTATAGTTTTGGTATTAGTTGATACCATTTCCGGTTATGTTTTGGTTTAGCTTGTTAAATGTAACAAAATGTGGAAGAATGTGACTAGCCGCCTACCAAATATGTTGGTTACCGCAATATATATCCATAGTAACCTACCAAATATGTAGTTTACAGCTACATGTTCTAGTGTCAATCATTCTAAAATGCGTGACGGCTCTCAAGGGTTAGTATATGAAAATTTAGTGGCAAAAATGTACAGTCTAATGGCTTTATAGATTATTATGCCCTTTTACTTAATTTCCTAACTATGAGGTATATTTCTTGTCATTGACCCTAATTTAAATATTATACATTATAGACAAGATTTTGAAATGGAGAGGGAGATATCAATAATTTTATCTTAAGGTATCAATAATGGATCCAAAAACTATTACTAATGTGGACAAATATTTTTTAAAATACACCAATCTTATAATTTATGTGGAAGCACATTTGGCCCAATAGTCCAATAAGGTTTAATCAATGCTTATACACTTGGAAGTTTGAGGTTTGATTTCCAGACAATACAATTTATTAATAATCTGCAGATTAACAGAGACAAGTTTACATAAAATCTCCAACGCTGTACAATTAGAGCTTTTCGCCGTAATTCCACGCAGTAAAGGTAGAAAGTGTCCATCATGAGCATAGAGCACAGAAAGTGACGTCTGTTTTGGATCTAAAAGGGTCGGAGTGAATTGTATGTGGTAGAATTGTCTTTGTAACAATTTTCATAATTTGTAATAAAATAATAAATCAATTCAGACGTTTTAAATTTTTTTTATAATTTATGTCCGAAATACATGAATTTTTTTTTGTTTCCGTAGAAAGATATATAAACTCTAAATTATCCGTTTTAAGATACAAATTTGGAAAAATTGAAGGTTTCACATCTTTAAATTTATCGGATAAACGAAAAACGAAAATGAGAAATCATGTTTAGTTAAAAAAAAATGTGATTATTAATTTTTTTTTTTTTTTGAAAATACAGCAACTTAATAATAACTCTGTAAAAAATAAAACAGTGTTTTGCCAGTGTTAGTGAAAATGAGTTTCCATGATATGTGGATTGGTTGGATCCTAATGTCTGACAACAATTTCTTATGCTTTATTTATTAACGGATCACCACAAGGAATAGTGGTTCCAACTCACGGTTTAAGACAAGTTGATCCACTTTCCCTCTGCTTGTTCATTCTTTGTACCACGGTCCTCTTGGGTTTTCGTAAAAAGGCTCTAGCGAATGGAAGTCTTACCAGGATTAGAGTTGCTAAACATAGTCCATTTGTTAATCATCTTCTCTACGCCGATGACCAATGACACAATATTTTTTTGCAAAGCTAACCCAATATGTTGCAAGACTCTAGCCCCCATTCTTCTCCAATACGAAAGGCTCTTCCGGTCAATGCATTAATGTAGACAAACCCTCCATCATACTCTCAGCTAAGCTAACATCAAATATTCGAGCTATGGCCAAATGCATACTGAAGATATAAAAGGAAGGAGGTGCCGGAAAATATTTGGGTATACCGGATAATTTTGGGAAAAAGAAGAGAACGTGTTTGCCTCTATTGTTGATCGGATTCGCCAAAGATCACATAATTGGTCTTCCCGGATTCTTTCGCCATCGGAAAAGAAAGTCCACAATCACAATGCAATTGTGATTTTAAGAGAATATGTCTACTTCTTATCGTTACAAAAAAAAAAAAATTTGTCTATTTCGTAATCTTAACTTTATTTTTGGAGAAATCATAAAGAGAGCACGAACAGATTTTTTAAAGCACGTCAAGAATTGAAGTCACCGTCTGGATGAAAGTGAACAACAAGAGAAACATGGCGACAACAGTGGCTACCTCTTTTGTGGATCTAAATAGTGAGCATTGACTTTAGCAATTTCTTAGATATTTCTCAGATATTCCATCTTCTCTAATAGAACGGAATTTGGGGATTTCTCCTCATATATACAGAAAAAGCAAATCACATCTATGATATTTCTTAGGTGGTTTTAGTCACAAAATTCGACTTAGATTGTTAGTGTTTTGATAAAACGGTTTTTTTTTGAAGAGACCGGTGATTTATCATGAAGAGATCTAGATACGCTTATTGGGTTCACTATTTTACTATCATTGAACAGCTTGACAAAGTTTTATTTGATACTCTCTAGTCAAATTCCTTATTCGGGACGTGAATCTTGTACGTTTATAAAGTTTGGCGATGTTTTGTTCGTTTTTGCTTGAAACCTCATAAATTTCTTCGAGGGATTAATCAGATGTTTGTGGTAAGGTGTTCTCTGAGATGTATTAGTTCCATTCAAAAATATCAAAGATTTTCGATATCATATCTCAAATTTGAAAAACGAAATTAACACAGAGAAAGATATCCTTAAAATGCTATTATTATTAAGTGTTAAGCAATTCAGTTTGTGGATACATTACAAACACAACACTCGGGATAAAATTTTACACGTCAAAATACATTGCCCACCAACTTCTTTATTTTTATTTTCTTGACAAGTCTTAATCTATTAATCTAGAGAGAAACCGGAGTTGCACCATCCAAGTATGAGAAAAATGTTTACTTTTGCATTACGTCAATGACCGAAACCACCGTTTGAATAAGTGTCATCACCAATAAAAGCGTCGCAGCGACGGTAGCCGTACCTGTCCACAAATTACAAAAATATTTTCGGCTGAGGACAGCGCGAGTCCTATTGATTGGACATTCGTAATAGGCATTGACTTTACTCGCTATATCAGCATAGTAAGATTCATTCTCGAAGATGCCCAAACAGAGCTTGTTCACCATCTCCGCCACTGATCTCTGCTCTCCAATCCAATTATTTAATATCCCTTAAGAAACCATAAAATGACACATTTTAATAAAGGTTAGCAAAGGGTGGCCTAGTATAACGATTTCAGACGGGAGATCATTTGTATGATATAACAGTACAATATCATATGATCCCTTTGAGAGTCATGTAATTGTGTAAGTAAATCATTTAAATGTACATAAATAACACTAAGATAAGGTCAAAACAAATAATGAATTGTTGATTAATAGTCACCTAGAACCTTTTATAAGACCTACTAGTTCTTAATTTTACTTAACAACAAAACTTCCGCGTAATGCTAAAATGTACGAGATTAATCACTATTTTGTATGGGCCTGTAACGCTTAAGTGACAATTGGACCAGACTTTTAAAATGATATACGTATATTACTGTAAATGTTACCTTTTTCGATGAGAAAGTCGACATCTTTACCACAGTCGATGAGAAAATCCAAGAAAGTCACAAAGTTACAAACGTAGGCTTTGAAAGGGTAATGACATTGCTCAAGCGCCATTATATTTCTCAGTATGAGTTCCATCTCATCACGAACCCACAGAGACGGAATCCTCAAATAACCATTCTCGAATTTCACATCAATCGAGAACTCATCTTTAACGACTACGAATTTCACTCCCGCACTATATAACTTTTTCGCGTTATACATGTTTTTGATCTTTGTTTTCTTTGGTGATTCTCTTGACCCTTGTTTTTCCTTCCTAACACATTGGAATAGATCAGGTAAACATCTGAATTTGGTCTTTGATGGTTTCTCACAATCAAGTGTATCTACACGAACACATCGAAGCAAATCAGTGAAATGTATGAATCTAGAGTTGACTTTGATAATTTCAGATTGGAATCCGAAGTAACCAAGGATTAAATTCCGCAATGTCTCCTCTCGGCGTAGTCTCGGGATGATTGGATCAAAGAGTTTTTCGAGGATGAAGTAAGGAAGCTGATTCTCGAGCAACATGAGGTCTTCTTTAACAGTGATTTGAAGACAAGCATCATCCACTATAAGATCCCCTGTTTTCTCTGTCCTTGATCCTTCATAGTAAGCATGAGCATCATCCCTTGTTTTCTCGGCTCTTAGTCTTTCGTAGTCAGTACCAGCATCAGCCTCATCTCCTGCCTTCTCGGTTCTTGAGTAAGTATCTTTAATCCTCAACATGTGCTCCATTATGAAAACGGAGTCGAGTAAGATCATCTCCACAAACTCTGGAGATTTGATCCATGATGTTGACTCTGAGTAGCTTGCTCTGATTGTCTCTTCGTTTGCTTTGATTATTCTTCTGAATCCATCAATTATGTTTTTGTCTTCAAACTTTTGAGCGAACTCCGCGAGGTAAATCTTTTTATGCTTATCCATGTTTAAGTAGCCCATTGACTTTGTGTTTATGACATCTCCACGAGATTCAAGAGCTTGAGATTTTAAATAATGGTGAAGAGGGCCAATGAGGACTAGTTGAGGCGTGTATGCTTCTGGGTTTACTCGACGCAAACGTTGTGGGACTCGGTAGATGCAACAGTGCTCGTGATTTGTTGGATAGCTCCACATCCCAAGAGACGCATACGGTTCATGATCCAACCTTCGGTCCATTGTGTCTGGATCAGATTTGTGTCCATAATCTGATCTTTGTCTGGTAAGAAATAGATTCAAAGTGGAAGTTTTGTGAAAGCCATGAGAGTTGTGATGGGAGGAGTAAAGAGAAAGACGAGAGAAGGAAATGAGGCATTTCCCGAGTTTCATGACTGATTCAATGATTTTTTGTAATCACATTTTTTCTCTTCTTATTGGCACTTCAAGTTCTTCCTTCAAATACCATATTTAATTCCATATTTAATTTTAATGTTATTGAATGACCAACAAAAGTCCATATTTAAATATTTCTACTTGCCTTACACTACAATATACACGTTTCTGAGATGAACAAAGACTTTTGAGCCTACTATATTATAAGGGTAAGCCAACACTATCACGTCAGTACTGGGAGGCTGCCATGTGTCCCAGCAAAAACCTATGCTTCCGAACCGAAGACTTGCCTCATGCATCCTCTTCTTATTCTCCAATACGTTACAGAAACTCCTCGCACTTATAAGATTAAAAAAAAAAACTTTTCATTCAATTTCCAATGATAATTCCCAGTTATCCGATCGCACAATGTTTTCTATTCCTTTAAAAAAAAAAAAAAAAAACCATGTTTCCTATTTCAAAATTGTTTGATTTTGGAATTAGATGAGGTTGAGCTCGACAGCAGAAATATTTGATGCATCCATATTTTAGCACTTTTAGCATGCATTTTACTTAACATTTATAGACCCGAATTGTCATGGGTCGGTACCTTCCCATTTTCTATATATATATATGTTTCTAAACACATTAAAATCCTAAGTTTTCTCTTCTCTAGAGTTGGGATAGATCCAAACTATTTTCTTAATGTTCTCGACATGATCTTCATCATCTCTTCTCATGTTACTCTAGAGAAAGATTCTTCAAACACTATCTTTTATCTTTATGTTTATGTATCAAGCTTTCTCTAGGATTTGTTCTTTTTCTTATTTTGATTTACTTGTTTCAATTGTTTAAAGTTTGAAACTTTTTATGGTTTATTAAAGGTTTGAATCATTTCATACATGCTTACCTTTTTATTAGTTTTTGTTTTGATGTTTAACATTCTTATGTTTCCGTGTTTTTTTGGTTCTTCATCGTGTTTAGTCTTCTTGTGGAATATAAAGGTTGATTGATGATTGGTTAATGATTTTGGAGATTATAATTTTGAGATTTCCATTGTTCTAAATGAATTTATTGTTAGATTTAGAAGTAATTAACCAAAATCTAGAACATAGTTTTTTCATAACCAGAAGGTGTTCAAGAAAATGTCTAGAAGACTACAAACATGCTTTTAACATCTTAGCTAGGGTGATTAGTAGATTTATATGAACATGATTAGTATATTCTTCATAATATCTTGAAACCCAATGCATAAGCGGATGTTTATTAAGGGGATTAAGGAAGGGATTAGCGTCATGAAAGTAGGTTAGTCTAGATCAAACGGTTTCATGTCTTGGAATTGAACTTTATTGACTCTCTTAGCATCACTAGTTACTTGTTAGTTTACCTAATAACCTTTGCCCATGATCCATGGTTTTGTCTTTTGTTGCACCATGAGTTATGCTTGATTAGGTTGATTGGTGTTCTACATTCTTGATGTTTAACTTTGGATTTGTCTCATCACTTAAGGTGTTATTAATGTTAGATTTGGAGTAGTTAACCACTGTTAAGACTTCAAAATGCCCATTTTCTTGAGATTATGTTGATTATTTGATTTAGTATCTATATGCCACTGACAAGTCTTTCCTTATCAATTACCCAATTCATGTGTCATCATCTTTTTGAAATCATATTTAATTTAATTCTTGCACCTTAGTTTCTAACAATTCTTAGATTTTAAACCAAACAAAAATCCCAAAAATGCTTGATGTAGATTAGTTTGTTTCTGGCACTTTTAGTGTCACAATCTTTTGTCCTTGTGGGACTGGACCTTAAATATTAACTTGGTGTACCATGCACTTGTGGTTTTATTTGAAGCTTTATAAATTTTAAAGCTTTGATAGCTTATTGGATCTTTGCTCTCAAACAATGGTAAAATAAGTGCATCAACATTGTCGGGGATATTTTTTAATTTGAATTGCAACAAGTCGCTAAGTGCCACATGTAACTAAAGTAAGAGAAAACAACCTTGGTGACCATCCCACAAACGTTATTCGTAGAAACATTTTTTTCATATTAAAGTTTCAAAAAAAATCTACTAAGAAGGTTTAATGTTGAACGCTGACTCAATCGTAACAACCATTATCTACGAATGCAGACATAACACAATCCAACATTAAATGTGAATGTGCCAAATATGAAATATTCCCTCTGTTTCACAATAGATGATGTTAAAGGTTTGAGCACATAAATAAAGAATTCATTTAGTTTTTTTTTTTTTTTATAACCTAAAACATCATTTATTATCTACCTAAACACAATTCAACCTATGATAAAACAATATGCATAATATAAATGGTCAAAAACAATAAAATCTAATTAATACTACATTGAAAATCTAAAACATCATCTAATTTGAAATAAATAAAAAAGTTTCTATAACATCATCTATTGTGAAACGAATGAAGTATTATTTACTTAACAGATATGAAAACAAATACTCATAATGTTACATTGTATTAGGTGAAATGCTTAATTCATCAAAGCAAGTGCACCATGGGATATGATAATTTTTGATCCAATCTATTATCCATTGAACATATCATGCTTACATGGTGATACGAATTAGTTCAATTTAAAACTTTATAAGCCGATCCAATAATGTATATATGTATTTCATAGATTTGGAGGAAACCTTAGTAGTATAATAGTTTTTCTCAGTTTTATTCATTAGCCAATAGGCTTATTTACACTAAGAATAAAAATGAGAGAAACTGAGAGCCATGTAGCTGAGTATCTCCATTGTTTATACCTTGCCGTAAAGTCATCAGTTCTGTGCATAATACTATAGTAGTTGTGTATCTCCATCGTCTCACTTCACCATGTAAACTGAGCGGACTCATTAATTAGTTCATGCTAAAAGTTCACAGTAACATCATCACACTCCATCGGTCCGTATGTACTCACTGGAATCATCATTTTTGTGGCTAAATTTTTAGTTGATAGAGCCGCACGAAAAATCGGAAAAAGAAACAAAAATTTCACAAGTGAATTTGAACGAACTCATCAATGGTCCATGCTCACAATATACATGAATTTGAACAAAAATTTCACAATATACATTGAATGTCGATATTTTTGGTACTAACAAATTTTTTTTTTTTGAAATGAATGTTAAATTATATATTAAACCATAAAAACTTGTTTTATATCAAATGCATCGGTTTACTGAATTTAATAAAACATATAAAGAGAATTAGAAATTGGACTTAGTCGGTGTACCTTGTTGTTCAACGAATCTCAAACCATGAAGTAAGACCTTCATCATAGGCACGGTCTCCTATACACCGAATAGAGCTCAGACAATTCCGTATACTCTTGTCCACGATTTTGATTATAGCTTCTGAAGTGTTCGGATTTTTGCAATGACGTCGACAATTCCGCTCTTTCCAAACATAGTAAATCATTGATTGAAAGAGATACCTTATCAAGAAGAGAAAGTTACGTTTGTCGATTGGTTAATCATAACTTTTTTAATAAGTTCTTTACAGTTAAGAAATACGAAATCTTCCTTATACACAAATATTAACTTTCCTAATAAGTATAAGTTTTTACATTTACGGAATAAGAAATCTTTGTTAGACACAAATACAAATATCATAACTTGTCTAACAAGTTCTTTACATTTACATAATATAAATTTGTTTTTTCTTTTTTTTTGTCACAAAAATAGAAAATTTTCTTATACACAAATATTAACTTTTATAATAAATATAAGAATATATATTCAAGGCGATCTCGTATAATCCCCGAGATCTCCAAACAGTATATTATGGACCCAAATTTATTCCATACGGTGAATGGAATAGGGAGTTCTACGATTTGATAGAAAATGCTTACATTTTGTTAACATCAAGTAAACATTAATTTGATGCAAAGGAGACTTTAATTTTGGAGCATGAACACATATTATAGACATGTGTACCAAATAATCTTTATTATTTACATAGTTCCAAATGTTGGTATTAATTAACGCTTAGTTTGTTAGAAAAAGACACATCTTCACCTTAATTACTACAAAACCTATACACCTTTGAACGCTTCAACACCCTCTCAATCTCCCATCTCTCTCTCAGCGTCCATTCGTTTTCTGAATCTGCCAGAGATTTATTTTGTCCTAAATCTCCCATTCCAGACTCAGAAATCAACCCATCCTTCCACGATTTCTTGTGTGGCAAGCAATAAACCGGGGTTTCTCGAGGTGAGATTTGGCTAATGCATGAGAAAACCACAAAGGAGAGGATCGATGGCGATGGAGAAGTCGAGCTCAAAGTACAGATCACAGTTCTGGTACGTGGCCATTGCCTCTTTCCTTCTTTGGCTTTTCTTGCTTTACCTTTTCAATTCCTCCGCAACAACCGTTCATAACCACGCGAGATTGTTCCGACAAGAAAATGTTATCGATCTCGGTGTCCTGCCGGAACACCACGAACCCGATCAACTTCCTGTTGCTATCTCCCGTGTCGATAACACCTCTCTTCCTGTCTCCGTTGTTGATTCGATTCGGGAGGATCAGATGTCAGAAGACGCCAAGGTTGTGACCGATCTCGTTGAGGAATTGGAGAAAGAAAAGGTCGAGAATGAGAAGAAGAGAGGCGATACGGTTTCGGGTGCTCGGTCCACAGGGGCGAGGAAAGGACAACAACGTGAATCATCGCGAAAGGCCAGATCTTCGGGTAGATTTGAGGTAAATAAGAAAAGGGTTCGTCCTAATGATGATGATAATGAGAGCAATGTGGATACTACTAGTGATGAGAGTCATCAATCATCCAACAAAGAACCAAACTTTTTCGAGTCTAAGAACGACTTGCAATCACAGAAAGAGCAATTTGTTGACGATGACGACATTTCCGAGAGCAAGAGAGGTAAGGAAATGCAGAATGGTCAGTCAAATAATGATCTGGAAGTTGATAACACCTCCGAAATAGTATCGGAACCAAAAACTCAGAAAAATAATAATGCTTTCGAGGCCAAAAATAGAATAAATTCCGAGAGAAATCAACCTAAGAGAGTTGGAAAAGTTATGGTACGGCCAAGAGCAACGCGACGTGGCGATCCTTGCGCAGGAAAATATGTTTATATGCACGATGTTCCAGCTTTGTTTAACGAAGAGCTTCTTAAGAATTGTTGGACACTGAGTGGGTGGACCGATATGTGCGAGTTAACATCGAATTTTGGTTTAGGCCCTCGACTACCAAACTTGGAGGGAGTTTCTGGTTGGTTTGCTACAAACCAATTCACATTGGAAGTGATATTTCACAATAGGATGAAGCAGTACAAGTGCTTGACCAAAGACTCGTCTCTGGCTTCCGCGGTATATGTTCCTTACTATCCGGGTTTAGACTTGATGCGCTTTTTGTGGGGACCGTTCCCTTTCATGAGAGATGCAGCGGCGCTTGATCTGATGAAGTGGCTGAGGGAGAGACCGGAGTGGAAGAGAATGGATGGTCGAGATCATTTCATGGTGGCTGGTCGTACCACTTGGGACTTTATGCGTACACCTGAGAATGAATCCGATTGGGGAAACAGGTACGTCACACATCCTATTTGATGGTTAGAGTAAGTTGTATGATTAGTAGAATAATAATTCACCATACCAGCTAAAACGTTCTTGAATTTAACCTCTAACCTTACCGCTTCGTTTTAACTAGTTTTGGTGTAGTGTTTCGAAAACGTAGAAGCATAAAACTTGGTAAATCATGTAGATCCTGGTAATTAAAAAAAAAAAAAAAAAAAAAACAATTTATAGAATCACATTTTAAAAACGTTAAAAATAGCATGCTAGACTTTAATTGGTAACACTGTGGAATGGCAAAATCATAACATAAATTGAAAATGTATGTAGAAAGGAACGACAAAATGGTTAAAGCGATTCATATCCTTTTTCCATTAATCATACGGAATAGCGAAAAGATTCAGATATTCTTATGTAATGAAATGACAATAAGTAAGCCAAAAAAACTTCACTTAGCTTAGAAACAAGATAATAACTCTCAGTTTCATTTTCTATTTGTCATTAATTCTTTCATGAATGTTTTACTTCTTAGTAGACAAGCTTGCTCATTGTTGTAACTCTATCTCTTTACCTAGCCAGGTTAATGATCTTACCGGAAATAAGAAACATGACGATGTTACTAATCGAATCAAGCCCATGGAACTACCACGGATTCGCGGTTCCTTACCCGACCTATTTCCACCCATCAAGCCACGCAGAGATCCTCCAATGGCAAAACCGAATGAGAAGAATCAAACGTCGTTACTTATTCTCTTTTGTCGGGGCTCCGCGTCCAAACCTCGGTGACAGCATAAGATCTGAGATTATGGACCAATGCAAAGCCTCAAAAAGAAAATGCAAACTTCTAGAATGCGTTTCGGGTTCTCAAAAATGTTACAAACCCGACCAGATCATGAAATTCTTCTTGAGCTCAACGTTCTGCCTCCAACCGCCGGGGGACTCCTACACGCGACGCTCTACTTTCGACTCGATCTTAGCCGGTTGCATACCGGTTTTCTTCCATCCGGGCTCAGCTTACGCGCAATACGTTTGGCATTTACCGAAAGATATCGCGAAATACTCTGTTTTTATACCCGAGAAGAATGTGAAGGAAGGTAAAGTGAGTATAGAGAAGGTTTTGAGTAGGATCCCGAGGGCGAAAGTTGTGGCGATGAGAGAAGAAGTGATAAAACTGATACCGAGGTTGATGTATTTTAACCCGTCGGGTAAACGAGAAGACACGGGAAGGTTTGAAGATGCGTTTGACGTTGCGGTAGAAGGAGTCTTGCAAAGAGTGGAAGGGTTAAGGAAGAGGATTGAGAAAGGGAAAGAGGAGATATTTGATTTTCCGGAGCAGTTTTCTTGGAAATATAATGTGTTTGGAAATGTTGAGAGGCATGAGTGGGATTCTTACTTCGATAGACCCTAACTGATTGATGTGTGTGTGTTTTTTTATTTCAATTATTGGAAGTGAATGTAGTTGTGGTTGTGATCGTAGAAAGAAGTCACTAGGCCTTTATTTTTTCTTGAAATGGTTTTGTTTGATTTATAATGTTCGAAGATTATAAACTTACAGGAGCTGTTTGGGGCTCATGGAGATGGTCAGCTAAAAAAGAAGCTCTGCAAGGATGACACGTAAGCTGATGTCGTAATTGGAATAAATTATACATCTCTATAATAAAAAGTCAATAATGAAAAATGTTTAAGAGAACTTCAAGCAAGGCATTTAACACATAATGAAAATTTTATTAAAAATAATCATAATATTACGAGTTGACAAATATTTTAAAGAATCTTACAATCAGTTAACTCCATGTGACCAACTAATGATTCACTTAAAAAATAAAATAATAGTGTGTTCATAAAAAATAGTTTTTTCCATAGGAATTTTAAACTACCACATGATCAGTTGCACGGTCACACCGTGTAATAAGTTCACAAATCACAACTAGCGTGGTAAGGGTTAACTGGAACTTTAATATATGCTTTTGAGTTTTTAGGACGTATATTAGAATTCTACTTTTTTTTGCTATAACATCGTAATCTAAATATTTTCTTTATTCTCCGATTCCGCTATACACTGATAGTATAATCAGTATTATTACATAAAGAAAAACAATAAGACTTCTCTTTTGTGCAGCCATTATCTTTTTCAAATTGGACTTGAAGTTTCTTGATTTTTTTTTTATGTGCTATTATAGTTTGCAATTTGAATGACTAAGTATTGTAAACTTTTGTTTCTTTATTTTATAGCAAAATATCTATTTCTTTTCATAGCAAAATATTTGTTTCTAAATAAAGAATATAAGTGCTTCGGTGCGTTTGCGTAAAATGTTTACTGGCTATTAATATGTCATTTGAGTGATTTAGGTCGATATGACAATATTTTGAATGGAAATTTAGTAAAGGGATAATTACTCAAACAACCATGAAAAGTTCCATAACTATTAAAACAATCTTGGGGAAAAATGAGATTTCTGAAAAGTTGGTAAAAGATTTTTAAACTTTAGGTTTTCTCTTAAATAACGAAAATGCCATTGATTTTTAAAAATAAAATAAAATATAATAATAAATAATAAAATTTTAATTAAAACTTATTTAGAAAAAAATTTAATGATAAAATGCGCTTGCTCCTCTCTCTCTACTCGTTTTAATTAAAAATTCTAGTTAACCACTTTCTCTCCCAAACCAAAGCGGCGACCCTACGTTTGTGTCGATCAAACAAAACCACCGCTTGTGCTTTGTCTCTCCGGCCGACGTCGGCTTCGACGTCGGCCGTTACTCTCTTTCGGTTTTTCTAGTTATTAGATTATAAATAAGTTATGGTTCTTCTTTCTCTAACACCAATTAAATTTGCGGTGGTTTTTCGCATGTTCTTTCTCTTCTTTCGGAGGAGCGTTTGTCCGGCGATTAATCTTCGATTTCTCGTGATTAAGTCAGTCGGTTGTGGTCCGTTGAGTGAAGTCTCTAGCGGCGGATGGATTTTGTTTTTTTGTGATGAAATTCGAATTCCTAAACCGCCTTGGATCTTCTTCTACATACGACATCATCAAATCTATTCAGGCCAAAGGTTTATATGTGAGGAATTGCATAATTACATCGGTGGATACTTCTCTTTGTTAGACCAGTTTGCAAGGAGTTTTGTTTTGAATTGGAAACAATCTCGTTGGCATTCACCATGGAAGAGAGAACTTTGCAAAAATCAGTACGAAAAGGATCGCAAAAATCTAGAAACATCTTCAACAACAATTCAACTAATTTCTTCAACTAAAGTAATGCGATGTGCATTTTGGAGTTTCATCAGCAAGATGATAGCCAACATCAAGTGTATGAAAGGGGGACATAACAGATTTTATCTGTTAGCCTATAAGGCTTCCGAAAGGATAGCATGGTTATACTCCACTCTTCCATCGAAATTGTTTTCAACTTCATTATTTGTTTCAACAGTGTGTATCGAAAATGTTTCTGTATTCTGTAACCTTTCATCTTTGTACAAGGACTATGTCCAATTTTATTATCATTAATAAAATTTCATATTGCCGAAAAAAAAAATGCGCTTGCAATCGTCATTTACAATTAGCGTTTGTAATTAGAGTTTGCGATTGCCATTTGCGGTCGCCGTTTATACTGGTGTTTCTGAATATGCATTTGCGATTAACAATTGCGATTGGCGTTGGCGTTTGAAATGATGGTAGACATATTTTCTAAATGATGGTAGACTTGTATATGGAACAGTATTTGGGATTGGCGTTTCCGTTAGAAATTTGTTGTATTAAAATACAAGTTAACATACAAGTCAACCATCATTGTACGTAAACATACAAGTCTACCATCATTGTACGTAGACATACAATTCTACCATCCTTGTATGTATACATAGTAGTTAATAAATCTACCTACTTAATGTTGTTTTAGTAAACTCGAAAGATTGAATAACTTTACCACGTCAATTAAAAGTCTACCAACCATGAACTGAATTTAAGTCTACCACAAATATTTACTCTACCGCCAAACAAAATAAATCTACCACTACTCACTAATAAGTCTACTGAGCTAAATCCACCAGTCGACTATTTAAGTCTTATCACTAAAAAAAAATCATACCATCGTTGGCGTTAAACTCTACCACTCATAATATAAGTCTACCGCTCACTGTCATATCTATCACCAAATAAGAATAAGTCTACCATTTGAATATTAAGTCTATCATTCATGGATGAAGTCTACAGTCTTAAATTAAATCTACTTTCACGAGAACATTAGACTTTTCATTTTTTTCATTAATTGCAGTTTTGTATATATGATTTTTGTCTTAAAAAAAAGGATAAAATGGGTAGTGTGGGGGTTGTATCTCACAATTAGATTTGTAGGGTTTCAGAGAGCTAAAAGTTCTAAGTTAGAAACTGCAAGACGAAAATTAAAAGATGGTTTTATCAGCTCGAAAGCTATTGCAGAAAATACAGAGCGTTTTTCGTGTGAAAATTCGTGATCCCATATGAAAATGTACAAGGGTATTTATACTAGTCTAGGTCGGTTGGGCTAAGACCTAAACGAATAATGAAGATTTCCTTATTCTTCTAGATTTTCCATTATTCGCGGCGGCCACTAGGTCGGGTGGAATTTTTATGGACCTTAGTCTTCTCGGATTGAATTCTAGGCAGACTTGAATTGGGCGCCGGTTAAGATCCATAGATCATCAATTCATTTTGGTTCGTCGGTTTTCGACTTAGGTTCCTTGTTCTCAAGTGTGACCGCCGGTTCGTCGGATCATCAGTTTAGTTTCATACTTAGTCGTTTTAGGCCATTGATTTTTTGGGGTGGAATTTGACCCCTACATGTAGAGAAGGTTGTTTTAGTAATTTTTACGGAATATATTATAATATTTTCTTTTCCTATTATGTGGTGTTATAGAGATTTTTTTTCTATTGAATTATTGTTATTTCTTAATATATTTGGTAACCAATTAAATGGAAATAATGGAGTTAAATCCTACTAAATCTCTACTTTGATGTACGTGATATATCATGGTTTTTACCCAGTTTTAGCCATGATATAAGTCACGTTTATCTAGAGTCTTTTATGTGTTTTCGAGTCTTTTGGTGTTTATCTTAGGCACAAGGACATTTGGAGCATAATTGGTGTTTACTGGAGCTTTATGGAGCATTGTGGAATGAGCAGTCAAAGTCACAAGTTCGGAGTGAAAATCTGAAGCCTGTGTCGATCGACGCGACCAAAATGCGACAGAATAATGTTTTTAAGAAGATTTCCGTTTTCGCGCCAGAAAAGCCCAGATGTTTGCAATTGGGCCCATAACCGTCCTTGTACTCTATAAATACGTTTTTAAGCCATTGTTTAGGCTTCATGCTTTATTTTACTTAGTTTAAGAGATATCTGTTTTTAATAAAGATGGTTTCTTCTTTAATTATGTCTGAGTAATTCTCTTGTTAGGTTTATAGTTATTCAAGGATTGTTGATGATTTGCTAGATCTGATCTGAGTTGCATAGGATTTATATCTTTAGAGGTTCTTCGTCTTAACTTGTTCTTATTGCTGATTTTAGCCTCGCGAACTGAAATCTAATCTTAGGTTGATTAATAGAAACAACAGTTTTTGAACTAGTTTCTATTAATTGTTTGAACTAGTTTTTGATGAGCAAAGTTCCTTTTCGCAAAGACATTTGGTTTAGGGTTTTGTGAACAATTGAGCTTGATCATTAATGCTTGTTTAGGTTGTTAGAATTCGCAAAGACAGTTGGCTTTCTAGGATTTAGACATAGATAATCTCTGCAGCGACAGCTGATTGGTTTTACATTCGTGTTCATGTTTAGGAACTGAGCTTCATAATCCTATCGTTAATTTATTATCTGCAATTCTGATTCACCTGAGATTTCCCTGCACCTAGCATTTCTATTTATTGTTTTACAACCGTTTCATCTACTGCTTTATTTACTTGCATTATTATCATCTTGCTTAGCATAATCTGAATTTAATAATTTATTTTGTTTCTGATTCTCTGTGAATTCGATAACCTTAAGTGCTACAACTGATCTCTTAATGTGAGAGAGTAGGTTTAGGGTAAATTTGACCAAATCAGTACGGTTGAGATTAATCCTAAGTAAATCCTAAAGAAGAATTAGGTCTTCTCTCCGTCTATAAATATATGCCTTTAGTTCATCATAAAAGCATAACAAAATACAACACCTAAAAGATAAGTTTATAGGTAAGGGGAGTGACACCTAACTCAGAGGTTATACTTTCTGTCTTCCATCAGAATATCATTCAAAATTTCATCTTCCCCTAGAATGAACGGAGGTAACCCGATAAACCTACTCATAGATTCTATTATGTGATTAACCTACCTGTTTAAAGGTCTTAGGGTTCATGTAAAATTATACTTACATTATCAAAGATGAGTATCATTTTAGCTAAAATCAAACTTTCCAAAATTGTTTTGAGTAAATACGAATATAAAGGCTGCCAAAATACTCCTTCCATACCAGTTTTAGTGATGTTGCCAAAGCGGTGGAACAAAAAAATATTCAAAGCGGAAAAGAGGATGAAAGCGAGGAGGCTGCCAAAGGTAACTAGTTTTAATCCAGAGCTTTTACAGTTTCACTGACTATTAACCAAACCAGCGAGAAGATTATTAAGTTTTCGTCAATTTTTTTGTTCCGTGGGATGCAAAAAAAGTTTTTACCATTTTTGAAAGTTATATAGCGTTAAATAGAGTACTGTCAGCAACAAAGCGTCTGTAGTCCAACGGTTAGGATAATTGCCTTCCAAGCAATAGACCCGGGTTCGACTCCCGGCAGACGCATTTAACTTTTTGATTCCACTCATCATAGCTTTGTCCTTCTTAATAACCAGTTCGTCATAACATTATTTCAACTTCAGTTCTTCTCTTCTTATCTCGATTATGTCAACAATCAGCTAGAAAATAGTTAAGAGATGAGTGAAGATTTTGTTCCAAAATTTGTAGAAACTTGGGAAAATGCCATACATTAGAATAAACAAAAAACTTGCATAAACACTATAGTAACTGACAAAAATAAAAAATAAAGGAAACCACAAGTTCCATTGAAAATTTGAAGAATCTACCAATGCTAGTTAAGAGATGAGTGAAGATTTTTGTTCCAAAATTTATAGAAACTTGGGAAAATGCCATATTTTAGAATTAACAAAAAACTTGCATAAACACTATTCGTTTTATTGCACAGAATAAAACACAGCAATTGACAAAAACCAAAAATAAAGGAAACCACAAGTTCCATTGAAGAATCTACCAATGCCAGTTCTCATCTTCACAAAACAAAAGCATCAAGAGATTTGGTAAAGAAGAATGTAGTCCACGACCTTCTGCTAAACTTCTTCGGAGCAGGTTAAAGCAACTTAAGAGCAAGACAGTGTCTCTCTATCAGAAGCTAGACAAGCTATACATCAGAATCCACGCAAGCTGAAACGTAAAGCATCACAACCAAATCAACTTTCAAGATTGAAGAATGAGGATAGAGGAAGAAGCTCTAAATACCAGGAATAAACTTAGAGATGCAAATAGACCATCCTGGAGCAGAGCTGCATGACCACCATAGTCTTCTTCGTCGATCTTTAGAATCAATGCATAGTAACCGTACACTATGCCCGAAGAGATTGCCAGAAATCTGCCAAATTTTACAACTAATCATGTTACTTGCTAACATATATCAAACATAACGAATGACTATAAACCCTAACTCGAGCTAAGGAAGAACTTACAGAAATTGCAAAAAAATACAAAAATGAAGAAGAACTTACAGAAGTAGCCATATTCCTCCAACCAAAGGTATCGCACCCCAAACCAAACCGCAGAGTAATCCGACTACTTGCCTGATCCAATGCAACACATCTCCTAATTGATCCTGTTAACAAAAAGAAAAAAACTATACTTTACTCTATAAAATAGTGGCAAACTAAGCTAATCCCCAATACGGAAACATATTCATTCTTCTTACCTTGTCCCAGGAAGCTTCGGAGTCAAACAATTTGGCGAATTGAAAAGAACCCAAGTGGCTTTTTTGGTCGTGAATCTGTTCATGGTGGTCTTGATGATTCAATTTGGAAGATTTGCCTTCTTTCATGATTTCCGATGAATACAAGATCCGATGATTCAGTATCCGACCCGAATTGAATCAGTGAAATCTGATTCGAGTGATAAGAGTAGGATCGAACTTAGGGTTCTTACTTGTTACCGATTTCTGAGTTTGGTTTGTGAGTTCTGAATTCCTGATTCAGATCTACATACGACCTCCGGAAAGGAATTATAATTTTATATTTGCTTTTTTAATTGTTTTTTCTTTTAATATATCTTGTTCATGTGCCACGCACGTGATAATAAGGGAGCTGGAAAAACAAATACTGTACAAATGAAATATGCTTTTCCTTGATGGACTTGTTATATTTGCGGCATAGCCAGAAATGTTAAAATTTGGTAAAAGCCTATGGTGGTTTTTTTGAAACAAAAATACAATTTGCACATAGGATTTGAAAAGTAATGTGGTATTATTAATTTTTTTGTCAACATGCTTCACTGAACCATTTTCTCAATTATTTTTGGGTTATGTAGATTCAAATTTTTATGGTGGTGAAAAAACCAAGAAAATGAATAAACAAACAAAGCGAGCATAGAATATTAAAATTCGGAATAGATGATTTGAATTATTTTTGGAATTTTGTAGCAATTTTGAATTCACTTTGTTGGTACATAATTCTAACCCAAAAAATTTGGAATAGATGATTTGCTTCTATAATTCAAATCATCTATTCACTTTCTTGGTACATATTTCTAACCCAAAAAAATATTCCTAAAGAGTATTATGTAGCAGATAGCATAGAATTTTAAATTTTGGAATAGACAAACAAGAAAGTGAATCAAGATCAATGTGTAGACAAGAAAATTCAAAGAACAAGAAATATAGAACTACAAAATTTTAAGACAAATTTGAAAAAAGAACAGAAACAAGAAACACTAAAGAAAGCGAGCGAAGCACTTGTTCACAAACTAGCGTGCAATAGGGGTTACTTCGGTTCCGAAATCTATAGTCAATTCTGAGGAGTTCTTTGCGTCATCATCTCCAATCTGTCCTCGTATCCTCAAATTCTCAGAAGCCAAACACTCTTTAAGCAAGTTAACAACTTTCGACATGTTTGGTCTATAAGATGAAGAATGACTCACACATGATATTGCTAGTTCAAGAATCCTCCAAACTGTATTAGAGTCATAATCTCCACCAAGGTTTGGGTCAACAATTTTTTCAAGATCTCCTCTGCTTATAAGAATCTTTACCCATTCTGCTATATGTGCCTTTTCTCGGGTTAACTCAATTACTGATCGGTTTGTAATGATTTCCATTAGTACAATACCGAAGCTATAAACATCACTCTTCTCGTTTAACCAATTCGTTAGGTAATATCTGCAAAATAAAACATTTTTATGGAACTTTAAACGAAAGAAAAACCAAGTTGAAGTTACATAAGTTTTCTATGAAATAAATAACTTACTCAGGATCAAGGTATCCAGGTGTTCCTGCAACTACGGTTTCCACTTGAGTTTCACCTCCAACAGAAAATGATCTTGAAAGTCCAAAATCTGCGAGTTTGGCCTCAAAACGACCGTCCAATAGTATATTTGTACTTTTGACATCTCGATGAACCATTGGCGGCTCACACCCAACATGCAAATACTCTAATCCTGTTGACAAAAGATCATATCCACGTTGAGTAATTATTATAGATTAAATTGAAAAAATTTAAATTGAAAAGCTTATATTGAAAAAACTTAAATTGAAAAAATTCTTGAGCACTACTTATTGTGATTTGCATTGTTATAAAAAGGTGACTAAAACTGTTAAAGTTAGCAGAAATTCACCTTGTGCTGCCTCAACGGCAATTTTTAGTCTACTAGCCCATGTCAAAGTAGATCCGGGGGATTCTCCTGTAAATGAGAATGCTAAATCCATACAAGTTAAAGACATCAAAATTATTCTTTAAAAAACGAATAAAAACATGCCTTCTATGAAAGTTTTACCTGATAAATATTGTTTAAGATCTCCATTAGCCATGTACTCGTAAATAAGTGCCAAATGACCTCCTTCATCACAATAACCAACAAGGCTTACCAAGTTTATGTGGTGAACTCTTAGAAGAAGCTCCACCTTTTTCGATCCATTTCATAACAATAAAACTCTCAATAAGACATAAATTAAACAAGTGCAAGAATTTATGGATATAACGTTAACATACCTCTGCCTTAAATTCCTTATAGCCTTGAACTGATGACTCAGAGAGAACTTTAACCGCTACTGGCTCGGTATTACTCAATGAACCGTGGTAGACAACTCCAAACCCTCCTTCACCAAGAACTCTTTTGAAGTTGTTTGTAAGTTCTACGACTTCTGAATAAGTGAACTTTTTCTTTTTGGCAAAGATTGATGACTTTCTTGGTAAATCGCGTGTAGCTGTAGAAGCAAAGATCACCAGCAATCCCATTATATTCCATGAAGGTTAATAATGTATTAAGCCTTTGCGTACTTCTTGATCAATGAGTTTATATAATCTATGTACCTTCTGACAAGGGCGTTTTCTTTCTCAAAATAAAAACGAGAACCAACAAGGCGATAATAGTCGCGACTGAAGCAACTGATATAAAAACCTGTACAAGGACTTTCTTCTTGTTGTTGCATGAGTCGGAGAGACAAAGATTTGGGTTTCCTTGAACACTATAGATCAAGAAGGTTACTGAATGCATAAATTCATCAGGAACATGTTACTGTTAAGGAAAAACTTACACCAGTTTTAGCCCTTTCTTTTCTCTATTCACTACAAGAAAACAGCCGCAAATCCGACAGAATTTCCGACAGACTATAGTCTGTCGGAAATTTTCCGACTGTAACCCGACAGATTACCGACGGAACTGAAATTTTGCAATTCTGTAGGAAATCTGTCGGAATTATTTCCGACTGCCAACAACACCGTCGGAAATCTGTCGGAATTGCGGACGGTGTAAAGAGCGGCGCCGACGCCGGGGGAGATTCCGGTGTTTTTGTCGGAAATCTGTCGGAAATAAGTTACCGTTAATAATTTCCGACAGATTTCCTACAGACACTCAAAATCTGTCGGAAATCTGTCGGAAAAAAATAGCCGTTAAATAGCCGTTATTATATCCGTTGTCTTTCCTACAGATTTCCGACAGATGTCCGACAGACAGCGTTTTTATATATATGATTCCACACATCTTCATTCACTCACAACATCAACAACTTCCAACCTTGTTAGGAAAAATCGTTAAGAGAGTGAGATGTCATCTTCTAGATATTATAGATCGTGGATGGATGAAGAGATGTATGATCCGGAGTCGAAAGCATTAAATCCAAATTATGCACGGGGTATTTGCGAGTTCATGGCGGTTGTCGGGAATCGAAAGGTAATAAAATGTCCATGTTTAAATTGTTGCAATTCGCGTAATGTTAAGGTAGAACAAGTTTGGCATCACTTGTATAGGGATGGTTTTATGCCGGGATACAAAATTTGGTTTTATCATGGAGAAACTAATTATGATGGTGCTAGTAGTAGTAGTGCACCATATGTTGCGGATAGCTTAGGCGAATATAGAACGGATAGCTTAGGCGAACATAGAACGGATAGCTTAGGCGAACATAGAACGGAAGTAGATTTTGGTGCAGGTACCGCTGAGATGGTTCATGATGCGTTTAGAGAGAATTTGCCATCGATCGTAATAGGGGAGGATAGAGAAGAAGAACCAAATGAAGAAGCTAGAAGATTTTTGGAAATGTTAGACGCAGGGAAGCAGCCATTATATCATGGGTGTAGAGACGGACATTCACCTTTATCAACTGCTAGTAGACTGATGACCCTTAAGACGGACTTCAATTTGGCGGAAGAGTGTGTTGATGCGATAGCAGATTTTGTGAGGGATATTTTGCCTGAAGATAATCAGGCACCTGCATCGTACTACGAGGTACAGAAACTTGTAGCTGGTCTTGGTATGCCGTATCAGGTGATAGATGTATGCATCGACAACTGTATGATATATTGGAGAGAAGACGAAGACCGGAGAAGATGTAAATTTTGTCGTAAACCACGGTATGAGGATACTGGTGGCAGAGTTCCGATTCCATATAAACGTATATGGTACTTACCATTGACAGCAAGGTTAAAGAGGTTATATCAATCTGCGCGAACGGCAGAAGAAATGAGATGGCATGCAGAGCATCGTCAAGATGGAGAGATTACACATCCTTCAGATGCAAAAGCGTGGAAACATTTTCAAATGTTGAATCCGGATTTTGCATACGAGCCAAGAAATGTGTACCTCGGGTTAAGTACGGATGGTTTCAACCCATTTGGGAAGAATGGAAGGCAGTATTCTTTGTGGCCCGTAATCCTAACACCGTACAATTTGCCCCCTGGTGTGTGCATGCGTCGAGAGTTTTTATTCCTCTCCCTTCTAATTCCCGGACCTGAGCATCCGAAGAGATCACTTGATGTATTCCTCCAGCCATTGATTTATGAGTTACAAATGCTATGGAGTCATGGTGTCGAAGCGTTTGATGTTTCACGGCGGGAGAATTTCCATATGCGTGCGGTCCTTATGTGGACTATTAGCGATTTCCCAGCATACGGTATGCTATCTGGATGGACTACTCATGGAAGATTATCGTGCCCTATTTGCCATGACGACACTGACGCTTTCCAATTGAGGAATGGAAGAAAGCCATGTTGGTTTGATTGCCATAGAAGGTTTCTACTGGAACGCCACCCCTATCGTCGGTCTAAAAGATTATTTACGAAAAATAAACGAGTGGTTGATGCTCCAATTGATGAGATAGACGGTCCTACTATATTGGAGCAGTTGAGAGATTTTGGTGCTGAGAGGACTCCTGATTGTGGGGGTAATGGGCATGAACCTCTTTGTGGTGTAGGGGAAGCTCATAACTGGCACAAGAAGAGTATATTTTGGGATTTGCCGTATTGGAAGGATCATTTATTAAGGCACAACCTCGATGTGATGCATGTTGAAAAGAACTTCTTTGACAACATCATGCATACGGTGTTAAACGTCCCGGGAAAGACAAAAGACAATGTGAAGTCTAGGATGGATGTTTCAATGATTTGCAACCGTGATTATCTTGAACGTCTTCCCGATGGTACATATCCTTTTCCTCCGTACCGATTGCAAATAGAAAAGATAAGAGAATTTTTCCGGTGGATTAAAGACGAAGTTAAATTCACTGATGGATATGCAGCTAATCTGGGTAACTGCGTAGACTCGCGATACCTAAAGTTTATGGGAATGAAGAGTCATGATTGTCATGTAGTGATGCAGAGGCTTCTTCCATTTGCTTTTACCCATCTCCTTCCTCAATCAGTCCACGAAGCTATTGCAGCTGTTGGTGCTTTCTTTAGAGATTTATGCACGAGGACACTTACAGTTGAGGGGATCCGCAATTTAGATGCCAATATACCAGTGATCCTTTGCAATCTTGAAAAAATATTTCCGCCGTCTTTTTTTGATGTTATGGAACATCTTCCCCTACACCTCCCCCGCGAAGCCGAACTAGGTGGTCCCGTTCAATTTCGTTGGATGTATCCTTTCGAGCGGTACATGTTCCATCTAAAGAAGAAGGTCAAAAATTTGGCTCGAGTTGAAGGTTCTGTTGTCGCACAGAGTATCAATGAAGAAGCATCACAGTTTGCGCAATCTTACTTGCCACGGCAAGTTCGTACGAAGAGTAGACGTCCTGCTCGTTATGATGATAGAGGTGAGAGAGTCATGTATGACGCTCTGGTCCCTGAGTTGTTTTCGCAAGTTGGCCGAGTGACTGGGAGAGGGAAGAAACGCTTCCTATCAGAAGATGAGTGGAGTCACTTACATATGTATATCCTAACGAATTGTGAGGAGATGGCAGAGTACGAAAGGTAAAAACATAACTTATTTAAATACTTTTTTTTTAATACCTAAGTAATATATAGGTTTCATATGTTATATATTGTTGTTTGCTTTCAGGATTTACATTGACTCAATACGTCGCTATTATCCGAATATGACAGAAGACGAACTTGGACAATCTAAGGAAAACGAGTTTGCAAATTGGCTGCAATATTACGTAAGTTTTTAAAAAACGCTTATATATCTTAAAATTAGTGCATTACTTAATACTTAGTTTGTCTAAATTATTATATCAGGTTTCTGAAGGAATGAAAAATGGAGAAAAGTTTCCAACATGGTTGCAAGAGATAGTTGCTGGCCCAAGCTTCGAAGCAACTTCATACGAGCAGTATTGCACTAGGGGATTTGCATTTAGGATTCATGAAGAAAGGTCGAGGCCAACAGCAGATTACGGTATTTCAGCTACATGTGGTGATCTAGTCTACTACGGGATTCTCAAAGAAATATTGCAAGTAAAATATCCAGGAATGTTGGCCATGAGGTGCATTGTTTTCTTGTGTGAGTGGTTTGATCCAAATTATCCAGAAGGTGTTCAGGTGAGCCAATTTGGCGTCACTTCAGTAAATTCTTCTAAGAGACTGCAAAAGTATGACCCATTCATCCTAGCATCACAGGCAGACCAGGTTTGATTTTAAAATTTTCTAATACGTGCGTTATTGATAAATGATGATATTGTAATTGCCTAAACTATAAATATGTTTGTTTCAGGTATGCTATATTTCTTACCCCAGGGTAACACATCGAAGAGATCCTTGGATTACAGTGACTCCAATTAATCCAAGAGGGCGAGTTTATGGAGTTCCTGAGCACGATGCTATGCAACCAACTAGTATTACTCCGATGGATCCAGTTCAAATTTCTTCCGCGGTGGACCTTTTTGTTGATTTTACAGAATTTGGTGATAACATAGTACACTCAGAATCAGAAGAAGAAGTTGGAGAATTTGATGAAGACGAAGACACAATTCCTTCGGAAGGACCTGAGAGCCCAGAAGATTAGTTGCATTATATGTTTGTATTATAAAAAGGTTTCGTATGCAATGTTTTCTAATTTTTTTTTTTTAAATCTGTTTTTCTGTCGGAAATCTGTAGGAAATATATATATATTTCCTACAGATTTCCGACAGCCATGGATATATAGACCCATGTCGATCGACGGTATGGGGGTGTCGATCGACACTGTCTCTTCTGGTTTTTTTTGATACCCAAGTCGATCGAAGGTATGGGGGTGTCGATCGACACTGTCTCTTCTGGTTTTTTTTGATATTTTGCAGCTTCTGTCGGAACTCTGTAGGAAATATATATATATTTCCTACAGATTTCCGACAGATCCTTTATATCAGGCCAACCTTAAATTACGACACGTGTTTCCCCAAATCTGTCGGAAATCTGTAGGAAATATATATATATTTCCTACCGATTTCCGACAGATTTGGGGTTTCAAGCTCAAATTTCTGAATTTCGAAAAGACACATTCTCGGCTTTCCATTCTAACAACAAAAGTAAAAGATAAGAGAGTAAGTAACCTTGTCGATGTTATACAGAACATGAATTGCGATTTTGTCATGTTTCAACCAAAACCGTTTCCTATAGTAACTTATATAAAACGATAGATGTTTACGGGAAATACTAAAAAACCAACTGTTTAGAATTTCAGAGTAACAATGATCATTATCAAGTATTTTATCTTCGGAATCATGATCATATCATGGTATTAATTGGTATGAACGAGAACGGATCGTTAACAAGCTTAAAACCCCAAATCTGTCGGAAATCAGTCGGAAATATATATATATTCTAACAACAAATGTAAAATATAGAACATGATGTTACATTTACTAAACAATTGATGTTTACGGGAAATACACGAGGATACTAACTGTTTAGAATTTGAAAGTAACAATGACCATTACCAAGTATTTTATCTTGCAAATCAGGATCCAATCATATTATGACCTTGTACATACGAAAACGGATCGTTAAAAAGCTCAAAACCACAAAACTGTCGGAATTCTGTCGGAAATTGTTCCAGTTTTCCGACAGATTTCCGACAGAAATACCAAATTTTACCCGCGAAATGAAAATAAATACCGCGAAATAAGACGGTCCAATTACACGCGGTCATTTAAATTTTTTGGGTTTCCGACAGAATTCCGACAGATTTAAAGCTGTCGGAAATTCTGGGATTAAAACAGATCTCTTTCTTCCCCGACGAACACAATCCCTAATTCCTAAAAATTTCCCCACCGATTCTCTCCTCCGCCGGCGATTCTTCCCCACCGATTCTCTCCCCCACCGCCGACTGATCCCGGCCGCCTCTCTCTCTCTCCCCCACAGCCGATTCTCCGCGCCGTTCTTCCCCACCTCCGCCGTTCTTCCACCGCCGACGATCCCCACCGATTCTCTCCACCTCCGCCGACGATTCCCGGCCGCCTCCTCTTCGCCGGAATGTCTGACGAAATCCCTTCCCATTTGTAAGTTTCCGACGAATTTTCATATAAATTTTGGTTAGATTTAAGATTTAGGAATTTGTGAACTTGGAATTTGGAATTGTGAATTTGATTGTTAGATTGTGAATTTGGAATTGTGAATTTTGATTTTAGTTTGTGAATTAGGAAAATTTTATTTAATATTATGTTAAATAATTTCATTTAGGAAACTTATTAAAATTTTGGTTAGATTATGAATTTGGAATTGAATTTGTGAATTAGGAAAATTTTATTTATTATTATGTTAAGGATTTATCCAAATTATAATATGATTTATACAAATTATAAAAAAAATTTAAGGACTTTTAAGGATTTATAAAAAATAGTTTGCATTTTAAGGATTTATAAAAAAATGTTAGCATTTTAAAGGATTTATACAATTTTATAAACTAAAAAATTTGATTTTTAAGAATTTAAAAAGCTCAATTCTATAATTTAAAAATTTATAAATAGCAATTCTATAATTTAAAAATAGCAATTCTATAATTTAAAAATAAAAATTATATAATTTAAAAATAGCAATTCTATAATTTAAAAATAGCAATTATATAATTTAAAAATAACAATTCTATAATCTAAATCCTAAAAATTTAAAATCTATATCCTAAAATCTATATCCCTAAAATCTATATATAAAATATAGGGATTATAGTGGTTTCCGAGCCCGAGCATCTAGCGGCGGGACCAGCGGTCGTCGTCGTCGTCAGAGTAGACCTGAGGCGGCTACGACGTCTGCACGATCACCGTCGTCTACACCTGTACAGACGCCGGAGATGCCACCAGCCGCCACACTACCGTCCCAGATTAGCGTCGAGGACTTCGTGAGTCTTCCTGGACGAGGGCGGTTACCTAATCTCCATCCAGACCAGATCGGTAGAGACACATGGTAAGTTTTTGTTACATTTTTGTTTTTTTTTTACTAATTTAATTTAATTGTGATTAATGTAATTAAATTGGTAATTGTTTTTTTCTTAGGTTTGATGATTCTCGCAGCGGGATTTCGAAGTCCCTCAACAAGATGGAAATTACTTTGCTCCGCGGTCCGTATCCGACGTACGCCAAAATGCCACCGGAGGATCAAGAATTGTGGTTTCGCACATTTGCGGTAAGTCATCTGTTTTCACAATTTTTACTTTCATTTAAAGTATTATTATTTTTATTTAATTTTTCTTTTTCCAGCAAGAATTTAAGTGGGACCCACACTTGACCGCAACGGTCAGGAGGGAGTTCGACGTATACGCAGCAAGGCACTACTCGCACAAGGTGTTCGAGTGGAAGGATAAATGGCTACACGGTCATATCCCAAAGGAGATGGTTGAGAAGCCGACATTGTGGGAGGGGTTCATCGCCTATTGGCAACTACAGGAGACCAAGGAGATCTCTTCATATCACTCTACCAACCGGAACAGCGACCGCAAGGGCAAGGGTAAATCCACCCACAACCTCGGAGCTACCAGCAAGAAGACAAAGGCTAGAGATATGGTAAGTTTTTTATGCCATTCTTTGATTTTTATTAAAATTTTTTTAGTTTTATACATTTATATTAAATAAATATCTAACAACTGTAGGCTAAGGAGTTGGGTCGGGAACCCAACTACGTTGAACTTCTGGTAGCATCACACACCAACAAGGATGGTGTCATCCAGGATCCGGTAGCTCGAGAGGTTCAGTTGGCCGTCCAAAGAATGGAAGAAGACTACATTCTGTCTCAGCCACCAACGGAAGGAACCCCTCCCCTCACCCAAGCCCCGGACGAGATCATCAACCAATTCGTCTTAAAGGTATGTAAAATTTAAAATTTCTTCATTAATTGATTTTTCTTTTTCATTAACTGAAATTTCTTCCACAGGTTGCTCCGCAGAGCAAAGGGCGGATTTATGGTCTTCCCGACGATGCAGCGTCATCGGCGTCTTCTTGTTACAACAGCGAGTCATCCGAGCTGAGAGCCCAGATGAAGGAAAAGGACGCCGAAATTGAAGAATTGAAGTCGACGGTCCAGCAGATACAAGATGCAGCTACGGAGGACCGGGAACAGGCGAAGAAGGATCGGGAGGCGATGCAAAAGATGATGGAGCAGTTGATGGCGCAGGGTTTGCTTCCGCGTCCGCCGCCGCCGCCGCCCACCGCTTAGATTTAAAATTGTATCAAACGTTTTGTAAAACAATTTAACTTTTTATTTTAAATTAAATTTTTTTTTTCATTTTATATAATTTAAAATTTAAATTTTAAAATTAAATGAATAATAATTAAAATTATTTTATTTTTTAATAATTTCTACGATTCTGTCGGAACTCTGTCGGAAATACACTGTCGGAACGCTGTCGGAAATAAACCTGTCGGAACGCTGTCGGATATAAGTCTGTCGGACATCAGTCGGAAAATCGTCGGTTTAGAAGTTGTCGGAATGCGTCGGAATATTGTCGGAAAGAAATTCCTACAGATTTCCGACAGCGGTTTTTCCGACAACATTCCTACAGATTGCCGGAGACTTGTTTCCGACAGAGTTCCGACAGGTCGCCGGACTCCGGCGACCTGTCGGAACTCTGTCGGAAATAGTTCTGTCGGAAAGCTGTCGGAATTAATGACAGATTTCCGACAGAATTACCATTTCCGACAATCTAGAACTGACGGATATATCTGTCGGAAATCTATCGGAATTGCCCAATTCCGACAGATTTCCGACAGATATATCCGTCAGGTTCTCGCTGTTTTCTTGTAGTGATTGCGAAGAGCTTGAGGAAGTGGACCGGTTAAGCTGTTCCACCCTAGGTTTCTGTCAAAACAGAAAAGAACATAATTATAAATACATCTACAAGAAATATGGAGAGATTAATATAACGACGTAGCCTTTAGCAAGAAATATACTCACATGATCAACAATGATTCCATGTTGGCTAGAAATTCAGGCACTCCTCCAGTTAGATTGTTATTCGACAAGTCTCTACAAGACGATTAAGATACACAGTTAAGAAGCAAACTAAAAGCTTCTAACAAAAATAATTGCAGTTTCTAAGGATAATATTAACTCACAATTCTTGTAGATGAGTTAGATTTTGTATGCTAGGTGCTATGAGCCCTTTTAGTCCACTTGATGATAAGTCTCTAGTTATAAGAACATAACACACATTTTCAGAAATTTAAATATTCAGAACATCATTAAAATATGTGAAGAAATGATCTTACAAGGAAATGATTCTTGGTGGAATAGAAGCATTTGTGTAGCTGCAGTTTATACCCTCCCATTTGAATATTCGAGGAACACACGGATCTCCTTGCCAATCGATTTTACTCAGTTCATAAGTAGCTCGAACATTTTGGACCGCAACAACTGACAATAAAACCAAATTAATATACAGACACACATATATATACATATATAACAATCATGGGAAATCGGTACTAGTGATGATTGACTAACCGTCTTCTGGATTAGTTTCGGCATCTGGGAACTCAATAATCATATAAGCTTCCATAGCATTAATCATTGGTGGGAGAGTTGAGCTCTGAGTCATAACTAGCTCAAATGTACATTCCAAAAACCTACATTTCATAGGCGATGTGTTGTATAGAGTCTCTAGTTGTAACTTTTGAGGACGATAAGCTGAAATTGTTAGGTTTCCGTCGTTTCCTTTCCATATTATGTCGAATTCTCTTGTGTCGTTGCCTCGTAGTGTTTGTATCTCAGCGAAATGAAGGTATATGAGAGCTTGATCCTCGCGGTTATCCACAATCCAATCGAAAGATAACTTCTCGGTCACGTTTTTGTTAATGACTGCCTTTGAAATTACTTCTTGTGGTAACTCATAAGGCGTAGAAGTGTTTACATTGAGACTTGTGTTTACAAAATTCAACCCAAACGAAAGACTTATTGGCTTCCATTCACGATCATATACATCTGCAGGATACCTGAACATTAAAATCAATTATTTATCGCCATTTTTTCGAAAACTCTGTCTCTTGTAATGAAAGTAAAGCTAAATTACCGAATAGAAGGACCGAGAAAATCGCTAGCATAATAGCGTTTTAAGAGCTTCAAGGAACCATTTTGAATGATGTAAGTGTCATCTCTCAAAGGTCTTAGCTCCAATGCTGAAATGAGTGGTGTAGTCTTCCCTGTTTTAACAAGACAAATCTGTAAAGAGCTTGAATTTGGGATGTGTATGATCTCCTCTGTTTTAGAACCTATAGAGCTTTTTAAATCGACTGTTGTCCATACGTTAGGACCAAGATGCAGATCGAATTTCGGGGCATCGTTAAGCCCGTCATAATTCCCGTAGAGGAAGAGAGCTTTGATAAGATATTTTGTAAATGGAATGACCCTCAAGTTATAGCAGTTTCGTATCCCGTCAGGAAAATATCTTAGAACTGTGAAAGGCTTGTAAGGTTCTTCCCAAACTTTTTGGACTTTACCACTTTGACCGCCTTGAGTGAAGTTGGCGTCGGATGTGTAGGTTAGTCCGGTTAATTGTTCGGTATAAGGAGATATCGCAGGGTGTAAACCACAATCCAAGCTTATGAATTCTGGTAAGAGACGAAAAAGCGGACAATATAATGTCGAATATATAGAAGAATCAAACAGAATGTGAATTTATGATTTTCTAAAGAGCAAAGTGTTTAAAATAGTTTACCTTTTGGATCAGTCTGAGCTTGAATTACATGCGTAGTGCCGAAAGCCAGAATGATTAGAGCTAGAAATTTTTTTTGAAGAATCTCCATTTTCTGAAGAGTTTTAAGACAAGAAGAAACCAGTTTTCGCCTGTCTGATTAATTCCTCAATCGTTTTTAAGTCAAGCTAGATTAAGGTTGATCGTTGACATTTGACTTTTGGATTATAAAAGGTTGTTGACAGAACAGTATCAACCGGGATAACTGATCGCCATGACCACGACGTGCGTACAACCTTTATTGCTCTACGTGGGTATCTTACAACCTTTATTGCTCTAAGGGAAGTCCCTTATATTGTCACGTTTCTTACATTGTCAAATTTTTAAATAGTGGCGACCTTGTGATTGATTTAGGTGGCAAAAGAAACGACATAAAAATGAAACAGAAATGAACATAGTCACATAAGTGATGTATTATTGCCAATTTTTTTTTTTTTTTTGGTTCAAACTTTGATATTATTGCCATATTGAAGGCTATCTTGTTGAATATCTATACAGTACAACAAATACGCCGGATTAGGTCGCTTTTTTTAAGTTGCTTATGTTGTTAGGAATATTCTGCTACTAACAGGTTTCCTCCAAATTTAACATGAAAAATCCTATGGAAGCAAGTGGAAGGCAAAATATGGATGCAAAGATTGTGGTGATTTTGTTTTTGGTTTTATATGTGTGTGCTTCTTAAGTGTTTGTGTGTGTATTTACTGTTTAATTTGAATCATTTTGAACCTATGCAAGACATCCCAAAATCAGTAAAACCTTCTCCTAGTTTGATATGATTGATTATGTTCTTAATTTCATGTACTTGTCAGCCAAGGAAACCTCATTTTATATCTCTTTTTTTTTCTTGAACAAGAAAAATTATTATTAGTGTATAACGAGAAACTAAATCATTAATAGTTTTAGTTTACTTTATCATGGTCTATAAGGGATCTATCGTACAATGTAATCAAGCGAAATCACGCACTACTCAAAACAAGAGCAAAAGACTCAATAAGCCCTAGCGGTCTTTCAAATTCAATGGTGTCACCATGTCAGTTGCGAAATCTAGAATGTTAGAATGTAGATGCTACTAATGTCTTGGGATTATGACTCCAGGCCCACGAAGATTAAAGTTTCGGCCTGAACTTCGAAGTTTTTCAAAAAAAAAATGTTTTGGGGATTAAGGGACGTTATGCAACAAGGACTAGCAGCCAAAACACTGGAGTCTTCTTTAACTGAATAAGAATAATCAGTCTTGGCAAAATGGAAAAGGGTTTGTGAAATGACATCTTTGGAAATTATTAAAATTACCATGCCCGAGACTATCTTGAAGAAAAATCATCAAATGAGGAATATCATATATTACAACTCGAGTTTCAGGGAACAAGAGATTCAAGTTGATTAAACTTCACGCTCTAAGGTGTGACTTTGAATACCTGTGTATGGGTCATACAAAAACCATAGAAGGATATTCTGGAAACGACATGGATTTAATGAACCAAATGAGGCTATAAGGCCCGCACATATATTGTCCAGTTGTAGGCAAATCTTGGGAATGCGTTACAGCGCTCCACCCTAAGTTCAAACCTCCATGAAAACAAAAATCACATTAGCGTGGGAAATCTAAGTTTAGGCCAAGGTCCAGACGGTTTACCCAATAATCCGGTAATAGGCGATTCGGCTACTCTTGCATTAGTCGGAAGGAATTCTAAACTCAGGACAGGCAGTGTGGTGGCACATTAAGAGAAGTCCACACTGTAGCACTTCGGTGTGTTCTTAGCAGAGTCGACCGGATTAGCCGATAGGGTATATTAAAGAAAAAATGAGGCTTTAAGGAGGCAGAAAATCCGATCAAGAGGTCGTACAAAAAAACTTGATTAGTCTACCTCCAACATATGTCACGGTTCGTTGCAATTATTTAATGTTAAGAAATTAAGTCCAATTTCTTAGTTCTTTAGCCAAGTTCAGATTGATCTTGAGTTAATGATTTAACATAAAGTAAAAAACACGCACACTCGAGCTTTGGGGCTTAGTGTCGACCCCTAACTCGCCGGTGATCAAGTTACCGGAATCTACTATATCACGGTGATAAAACACACCGGAAACAATTATACAATCATGAAGACGACGAGCTTCAACACAAGCAACCATACGAAGAAACCAATCCAGCTCATACCGTTAGCAATCGAACAAGCTAATCAAATATCTTGATACACCGGAGATCACCGATGCGATCTCTCTCCTTCTCTCTCTAAACTCTGATGAACTCTCTCTATCTCTTCTGTTTTGAATTCCGATCAATCAAATCTTAGAGACGATGTTGATTTTTCCCTTATCTGTTATAAGTTACTTTGACAATGTTTAATCTGTTAATTCGTAAAGGCCTTGATCAAGGCCCACATAACCATAATAGCCTAAAGGCTAAAATGACAATATCAACAAATTTCCACCTTTGTCGTTTCACTGTCTTAGAACACCAAAAGCCAAAAATCACTTCTCTCTCGTTTCAGAAACCCTAGCCGCAAACACTTAACCAGAATACTTTCTGATCATATCACCACCGCAACCAAGATACCATCCGACTCTCGACCCTGATTCCGATGGCTATACCTTAAAGCCTGACCCCACAGACATGGAGCCAATCCAATATACCATCAATTTAAACAATGAACCAAGTAAGACTCTTCATCTTCTCTTCTTTTTGATTTATGAATCTAAAATTCCTTTCTGATTTAACTATTCCGACTGTTTACTATCTGACTCAATCCTCCAAACCAACTGAAAACCACAGCTCTTGAGGAGATCTCAGATTACAAACTTCTCGGAAGAAGACTTCGGTAAAACTCTCTCTCTTACCCTGAATCAAATTTACCACAGTCTCTGAATCCTAAAAATGCTTTTGATTCTTCCATCTGATTATTTTTGTTAATTTAACTTCCTGTATCATATTTCCAGATACTAACATGATACTGTTTTCCTTTCTTGCGAGATAACCCAATCGACAGAGCCATCATCTTCTATGCCCGAAGGCATTCAAGCATGGAGAAGACTTTGAGCGTTATGAGGCCATTATCGAACGCATTACTAGGTAAAATCTTTGCCAACATATCTTAGCTAGGAATATTACACTATGTGAATCACAATTCATCTTAAAATACTCCACCTTAAGACCTAATTCCTCACAAAACTCCCCGAGCCTTAACCCTTCTTTAGAAGCCTCTGACAAAGCCATATACTCAGCCTCTGTAGTTAATAAAGCAACTACATGCTGCATTGTAAATCTCCAGCTTACTGTATTTCTCCTAACCTTGAAAACATATCCATAAATAGACCTTCTCTTGCCAAGGTCTATAGCATAATCTGAATCACTAAAACCCTAAATTTCAAACTTGTCAGCTTTATTAAATGTTAAGCAGACATCTGTAGCACCATTAATGTACCTTAAAATCCACTTAAATGCATCCCAATGAACCCTTCCTGGATTAGTCGTAAACCTGCTGACCAAACCAACAACATATGCCATATCAGGCCTTGAGCCGATCATGACATATATCAGGCTTCCTACTGCACTTGCATAGGGAACTCATACCATTAGAGAAAATTTAGTAACTATCTCATGCTGAGTCAAACTCCTCAGTGTAAACTGAGAACTTGTAGGAGTTATCACTGGCTTACTATCACTCATGCTGAAAGTCCTTAGCACTTGTTGCTGTAAGAGTTTTCACACTCCTAAAATCCAGTCATAGTAATATCCATCCCTAAAATCCTTTTAGCAACTCCTAAATTCTTCATTTCAAAATCTGTATTCAAACATTTCTTTGCAGCCTCAATCTATCTTTAATCCTTAGCAGCCACTAACATATCATCAACATACAATAAAAGAAACACTTCCTCAACAGATTCAACTTTGAAATATACACACGGATCCTTAATACATCTGGAAAAACCTGAGTCTTTATGAACTCACTGAACCTCTGGTTTCATTGTCTTGGAGACTGCTTTTACCCATATAAAGACTTCTTCAATAAGCACACCTTATTCTCCTGACCTTCCTTGATAAAACCCTCTAGCTGATCCATGTAGATAACCACATCTAATCTTCCATGAAGAAAAGCTGTTTTGACATCTAGTTGCTCTAGTTCCATATTAAAATTAACCACAACAGACAAAATTAACCACAGTAGTCAACTCCTTTAACCTGTGTAAACCCCTTAGCAACTAGTCTAGCTTATACCTCTGAGGCTCAACCCCATGAATACCTTCCTTTATCTTGAAAATCCATTTACAACCAACTGTCTTCTGATTAGGTGGCCTATCCACAAGTATCCATGTACCATTCTTCATTAATGACCTCATCTCTTCTTCTACACCTTCACACCATTTCTGCATGTTCTTGTTACGCCTAACTTCAGCAAAAGATTTAGGTTTATCGAACTCAATCTGAGAAGCATAAAACAAAGCATACGCCATAACATACTAACCACTATCATACCTAGCACGAACCTTCTTTGTCCTTATAGGCTTATCTTTGGCAATGACATAATCCCAATTAACTAGTTCACTTTGACCAATTTCATCTTCATACCCTGAAGATTCTCCTTCACTTTGGTGATCATCCTGAGTTTCAGATTCCGAGCTATCTAACTTTTCCTCATTAGCTCCACCTTCACCTGATCCTCCTGAATTGCCTGAACCCTCTTCACAATCATTGGAACTACCTGACCAGTCCTTACATACTAACCACTATCATACCTAGCACGAACCTTCTTTGTCCTTATAGGCTTATCTCTGGCAATGACATAATCCCAATTAACTAGTTCACTTTGACCAATTTCATCTTCATACCCTGAAGATTCTCCTTCACTTTGGTGATCATCCTGAGTTTCAGATTCCGAGCTATCTAACTTTTCCTCATTAGCTCCACCTTCACCTGATCCTCCTGAATTGCCTGAACCCTCTTCACAATCATTGGAACTACCTGACCAGTCCGTTGAAGGACCTTGAATTAAAACTGGACTGAAGGAAACTCTCTTTGATATCTTCTTCTTAAGATTACCCTTATCCTTCACAGTCTCTTGTGTCTCAGTATAGATAGATTATTCATCAAACAGAACATTCTTGTTGATAATAGATTTTCCATCCTTAGGCAGCCAAACTCTATATCCTTTAGTAACTTGAGGATACCCCATGAAAACACCTTTTATGGCTATGGGACTCATCTTATCATGTGTAGTATGAATATAAGCCACTTAGCCAAATCTCCTAAGGTGATCATACTCCACCTTAGCACCAATCCAGACTTCTTCAGGAATCTTGAAATTAATGGTTGCACAGGAGTAATGTTTATCAAATAAACAGCAGTAGTAGCAGCTGCTTCAGCATATAATTTCTTTTCTATTTTATACTCTGCCAACATACACCGAATCTTATCAGCAATGGTTCGATTCATGCTCTCAGCCACCATTTTGCTGAGGTGTATAGGTGCAAGTCATGTGATGTTTAATCCTAGACTCCTTTTGATAGAATAGGCTGACTCAGTGACTTCAGCAAGAGTAAGAGTCTCCTTCCCATTTCTATACTTCAATGTATGAACAAATGACTCATATTGTCTGGGTAGACTAGACATAACTTGTATAGCCTCATCTTCATCTACCAACCTCAAGAAACCATCCATAATTTCCTCAATAGACTTGGACTCATCCATCTTATAGCTAGCAAACCTTTGCTTAAGATAAATCATGTTAGGTAAAGACTTAGTCTTATAATCCTTTTCCAAAGCTTACCACACACCTAGGGCTGTCTTCTCTTTCATAACCTTTCGTAGCACCATATTTCGTAGACAGGAACAAATGAGATTCTTAGCTCTGAGATCTCTATCTCTCTTTTGCTCATCTGTATAACCTTGTGCAATAATAGGTCTTCTGACTCCAGGTGACTTTTCACCTGATGTACCTGAAGCCTCTTCATTATTCTTCTTTATAGAAGAACAAAGATTCCACTATTAGAAGGCACCCCAACCTTTTCTTCACCTGAGATAATCTTGTGCAAGCCTTGTAGCTCAAGTTGCATAAGCATCTTGAACTTCTAAAAACCAAAATCCCCTTTACCATCAAATCTTTCCATCTCAAACTTAACAACCACTGGATCCATAACTCTTGATACTTCAAGACTTTTCTTAACCTGAAAGCTTCACAACCACAAACCCCAAGATCGTAACCACTGAACCACCAGACCGTTAACCCCTGCAACCTCAGTGCTTAATCACAATCCTTCTTGCTGATTAACATGGATGTGATACCACTTGTTAAGAAATCAAGTCCAATTTCTTAGCTCTTTAGCCAATTTCATATTGATCTTGAGTTAATGATTTAACGAAAGAAAAGAACATGCACACTCGAGGTTCGGGACTTAGTGCCGACCCCTAACTTGCCGGTGATAAAGTCACCAGAATCCACTATATCACGGTGATAACATACACCAGAAACCGTTACAATTATACAATTAGAATTCACCAAGCACTACTAATTGTATAATCTTCTTCTTCTTTGCAGTTACTACATGAACTTGTTAGCTCAGCAATCCAGAGCCCAATTCTTTGCCAGAAGATTTGAGCCAGGCGATTTGATTAATTCGGAACCACACGAAGAGGACGAGCTTCAACACAAGCAACCAGAAAAAGAAACCGATCCAGCTCACGCTGTTAGCAATCAGAGAAGCTAATCAAAGATTTTGATACACCGAAGATCACCGATGCAATCTTAGATTCAGCTTCTCTCTCCTTATCTCTTTAAACTCTTATGAACTCTCTCTCTCTCTCTCTCTCTCTCTCTCTCTCTCTCTCTCTCTCTCTCTTTTTCTCTCTCTCTCTCTCTCTTCTATTTTTGAATTTCGATCAATCAAATCGTAGAGAAGATGTTGATTGTTTCCTTATTTGTTATAATTCTCTTTGACCATGCTTAATCAATTAATTCGTAATGGGCTTGATCAAGGCCCACATAACCATAATAGCCCAAAGGCTAGAACGGCAATATCAACATATAAATATAGACAACAACACATAAGCGAAGGAGGAGAAGAAGCCTTTCTAACCAACCTAAAGCGGTCAACATTTTGGACACAAGAAGTATTCATAAAGACTTTTACCGAAAAAGGAGTAAGTTTCTACAAAATTTTAAGTAGTACAACATGTGTAAGAAGTATAATCACTATAAGGAAAATTGTTGTATGGAAAATGGGGGTAACAATCAAATCTACCATTAAATTCAATCTAAGTGAAGGATACAACAATGATCAACCCTTATGCAATATCTAACCACCAAATCATCCTAATCTATGTAGAGGAGTTATTTGGAGTTTTTCCTGTAGCTGCCATAAGTACTACAAGAAGCACTACATGAAATGCAAAATCAAGTTGAGTTGTGACGTTTCATAAGATTGCATGAGTATTGACGCGGATTGGGCCTTGAAAAGAAAAAGATATTTATATGGAGGTGGAGGAAAATATATTTGAAGAATACCATGAAGGTAGCATTCCATTGCCGTAATATAGATCCAGAGGAGAAGAACTCTTCAATAGCCTCATTTACCTTAGCACCCATAACAGCCCAAGAAGCAATGAAGAACTCAGCTGAATAACCATCTGGACCAGAGGTTTTGTTGCTAGGGAGTGAGAAAAAAGCAACCCTAATATCTTCCTCAACATATCCTGTTTTTGAGACATAGAGCACTGAAGGGAAAAAGCATATTCATATCATCTTGGATAAGTATAACAGGCCCCTGGACCTGGCTCATGAGATCCTTAAAGAAGCTAACACAGTGATTAGCAACTCCCTAGTGAGAGTCAATCCTCAAGCATCCTAGGTCACGAAAAAGTCAATGTGGTTGATAGATGTACTGGAGGACACCATTTTATGGAAGTATTTAGTGTTCATGTCTCCCTCCAGCCTCCAATTGACCTGAGACCTCTGTAGGAAGAAGCTTCATATGTCTTTGCAAGAATGTTCCATTTCTCTGAGCCACCATTTCCACTTCAGTATTAACAGTAAAAGGGTCGGCCAGCGTGTGATTCTGACAGATAAGCAGAGCATCATGCGCCTCAGATGTTCTCTTCTCAAGACTGGAGTAATTGTCTCTACTAAAGCTTCTAATAGCTCTTTTAAGTAACTTAAGCTTCCTGGAGATTCTAAACATTGCAGAGCCATGAATGTTGTATGAGAACCAATGTTGAGCAATCATCTGAGCAAAATTCTCGTTTCAGATGAGAAAGTTAAAGAATCTGAATGATCTTTTGATATGCAAAGAAGGCAGGGTGAGGACAAGTTCACAAAAGGCATGATTTTAGAAACAGGGCTCACCAAACATTGCATAAGCCGTAGGAAATACAGCAGACAATTCCTCATTTACCAACACTCTATCAATCTTCTTAGCCATAGGCCTAGCAGGGCACTTGTTTCACCAGGTGAATGTGTTACCCCTAAATTTAAGATCAGCAAGCTCAGACCTCCTAAGACAATCCCTGAAGATCCTAGTCCTCCTATCCACAGACTGGTCCAACACCAAAGAATGCTCTAACGGGTTTAGGACTTGGTTAAAGTCATCTAATACCATCAAGGGCTTACCAACAACCTCAAGCCTTAAAGAAAAAGCCATAATCTCCTCCTAGAGGACTTCTCTTTCCCTTTCTTTATTAGAAGCATACACAAAATACACAACCACCCACTGGTTCATGTCAGGAAGCAACACCTTTGCTAAAATCATTTGCTTAGACTTAGCAAAATAAACAACCTTTACACTATGGTGCCAAAGCATCCATATCTTCCCTAAAGGAGAAAAATCATAATTACTCTCCAGGGATCATCCGGGAAGCAACCCATTCAAAAGACGGATACTCTTGGGCTCTTTGACATGAATCTCTACTAATCCCCCAAAAATAGGCCTAGTATCCTTAAACCATTTCTTAAAACCTCTACGGTGATTTACTATATTAAAGCCCCTGACATTCCAACAAAAAATTTCTTTATACATAAATTTTTATGTGGTTTTGGGGCCCCTGCCCCATTTCTTCTTCTTCTTCTTCTTCTTCTTCTTCTTCTTCTTACTCCTCATGGGAATAACTGCAATAAATTCTTGATTTTCTGACCCTACGTTAGAGCAGTCCTGGGGATCTTTGGAACTAATGTCAAAGGAGTCCTCTTCAACTTGTGCCTGAGAGTGTCCAAGAACCGATCTTCCTTCCTTACATCCTCCCCTAATAACATCCATATGGTTATCAGGCGACTGACCTGAGTTAGCAGGTGCCTGACCAGGCTGCGAGTCTAGAGACTCTTGCTTTCTATTCTGTTTTGCTTTACCTCTCCTTGAAGCAGAGCTGCTGTCCAATGGAGTTATGGCTTTTTGGGGTACTTCTCCTCATGGTATTTTGAAGAGATGCAGGCAGAACAGATGATATTAGCCTTCTTGCACCGCTTTCGGCTATGACAATCCTCTTTACAAATTTCACATAGAGAAAGCATCCATGGACTTGATACCATGATCCTAACAATTTCTCCAGATTCAAACTGCACGTTTACACCCTCAAGAAAAGGCTTTCGTGGGTCAATGAGGACTAAATACCTTGGCCATTGCCAGGTTGGTTTTGTTAGCTGTTGTTGGATGAAAGAATTTTTGGTCACCCACCAAGCCTATGATGTGCTCTAATCTATCATCGTTGAAGAACATGAGAGGGATATTTTGCAACTCAAGCCACACCGGGGCAGAGGAGAGCTCAGGCTTTGTAGGAACTACACATGGTTCTCATTTGGCCACAAACATGGTCTGGCCTTCGATTTACCACATGCGCTGAGTGAGAACACGATTCCTTGTGGAAGAGTTGGGAATCATGAATAAAAAAGTGTTTTCTTCCATCTTTGAGACTGTGACATCTCGATACTACCTGCTCCAAATCTCGTTGACAATATTGTGGAGTGTCCCACAAGACGGGAGATCTGAGTAAAACTGGCCCAGCACAGCACAAAGAGGTCCCAAGACTTAAGGTTCTTTTCAATCACCGCATTAGATATCTTAACACAAATCTCACCGGTTGGTAAGGTAAAGGGGGTTCCTTTCTTTTCGAGCTTCCTTGAGGAGCCTTTGAAGAGACTTGACAAGGAATCGGCCACGGAACAGGGCTGGTAACCCCTGCCTTTGAAATCATCACCTCTGGACCGGCCAACATAGTAGCTTTCACAAAAGTAGTAATGGGGACTGGAGACCTAGAGATATGGTCAATCTGGGAACCCAAAGCGGCGGAAGAAGCCTCTAAGGGTATCGACAGAGAGGGGATCTGAGGAGGTGAGGGCTTTGCCCCTTCAATTCCGACATAAGGGGGACTGGGAATCAAAGCAGAAGAAGAAGACGAAAGAGAGATAGGCTTGGTGGATTTTTGAGATGGGTTTTTCCGGATTTTTTTGGGATTTTTTCCCCCTTAAGGTGGGGAGGGTCTGCTAGAAGAAACGGATTAGGGTTCTGATGTCGAGATCTGAACGAATTTGCACAGGTTTTATAGGTTTAATCTCTATTAAACAACCTAGTGAGAATTCAATTAGCCTAGGATCTAGGGTTTGTAAACAATGAATCTAGAACAGATCTCGAATATACCTGGAGATTAGCAGCGGAAGAAGATCAGGGATTCGAGATCAATTAGCGCCTCAAGTGTTGTGCCTCTACTGATAGTCCACACGCATACAAACTGGAACCCGCAGGGTTGCTAGTACCTGGAATCGGATCTCTTAGGGAATCCTACGTTTTCAGAGGTGGCTATCAACTAAGTCTACTCTCAATTTCGTGCCTCATATCATATATATAGGCATGTGAGAAAACCTAATTGTCCAGCAATTAAACCGGTTCAAATTAAGTCATTAAACCGAAATCCCTATCTCGGTTTTTAGCCCGTGTCGATCGACACACTAATGTAGTGTCGATCGATACCTTCTCTAAAACATGATTCTTATGTGTATCAAATACACATCATTTGATCATTACATTAATGATCATTCCCATATAAAGTAAATCAAGCTTGCTTAGGTGTGTGACCCTGCAGGATCATATAATACTAGCAATGAGTTCATAACTCATAGATCATCAGCTGCTTCTAGCAAAACGTCATGACCACCTAGTATCATATGAATGTCTGATCTCGACAGTACAACTATCACTAGAGTGAATACAAGTGTGATTTCAGGACATTCCCAATAATCTCCCACTTGTACTGGAATCAACTATTCCCATAATCCCTTCGTCTCTATATCTCGATATGGCATAAGGCAAGAACCGTGTCATCCTTATTACAGCCAATATCACGTTCATTGAACTCCGATTTATACTGATTAAAAACAAACGACTGACAATCACCTCGTTTGAGTGCGGCCACGCATTTCTCAGTATCAAATCTTCGATGGGCCCTGAGATATTTATCTCCTGTTATATAGGAGGGACAAATTCCATCTTGTTCCATCCCTGTTACTTCACACACTTCATGATACACCCAATCAATGCCTTTATAGTCACCTGTTACGGCTGACGTTTGACAAAGTCAAAGCGGACCAATTCATATGCAAGAAATCATGATGAACTCAGGTCTAAGGACTATACTCTATAGTCGTAATGAGAACCTCTTATGACACTTATATAACTATCCTGTAGAGTTCTCATTATCGGGTTAAATCTAATCATATGTTCTCTAACATATATCTATGTGATTGACTTTAATACTCTTATTAATGACTCCATGAAACTTAGTCATCAGTCACCTCACATACCAGTCTCACGCGGTTGTCAGTGTCCCACTTTAACAAGCTTGACTAGGGATAAATATAATCTATGTCATTTATCACTTATAGGGTTTCATGATCAAGTCATCAACTTGATGACCTATAAAATTCCATAAATTACTTTGGGACTATTATTTAATTATCCAATAATCAAATAATACATGAAACAATTTCATCATGACATAAACAAAGTATGTCTATATGAACATCATAATATAACTAAATCCATTACAACTCCCACTAGAATCAAGATCACATCTTAATATATCCAATACCTACCACAGGAGGGTAAAACTCATGCTTAGGTTATGGGAGAGGCTGCGGCGCTCTGCTTGGAACCCTTTCCAACAAAACACAGGCCGCGGTGCTCTGCTTGGAACCCTTTCCAACAAACCGCACCGCCATATAGACACAAGACATAACCAGGTTCCGACCGGAAATCGTCTTTGTCCGTCTAACCACTCTCAACAGAAACCATTACTTCCTCAGTTTACCAAGCTCCTATCCTTAGTATTCCCCAAATACTTGAGAATATTCTTGGTAACTGTCCAGTGACTTTCACATGGATCATATTGTTATCTACTCGTCATTCTTAAAAACATAAGTAATATCTGGACGAGTGCAGGTCATGGCATTCATGATAGATTCCACTGCATACGCCTGGGAATCCTACTCAAACGTTCTTGCTCAGCCAGTGTCTAGAGACATTGCATCTTGCTAAGATCAATGCCATGAGACATTGGTATGAGGCCCTTCTTGGAATCATGCATATTGAACCTGTCCAAGACCTTATCACCATAAGCATCTTGACACGATCCAATTAGCCTACCCAATCTATCTCTATAGATTCTTATTCCAAGAATTCACGCGGCTTGTCTCATGCCTTTCATTGAAAAACAACTTCCGAGCCAAGTCTCTAAAGACTAAAGCAGCGGAACGTCATTTCCGAGAAGAAGTATGTCATCTACATACATAACGAGAAATGCAACTACACTCCCACTAGTCTTCTTGTAAACACACGGTTCCTCTTTGTTCCTGATGAAGTTGAACCTTTTGACAGCTTTATCAAAACGAAGATTTCAACTCCGTGACGCTTGCTTCAATCCATAAATGGATCGGTGAAGCTTGCATTCTTTCCCAGCATTATTAGGATATGTGAAACCTCAGGTTGTGTCACGTACACATCCTCTTCCAGACTTCCATCAAGGAAAACTGCTTTTCACATCCATCTGCCAAATCTCATCACCATGATAAATGGCAGTTGCTAGGATAATCCGAATGAATTCAAGCTTAGCGACTGGTGAATAGGTCTCTTCATAGTCATACCATGAATTTGCTTGAAACCTTTAGCCATCAACTTAGCTTTATATATCTGGATATACCCATCCACGTCAATCTTCTTCTTGAAGATCCATTTACACTCAATGGCTTTTGCACCATCAGGTAAATCTACCAAGTACCATACCTGGTTTTCTGACATGGATCCCATTTCGGATCTAGCGGCTCCAAGCCACTTTTCGGAGTCCGGGCCCAACACTGCTTCTTCAAAATTCACAGGCTCGTCATTGTCAATGATCAACAAGTCATGACAATAGGTCACAAGAAATCCATATCTCTCGTGATCGTTACGAATCCTTTCGGATCTGCAAACTTCAGGCACCACAGGTGTAGGTTCTACAACTCTTTGCAGATCCAACTACTGCTTTTCCTTAACAGGTCGAGTAGTCTCCTGTGATTCTCGAACATCTTCGAGTTGTACTTCACTCCCACTGTTCTTCTTGGAAAGACAATCTCTCTCAAGAAAACATAGTTCTTAGCAACAAACACTTTGTTCTCAGAATAGTTGTAGAAGTAGTAAGCCTTGGTTTCCTTAGGATAACCAATCGAAGTAGCACTTATCGGATTTGGGTGTGAGCTTGTTAAATGTTTTACATAAGCCTCACGACCCCAAATTTTCCAGGAAAGACAAATTGGAACATTTCCAGTCCACATCTCATGTGGTGTCATTGCAATTGATTTTGATGGAACCCTATTTAGTGTAAACGCATACATTTCTAGAGTGTATCCCTAAAAGATATAATGGAAGATCTTTGTGACTCATCATTGATCAAACCATATCCAATAAGGTTTGATTCCTCCTCTCGGAAACTCCATTCCATCGGGTCGTTCGAGGAGGAGTGAGCTGTGAAACAATTCCACACTCTCTCAGATGATCACTTAACTCTTGACTTAAGTATTCTCCTCCGCGATCTGATGGAAGAAGTATTCTGCTCCACGATCTGATCGAAAAGCTCTAATACTTTTGCCAATTTGATTATGTACTTCATTCTGGAACTCCTTGAACTTTTCAAAGGATTCCAACTTGTGACTTATTAGATAAACATAGCCATGCCTACTGAAGTCATCAATAAAGTACTGATAATTTCCTCTAGCACTGGTGCCCATCGGGCCACACACATCTGTATGTATAAGGCCCAATAATTCGTTGGCCTTTTCATTTAGTTTGATAAAATGGGCCTTAGTCATTTTGTTTAACAGCAGGATTCTCATTTCTCACATGATTCACAATCAAGTGAGTCCAGAAGCCCATCACTATGGAGTTTCAGAATCCGATGTGGCCCAAAATGACAATGCTAGAGAACTGTTTTTGTGTTTATGTTATAGACAAGCATAGATTGGTTTAAGACATAAAACCTATTCTCTAATAGGGTGCTACCATAGAACATATCATTAAGATCAAAAGAGCAACACTTGTCTTTTATCAAAATAAAATCATTCAAAATCATACAAGAAAATGAAATGACATTTCTGCTCATAGCAGGTACATAATAGCAATTATTTAGTTTCTAAAACCAAGCCTGAAGGCGACTACAAATGGAAACTTCCTACAACTATTGCAGTAACTCTTGCTTCATTCCTGTTGAGCATCTCCACTTGTCCCTTCTTCAACGTTCTACTGTTGCTTAGGCCCTGTATATTTCAATAAATATGAGCACCACAACCGGTATCTAATACCCCTTAAGATAGAACTTGAAATAACATAAATACCTGAAGAAAAAGTCTCATACATCTTCATTATTTCCATAGTATCTTCCATGTATTTCTTGCATTTTCTCCTCCAATGCCTTGGCTCCCCACAATAGCTGCATGTATCATCATCAGATGGGCCAGACTTGGGTTGAGTGAGAAACTCGGGCTTATCCTGATTCACAATCTGGACGGCCTTGCTCTCACCCTTGTCTTTACTAGGTTTTTCAAACCTTTTGCCCTTCTTGATATTGAGCTCAGTTGTCTTGAGCATGTCATGCAGCTCAGTCAACGTTTTCGTCAAGCCATTCTTGATGTAGTTCTTGATGAACTTATCATAGCTCAACGGCAGTGACTGCAGAATGATGTCAGTAGCCAACTCTTGGCTAATGGGACAATCCAGTTTCCTCTGGTTATCAATATAACCCATCATCTTTATGACATGAGGACTCACTGGAGCATCCTTTGGTAGCTTGCACTCAACTAGAGATTTAACCGTCTGGTATCTCTCAGTTCGAGCCTACTCCTGAAACATCACTTTCAGGCTAGTGATCATCTCGATGGGCGACGCCACGTTCTCACATTGCTTCTGCAAGTCAGAGTTCATGGTAGTCAACATCAGACAGCGCACATCGACCATATCATTGTAATGCTTATTCCAAGCATCATATACTGCATGTGAGGCATTGGACCTTAGCTTCTCGGGGAGAACTTTCTCAAGGACATAGTCCTTTCTCTCCTGCTTGAGAACGATTCTCAAGTTCCGATACCAATCCAGGAAGTTGGATCCATTTAACTTGTCCTTCTCAAGGACGGATCGCAACGAGAAAGAGTTCTGATGAGGGGTTTTAGACATAACTAGTAATAAGAAAAGAAAAAGGTTTAGTTATGATGTTCAGGAAATGAGAAATCTTAACTATTAAGAAGACTCGCATTATATTCAAAACAATGTTTCTTGAAATGAATATAATGATCCAAGACCCATACTTCACCAAAATTTGAGTGAGCCACTGACTGTCACCCAAATCTTAGCTATCTAGGTAAGCAACACTTTGCTAATCATATCCAATATGACTCTTGGTTGTGGATAAGACATCTTATGTTTTATCCACCTGATGTCTATGGGCCCAGAACTTCTGATAGCCCACTCAAGTAAACCAATCTCTTCAGTCATGTAATAGCTGATGCCATGCACTGCAAGCCCATCAACACAATTACCTACTGCCTTACTCATGTAACTGCAGATACCTTGCACTGCAAGCCCATCACGCAATGAAACGAGTCTTGACAGCTGACAAGATCGGGAAGACATCTAGAACACTTGATATTTAGTTGAGAAACGGAACTTTTAATCCTAACACATATCATATATGCATTCAGGAAGGTTTAGAATCTTATTTAAAACGACTAATTTCAATTAAGTTTTTAAAAATTCTAAGAAGTGGGGTGAAATTTGGTTCGGTTATGAGATCTTAGGTTCACTAACCAAAAATCCGAGTGGTGTGTCGATCGACACTACATTAGTGTCGATCGACACTCACCCTACTGTACCTGATTTCGACAATCGATCAATCCAATTGAACCGATTTCGATAACCGACTAAACCAATTTCGATTTGCGATAACCGGTCAATCCAATTGAACCGAATCGATAACCGGTCGGTGTCGATCGATACAACATTTGTGTCAATCGACGCCAACCAATCGAATTAACCGTAATAAACTAGTTTCAATCGATTTCTAACCAAGCGCGATAATCGATTCAATCCAATTGAACCGGTTAACCACTCACAAGGCCGTGTCGATCGACACAACCATTGTGTCGATCGACACGATCGGATCTGAAACTCGGCGATAACCGATTTAATCCAATTGAACCGATTAACCTTTCGCAAGGCCATGTCGATCGACACAACCATTGTGTCGATCGACACGATCGTCTCGGGAAAACTTTTAACAAAACGATTTTCAGTGAATATTTTGATCTAGCAAGCATCCTAAACATCACATGTTTTAATCTGAATTCTCTAATTCAATTATATGCTTTTAGATTCATTAGTTAAACCCTAAGGCTCTGATACCACTGAAGGAATTTGCACAGGTTTTACAGGTTTAATCTCTATTAAACAACCTAGTGAGAATTCAATTAGCCTAGGATCTAGGGTTTGTAAACAATGAATCTAGAACAGATCTCGAATATACCTGGAGATTAGCAGCGGAAGAAGATCAGGGATTCGAGATCAATTAGCGCCTCAAGTGCTGCGCCTCTACTGATAGTCCACACGCACACAAACTGGAACCCGCAGGGTTGCTAGTACCTGGAATCGGATCTCTCAGGGAATCCTACGTTTTCAAAGGTGGTTATCAACTAAGTCTACTCTCAATTTCGTGCCTCATATCATATATATAGGCATGTGAGAAAACCTAATTGTCCAGTAATTAAACCGGTTCAAATTAAGTCATTAAACCGAAATCCCTATCTCGGTTTTTAGCCCGTGTCGATCGACACACTAATGTAGTGTCGATCGACACCTTCTCTAAAACATGATTCTTATGTGTATCAAATACACATCATTTGATCATTACATTAATGATCATTCCCATATAAAGTAAATCCAGTTTGATTAGGTGTGTGACCCTGGAGGATCATATAATACTAGCAATGAGTTCATAACTCATAGATCATCAGCGGCTTCTAGCAAAACGTCATGACCACCTAGTATCATATGAATGTCTGATCTCGACAGTACAACTATCACTATAGTGAATACAAGTGTGATTTCAGGACATTCCCAACAAGATCGACGCTGGAGAATGACCGAGAAGAAAGACACAGTGACATTTTAATCGCCCTGGAGGAGAGAGAAAAAAAGATTCAGTAAATGTTTTAAAAAACAATTTAAGTGTACAAAACTGATCCATTTTTTTTATATAGGTTATTACAAGTCCATAAAACTATTCCTATTAAGTAAAACTCGAACTAGATAGGACTTGGTTTGAATATGGACCAGTTCTTCATATGAGAGAAAATTCTACTAATTTTGGATCCCTCTTATCAAAATTATATGTGAGAAAGTAAGAATTTCGTCTGTCAATTTTGGACTCCCTTCCATTCAAAGTAAGGGGGTCCGACATTAACTTAAGCGTTTTGAAATATCTTTTTAGGTCTGTTTTTCGTTGGTTTTCTAGCTCCATTAATTCTTGTTATACAATTATTTCTTGGAATTTCTTAAAACCACATGCATCTCATTTGATCCACACTATTCTCACACCTAAGGACAAAAACGGTTAATGATATGCTCAAATTATCCCTAGAGCTTCTCTCTCAAATTAAGAGATTGTATGCAATATTTAGGGAGTCGAATCCACAAGGAATCAGTTAACACAATAGATTTTAATGTTCGAATTATGCTAAGCAGTTGTGATTAAAACTAAGAACAATGCAAAAATAGTAAATCAAGGGGAATTTGATGAATTAAATTCAATTAGTGACAAGCGCTAGACCTTAGGAAATTCGCATGAATGATTCCAAATTGAAGGATAAACTTACTATCGGGATAATTATGAAGTGCAGTTCTAGAACTCGAAACTAATGTAAAATAAATCAACTGTCGTTGAAGATATTATCAACATCTAAATCCAAGAAAACCAACTGTCGTTGCGAAATCAGATTAATTTAAACAATCATTAAATTTAGGTTCGATTCAAAGATTCAAACACTACAAGAAAACACCCCCATTTGCGAGGGCGATTTTCGTAGCATTTGCAACGATTTTGCGACGATTTTTCGTTTGTCGCAACTAGCTCGTCGCAAACCCAAAATCATCGCAAATATATACGTACTCGCAAATTCCTCGCTATATTAGCGACGTTTTTGCGACAAAATAATTTGTGATGCAGTTGCGACAAATTCATTTGCTACGGAATTGCGACTTTTATTTTGCAATGGTTTTGCGTCTAACATTTTTGCGACGGAATTGCGACTATAATTTGCGACGGTTTTGAGAGGAATGTCAGGTTTTTTTAAAAATAAATAAATAATAATAATAATTTTTAATTTTAAAAAAAATAAATTCGAAAATATTTATAATTTTTTTAAAAAACATAAAATAAAGTTTTAATACATAAAACTAAAACCGAAAAGAAATTTAAATATCGAAATTGATATCATTGATCGGATCCCGAGTGGTCGATGTGCCTCCTTCATCTGCTTCAGGTCTTCTTCGCGAAGCTGCTTGTTTCTTATTCATACTCTCGGCAATGATGGGGTTCGTCTTCGCTAACTCCGTGGGATGTGTATGCTGTCCAGGTCGTGAAAGACCTCTACCTCTGCCACGACCAGCACCAGACTGTACGAACTGGCTATACTCGTTATCCGCCATCTACAACATATTTTGTAATTTCTGAAATTAGTAATAGAATATTAATTAAATATCTAATCTATTAATGATTTTAACAATTTTAATGATTATAATAAATTAAATTAACCAACATTAGTTAATTATCAATTCTAAAGTACACTTCACTTTCTAATTAATTATTCCTAACTAATTAATTACCTAAAAATGAAAAATTTAAAAGTAATAAAGCAAAAGAAAAGTTTAGAGAATTAGCTTATGAGGTCGGGAATGATTTGGAAGGTTGGAGAAAAACAATTTTAGAGAGAGATAGAGAGATGTGAAGAATGAGCGAGGAAGTTGGAATTGCATATATAAAGAAAATATTTCCTCGCACAAACGTAGCAATTCCGTCGCAAAGTGGGCCGAATTTTCACCCATGCATGTTTGTTGCGAAAACTTTTCGTTTCCCGCGCACAAAGCGTGGCAAATCCGTAGCAAAATTTCAAAAACTGTCGCAAATACGTCGCAAAATGTAAATCCCAAGGTGAATGTACGATCAATTAATAGATTTGACCGTAACTATAGTCGCAAAAGCTTTGTAAATTTAGCGAGGAATTTGCGACGAAATCGTCGCAAATGCCTCGCAAATAGTAAATTGCTACGCATTTGCTACGTTTTTGTCGCAGTTCCCACGCAAATGAGGTTTAGGGTATACTTAGGGGTTTGGACCAAAATTACGATTCATAAATTGTAAATACACACTTGTTTAGGTCTTTACTGCATGTATGAAGTAAAGTAAGCCCAATAAATGAAGTTCTTCGTAAAATCGGAAAAAATGATAGATTGATCATATTCATAGTATAAGTGTATGATACTTCGTTATATATGTTTCTTGATAATGTTTTGATAAGTGTCTTCTTAAAATAATTTTGGAGGGATTGTTATTCATTAGACGACTCATACTCATATTTTAATATTCGAAGAAGGGCCTATTTAAACCGGGTAATATAGGTATTGGTTAGGGTTTAGGGTTTCAAAATTTGCTACGGTTTTGCGAAAATTTCGTCACAAAACCGTAGCAAATTTGCGAGGCATTTGCGACGAGAGCCTTGCAAAACCGTAGCAAATTGTGATACCCTCAACCTTATTCTTATTACTTTGACATTGATACAAATAATTTTATGTATCAATTAGGACCTATTTGATATGTTTTTATATTCCAAGAAGGGCATAATATATCATTTAGGGTTTAGGGTTTCAAAATTTGCTACGGTTTGCGACGTAGCAAATTTGTGAGGCATTTGCGACGAGAGCCTCGCAAAACCGTAGCAAATTGTGATACCCTCAACCTTTTTCTTATTACTTTGACATTGATACAAATAATTTTATGTATCCATTAGGATCTATTTGATATATTTTTATATTCCAAGAAGGGCATAATATATCATTTAGGGTTAGGGTTTCAAAATTTGCTACGATTTTGCGAGGATTTCGTCGCAAAACCATAGCAAATTTGCGAGGCTTTTGCGACGAGAGCCTCGCAAAACCGTAGCAAATTGTGATACCCTCAACCTTATTCTTATTACTTTGACATTGATACAAATAATTTTATATATCAATTAGGACCTATTTGATATGTTTTTATATTTCAAGAAGGGCATAATATATCATTTAGGGTTTAGGGTTTCAAAATTTGCTACGGTTTTGCGAGAATTTCGTCGCAAAATCGTAGCAAATTTGCGAGGCTTTTGCGACGAGAGCCTCGCAAAACCGTAGCAAATTGTGATACCCTCAACCTTATTCTTATTACTTTGACATTGATACAAATAATTTTGTATATCAATTAGGACCTATTTGATATGTTTTTATATTCCAAGAAGGGCATAATATATCATTTAGGGTTTAGGATTTCAAAATTTGCTACGGTTTTGCGAGGGTTTTCGTCGCAAAACTGTAGCAAATTTGCGAGGCATTTGTGACGAAAGCCTCGCAATTCTGTAGCAAATTGTGATACTCTCAACCTTATTCTTATTACTTTGACATTGATACAAATAATTTTATATATCAATTAGGACCTATTTGATATGTTTTTTATATTTCAAGAAGGGCATAATATATCATTTAGGGTTTAGGGTTTCAAAAATTGCTACGATTTTGCGAGGGTTTTCTCGCAAATGCGTCGCAAATTGTCATATATACTTTGCGGGGTATTTGCGACGAAAACCTCGCAAAATCGTCGCATATAGCCATCTTTTTAAATAAATTTTTTTTTATTACAACACACTCGAAAATACGTAATTAATATATACACATAATTAAATTTATTAATCTTCTTCATCATGATCAAAAAGATAACGTTCTACTCCGCCATCATCGTCATCCTCAGCTTCTTCATTGTCTTCATCAAATTCATCTCCGTTTTCTTCCGAATCCTCGAATATCACATCAAGACCACTATGATGCGGGTCAATTCTTGTCAAATCGGTGGTTATCTCCGTATGGATAGTGTAGCTCTTATTTCCTTTTACGTCGTGTACCCATACACAAGTAAGAATCATAAAAACATGTTGGAATATTTTTCGTCGCAAAAGGGTAGCAATTTTGTTTTCGTCGCAAAAGGGACGCTAATTTATCGCTTTTATTACAAAATATCTTACCACGCAAAGTCGTCGCAATATTTGCGACGGTTTTGCGTCGCCACTTCACGATCGCCGCAAAACCGTCACAAATACATAAACTTTGCGACGGTTTTGCTTCAGAATTTTCCCACGCAAATTAGCGACGAATTAGTGTCGAAACACGAAACTTCGTCGCAAATTGGTCGCAAATTTCTCGCAAATTTGCGACGCTTTAAACCCTCGCAAAATTTTGTCGCAAAAGGGCATGTTTTCTTGTAGTGAAAGCCAAATGTCGTTGCGAATCGAATCTTTGCTCACCTATGATTCAATTCCAGTTATTCAATAATATTGTCGCATCTATTAAATAACATAAAATATCTAACCTAATGTGATCAATATTAAATCAAAGTTAATGCAATCAAGGTGAAGAATTAGATATGATGCAATCCCAATAGTAAATAAATCCTAACAGCTTTTCATCATCCCTTGATAACCCTTAAACCTAACTAGGAAACGACTCAGACATGACGAATGATGCAAACATGATTTCTGAATAATACTTTATTGAAAAGAAAGAGAATTATTACATAGATCGAAACCGGTTTGGAAACGAGGAACAATCTCTGAATTATCTCTTGCTAAAATCTCTAAGTAAAAATAAAGTGTAGCCTAAACAATGGCTTAAAACATCTATAAATAGGGTACAAAAACGTATCGGGCCTAACTGCAAACATCTGGACTTTTCTGGCGCGAAAACGGAAGTCTTCGAAATCTGGTAATTTGATCTGTCTGAAGGTCGTGTCGATCGACACTGATGGTGTGTCGATCGACACACATAAATGCTTCGTGTTGAGTGATACCAAGTCTCTGTCGCTCGACGCTATCCTCAATTCTTCAATCCGAATTCGCAACTTTGACACCTCATTCCACAATGCTCCATAAAGCTCCAGTAAACACCAATTAAGTCTGAACGTCCTTCTACCTAATAAAAACACCAAAAGACTCGAAAACACCAAAAAGACTTTAGAAAACGAATTTATATCAAGGCTAAAAACCATGATATATCAGTTAAAAAGCAAGAATATCATACGTGTAATCATCTATCTTTTCTTCCACTATTACTTCATTGTTTGTTCCACTACTATTTCAATGTTATTAGCGTCAGATATGATTTCAATGTTATTAGCGTCAGTTTCATTGCGTGGGGACTATCGCTTTGGATTCGTAAACCTCGAGGAAAAAATCTTCACAATTGGACACGCGGCAACATATCACTGGTACACATAATTACTTTTTATAAATTTTTAAGACTGGATTTAAGGGTTGTGAAGATGGAGCACATGGGAGGTTGGAAGTCTTCAAGAATGTGGCAAGTGCTTTCACAAACTCATTACTTACCATTAGTAACTGTGTATAACACACGCTCCTAGTAAATGTGTCTTTCTGGTAAATTAAATTCATACATGTAATGTAATTCAACGACAATGTTACTAAATATTAGGGTCCATGACATGTTCAACAGACATTTTTAGTCGAACGGAAAAATAAAAGAGCCACAAGCAATGAGACAAAATATTGCTAGTGTTTGGCGCGTGCTGCTCGAGAAATTAATTTTGTATTTGCCTTTGTATTTCAAGAAACATTACATACGTTTTGATTTATATATGAGGAGCTTATTAATCTCAGGACATGCTTATTATAATTTGAGTTTCATGCTCCGATGATTACGGTAATCAAAAGAGGTCCCACAGTTTTACGTCGGACAAGTACACTCGAGGATTCCATGTGTGTGGTCCCCATTTTACTCATCCAATCCAAGCCTTCAATCATGCATTCCAAACACACAAGAATACTCATTCACTCACTCGAGGCTAAATTCGTCAAATATATATATATATATATATATATATATATATATATATATATATATATATGTTTTTCTTTATAGGATGATAAAAATGTGACGTTGTTTGCATATTCTTAGGTAATCCTCCTTCCGTTTGTCAACAAAATTATTCACGGTTTCAAATTTCAATTATATATGGGTAAGGTATAGTCTATTTGATTTCTACCAAACTATGAAACTACACATGTCAAACTGTACCTATATCATGTAACAATTTGAAAGCGATATAAGTTATTTGCTTTTGTAGAGAGAAATAAAGAAAAAAAATGACATATTTATCTTTTAGTTCATAAAATGTGGTATGATTGTAAAGTATTTGAGAACAGTGACACGCTTAATTAACAATTTAAAAAATATGATAATTGTAATTGCCCTTTGAATCATCATTGATATCTAAAGTTTTCAGACCCAATCGAAGCAAATACCAAATCAAAGTGAAACTTACAGACTTTTGTCCAACCCCACCTCGTTCAATATAATTGTAACAAATACTCTTTATAAAAAAATAGAAGATGTTTGTAACATGAGACTAACATAATGAAATAGCAACACCCTTACCTTCAAGAGAATAGACAACCAATCTTGTCAATCTTATCAATAGAAAATTTGAAGTATCTAGCAAAAAATTATTGAAGAATATGAGATTAGTTTTTATTGATTTAAGTGTATAAACTACAAAACAATCAAAAGTTAAAGAGACGACACATGATTTAACGAGGTATCGATTGGTATTTCGAATTCAACCTCGAAGAATTAATGGCCTAAAATGACTAAGTATAAGTTGAACCGACAATCCGAAGAATTGGCTAACCGGTGATCAGAACAGAAGACCAGGAGACTAAGCTACTAACCAACGAACCAGACCAAACCGACGATCTGTGGACCTTAAACTGGCGGCCCATTTCCAGCCTGCTCATAAATCAAGCCCAGAAAACTAAAGCCTATTAAAGGTCTTGCCGACCTAGCGGCCGCCGCAAATATGGAAAACCTAGAAAATAAAGAAACCTTTCTCATTCGTTTAAGGCTTAGCCCAAACCGACCTAGACTAGTATAGATATTCTTGTACATCATCATAATCAAAGGATCACAAAATACTACATCAAAACTTTGTACTTTTCTTCTTACAGCTTTCCAGCTAATAAAACTATCTCTAGATCTTTGCCTTTATCTTGCAGTTTCTAAACCTAGAAGTATTACCTTTCTAAAAGAACCTTACAAATCTAATTGTGAGATCTAGCTCCCACAATTTGGCGCTAGAAGGAGAGGACTTCAAAGCTTCATGCACGAAGAAACCGCTTAGAAAAACTCAAGAAGATGTCTGGAACAAATGAAACAACTCAACATAACCCGACTAACAACATCACGGATCCAAAGAACACAACCCATGAAAGAACCGGACAGAATAACACGCCAGACACTGGATCTACTCCGGAGAAGACGGCTGACGGATCTTGAGCAAAAGAGACTCAAACGACAACTACGACTAGCCCAAAATTCCTTAACAAAGTCAAGGGGATGCATGAAGAGATGCTCAAGAAGTCTAAGGAACAGGAAACGCTCAACAACGCCATGACAGCAGAACTAAAAGCCTTGTCAGCGGCTAGCCGAGTCCACAGAGCAGGAATCTTCTGACAACCCCTAGCTCGCATCACTCTAATAAATCTCTTCTCGACGTCCGCCGTTGCGCAAAAGACTCGCGAATCCCATGAAGATCCAACTGCAGAAAAAGCCAAAGAAAGGAATGCGCTAACCGCATACAGGATGGCGCGGGTCGTCGAAATCATCGACGACACTGAAGAAGAGCTCAACACCGACAACTCTAGATGGGCAGGTGTTGGGCGAACCGCTCAAAGAAGGAGTTATCGAGCACGAGCGAGAGCCCAAAGAAACAGAAGAAAACTTTCAATATGTATAACAAGTCAAAGCTGCAAACGCAAGGAAAGCGGGAGCCAATAACCAGCAAAGGGAGATGGACGAGTTCAAGGCTTCTCTGTGGCAGACCGGTCTCGACTTGAAAAAGATGCGATCCCAAGTTCATTAGACGATAAGCAAAACTCCAGATATCAATCGAGTACTCGAAGAGGCGCAAACCACGCCATTCACTGAACAAATCACTAGGGCGCGAATTACAACCCTGGGAAAATCAAAGTGCCAACCTACACTGGAAAAACTGATCCAACAAAGCATATCACGGTATTCTCGATCGCAATGGGCCGAGCAAATTTTAGACCTAAGGAACGGTCCGACACATAAATAAATTTGACAGACATCTTTGGCCAGCAGTCTGAAGCCTTCTTGAAGCAATACACCAATCTCGCCGAACAGCGGTCCTCAAAGGCTGATATGTGGACTATTTCTCAAGAGCATGCCGAAACTCTTCGAAGCTTTATGGAATGATTCAAGATTGTACTCACAAAGGTGAAGGGTATAGACGATCAATCCATACTTTGTGCATTAAAGAAATATCTATGGTATGACTCTAACATCCAAAAAAAGAGGACTGTTAATGATCCGTCAACCATTTAAGACGCTTTGCACCGAGCGACCGGCTTCACCAAAAGCGAAGAATAAGTGAATATCTTGGCTAAGAAGTATACAAATGCAAACCAAGTTGGAGACGCACATAGCTATAAAGTAGAAGAAGGCTAAAAGAACTCTGACACTTTTGACGAAGAGCCCTATTGCGAGCTCCGTCACTCCTACAGATATTCTACGGCCAACTGTCACATCTTGGGTTCCATTTTCACAGTAAAATAGGTGATCGGCAAACTCGGAGAGGGCATAAGCGTTGGAGATTTTGAGCTAGAGCAAAACGACGACCATACTGAACAAATGAATGACAAGCCCTCTTAGCGCAGACGACAAAACAACGAATCAATGCTAAGCAGACAAGGAAGAAAATTTAACTAAGTTATTTTACATGAACTACGAGGCACCTTGATCCTTGTAAAATGTACGTGGGTAGCTCGTCTTCGGATGGATATAGTTGCCCTCTCTTTTAAAAGGGGGGGGGGGGGGGGTGCGGGGATAGTTTCAAAGCGAATAACATTATTGACATCTTCAGAGATCACTCATATCTGAACTTAAATAGATATCTCATCGTTGATGCTGGCCACAACAATGGTCTACTGCATCTTTTACAGATTTAACTATCACATCCTAGCGGATTCGAACCGCGCTATATAAATATAGGAGTTGGATTCTCACAATTAGATTTGTAAGGTTCTTTGGAGAGTTGAAAGCTTCTAAAATTGAAATCACAAAAACAAAGATCCAAAGATGGTTTTTGTTAGCTGGAAAGCTATAAGCAGAAAAGTACAGAGTTTTGGTGCAAAATTTTGTGATCCCCCTATTATGAGGATGTACGAAGTTATATATAGTGCTCTAGGTTGGTTTAAGCCTAACCCTAAATCAATAAGGAAGTTTTCCGTATTCTTCAAGGCAATCAATTTCTACGACGGCCGCTAAGTCGGTTGGACCTTCAATGGGCCTTAGTTTTATGAGCTTGATTTTTGAGCAGACTGTAATTGGGCCACAGATTTAATAGTTTTTTTATATTGGTTTGGTCCAGTTCATCGGTTAGCCGTTTGACCACTTTGTTCCCTGATTTGATCATCGGTTATCGGTTCACCAGATCTTTGGTTTAATCCATACGTACTTGTTTTATGCCATTGATTCTTCGGGGTAGAATTCAACCCCTATAGTTAGACCTAGTTCAACAATGTTAGTGGTAATCGTGTTAAAGTAAAAGAATGATTGAACGAAGAATCAATTGTCGTTTGACTATCGATGCCAATTAGTGGCATTGAGAACAACGATCTGATGTCGTTATAGATGGTGAGCCGCTAGCAAGAGATGTCTGTTTGGCTGTGATCCAAATACGGAGCAATGATGAAAGAGAAGCATGATATCGACGAGCCGCGTTATCATCGCGATGACGAATCACTTACTGTGATACGATGTGATGATCGTATCAAGTTATTGATCGTGAGTCGTCTATGATTCTGAATTGTACTATCAAGAGTTGGCAAGGCATAACGATGTCGATCCGGTATCACCGATGATGATAAGCCGATCTGTGGCAGCGTCGATCCATCGTTACTCATGGATGCCAATCTAAATCATCGACGGCGAACCAAAATGATGGCAAGCCAAATAATTGTTGGCGATCTTGTGATGAAGACAAAGTCGATTCAACAAAAATGATAATCCGGCATTTATGGCGTGTTTCACGCCGATCCGATAGAAATGATGTTAATTGGCGAATTAATGATGACGATCCGAGAAAGAGAGAGATTCTTGTAGAGCCGATTGATGATGACCCGGTGACAAGTGACGATGCGAGTGATCACCGGTAATGATCCAAACATAATGATTACGATGATGATTGTAATGATGTCGAGCCAACGATATATTGAGAAGATGGCACCGATACGTGAAGACGGCCAGCCGCATCGATCATCTAAAAGATGCGAGGGTATGGTGTGATGCCGATCCCAGTATTATTGATGTGATGATGCGGAGATGAGGACGCGTGATTACGATCTGAATGTTGACGAATTCAAGATGCGGCGATCAGGATCTTTATGCACACGGGATGCCTATCTGATGCATCAAAATCACGCCGACCCGATATGATCCGTTTTATGATTAAGACAAGGCAAAGCCTCGGTGAAGACGATGTGAAAACTAAAGATGTCGACACGTCGTGATAAGGTTATTATCAGATCAGCGAATTTCCATACTTCGAAATTTTTTATTTTTATCGCAAGGGTAATAACATGTTTTTTATACTTCGCATGATATCGAGGTGCGATGACATCATGCATCGCCTCGCACTCCTCTATAAGTCAGACTTCTCCTCAGTTTTTTATAATCTTTAACTCTCCAAAGTACTCCAAAAATATGTAGGCTTTCTCTCTCTCTCTCTCTCTCTCTCTCTCTCTCTCTCTCTCTCTCTCTCTCTCTCTCTCTCTCTCTCTCTTTTTCTCTCTATTTTTCTTTAAGTAATTTTGAGGTTTCTACCATCAAATCACTTTGCCGCCACCGTGTTATTCCTTCGCCACCGTTCTTATTCGAGTTTTCCAGCAAAATCTTTGAAGATTTTGATTGATTCTTTAAAGTGTTCTTGAGAAAGTTTCAGAAATGTTTCTAAAATTTCGAGGTGATTGTCACATTAATCTGTGTTTGTATTTAAGAGATTAGCTAGATCTTTGCGAAGTCTAATTCGATGTTGTCAGCAAATTTAAGCAAATCCGTCGCGGTTGCTAATCCACGAGCTCCCGGGAAGACGATCTGATTGAACTAGGATTACTCCAGTGACGTCGATCCATGTGAAGTTTCAAGTAGCAGCGCCAATCCGATGCCATATACTTTTGAGCGAGATCAATGATGTTATGCTACCGAGGCGGATCAGTCTCTACTTTATCATGGCGAGCCGGTAGATAAACTCTTTACTTATGCAATTATATGCCAATATCTTCTCTTCATATAAGGCGTCGTCAAACTATGGATATTAGCTCTCCGATCCGAGAAGATCTATCCTGGTTTGGGCGTAAGATTGTCGACTTGCCAATTTAGGACAAAGTAGAAGTTGAAGATGAAGAACGCTTAGTCATCGATGTTCCTTTTCTTATTGACGAATCGTCAGACGAGTCAGCCGATCCTAATCCTCCTTTGAAGATCAAAAAAGGAAACTGGGATTACAATACTTTGATTACAAAGCAATGGCTATAAGCTTAGGTTAGCTCATGCATAATAATGACCTGAGTTAAGAGTCTACCTCCGGGTTCAACATGGTCCACCGAAAAATCCTAAAAGAAGCTTCAATGGAGATGTACGATCCCCAAAGATGTCGAGCTGATTCCCCCATTTCCTGGCCAGCGAGCGAATGTTTCTCGGCCAGCGGACCAATGACCCGCCGACTAGAACATTCACTCTCTATGAGTGTTTCTTCAAAGATTGCCTCTTATGGTTTGTGATCCATTCAAAAACTATATTCTTCATCTTTATCCTCCGGCTACCCTTGCACCAAATGCGGAGTGTAGCTGGGAATTCACCATTTTATTAGTTTTCTAGAGTTCCAAAAAAAGAGGGCTAATTGATGATCAGATATATAACTTATCGAGCCAGATAATCTACAAAATCATCGGCAATTTTCCAAACAAACATTATAACTGGAAAAAATTCCTTTTCTATGTGCCGATTAATGCTTCTTTTGTTGTCGAACAAAATGAAAATGCGGTGAATGCAAAGCAGGGTGTTATTGAGAGCAGATCTATAACTTATCTCGATCAATTTTTTATACTTGTCATTTTGTTGACTCTTGGCCCTCTAATTTTGTTTTAAAGGTCGCCGAATTATTCTAACTCCAATTCCCGGGATCAGTAATCTGCATAAGCTCCTAGCTGTTCGCAAGTGTTTCTGGAATCACCATTTTTATCCTCAGAGAGTGAACAAGGCTGAAGATTGACTAAGACTTTAGACGTTGACCCAAATCATTTACCAAGTAATTCTGAAGATTTTTAGAATATGGGTTCTAGGCCAACCATCCGTGACAGAAGAGGTTAGCCGAAGAAAAGCAGCTACAAAGAAGAATATTGCCCGTCATGTTGCCCCAACGGTGGAGAAATCCGCTATTGCGAATATGTCTGTTATTCCCCTTACTAGGGAGGCATCTGAAAGAAGCGTGGCAAGGAGCAATAACTCGAATGTGTGTTCCAATCGACATTTGTGAGATTGATTTGTTCCTAATAATAGAGGATACGTTTCTGAGAATCGTCATGCTTCGAGAGATAACCAAGGAAAAGATCAAGACGCATGTCGCAAAAGGACATATTAAGCTGCTAAAAACTCTAAGGGTCCAGCTGTCGAGCCCAGTGAGTCAATTCCTCGCGGTCATACCTCAAACTGTGTAAGTCAAAAAGAGCTCACTATGTCATCCCAACTCGTAATCCCGGTGAGTCAATTCCTCGCGGTCATACCTCAAACTCTTCGTTGGGTATCGTAGAGTTATATAACGATCCTTTAGCAATAGCTCCGATGACTTCCAAGATCAACAATCTCGGAGAAAACTTTCCTACCCCTGAAAGGCTGTTAAAGAGCAAGCTCTACACCAAATTGGCATCTCGCCAAGTTAACGTACTTAGTCTTTTCATCGTTGTTTTTTTTGTTAAGTCGTATGTTCTCCTCTTATCATTATTTGGTTTTGCGTATGAGTGCTCATCTCAACGGGATGGTCCTAGGGTACGATGTGGACTCCTGATCCAAAAAGCAATCCTTGGACAAGGCTTGTAGAAAAGAGCTTGCTCATCAAGAGCGCGATGTGAAGTATAATAAGGACCTCGAAGTTGAGAATGCGATGTGGCAGAAGTGCCAGAAAGAGATGGATAAGCAAATCATTGATTTTGGGATCATGAAGAAGATGGACGATTTAAAGATCGCCAAGCTAGAGAAAGACTTGGTTTTGCTCACCGAAAACCATTAATATGACACAGAGTTAGCTCTCATAGTGGCCAGGCAAGACATGGCAACTGAATTCTAGAAGAAACTTTATCGCGCTAAAGTGTTAGTCGATGAGATGACCGAAGATGTTAAGGTTAACATGCTCTATTTGGCCCAAGCTGAGGTTAGCGCTTAATTGATTGAGTCTATGGTCAAGTGACAAGCCACCTGAGATCGAGAAGGAGAGAATTAAGCTCACCTTATAACGCCTTGACCGCTCCTCCCATGGGCCTCAGACCATTATCTGGCCCGTGGACCCACCTTGTCCGACGGTCAGTGCATTAGTCCGGGAGACTCTAAATTCATGTTTACTGACCCTGCAAATCCCCACGCGATCTTTCTTCGTGTTTTTTACCTCACTCACCCGGTACTAGAAATGACTTCCAAGTAGGTCACCTATTTTGAAACTACTCCAACTCAAGCACGCTTAACTCTGGAGTTTTCTCCAGACCTGTGACCGAAAAGATAAGTGCACTTTAAAGATATAGGTAGCCAAATCAATTCTTTTAAGCCTTTCCATATATACCGCATATACCATATATATGCCTTGAAACCGGGGTGTCACACACCTAAACAAAAGCTAAGCTAGCCGATGTTTACAAGATCTTTGACAAGCATGGAGCCGATCTGAAGACTAAACTAGGTATTAATCTCGTAACTCTTGTTAGCGTTATGGACATTCGCATCTCACCACATATCGAATAGATTATTAAAACTATTGGTATTGATGCAACATTTGGTTCTAACAATGAATTCCTCGGCATGCGATTAAGGACTCCAAATGAGGAGCTCCTAGCGGATCAAATTGTATGATGTGGTTACGGTAGGTGTCGAGGAAAGCGATCTGTTAAAAGAGCCCAACTCTAGTGATCCAACTCCTAAGGAAACAATTGTTGTTTCCTATGCAGAGACTACGAGAGTGTCTGCTGGTCAGACCATGGATTTGACGATTATAGACGATGTGCCTCCAACAGTTCAAGAAAACGATGGCGAGCCCAAAAATGACGAGCTTAAAGACAATGAAGTCAGGCGATCTGAGGCCGGTCAAGGCGAGCCGGAGAAATAAAATGAGGATCGAATCATTTGATTTACATCTACTTTATGTTTTACAGTTTTATGTTTTCTTGCTTTGGTTTTTATTAGCTGGAAAGCTGTATGCAAAAAAATATATAGTTTTGGTGTAGAATTTCGTGATCCCCTATTATGAGGATTTACAAAGGTATATATATTGCTTTAAGTTGGTTTAGGCCTAGCCCTAAATGATTGAGGAAAACTTTCTTATTCTTCTAGGTTTTCCATTTCTGCGACGGCCGCTATGTCAGCTAAAGCTTTTGTAGGCCTTAGTTTTCTAGGCTTGATTTCTGAAGAGACCAGAATTGGGCCGCCAACGTAATGGTTTGTAGATGTTGGTTTGGTCCAGTTTATCTGTTAACCGTTTGATAGCATGGTTGTCTGATTCGATCATCGGTTATTCAGTTCATCGGATCTTTGGTTTAATCCATAATTAGTCATTTTAGATCACTAATTCTTCAGGGTGGAATTCGACCTCTACAATAAATTTTTATGTTGATTACATGAGCGGACTTGTTCACAGGATGATATCCATAGACCAGAATGTTTATCTCAAACCCAGTAAACGAATTATTGCTCTAAAAACACTAAACGTTCATTATCGGAGCAGACTTATTCGCAAGAGCATGTCTGTAAACTGAAATGTCCACCCTAAACCTAGCAAATAGATCGATGGACTTAACATCGAGTAATCATATTCGGAGCAAATCTATTCATTGGAATGATTTTCTAAACTGGCACAATCACAAAAATAATGGCTCTCCATCATACTATTAATGGCATGCCATCTCATTCTTCTACAACATAACCATCTTCGTCTTCCAACGGCTCGGTACTATCTTTAATAAATATGGCTCACCTCTATTTTCAAAATCGCCTAGTTATTATCCAAACGATCATCAAATCGGTTTAGCACCAATCTTTATCAATTATTCGTGCTTTCATGAAAACTGCCCGCCGTTTTCTCTCAACAACTTGAATCATCAACAACATGGCTCGCCGTTAGATGTCTTCGTCAATGCTTTATCATCAATAGTGTGATTTGCCTTGTACTTCTAAATGGCTCGCCGACTTCTTCACAAAATTGATTCGCCATCACCAATGTGAAATTGGTTTGACACAATTTGATAAACAATGTCATCGACTGACTATCCACAAGAAAATTACGAGTCACCAAAACTGTTTTCCATGCTCTGTAAAAGTCAAAATTTTTACTAAGTATAGAAAAGTGACGAAGTGGTTGTCGCTCCTCTCACAGTCCGATTGTCACTCCTCTCATGAACGGATCATCGCTCCTCCCTAAAATGGATCTTTGCTCTTCACTAAAACGGATCGTTGCTCCACCCATAGTCGGATCATTGCCCCTCTCAAGAATGGATTGTCTTCCCTCTCAAAAATGGATAGTAGTCCCTCTCAAAAATGGATCGTCGCTCCTGAAACATCAAACTTTTTTTTTATTAATTGACTCGGATTAATTATTCCCATAAATAATAATCCTCAAAGCCAATTCTATCAATTCCACTAAACCATACAAATCAACATAGGCCAGTGAAAGACAATAAACTAATTCGATCGTTCTAAAATAACCAGCAACCTAATCAGTAATTCTAAACAATAATTACATAAACAATACACGAGACCCTAAATCATCCTCCCCTTCATAGCCATGATTCCACGATCACACTTATTACCTGCAACACAAGGGAAAATAATTTGCGTGAGTATTATCACAAATACTCAGTGAGACGGTCATCCCGCCAATACACACAAACAAAAAAAAAGCAATGATAACACATATGAGCATATAACACATCTCGAACATAAAACATCAACTATTCAAACGAAAACTACGTTTTTAGAATTTGGTGTCGATCGACACTGGTGTCATTATCGACAGAATTGAGTCGATCCTCACATGACTCGATTATGTGACTCGACCATCGATCTCCTGCACCAAAACACAATAATACGCACAAAAAAACAACCACAACACAACCACTCGATACCATTCGTTAATTATCATCACAAATCACACAAACATACATCTATTACACTTTACTAGCTTAGATAAGCCTACGGTCGTTTACTCACCTTGCTTATCGAGAGGAAGGAACAAGAATACGGAGGACACGAAATCAGCGGCTCAAAACTCTCGCAGACTCTCTTATCTCCCACGCAACATCGAGGATCGCCCTCTCTTCCTCTAGAACACGAACAAGAACAACACTTTTGGTCCCTCGAACCACAACAAGCCACCACAGATCCCAAAACCCTCTAGAACACTCTCAATCTCCTTTTCTCTCTTACGCAAGTGGTTTCTCTTCTAAAACACAGTTACACTACGCAAACGGCTTAAATACGATGCCCTGGGATTTCTAATCCTAAACCGCACCAAAATCGGCTAATTAAAAAAACTGAACAAACCGACCACAAGCTGTGTCGATCGGCACACACCTTGGTGACGATCAACACCACATGATTATTGTAACATCCCAAAACCAAAGATTGGATTTTGGTAAGAGGTGTCGATCGACACCATGTTTCTGGTTTGGTTTTGGTTTAAATTAAATCGTCCGGTTTGGGACGTCGGTCTGGGAGAAGCCTTAGGTCGTCCCTTTATAAACAAAAGTGACGTGCAGCCGTGGGCAGAGGCAAGAAAAATCAGTTTAAAGGTTTTGTGAGTAAGAATTGGTGATTCGAGGAGCATTTGTGGACTGTTCTTCACCGTTCTTCGTTTAAAGGATTTGTGTGGTCGTTTGTGCGGGTTTTTGGTGTTCTCTCGTTGATTTCCAGCAAGGGAGATCGCTGTTCTTTTCTGTTCGTCGTATTCTTCGTGTTTATTCCCTTTTCATTCGCGAAATCAAGGTGAGTGCGCGGCCGTAGGCTCGGATAGACCGGGATTTGAATGAATGGTTGATTTTGGTGTTTAGCTAATGAATCACGGATGATTTTGTGTGTTTCGTTGCTGGAATCGTGATGATTTGATGATCGTTGTGTTTTATGTTCGGTTAGTTGATATGTTCCTCGTGTGAAGAACATGATGTTGATCGACACCTAGTGGTAGTGTCGATCGACACCAAGGCAAAACGACGCCGATATTGTTGAAGTGTCGATCGACACCAATTGATTTTGATGTTAAACTTTTTAAATTGATTGTTTATTTGAATGTTGGTTTATTTGTACTTAGCCTGTTGACGGGAAGACCATCTTACTAAGTATTTATTTAATACTTACGCAACTCTTAATACCATGTGTTGTAGGTAACAGAAATGCGTGATCGTGTAATCAAGGCTGGAGAAGAGGATGATAGGAATGTTTAGGTTGTTTAGTTTGGAATATTTGAGTTATGGAATTGAATTGTTTGGAGAATTGGTTTAATTTCTTTATTGGATTATTTTTATAAGAATTTCTGCAACTGTCATAAATAGCCGTAGAGAATTTGGTTATTTCAAATATCACCAATTCAGGTTCACAACACCATGTATTGATTGACACACCTCCATGATGTCGATCGATACCATTAAAAAATCCATTTAAGGTTTGCGGTTGTTACAGCTTCTCGCATAATCAGATCAGATCTTCTCTCAAAAATGGATCGTCGCTCCTTTCACTAACGTATCGTCGCTCCTCTCACAAATAAATCGACACTCCTCTCAAAAATGGATTCTAGTCCCTCTAAAAAATGGATCATTGCTCCTCTCATAATTTGATCGCCGCTTCTCCCAAAAATGGATTGTCGCTCCTCTCACTAACGTATCTTCGCTCCTCTCACAAACGGACCAATTTTCCTCTCATAAGTGGATCATGACAATCACTCGATAATGCCTTCAACATCGGCTTACCAAATTCACTTTTTAACAGCTCGCCAACTTCACTCTTCAACTGCTCACTATCATCTTCTTAAAACGGCTTGCGTCCATCACCAAATGGCTTGTCATTATCTTATTTAGACAGCCCGCCGCCATTATCAAAATGGATCGGCATCCATGAGGAAACAAAAGATCTTTGAGTTAGCTTTCCAATGGCGTTAGATTCATATCATTTAGAGTTGTGATTAGAAAGACACACCAAATTTATTAAAGACACGTCAATCTAGAGTCATCATGCAGAGTCGAAAAGATCGGCTTGCCTGGATCCGAGCTAATTTTGGGATACAAGATATTAAATTGTGTCATATTTCATTCAAAATATGTTTAAAGTCATTTGCAATGACGGTCCGTAAGTTACAATAATTATAGTGGAGATATGATAATATGTCTAGAATTGAAATATCGATCCTATCCAAACCAAATGGATCGATACACTCATCACGCTAAGGATCGGCTGACACGTTACGCAACGGATTGACATCTTCAAAAAGACTAAGTATTAAGAAAGATGATTATCCTTTTGAACTCTCAAAAAGACTAAATATGGAGAAAGATGATTACATGTTTGAACTCTAAAAAAAACTAAGTATAATACAGTCTTTATGCCTATCTATTGACACTGGTTAGGTATGAATCGTCACATCTCATCAAAGATGTTCAAGTCTCGCTGTGGCTCATCACGATCATCAAAGAGGATGTCAGCTAGCCACGAATCATCACATCTTATCGAAGATGTTGAAGTCTCGTTGTTGTTCATCACATTCATTAAAGAAGACGTCAGCTTGCCGCATATTGTCACATTTCATCGAAGATATTCAAGTCTCACCGCGGCTCGTGACACTCATCAAAGTGAATATCGTCAAGCTGCGGATTGTTAAATCTTATCAAAGATGCTCAAATCTTCCAGTAGTTCGTCACATTCATCGAAGTAGACGTCGGCTCGCCATGTATTATCACACCTTATCAAAGATGTTTAAGTCTGGCCGCGACTAATCACATTTTTTAAAGAAGACATCGCCTCACCGCGGATCGTCACATATCATCGAAAATGTTCAGGTCTCACTACGACGTCATCATCATCGCACCGTATCGTCGATGTTCGATTACGGTTAGGGCTGGGCACAAATACTCGTTACTCGGCTTGTACTCGCAACTTGTCCCGTACTCGGCTTGAAAAAGCAAGTACTTGTCCCGAAAAAGTCAACAAATTGCATTAAGTCATCAAAAAAATTTTACTACTTGGCCCGTTACACGGCTTGATACTCGTTTATATTACTTGATACTTTAAATATTAGTCTTGCTAATAATTCACTGGTGCAAATATACTTTTAACAAGTAACCACATTTAAAAGTGACTATTAACTAAGTCATTGGTTAACGTCTTTCGTATTTGACGCCATAACTGTAACGTCCGTAACCCAAAATTAGGAAATTTTGGGTGGTGTCGATCGACACTAAGTTTCAGAATCCAGTTTGAATTGAGTTCAGCTACGATTTTCACGCGGTTCGGTTATCAAAAAACCCTAGAAGCGTTTCCTTTTAGCCTAGGATCGCGAGCCGTCTGCAGAAAAGAAGAAATCAGAGAGAGTTTTTGAGCAAAGGATCGCGAGCCGTCTGCAGAAAAGAGAGTTTCGATCGTGATTCGTTAGGATTTTCAAAGCTTTATCGCTTGTTCATTCTCGGAGCTCGTTCGTGGTGTGTTCCTCTGCGATCCTAGGGAGAGTTAGAGACGTTCCAGCCTCGAGGAGTCTGTGTTCTTCGTGTTCATCGCTGATCGATCTTCAAACGCTAGGGTGAGTGCGTGATCGTTCGAGAAATTTTAGAATCGAGTATTAGGATTAATTGCGTGTATGATTGGTTGATGATTGTGTTGTTGTATTGATCATATTGTTTCTCTTCTCTGTGTGAATTGTGCTATATCATGTGTTCTTTCCGTTTGTAATTGGATTGAGACAAGCTGAGTAAGGACAAGCTTGTTCTCGGTTTCAGGAACAGGGTGTCGATCGACGCCTAGAGGCTGTGTCGATCGACATTCTGTAAAGATGGCAATGCTCGGTATCGTCGAGTATCGATCGACACCAGCTTTTATAAATGTTGAATTTTTCAATAAATTAATTTTGAACTTGAATTGTGGTTAATCGATTAATCTAGAAATTGGTTTAATTTAATTAACTGGAAATCTATTTTAAAGGCTAAAAAGTGTGTTGCATATTGATATTCGTTTGTATGAATTTCTTGTTAGCGGGATGATCGCTCCACTGAGTATTTATGATAATACTCACGCAACTCTCGGTTTCTTTTTGAGTTGCAGGTAAAGGAAAAGTGTGATCGTGGAATCGAGGCCGAGAGAAGAGGATGATAGGGTCTAGTATTTTATTGTTTAGTCTAGCGAAGCGGTTGTTTAGGTTGCTAGCATTATTTCATTCCTGAATTCGATATTTGAATTTAATTGGTTTAAGGGATTTATTTATTTTATGGATTTACTGAAGTATTAAATTGGTTTAAATGTTTATGTTCCGTAGTAGAAATGTTAGTTTCAAAAAAAAAAAAAAAAACTGGTTGTTTCAATTTGGTATCAGAGCCTAAACGGTTTTAGGACAATGAAATTTGGATGCCTGAGACTATGTGTTTAAATTGATTTTTGTGCTTAGTCAGTTTAATAAGAGTCTTAGTATCATCCTCTTCGGCCTTTTAAAATGATTCCACGGTAAGTTTTGTGTTTGATTGTGACTTCTTGTACCTTATTGTCTTGTTTTGTATGAGTGCAGAGAGATAGACGCCGGAGCTAGAGGTCGTGGACGTGGAAGAGGCCGTGGCAGAGGCCGTGGTCGTTGTTGTGGACCAGTAGTTGAGTCGTCTTTGAGTGCTACGCATGCGTCTGAGACTCCTACGCATCATGAGGGATCCGTGGGCGAGGCTAGTAGTGCTAGTGTGAGTGTTGTGGGTACCGGGAGAGGCGCCGGTATGGCTGGCAGAGAAGCAGGCCCGGGTGCGAGTGCCGTTCCAGCTCAGGATCGATGGGAGCTATGAAGGGCTTTATGGCTCAGTTGTTGGAGCGGTTTCCGGCGACGGTTTCGGTTTAGGCTCCAGTGGTGCCTCTAGTGGCGGAGGTGCAGTCGAGGGCTGCGGTTGCAGAGGTGCGTCCATCTTACCTAGAGATGGTGAGTCAGATGCGGCAGATGAGTACTGCTTTCTTTTCAGGTGGTGTTTGCCCCAAGGAGGCAGATGAGTGGCGGTTGCGTGCGGAGTGCAATTTCTGCTCGGTTCGTTGCGTGCGGAGTACAAGGTAGAGTTGGCAGTCCACTATCTGAGTGGTGATACTCATTCCTGGTAGAGAGCTATAGAGGCCAGGAGGCTTGGTGCATCATGGACCTGGGGAGAGTTTGTGGCCGAGTTCAACGCTCAGTACTTTCCTCAGGAGGCTCTAGATCGTCTCAGGACGAGGTTCGTAGAGCTGGTGCAGGGTGATTGTACTGTTCGAGAGTATGACACCGAGTTCAGTAGGGTGCTGGTCTATGCGGATAGGGGCATAGAAGATCAGCAAGCGCAGGTCTAGAGGTTCCTGAGGGGGCTGCAACCGGACTTACTTACCAGATGCAGAGTGACAGAGTACGCCTCGAGGGCGAAGCTAGTAGAGGTTGCGGCAGGGATTGAGGAGGATCTGAGAGGGCAGGCAGCTGCGGTAGTGCCAGTGTCAGTTGTTCCAGCAGTTCAGCTGAAATAGCAGCAGTCGCGAAGTGGTTCCGGTTCTGGTTCCGGCAAGGGCAGCAAGCCTGCGCAGGGACAAAAATGGAAATGGGATGGCGCTTCTAGGCCCAGTCAGAGTTCGAGGGGCGGTGCGTATTATGGATGCAGCAGCTTGGAGCATGAGTTGCCGAGTTGCCCTGGGAAGGGTGAGCAGCAGCAATAGCAGCCGCGACAGTCTGTTATAACTGCCGAGATCCCAGGCATATGAGGCCGTGTGTCCTAAACTGTAGTGGATGACTATTGTTGCAGTCCAGCCAGTGGTGCAGTTGGCGGCAGTGCAACCGTTAGGTCAGATTGGGCCAGCACCGCGAGTCTATACCCCGGGTGAGGTGGGTCAGGGGCAGCATAGCGGCGCTTCGATCACAGGTAAAATCTTAGACTCAGACTTCGTAAATTCTTTAGGTTGTGAATTGTTGTTTGTTTCTGTTATTTTACTTGTGATAGTCTAGTAGGGTTCTCAACGCATATGAATTGTGTAGGGACCTTGTTAGTGGGAGGTTTTGAGTCCCATGTGCTCCTCGATTCTAGAGCATCAAACTACTTTATTACCCCAGAGCATGCAGAGAGGAGTGGCATCCGTAGCAGCGCTGGTGAGCGTTCAGGGTTAGTCAAGGTGGCTAGAGGTGGTTTCCTGGCTACTTCGGGCCATGCTAGAGCTGTTGATGTTCAAATTGCGGGGCAGTCAATGCCAGCAGACATGGTGATCAGTCCGGTGGAGTTATATGATGTTATCCTAGGGATGGATTGGTTGTCTCATTATAGAGTCCATATGGATTGTTATCAAGGCAGAGTGACCTTTGAGCGTGAGGCAGAGAAGTTGACGTTTCAGGTTAACTAAATGGCTTTGGGATTGTTTCTTATCTTCTTGTGATATCTTCTCTTTATTTGGTTCTTCCTTTGCTCAAAGACTCCTTCAGTACCTGAAATGAGCCAAATATGCGATGTAAATGCTAGGAAACAAGTAAAAAACTCTAAGACTCATTCTACGCTAAATAGAACGTAAGGTGAAAGAAAACATGCAAAACATATTCTAAATAACCAGAAAAACAATGTAAAACACTAGCAAAAAAGGTGAAATATGGACTTATTAGGTTGCATCCAACATATCAAAAAACCTTCTATCATCTAAATTAAGATCATGTACCTTTTTAACATCCTCCCCAAATTGTGAGAAATTTTCTCAAAATGGATGAGGATTTCTCTCGAGGGGATGAGGATTTCCCCTACGACGGCCGTCGGGGTATTACAAGTGGTATCAGAGTGAACACTGACATCTGTGAAGAGTTAGATTGTCGGGGGTAACAATCTTGGTATGCGCAACGAAGACGTTGCGATCTGTTAGTGGGGGTGATTGTCACGCTCCAATTTCAGGGCATATGTGGTATATGCGGTATATGTAGAGAGGCTTAAAAGAATTGATTTGGCTACCTATATCACCAAAGTGCACTTATCTTTTCAGTCATAGGTCTTGAGAGAACTCCAGAGTTAAGCGTGCTTGAGCTGGAGTAGTTTCGGGATGGGTGACCTACTGGGAAGTGATTTTCAGTATCGTGTGAGTGAGGTCAAAATACGAGGAAAGATCACGTGGTGATTTGCAAGGTCTATAAACATGGTTTTCGGAGTCTCCCGAACTAACGCACCGACCGTCGGATATGGTGGGTCCACAGGCCTGTGAGTGGACGGGGTACCATAGGAGGGACGGTCGGGGCGTTACAATTATTGTGTTTATTTTTAGTGGTAACAAACTTTGTTTCATGAAGTTTGATCATTGAGATTTATTTAGCTTCCAAGAAAACATAAATACCCTTTATTTGCTAATGTCCGTTACCTACGGACCAATCATGTGTCTTGCAACAGAGAGGAAATTATGCTTAAGAAAGGTATTAGGTGTGATACCAAAACAATATTTTTTTTTTTTGGTTTTAATATGAGATACTATAACAACTTCATTATGATAACGTTATAATTTTTAATTGAATAATATTGGGACTTTTTGTGATTAGTTGTTAGTTAAAATCAGGAGAAAACTCAAACTATACAATATATCATCATAATAACGTAATATCATCATCATCGTTACTAACATTATTAACCTACAAGCAAAAATTCCAAATTATATTGCAAAACTTTAAGTAATACATAACAAAATAAAACCAGAAGTTTTTATTTTATTTAGTGGGTACTCAGACTAAGGTCAAAATTTATGTATATGGCGAAAAAATAATATTTTTCCATATTTCATTCATTTAAAAATTTAATATATATTTATATATATATATATTATAGAAAAAAAACTAAACTTATCATCCATAATCTTTCTTAAAACAACTCAAATAATGATAAATCAATATATTAGAAAATATATACAATCAATTTTGAATTGAAAGTTGATTACAATAAAATCGACATAACAAGTACATATCTTTGGAAACAAAACAGACGAAAACATTTTTTTTTTCGAAGACAAAAATCTTATGAAAAAAATGTGAAAGCCAATTAAAAATTACTAAAAGTTTTCATGATTTAGCATAGGATACCACCAAAACTGGGTTTTGTTTAGACTATTAAGTCACCACTCTAATAATATTATATTTTTATTTATTTAACTGAAAAAAAATTGTTAAATAAACATTATATCTAATTCTAACCTTTAAAAAGAAAATCAAAACTTGTTTGCAATATACCTAATTCTTCTTCTTTTACAACAATGTAGTCATTACTACAATAAAAAATTCTTTTACCAAAATAGGAGAATTATGACACTTTTAAAAATATTTTTTAAAAATAAGCCACTCTTGAAAATATTGTAAACATGACAACTTTTATATAAAAAGATAAAATTATTTTAAAAACATTTTCCCTCTGGAACCCAAATTTTAAACTCTATCTCCAAAATATATACCCTAAATATAAAATAGTTAACCTCAATCCAAAAAATATAAAAATTAAGTTAAGAAAATAACATTCTTCTAAATTTTTTTAAAACAATTGCATAGGAAAGTGGCATATTATTGCACATACCAATGTTATGAACTTATGATAGGTCCATGGCGAAGGAAGAGTTCTTGTACACGCGCACGGGCTTCAATGGAACGTGGGAACAACTTCATCGAATTTGAGTGGAGTTGCATCGCCATTATCCGTACACTAGTAACTATGATTGGGTTGTGTGAACCACGCGTTATAACTGGGGCGTGATATTGGCAGTAGACATATTCTGATACACACATAGAGGGAAGAGCAAGACCCAACATTTAACAATGGATTTTGTACACATGACTTCTGTACATGAGACTCAATAAGTCTACTTACGTCCAAAATAGTTATACACTAATACTCACTATACTAAAAAGTAAAAACGTATAAAATCTGTAATAAGCATCGTAATTGTGTTCCTATTCGATATAGGATATACTAATAATCATTGGAAATTAGAGAATTAGGTGCAGAAAAGAGCAAAATAGCAAGGAAATAAATATTTATATATATTTTTGTAACGATAAAGATAGAGAACTTAATATGAGGAGTAAAAAAAACCAAATATAAATAAATATTCATATATACTTTAATGTAATTTATTTATATATGAGTACAACTTCGTTTCCCTTCCCTACACACATGAGAACACTCCAATAGTCTCCTTCCCAAAATCTCTCTCTATTCTCTCAGCCTCTCCTTTCTCTCTCATGATGGCAATGTTGGGTTTGGTTTTGTTTGTTCTTACAATCCTTACGGATTTAACAACAATGTCTGAAGCAAGAATCCCAGGAGTATACAATGGAGGAGGTTGGGAAACTGCTCATGCCACTTTCTATGGTGGCTCTGATGCTTCTGGTACCATGGGTATGTCTTTTCTTCCTCCAAAATCCCCAATAAAAATCAGATTTTTATTTCACACATTTTGGTACCACATTGTCAAATTAATGGTTCAGTAAATGTTGAAATTTTGAGATATTGTAACAGATTTGCTTAAAGGTTCCAACTTTAATACTAAACCCAACTTAAAGTTCCAATCTTTTTGTTCATATTTGCTAACCCAACCACAAAATTATCAAATTAACGGTTAGAAATATTCAAAGTAACTTTATAACAAAACTCGTTTGCTCTGTTTTACAGGAGGTGCTTGTGGTTACGGTAACTTGTACAGCCAAGGGTACGGTGTAAACACGGCGGCTCTGAGTACGGCTCTGTTCAACAACGGTTACAGTTGCGGCGCTTGTTTTGAGTTGAAATGTGCTAGTGATCCTAAGTGGTGCCATTCAGGGAGCCCTTCCATCTTCATCACTGCCACCAATTTCTGCCCTCCAAATTTCGCTCAGCCTAGTGATAATGGTGGATGGTGCAACCCTCCTAGACCTCACTTCGATCTCGCTATGCCTATGTTCCTCAAGATCGCCGAGTATCGCGCCGGAATTGTCCCCGTCTCTTTCCGCCGGTAAGAAAACTCACCATTCTTTAGATTGGTTGCTTGAATTAAGATAAATTGGGTTGATTTTGATAAATTTAAAACTTTGGGGTGTGAAACTTAACATTATAAAAGTTTTAACGTTCTGGATTCTGAATATTTGGATTAATGTCGGTAGAATTAAAAGTTGTGGGTATTGAACTTAACATTTTAGAAATAGGGGGGTGTAGTTGAGATTTGAGAAGTTTTATGTCTGAGATGCTGAACGATTGGGGTTTAATGTCGATAGAATTAGAAGTTTGGGGTAATAAATTTAATACATTAGAAGTAACGGGGTGAGGTAGAAAAGTTCTTTATGTCTTTGATTCTTGGTGCGAGTTGGTGTAAGCATTTATGTCGGGTTTTCGTACGCGGCTTGTATTTTCCAAATCTAAAAGATCTTATTTTCTGCAAAAAGTCGAAACTGTCCTTCCAACATTAACTTTTTCTATAAATCAATAAAAGTCACGAGTAATAATAACGAGTTGGTGTTTTTAGTCAACAACGCGTTTTCATTAAATGACGAAACTACCCTTGTCTTGTTTTAAAATTTACAGAGTGCCATGCCGGAAGAGAGGAGGAATGAGGTTTACGATCAACGGTTTCCGTTACTTCAACTTGGTTCTCGTCACGAACGTCGCCGGCGCAGGAAACATCGTACGTCTAAGCGTGAAAGGAACACGAACTTCGTGGATGAGCATGAGTCGAAACTGGGGACAAAACTGGCAATCAAACTCTGTTTTGGTTGGTCAGTCACTTTCCTTTAGAGTCGCAGGCAGTGACCGTAGAAGTTCCACGTCGTGGAACATTGCTCCGGCTAACTGGCAGTTCGGACAAACCTTCATGGGAAAAAACTTCAGAGTCTGAAAAAGGGCGATATCTGAAAATCATCTATTTAGTATTTTCTACTATTATTAGTACTATTAAATCCCCAGCCGAAGGCGACTATATATATAAATATTTGTTTTTCATGTTTCCAAGACCACTAAAAAGTTTCAATTTTCTACCTCTGATTTTTTTTTTTTTAATCTCTTGTTGTGTTCGTTGGAGAGTGTGAAAGTGGACAGTGGCTAAAATGGTTCATGGTGCTTTTTCTTTGTTTGTACTAGTGTGTGTGTGGGGTCTTAAATTTTAATGAGTTTTCTGTTGGGGTAAAATTAGAAGTTTGTTGAAAGTAGGAGTCTGAAAGCAGATGTAAAGAGTTCTGCTATCAGTTGATTAGTATAGTAAAAGATGCATTATATAGTAGCTGTTTGTAATGCTTCTTGTAGACCTCGATATTGTAATTTACTTAAATTTGGGTATGTTATGGTTTATTATCTTTATTTTCCGGAAAGTAAAACCAATTCACTTTGCTATACATATTAAACGGAGCTAATTCTGATTATATGTACTAAATGGCAATATATTATAATAAAAAGTAAAGGATTAATTAACTGGTTGGTCATAAATTTTTAAGTTATCTAAGAAAAGAGTTGGGTGGACCGTGTATTATAAGAAGAAAAAAATTAAAAAATAATCCTAGGATTACCTTTAAACGACCAAAACAAAACAGAACATAGTGAATTTTGTACACAAGCAATGAGATATTTACAAAAAGTATACATATTGCGTGGTGTATTAAAGGTATAAAATTGCTTATTGTACAGGTTTGCGTGTATTGATAGTATTATATAGTTTTTGCGTATATGTCAGTGGTAACATATTTTGTATTTTTGTAGTTTAATTTAAATGTCTTCTAAATAGAAAAAAAAAAAGTAGAGTAAATGAGAAAAGAAAAGGGTTAAATGGGAAAGAAGAAAAGAAAGTCACATCAAGGAAGAAGCTGAGATTCGCACATGGGTGGTGGGTAGGGCTGGGCACGGGTCGGGCACGGATCGGGTACCCTTGAATTTTAAAATACTCGTTACCCGATCCGACCCTTACGGGTATTAGAATTTTAGTATTCGTACCCGATCCGGAAAAAGCGGGTATCCGGATAAACGGGTATTCGGTCAAAATTAACCGACCCGGTAATTATCCGACCCTTTACCCTTATCCACTTCATAACAATTTTTTTTATCTGGAAACATATATATTTAGGATTCAAAGACCACATAGGATCTGATTTACAAAAAAGAGGAAGAAATCATATTATACTTAACACATACGCAACCGTTCAAAAGATTAATTACAAACTCCAAAGCTTAAAGATTGTAATTAATTTTCTGGTGTCCGGACTTGAACTCAGAAATGCCAAAAAGGATTCCAAAAGTCCACGTTGATGTATGATTCTTCCATCATATTGGTTTGCCAAAGGATTTGGGAGAACATGTATAAATTTATAGTTGTAGTATGTAATATGTGCGGGTAGTATAAGACGGGTAACGGGACGGGTATGAAAACGGGTAGTGAAAAAAAAATCGATACCCGATACCCGATTCTTACCCGCGGGTAATAGAATTGTGATACCCGTTACCCGACCCGAAAGCTACGGGTACCCTTGTTTTTGAGACTGGTACGAAACGGGTCACGGATCGAAGACGGGTAACAGGTATCAATGCCCAGCCCTAGTGGTGGGTTCTTTTTGTTCCCTCCCTAGACTATCTATAATAATAATAATATTTTCATTAACTTTAGAAATAGACTGTTATAAATTTTGATTGTACCAAAAATTTGCATATATATCGTCAATCTGTGTATTTGTAGAGGCCAAACGGTCAATCTATTGTCAAACTGTTTGTTTGGATCAAAAATATAATTATCAGTTTGAAAGCGTAATATTCAAAATTTATAAAAACGAGAGAGCCTGTATTATTGATGTCATGTTACAAATGAACGTAGGAACACATTCTTTATATAGACATTTAACAGATAAAATTTACTGTACATGCATAGTGACAGAGTAGTCCACAACAAATTAAATGTATACGATAAATTTCTTCTGCAACTATGAATACAAATATACATGGAGTAAATATTGACTTTCACAACACTCCCCTTTAGAGACTAGTGTCATTATGTCTGCTTGTATCGTGTCTTCCGTTGCCTCGTTAAAAACATTTCCAGCAAAACCCATGGGACAAACCATAGAAGGATAAAAAAGACTACAACCACGTAACCTCTCCCTTGAATGATCAAGTTTATAAATCTCGTTGATGGCGTATTCCAATGTTGTAGACATGCTTCTTGAACATTAGGATAGAAAGTGATTTCGTGAAGAGATGCAGCATTGTCATATGATCGAACATATTTCACTTTAATCTCTTTATTCTTTTCAATATCTTAGGTTTACGAGAAAAACTTCGGAGGGATATGTTTGATTCTATCACTTTTATTGTATCTTTCCTTTATTTGGGCAACACATGCTGCATTATCATCATATAATATCGTCGGTTCCACGTTTACGTCAAGTCCACTGCATGATCGAATGTGCTGGCTTATTGACCTTAGCTATACGCATTCTCTACTGGCTTCATGAAGTGCGATTAGCTCAACATGATTCGAAGAAGTAGCCACAAGCGTTTGCTACTGGGAACGCCAGGATATCGCAGTGCCTCTGATCGTAAAAATGTATCCGGTTTGTGATCTAGCTTTTTGCGGATCAGTAACTTGCATCTTCAAAACCAACCATTGGCCTTTAAAATTTTTAGGATAAAATAATCCTAAATCAGTCGTCCCTTGAAGATATAGAAAAACATGTTTAATCCCATTCCAATGCCTTCGTGTAGGAGACGAGCTGAATCTTGCCGAAAAATTAACAACAAATGATATATCAGGTCGAGTACAATTTGCAAGGTACATTAGGACTCTTATTGCACTTAGGTATGGTACTATGTGACCAAGAACCTCCTATTTTCTTAATGTGGTTGAAATGGATCATTTTCGACTTCGAGTGATCTAACGACCATAGGGGTACTTGAATCGTTTTAGCACTCTTTTGGTATATGTAGATTGATGAACAAATATACTTTTTTGAGAATGCTCAATTTGTAAACCAAGGCAATACTTTGTCTGTCCGAGATCTTTCATCTCAAATTCCCCTTTCAAATAGTTTAATGTTTTCTGTATTTCATCTGAGTTCCAATTATGTTTAGATCATGGACATATACTGCAATAATCACAAATTCAGATGTTGTTTTTTTGATGAAAACACAAGGACATATTGAATTATTCACATATCCTTCTTTGGTTAAATGCTCACTGAGACGATTGTACCACATACGTCCAAATTGTTTTAACATGTATAATGATCTTTGCAATTTTATTGTACATAACTCTTTGGGTTTGGAACTTAATGTTTCTGGCATTTTAAACCCATCAGAAATTCTCATATAGATATCAGTATCTAATGATCTATACAAGTAAGCAGTAGCAACATCCATGAAACGTATATCTAAATTTTCACTAGCTGTTAGACTCATCAGGAATCTAAACGTGATTGCATCCATAACAGGATAATAGGTTTCCTCATAATCTATTCCATGTCTTTGAGAAAAACCTTGAGCCACAAGTCGAGCTTTGTATCTCATAATTTCATTGTTCTCATTTCATTTTCGGACATAAAACCCATTTGTATCCAACTGGCCTTACATATGCAGGTGTAAGTACAATCGGTCTGAAAACTTTTTTCTTATTAAGTGAATCCAGCTCAACTTGAATGGCGCCTTTCCATTTAACCCAACCATGTTTCTTTTTACATTCATATACAAAATGTGGTTGTGGATCTTCGTTTTTTCATTTATTTCTTTCGACACAAGATATGAGAAAACATCATCCACAATAGATATATCTTTTCGATTCCAAATCCTCCCATTATGAATGTAATTAATATAATGTCCCCATAAAGAGGTTGAAAGCTTTGATCTCATGATGAATGGTTTTGCAATTAATTGCAGACGTTTAATTAAAGATTCAACCAAACCATTTTGTGTATGAATATGAGCTACATGATGTTCAACATCAATCTCCGTTACAATACAATTAATCATTAAATGCTTGAGACATGAATTCACCGGCGTTATCGAATCTAACTTTCTTAATAGGATAAAAAGGAAACTGAGATCTCAGTTTGATAATTTGAGTAAGAAACCTCGCAAATGCCAAATTTCAAGATGATAATAAATAAACATGTGACCATATGTTGGATGCATCAATTAACACCACAAATAGTGGAAGGGTCCATATGGTGGATGTATATGTCCACAAATATCGCCTTGAATTTTTTAAAGAAAATTTGATGATTCTTTATCGATTTTAATTGGGGATGGCCTTCTGATCATTTTTCCAAGAGAACATGCAGCAAATATCTTTCTATTCCCCTGATATATCTCTTGGGTTTTTAGTGGGTGTTCATGTGAGTTCTCTATGACTATGCCATAATGTGAAATCTTCTGAATTTTGTTTGATTTCAAGATGCAACTCTATTGCATTTATATATGTATGATGCAAGCCAGAAGAAAGTTTTGGTATTTTCTCTAAAAGTGGCCTTTCTCCTGATTTATCAAAAGAAAAAGAACATATATTTCTTTCCATTCTCAGTTGCAGACTGAGTATCAAATCTTTGAAGAGATATGTCATTAAAACTCAACAAATTGCTTTTGAAATTTAGAGAAAACAAGGCATTACTTATGAAAAACTTCATTCAAATAGGCAACGTAAAGTTGGCTTTACCAGTTTCTTCAATTAAGTCTGCACAACCTGATATGGTGTTAACAATGATTTTCGTTGGCTTTAAGTCTGAGAAGTATTTCTTATGTTTTAGAATAGTGTGCGTTGTTCCACTATCTGGTATACAAATTATCCTGACATTTTCTTTGGATACCGTTTTGTTTGTATCATTGTCCATTTAAACAAGATAGCTAATAATTATACATTAGTTTGTTGTTAAACAACAATATTATTTACACTAACAGAAAGCATAACTAGAGACTATTCAGTAGTCTCATTATAAGCATCTTAGATATCCGCAAGGTCGGTCACTTCAGTTTCATCCTCAAAGTCTGAAGAGTCGAGGTGTGTTTCACCTTCAAGGTGTTCCATAAGATTTATATCCTTTCCTTTGCCTTTAACAGAGTCATGGTATAACTTACAAAGATGCAAAGGAGTTCAACACACTTCACGTTTCTGTAACAAATGCCTTCACGCTTCTGTAACAAATACCTTCACGCTTCTGGGTGGCATTTCCTTTGACTTCCTTGCCTTTGGAATTATGTTCAAATCAGACCCATTTGAATGACCTTCGTCCTTGTGGATATAATATTTCCCACGTCCGCGATTGAATCGACCATCACGACCCCGATAGCCTTACTTCCACTTTTTGGATTTTCACATCGATTTCTCTGGATTTTTCACATCCATTGCATTCACTTCAGAGATTGCAAGGGTTCTTGCAGACTCAGCATTATGGTTTTTGATGAGAAGCTCATTATTCTTCTCAACTATCATGAGTGCCACTATTAGCTCGGGAAATCTTCGGTGCTTGCAGTTCATGTATTGTTCTACAAGAACATAGTGCTCCTTATGGAGAGTAAGTTAAGTCTTGTTGAGCATTTCTTCTTCGCTCATACGTTTAGCACAATATTCCTATTGATGCACAACTCATAACATGTCAGAATTATAATTAGCCACCTTATAAAAATCCATGAATCTCAAGTTTGCCAATTTTTCAAGGGCATGTGGGAGAGTTATTTCCCTCTGGTTGTCAAACCTTTCTTTTTAGACTTTTCAAGAACTCTACAAGGTCTTTCACATTCGCATAGTCATGCGTCAACTTTTATCAAGATGTTTCCTTAGGAAAATCATCGCCCTTGTCTTTTTATTCACATGCGATTCGTTTCCTTTTCTTATGGTATCCAATATACTCTTTTCATCTAGATGAACTTCCACATTAGTGGTCAATGCTATGTAGTTTGCTCCAGTGATTTGGAGAGCTGGAATCTTAAGCTTCTTAATATTTGCCATTTGTTTCCAAAACAAAAATCATAAAATATTATTAGAATTTCATTAGTCAAAATTTGCCCGACAAACTAACAATAAAAGCAATTACAAGAAACATTAATGCATAAATAGCTAGGGAAACACTCATGGCGTATTCTTTAAGAGTAAAATTCACTAAAGTGAATACCGTAAATACAAGTAAAAATAAAAAATGCTACAATAATTAACAAAAATTGAATTATCTTCATTGTTTGGAAAATATGAGATTGAAATTTTTGAGTAAAATGAAATAATAAAATTTATAGATTAAAAATCACTATTCATATTCGTTAACTAGCCGTTTAAAAAGTAAAAACATTTTGAATTTCTTCTTTGTGACCGTTGTAAGTACTGGTGTAAAAAGAAAATTAATCTAAAAATATTCAATAAATTAATCAGATAAAATTTGCCAATTCAAAATTTAATTTTCTAATGTATGGTTAATCATTTCAAATAATAATTATTTTATATATTGAATTTAATAATATAATTATGGTGACAGTGTCATCCACATCAAAAAAGTAAATAAATTGCAAGACGGCATAACCGATCATTAACGAATAAATAATTAAAGAAGCAAATTAATTACTAGGTGGCTAAACCAACCATTCATAAATAATAAAAGCAGTAAATAAATGATCAGGCGGCCAAACCGTCTATCAACATATAAATAAATTATTTTGGTGCAAGAAGAAACCACATAAAAATTAAAGTGGAGACGACGATCCACCCACCATAATAAAAGGTATATAATGGTTCGTTAAGCAACCACTGTAAGTGTAACATCCCAAAACGAAAATATTGATTTTCGTAAAGGGTGTTGATCGACACAGGTGTGGGTGTCGATCGACACCAAGTTTAATTGGTCGGGTTCGGTTCGATTTTATCGTCCGGTTTGTTGTGGTTTATGGGTGAAGCCCTAGACCTTCGTTTAAAAGGTTTCCAGCCGCGAGTTTGATCAGTTTTTGGGAGAAAAACTGTGAGAAAGAAGAGAATTAAGAGAGAAAAGGAGAATTCTTGTGGATTGAGGACTTAAGATTCATAAGAAAGTGTCTTCGAGGTTTTTGGGGTTTGTGAAATCGTTTATGACGGTGAGTTCGTATAGTTAGAGGCTGTGCTCGTCGTGTCTTGTTGTCTCCATCTCAATTCTTGTTCTAGGCAAAGGTGAGTGCGCGATCGTAGGCTCATCGAGGCCATTAGCTAGTTTTGATGATTGGTTATGTTGATGTGTGATGATGGTTGATGTTTTCTGGTGATAGAATTGTGGTTCTATGGTTTGTAAATGTGTGTTTTGTGCAGGTTTGGTTTCTAGAAATCGCGAGAATAAGTCGTGTGAGGAGAGGTTTGTTCTGCGGTTTCTGCGACCGAAGTGTCGACCGACACCTAGTGGTAGTGTTGATTGACACCTCTGTGGTTTACGTGTCGATCGACATGGGAAGTTGTGTCGCTCGACACTGTTGTTGCTTGTGTGTTGATCGACACCTAGTGGCATTGTCGATCGACACCAGTATGTGATTGTAAGGTGATGTTTTAAATTGTATTTTTGGTTATTGAATGGTCATGGCTCGTTATTGGTTTAGAAGTACTTAGCATGTTGGCCAGATGACCGTCTCACTAAGTATTTATGATAATACTTATGCAAGGCAATGAGAGAGGATGATAGGGTTTATTAATGTTTATGTTTTGGAATTCTAGAACCTGATTTTAGGTTGCTAGATGTTATTGGAATTTGAATTTGAATTGTGTTTGATTATGGGTTAGTTGGTTTATTGAATTTAATTTGGATTATCTGGTTTAATTGGTTATTGATTTCCGCTGGGTTGCTTGTTGTAAAATTAACCGTTGAGGATTATGATTTATGGGAATAATAATCCAGATTAATTATATTAAAAAAAAGTTGGTTGTTTCAGTAAGTAAGTATATTACTACAAAGGCGACAATCCGCCTACTATAGGGTCTAATAAGTATACATATAAAAGTTTGAATTAAACAGTGATTGTGTGGATAACGTGTTATAAAACGAAATTGAGTATGTGGTGAAGAAATTTATAAGAATAACTGAAAGAATTATACCCTCGAAAACATAACAGTTATAGAAGAGAACGAGGGAAAGTGTATTATTGATGTCGAAGTTGTAAATATTACAAATGAACGTACGAATACGTTCTTTATATAGACGTTTAACAGATATAGTTTACTGTGCATGCATAGTGACAGTTGGATCCACAACAAATTAAAATTATACGATAAGTTTCTTATGCAAGTATGAATGCAAATATACATGCAGTAAATGTCGACTTTCATAACATACTTATCATTTTTGGAGTCCTAAATTTTTATAATATTATCTCCAAATTGGTCTCCACCTCCCCTTGATTGGATCAAGTGTAACTACGATGTAAGTTTTAATATTTCCGATCACAAAGTTGGCTCTGGTTGGATTGTTCGAAACCCACACAGAGGATTTATTACGGTAGCTTCTTTATTTCTACCACGTGCAAAGTCTTCTACCGAAGCGGAAGGCCTTAGTTTCCTTTATGCAATGCAAACATTGTGGTTAGAGGATATCGACAAATTATCTTTGAAGAGGACTATTAGCAACTTATTGACCTCATACCGAACAAAGAAAATAACAATAGATAATCTAATCAAAGATATTATTTTTTAGATTATTCTTTTTGTAGATGTTCATATAATCCATACCGGACATCATTCAAATGCCACTGTCGATAAATTTGCGCACATCAGATTTTATTTGTTTCTTTCTTGTTGTATTTATAGTTATCCTCCATTTTTATATGATATTTACTTCTTGAGTTTGTAACAATTTTACCAGTTAATAGATAGACGTTAAAAAAAACACACAAATTTGTCTGAAAAATGAGGACAAGAATATGAACAATTGAAAGCCCCAAAAACCCCATTTAAAACCCATGTTAAATCGTTGTTTGTCTCCTTGTCCAAGTTCATTTGCTCGGACCAGGCGGCTTTACCATTTTCTTTGAAGACAAATTTACCAAGTTCACGAGTTAGGTGAAGCAAACAAACAAAAATCCATCGACTAGTCCAACAAACATCAACAACAATTGATTAATCACAACTGCAAAAGTATAATAATCAATCAAAACTATTAAACCCTCGAGACTTATTCAAAATCTTGATGCTTGACAAATATCATCTTTATTTTTTTCCTTTTCTAAATATCAAAAGATTCATAAATGTGACTCGATTACTCTTTTTGAGTAAACCACACTAATCCGAATTTAGGTCAGGCCATCAAGGAAACGTTAGATCTTGAAATCAAACGGTTATTAACTTGACACGTCATCAAATATAAGTTAAAATCTGTCAAATCAGATCATTACCCATTTTGAAAGAAAAGCTTCAAATTTGTTTTTGTGTTGACTCAGTCTGGGGAAGAAGAAGAAGAAGATGAAGTGTTTTCACTTCACCAATGGCGAGAAGAGAGGAGAAGGAGACGAATCCGTGATTTCTAGAGCTTCGAAACTGTCATGGGCTCGTTCTTTAAGCGTAGCTTCCTCAACCGCATCAGACCCAACACGCCGCTCCGAATTCGATTCCGATTGGAGTTTCTCGCCGGAGCGTTTTAATTTCCCTAAGCCGTTGAGTCAACGATGGATCGGTGGAATCGCCGCCGAGAACGATCTGAAGGTATTCACATTCAGAGAACTGAAATCGGCAACGAAAGGGTTTAATAGAGCTCTTTTGATCGGAGAAGGAGGATTCGGTTGCGTTTATAGAGCCGTCGTCGTTGATCGTTTCGATTCCAAAATTGATGTCGCCGTGAAACAGCTTAATCGTCAAGGTTTACAGGCATGACTCAACCCTCTATTTTTACTTGATTAGGTACAAGTCGAAACGTTTTAGTGAACTAGAGCCAATAGTCCGACTGAGAAAGCCTAGAGGTCGCTGGTTTGAGTAGCACTTGGGACAAAACTAATACATATAAATTAATATCTCACTAAATTAATAGAATTTAGCAGTCCCAAATTAATTTATAGAGGTTTTACTGTATTAATCTCTTTAAAAATTAATGAAATGTCATGGTCTCAAGGTTATTAATATATAGAGGTTTTACTGTATTACATGATGTGGTTTCGGGGCCCGAAACCTCTTAGTAATTCAAAAAAAAAAAAAACGGTTTGGTGTGTGATTGTGATTTCTTGATGTGTGTGTGTGTGTTTGTATTGTCTTGTGGTAAATCTTTGTGGTGCGTTCTAGAATTCAGGGGCATAAAGAATGGATCAATGAGGTGAATTTCTTAGGAGTAGTGAATCATCCAAATCTTGTCAAGTTGGTTGGGTATTGTGCTGATGACGACGAAAGAGGGATGCAACGGCTTCTTGTTTACGAACTTATGCGTAATAAAAGCTTAGAAGATCATCTTTTAGGTAGGGTGATGTCGGTATCTCTTCCGTGGATGACGAGGTTGAACATTGCTCGAGACGCTGCTCAAGGCTTAGCTTATCTTCATGAAGAAATGGATTTTCAGGTTTTGTATCGAATTCATTTCACGGATTAAGGATTGTTTGTGTGTTTGGTGTTTTGATTTTGGTTTTGCTAATCTTGCAGCTGATTTTTCGAGATTTCAAGTCTTCAAATATCTTACTTGATGAGAGATTCCGTGCTAAACTCTCGGATTTCGGATTAGCTAGGCAAGGACCTCCCGAAGGTCTTGGCTATGTCTCAACTTCAGTTGTAGGAACGATTGGTTACGCGGCTCCCGAGTATGTACAAACCGGAAAATTGACAGCCAAGAGCGATGTTTGGAGCTTTGGGGTAGTGTTGTATGAACTGATCACGGGAAGACGAGCAGTGGACAGAAATTTACCTCGAGGGGAACAGAAGCTTCTAGAATGGGTGAAACCGTATGTATCTGACTCGAAGAAATTCCATGTGATTGTGGATCCACGCCTCGAAGGCCAGTACTATTGTATAAAATCTGTTCAGAGAGTAGCTGCTTTAGCAAACAAATGTCTAATGAAACAACCGAAATCTCGGCCTAGAATGAGCGAAGTCGTTTTGCTTCTTGGAAGTATCATCGATGAAGAGATGGAAAACGCTCCTCCTCCGACACTTACTGATGAAACGGAAGAGGTCATCAAAAGTGAGCCTGAGGTGACGAAGCAAGGGAGGCATTACTTGAAGAAGGTTCTTGATCTCAGGGATAAAATGAACTTAAACAAGTCGCTTTCGAAGCTAGACTGGCGAAATTGGACCCCCGGACTTGTTAGAACATGGTAAAAAAGATAGTTTCTTCTTGACTGTAAATAAACTTTCTTAGCCAAAGACATGAGAGATCATTTATACTTATCAGTTAATTCTTGCATTACAAAGATCAATTCTCAAATCTCTGAATCCTTTTGGTACATAACCAGAAGCAAAACTGTAGATACAATATCTGAACTAAACGGAACATGATCGTTACTTCCTCAGACAAACAGAGGTGAAGCAGACGGGCGTGGATAAGCAGCTGCTATACCGCCAACAGCTGTTTGCCGAGCAAAACCTGCGTTTGGGTTTTGGTTGATTGCAACACTATCGCTTCTCCTACGCGTTCTCTTCTCATTCTTATCTATGCTTCGTCCTCCTGCTTCATGTAAAGTTTGGATGTGTTCGAGGTGAGCAACAACATCGCTCATGTTTGGCCTCAGCTTTATCTCTGTCGTGAGGCATCTCAACGCTAGAGTAGCTACTTTACATGCTTCTTCCATTGAATATTGATCTTGGATGCGGTTATCAATAACTCGGAATACCTTTCTTTTGTTTGCAAGAAACGGTTTCGCCCAGTCCACCAACTTTTGCTCTCCCGGTGGACGGTTCTTGTCCACAACTCTCTGTCCAGACAACATCTCCAAAAGCACGACACCGTAGCTATAGACATCACTCTTGGTTGTTAAATGACCTAAGGGAATCGAAAGAGTGACGGTCATCACAAAGAAGTTATCAAATCACAGAAAGAAAAGACTTTTGAGACTAACCGGTCGCAAGGTACTCAGGAGCTGCGTATCCGTAAGTACCCATGATCCGTGTAGAGACATGGCTTTTATCACCCATGTCTTTCGCCAATCCGAAATCAGAAAGCTTGGCATTGTAATCCTGTGATCATGTCTTTTTAATCAGCATAAAGCCTAAAACTTTCACAGATTTTTAGAAAAAGTGGAAATACATACGGAATCAAGAAGTATATTAGAAGTTTTGAAATCGCGGTATATGACTTGAGTCTCGGCGCTATGAAGAAAAGCAAGGCCTTTTGCAGCACCAAGAGCAACTTTCAACCGGAGAGTCCAAGATAACGGTTGGAAATAAGAACCTCCTGAAACCGCAAGAAACGAGATTGAATACTAAAAACATTTTGATTTCTTTATCTGCGAAATAGACAAGGAGAAGAGACAATACTTCTGAACAAATGATTCTCTAAGCTGCCTCGAGGCATGAACTCGTAAACAAGAAGACGATGTTCGTCCTCTAAGCAATAACCAATCAACTTCACAAGATGAGGATGCGAAAACTGCCCCAAGTAATTCACTTCTGCCTACAACCAAAGAACACATAATCAAATCTTCAATCTTGAAAATGTTTTCAAAAATACCAAATTGATTTTAGCTTATTGAGTTTACCAGCCATTCTTGATGACCTTGCCAACCATCATGGTTAAGCTTTTTGACAGCAATAACCATACTGGTTCCCGGTTTAGAAGCAGTGAGAGATTGTTCATCAATCCATCCTTTAAAGACACAACCGAATCCACCTTCACCAAGAACACTGTCTGGTCTGAAATTCCTAGTTGCTGATTTAAGCTCAGCAAAATTGAAACTTTTGAGGTTAGGAGATTGCAAGATCTCTCCTTCGGTTCGAGGGCTTGTCCTAATTGACACGGAAGAGCCTTTGCTTCCTAAACTTTGTGTATCATTTGCTTCTGAGCTCATATACTTTGGACTACCACCTATACAACCACCAAACACAAAGTTTATATACCAAATAACCTTTGATTTCAATTTTTTCACAATACCCATTTCCCCAAAACCCATGATTTTGTTGTTAGAGATCAGACAAATGTAAAAAAACTCTGCATTTTCGTGCTTGTCTTTTCCTCTGAGTCGTGAATTAACCAAACATTCGAAAAGACAAAGTTTTTTAGAGAAATTAATCAATTATTAGTGTTTAGAGATATGTAAAGCTTGACAGATTTGTCAAAACACTAAGCCTAACTTTAAAGTTAAGTCCCCAACCACCAAAAAACCTAACCTCGAAAGGAAAAACAAGTTTACAGCTTTTTATTAGAGATTAAAATAAAGATTAATAATAACCAAAAAAAAAACTAACTTTCAGACCCTACTTATTGCCGACTCTCAAATAAACCAACAAAATCATTCACAACAGAATCAAGATTGAGGTTTTTGAAATCAACATTTGCATGAGTAGTGTTGTTTTATTTATCTTTGGGAAGAAAAAAACCAGAAATTGGAAGGACATGAAAAAGTACCTGTGTTACATGGGCTCTCAGCTTTAATCTGGGCACTCAAGCAAATCCCCATGATTTGAGACCGAATCAAAATCACAGACTAGAAATCAAAAAGGTATAAACTTTTCTAGCAACGGAAACTGGAAAATTGAGATAGACATTTTGAGGATAAAAGAGCTAAATGTTTTTGCTGAATAAAATAAACTAGCAAATGAAAAAGGAACTAAATTTCTCTGTCAACAAAGAAATAGAGACGAGAGAGAGAGAGAGGGGAGTTTCTATCGGACACTTTGCAATTTTGTTGCAAGTAGCTGAGAGGTGGCATTGATGGCGAACCGGTCCCGCCTTTAAATCCAATCTCTTTGTTTTTTATTTTTTGAAATATTTTCATTTTAATTCCGTGTCAATTTTGTTTTTACAGTGGAAGAAGAAGCATTGTACAAGATATATAAATATATCTGTTTTAAATACTATGAGGTTTAACAATTAATATGCGTCTTTTGTTAAGATAAGGTTTAACATGATTATTTTTGTTGTAAAAGTGTTAAAAAGAACCTAACATTACTAGACATGTTTATTTTTGTTGTAAATGTGTTAAAACGAACCATACTTGACGTCTTTGACCAAACACTAGATGATTTAAAACAGTATAGAAAATAATATTTACGGTTGTTTCTATTGAAAAATAATATAACCCAGTAAAAAATACTTCATCTGTTCTCGAAAGATTGATTTTTAGGCTTTTTCTTGTTTTTGAAAGATTGATTTTCTACACTTTACTTTATGCTTTTACGTTTTACCAAGTGATCAAATAGTTTTTAATCAATTAGAAAGAGAAAATTAGTGTGAGATAGGTAATAAAATTATTGGAAAACGAAAAAGTAAGTCAAAAAGTAAAAATAAATAATTAGTTAACATATTTATTTATTGTGTCTTAAAATGTGTGAAAAATCCAAAACATCAATCTTTCGAGAACAGAGGGAGTATATTGTTTAAATAGCTATCAAATATAAAAACGGTATTAAATAATTCATACTACTTTTATATGTGCATATACTCTTTTACCTATAAAAAATATTTTCAGTATCGTTCACCAGGTTTATCTACTATTTTTTTACAACTTTTTACCAACAAGTTCATAGTAATTTCAACCTTTTAGATCTCTGTATTTCAATCTAATTGACATAAAATCAAAATTACATCCTTTTTTACTCATTTGTCTTCTCTTTTGGACATTTTTTTCTACTTTTGTTATGGAGCACGAATAGATATAAATAATATAGTAAGCCACTAAAAACAAGAACAAGAAAAGTAAATCGCGTTGACGATAAAGAAGGACTAAAACGTTTTTAGTCGTCGATATTCCAATGTAGGCCTGGGATTAAAACCCGAACCCGACATACCCGACCCGAAAATATCCTACCCGAATCCGAACCCGAAATTTTCAAATACCCGAATGGATCTTAAACATAATTGAAATGGGTAACGGTTCGGGTCGGGTTTTACCCGTTACCCGAATGCACAACCCGAAAACCCGATAAGAAAAACGTGTTTTTTATTTTATCGGGGGTTTTAATCATTTTTTGGGGGTTTTTGGAAAAAAATTGTATAAAAATGACTAAAACATAGTAAATCCAAAAAAAATTAGGGTAAATCTAAAAAATATTATATTTTTTTTAGTATTTAGGGTAAAAATTACCTTAATGGGTCCTATTTTAAAACTCAAACCCGACCCGAACCTGAAGCTACCCTACCCGAACCCGACCCGAAATATTCAAATACCCTAATGGGTTCTAAACACCTAAACCCGAACTACCCAAAACCCGAAATACCCGACCCGACCCTACCCACTTACCCGAAATCCCAGGCCTATTCCAATGTATGATTGGCTCATGTCGGCTTGGTTGGTTTTTTCCAAGTTTTACATGCCATTATCAAATTTCTTCTGTTCTTTTTATAACTGACGTTTATTTGTTTGTTATGTCATTTTTTTCAATCGGATCGCAAACTGTGTTATTACGTTTGTATCATTTGGATAATATTTCTGGTCTCTAGAATCATGATATCCTACTAATATCTAAACACGCTAGGCACCTGAAAAGTAAAATGAAAAGCAATTTTTTTTTTCTTGGCAAATTTTACGTGACATTAAACTAAAAACACTTTTACGTGCCATACTATTTGTCTATTCGACATGTACCAACCAATATAGACAATAGACATCTTTTATTAACATTGTTAGCTAAAGTTGAAACATTATAAATGACGCTAAATATCCAGGTTTATGTCATATTGGCTATACAAAACTATTTTTTTCCATTTTAAAAGAATTTATAATGCTATGAAACGGCTGATTAACTTAGAAAATAACTAGTCATCTTTCTACTATTGGCACGAGACTTGATTTCTACGAAAATTTGTTTTTTTTTTTGAACTTTCTAGTTGAAAATTTGGTTGACAAACATTAGTTTAGCCATTTCTGATTATTGTTGTCGATCCAAACTCTTTGTCCGGATTCGAACGAACCGTGACGAAAGAAGAAAAGGACACGAGCAAATGAGGAATATAGACTTATGATTCGTTGACCATATCTTATGACATGATAAATTTTAAATTAAATGCCAACCACAAAATCCGTGCATTTTGTTTTTTATAAAATGAGATTTATATCTCCATAAGTAAAAAGTTTTCCCGATGGAAATGTCAAATCATTTTCTGTCCGATTGTAATCACTTCCAGTTTACAGAAAAAACTATATAAATCATTAATTCTTCAATATTATTCGAAATGTTTATCTGCACACAACCTTCTTATTGTTAGGTTGGTAATTAATTTCTCTACGAAGAAGATAATACAAAACATTTATGAAGTCATATGTACAAAGTCAATTTGCAAAACGGGCTCGTGGTTAGTGGGCTACTAATATATTGACTCAATTATTAGTATTATAAAGATACTAAATAATATAATAGTATATGTGTATATGATTCGCCAAAAAGAGTCAAATAATGCCCGTGACAGTATCTAGTTAAGTAGCTATCCAACCGAACGCATCCATGTTTCTTGTCAGTCGTCACATTGCAAAACAGTAAAAGATCTACTTTGTTTACACATTTGCTTTAGTATCTAATTAATATATTATTATACTTTAATTTGGGAAAACGTATTAATTCCTTCTCCAAAAGCTTCAGATTCTTCTAGAAACACCTTTGCTCGTATTATTTAGCCACAAAATAAAAGTTTAACATTTAATTCACCACCAAATAAAAGTTAAATGCTCATTTCAACACGAAATGAAAGTTAAACTAAAATTTCACCTAAATTCGCTTAATTTCGGTTTACTACAGACCAAATTTCTATTAACCAAACTAACAAAAATCTAAATCGTATAATCACCCGATTACGAAACAATAAACCGAAATCAATCCTATTAAAAAACCAAACCCGATTTTGACCCGAAACTAAAAAACGTTTTGTTTTTTTTTCGTCGAACATACTTTTGTATTAAAAGTGGAATAAACTTCTAAGGATTACAACATGAACAAGAGACGACACGGGTAAACATCCGTCCGAGAACAAGAGCCGACACGGTAACAAATCCGTCCAGGAGCGGAGCCCAAACATGGGGAGCATTCGATAAGATAAAAGAAACTAAACGGGACTAAACCCTTACACAACAATAAAACCATAAGAACAAGCTTTGGGGAGAACTAATCCTATCACCTTCTCTTTAATGTAGGGATCTTAGAGAGCCAGAAACTTGTAGAAACCACAACAAACCACAAATTAAACGGCCACAACCTTTGGACCTTAGTCCTCAATTGCTAATGAGTCGACTTCGAAAATTTAAAACTTTGAACATCCTTTAGACGGCTAAACGGAATAGCTTCACCGTAAACTATGGAAACTCCGTCGATTGATAGCGTGAGCCGAATCAGTCGAACTAAACCGCTTATAATCGGTAAGAGGGAACAAGAGCAGAATAGATCTCGCCCAAATCTAGTGCAAATATCGAGTGGGGGAGACCTAGAAAGGCCGCTCAAAACCGATTCACCGCCACCACTTGAAAGAACGTGACCGGTATAGGGCGATTAAGAGCCAATGAAACCACCTGAAACAATGAAAAGAAGGAACAACAACCAATACAAGAACCCAAACCCAAAGATAAGAACACGAAAGAGGAGAGACCCACAAACTCAATAATTCTCAAAAAAGTTAAGATCTAGATCTAGAAATTGAACCACCAAAGAACAAAAAGCTTGAGGATCTCAGATCTAAAACCGATTAAAAGAAAAAACATTGAAAAGAGAAAACGGAAGCACTCCCCTCCGACGTTATGGAAGCCGCCAGACAGAGTGAAGAAAACCCGATCAGAGGCTTAGAGAGAGGGAAGAGAGAAGGAGGAGAGAGAAGTAAAACCATTTTGTTTATACCACCCAAAATCAGAAAATCCCCAATTCATAAAAACAAAATCGTGAAGAACACTAAGGGTTTTGTCTTCAAGCAAAAAATTTGAAATTGACTCTTCCCAAAAGTTCTGAGATCGGAATCAATGACGGTTAAGGGTTTGTTGAAGATCAAAAGGAACAAAAGAATCATCTTCTTCTTCTTCATCGAAGTTTCAAGTGGTTAAGGATTGGAGTAACTGGTCATTGAAGAAATCGATGGTCATGACTCTGTATGGTTTCATTCCTCTGATCAACATCAGAATGAATTTCGATCCAAAACCTCACATTTTCCAATTCTTAACTCCGGTTTAATCCTCCAATTGTTCGTCGTTGAAATTTTGCTATGTTTTTAGTGCTTTTACTTTCCCCAAATTTGATCTGGTGTTTTCGATTTGTTTTTGAACCTATAAGTCTTAAGTTTATCTTTAATTTGCAAATCTTCTCTGAAACAATCGAATCAATAAAACAACAAATTGAATAAAGGTTTAAATTTTGTGTTCTTCATTAATTGATTTGAATATCTTGAATCAGTTTCACAACTTGTGATATATGAGGTCGTTCTTGATGCTTAATAGCAACACAAACCAATCCAATTTGCAACATGTCGACCATTTCTTCATCGAAACAACCCGATTGACTCAAAATCTCCATATCGAAAACTTCACCGGTCTTTTCTTCCCTCACCACCGGGTTACGAATTCGGTTCACTAACCGATTTACTTGGTTGACGATCCAATTATTGAATAAACCGATAAAACCTAAAATTAGGGGGAATGAGGCGTTAAACTTTCATTTTTGGCTAAATAATACGAGCAAAAAAATTTGGGTTTATCTAGGAGGATATGAAACTTTAAGAGGAGAATTATTACATTTTCCCCTTTAATTTCCATAAAAGTCTCGTGCAAACGTATTACTTATACGAAACTTATATGAGAACCCAAACCAAGACATGATCTACCTAAAGTAATTAACGAAGCAAAGAAAAATAACACCACTAGTTCATGTTTTGTAAAGTTTGGTTACGATCCTGGCTCGTCTTCCAAAACCCATTACATTTAACCAGACCAATATGTAAACCATGATCTATTTACTTTAAGTTTTGTGATTAAAATCTATAATATATATGAAGAAAAAGCTCATATGAAGGAAACATTAGGATCTCATTTTCACTATCTGTATAAAGAGAGAAATCTTGACTTTAAAGACTAAGAGAAAAATTTTGGCAAAAATCTGCCGAAATTTTATCATGATAGAGAAAAGGATGGAAGAGATCTTTTTGGATTTTTGAGGAGGAGATCTCGTGGAGGAAATAGAGGAAGTTGAGATGTCGTGAGATGAGATGAAGCCATATGAGATTCGTCCTTAAGTAGGATAACTACCGCTGTAGCCTAATGAGGAGGGGATGCATAAATGTCATGTTCCAGGAGATGAGAGAAACGGAAGGCAAACAAAATTAGATCGGAATGAAACTTCTAGGATAAGTTCTCCACTCTCTGATTTAACAATCAGTGAAACCGATTTGTCCATCAGATCAATATTATGAATGATATAGTTTTTTTTTAGAAACATTCTCGTGAAATATCAAATCTGCGAATAGTCCACTTTAAAACCTCTCTTGACTTAACCTTACCAAGTAACAGAAGGATTAAATGATAAAGCCAAACTTAAGATTTCCCTAATGAATCTGAAGGTAAGGAGATCAAGGAGGTATAAGGTGATTGATAAGATAGAATCTCACCTCGGAGAATCCCAGATCTATGATGATGAAATGATGATGATGATGATGATAGAGAATAGAGAGAAAAAGTAGAGGATAAGTCAAGAAAATACTATGATTAATTATTCTCCAAGTAGCCAAAATGCATTTACATAGTGCTAGCTGTCATAATACTAACCGACAGTACAAAACTAACTTAAAATGTTATTAAACCAAAGCAACATTATTAAACAAAAGTATCGTAATTAAACCAGATAATTGGATATGTGATCCTATCACAATACCCCCTTGTTGGGAACATCCTTTTCCTCAAGGATTAAAAGAAAGGTATTTGTTGATGATGTCTTGATAGAACTCCCATGTCGCTTTCTCAATGGGTTCCCCTTTCCACTGGACCAGGATCTTGGTAACAGCCTTATTATAGTGCTTAACCATTTTCTTCTCAAGTATTAGCTCAAGTTCTTTAGCAGTACCAACACCAGCAAGGTATTGAGGTAAGATAGTAGGAGTTATGGAGGGTTAGGACATAGTTTGAGTTGACTCATATGAAAGACATTGTGTATAGCACAACATGAAGATCAAGCTTGTATCCAACATAATCAACCTTTTCATGGACACGAAATAGACCATAAAAGCGAGGGGAGAGCTTATGTGGTACCTTCTTAGTCTTCAAGGAGTGTTGTCGGTATGGTTGAAGCTTGAGGTAGACAAAATCATCAACAAGAAAGCTCCTAGAGGATCTATGGGAATTGACTTGTTGTTACATTTTGTTTTGTGCACGTAGGAGATGAAACTTTAGTAGATTAATGATCTCTTCTCTTTTCTGCAAACTTCTGTCTACCACAGTAGAAGAACTCTTACCAGGCAAAAAAGGCAGATGGGTGGGAGGTGGCTGGCCATAGACAATTTCAAAGGGAGTACAGCAGATGCCAGTGTCATACGTCGTATTATACCACCATTCAATCTGGGGAAGCCATTTACTCCAAGTATGAGGGGCATCAGATGTCATACAACGAAGATAAGTTTCAAGGTTTTTATTGGTGACCTCTGTCTGACCATCTGTTTGAGGATGATAAAAGGTAGAGAATTTCATAGTTACACCATGTACACGAAACATTTGTTTCCAAACATCACTGAGGAAAGTAGGGTCTCTATCACTAGGGATATCAAGGGGCATACCATGAAAACAGAACACCTTATCCATAAAAAGTTGAGCCACTTCAATTGCAGTGTAAGGATGAGAGAGAGCTAAGAAGTGAGCGTGTTTGTTGAGTTTATCCACCACTACCAAGATACAATGTTTACCTCATGAATTTAGTTACTTAAGAAAATATAGGGTAAATTCGCCAGTTTGAGCAAACTGCGAATTAGGCCAAAATGGATAATTAGGAATGGACACCTATTTAAAGGCCCGCGAGGTAAATGGACCGTCTATAAAAATAAAAAGGAAACCCTAGAAAAGGAAGAAGGAATCGCTGACTTAAGGAGAAAAAAGGAGATGAGCTGGCTTGGCCCATGAAGTAAGGAGGTGGAGAATAATAAGAAAAGTGAATATTCTCGTACGATATTCGGTGTAGTATATGTAGTCAACAAGGAGACCTAATTATTCTACACACCAAAAATCATTCTCACTCTAGAGCCAAAGATAAACGCTTAGAAGGAAGATAATTTGAAGAGCTTGAGAAGGAACTCAGCGTCCCCACGTCTTTATGAGAGCGGTTCAAAGCCAAGGTAATGCACGATTTGTACTTAATATATTCATTTTCTTCTTTTCTCCATTATAGTTTTCATGTAGTAGTTTAGTAGTATTGGTTAAGGATAGAGTAGAGATAGGTCGAGAGAAACTCGGCATGGTTGAAGAACCAAGCGAGGGCTCAAACCATTGTGTTGTACATGGTACGATGGAACGGATGATGATTCATGCATCGGTGGTACGATGACAGACATGGATCCGTACGTACACAGTACGATAGAACAAATGATTATTCGTACATTCGTGGTGCAATGATGGATGTGATTCGTACGTATACGGTACGATGAAACGGACGATGGTCTGGTACATAAAGTGTTCATGTATTAAGTATACTGGTATGGCCTCGAGGTTACCTCAATATAAAGATCTGGAGATGCTATCAGTATGACCTCAGGGTTGCCTCGATACATCTTGTTTAAGGTCAAGACAGGCAGTGTAGGCACAAAGATTGTATCAATGCTAACCTAGAAAGCAATTGTCTATGGATTGGAAGGTCTTAATGAGAGATCAATACGAACTTAATCCAAAAACAGAAACAAGGTTGTAAAGATAAGCTTAAGCTTAGCCATTGGCGCAATGACAGAGCATCCAGTTAGATAATAAAGATTCAGCTAAGGACTCGAAGGTGTTCATGGTATATGGTCTAGACATAAACTTGATCTATGATCACGTTTGCTATGGATTGAATACACGTTCCCAAGGCACGAACGTAAGACTTCAACCATTAGCTCGAGAAAACTTGTCTTGACTAAGGCTAAGAAGGCAAGAGTGACTCGTTTGGTGAGTTCAAGGATGGCTATGAGTTATATGGGCAGTTCATGGTTAGATCTCAATTCATTTTCATATTGTTATGATTGTTTAGGAAGTTTAGAAATAAAGGTTTAGTGTCATTTTTGAATAGAGTTTTGCATGGGCGTAGCTATACCCTTTCCAAAGAGCTACCATGAACCAAGTTTTTGATCCGATTGTGGTCACTGGTAAGACTAAGTTAACTAATCGAGTGAGGATTGTCTAAGTTAACGTATGCTTTATCATAGGTTCTGCTACACAGAAACTACGCTGTCGCAAGGTAGAATGAGAATTGACCCACATAACTCTGTGGTTATCTTTGGGGACTCATTGTATGATTAGGTATGACCAAAATAAGAACTTTGAATCGAAAGAAATATCATTACCTGATGGTTCGCTTGTTTGCCAGGTTAAACGTACCATTTGAGTAAGTTTCTACCCAAATAGGATTGGGCCAAGAAAAATAAATGTTGCTCGATCAATCCTTAGTCAACCCGACAATAGGTTTATTGGTAAGATCAGTTTGAGGAGTGCTTGAGAGGTTCTAACAAAATTTTACTTTGTCTTATACGATATGGGGTTTAGAGGAAGAATATGTACTCAGTACAATTAAGTATTTGAGTCTTCCACAATTAACGGTTAATCTTATGTGTGTATTTTCGCAGAGACGGCTACTGTATGACCATAAATGTTGTCATGGGTAACGTATTGGGATAGCCATACTTACCTGGGGCCGATAATACGAGGCAAAGGTATTGTGTAAAATGCTTCAACTAATGTTTGAGAACATAGTGGTATTAAAGACTAGGTTAATATGAAAGTAGAAATGTTGCTTGTGAACCGTATAAATGAGTCTAGAGTAGAATGGATGTTAAAATATTAGGATAGTCGGTTCACAAGGCCACTATAATTATATGATTACATAGGGGCGTATATATGGGCATACGTTTCGACTTATTTGTGTTTGGCCTGAAAAAGTGGCACAAGCACTTAACTTAACCCGAGTGTCTTCCTAGATGACTAAGTGAAGTGATATTCTGCCAACGGGCCAAATGATGGTAATCTCGTGGAGATTCCTGATGGGTAAAATGTGTTGTTTAACCAGATGACAGGAATGTTCCTGGTTACTCGGTAGAACTAAGAGTTGCTTAGGACGGATGGTTAAATTTAAAGTAATGAAGGAATAAATGTGAAAGTCACTTGTGAAGTGACAATACGCATAGTGATAGGAGTACTATGTGGAAGTTATGATGGTTATGGGTAGATTATGATGTGTTAAGTCTTGGAACAAAAAATAGCGTTTTAATGAGTATTCAATACTCACTCCTTACCAATGTGGCACGAAAAGTGACTAAGGAGGTGGATCACATGATGGCAAGGATGGAGCAGTGGGCAATGTGAAGACTTTCCCAAGGCAGTGTAGTATAAAGTCTAAAATCATTGTAATTTACCAAACAATGTAAGAAGTTTTTAAGAGCAATGAAATGATACATAAAGTTGACTAATATCTTTTGTTGACTTCTAGTCAATTTGGTATCAGAGCTCGATAGTTACTCTAGTTCCGACCTGGAAAACGACTTAAAAGATTTCTGAGGACTACTTGGGAAATGATTCACGCCTGCCACTGCTTTTGCCAGCTGGTCCACCTCGGTTATCTTTTATAGATGACTACTAGTAGAAGAAACACAGTACCAGTAGTGGAGCCAGTCAATCCCTATGCAAATGCGGAGGATGCGCATCCGGTCCTGCCTGAGGCACTAGAACAACATCAGGTAAAGCCAGCGATTCCAGATGAACCGGCCCCGAAAGCTCCTCATGTCACAAAAGGAGAAATCAATGCTGCACTACTGCATGGGCTATTGAACATCCGGACCCTGCTTGGTACAATGCTACAACAACAAGCCCCGAGAAACCCAGCTGGCCCTGGGGCTCGCAAACCAGCAAGGCCCTCCGGTGGTGGAAGTACCACATATAGTGAATGTTTCTTCGACAGTAAGCGTGCCCCCGGTTGTAATTAAATGTGTCTCTAATGGAACAAGTGCCAACCTATTGGAAGATCTTGATAGTCATGAGGGACATGGACACGGGTACTTTTCTGGGAAAGGAAGCTAAATCGAGCGAATCTGATGCATGGCAAAAGCTGCTTAAAAGAAACTTTGAGTCAGCCAGGTTCCCAAGGGAATACAAAAGGACCCTGATGTAAATTACTTGAAAAAGGATGCCCATTATGGTGGAAAGGCGTGACCCAAGGGTGGGACAATGCACAATGAACATGGGAAACCTTTCGAGAGGAATTTGTGAAGAAGTACTTTCTGCATGAAATAATCGATCGCCTGGAACGAGAATTTCTGGAGCTTAAGCAAAAGAACTGTACCGTAAGGGAATACGAGACGGAGTTCAACTGCCTCAGATGGTTTGCAGGTAGTCTAACCATAGTACAACTCATGAAAAGTTCCTTCGCATGTTGAAGGTGGAAATCATGACCCAATTAGAGGTTTTGAGTTTTCATTCCATAACCTATCTGGTAGAGAAGGCCGCAATAGTAGAAATAAGACTTGAAGAAGAAAGAAAACAACATTGGAGCACAACTCGCAGTAAGTAGTCAGAGAGTGGGAAACGTAAGGCTGATGATAAACAAACCTACCGCTCTCCCCCGTGTCCTAAATATGGGAAGCTCCATCGTGGAGAATATTTAGGGCCAAATCGTTGCCCTCGTTATGGGCAACAAGGTCATACTGTCACCACCTTCCCAAACCCTCCAACCCAGGGTATCATGTGTTTCCGATGTGGGAAGTTGGGGCATATGACCAGGGACTGCCAAGAAGAAGCTACCAAGTAGAGAGGGAATCAAGATAGTCAGAGACCCTTCCCACCCCCACCCAAGCGTCAAGAAGTGTACCCCCGGGTCCATGTGCTAGGCGAGCACAGAGAACCCAAGGAGTAAAAGCTAGCTTACCTAGAGACCACCACCTTATCATAAGGACCACATTCACATCATTTCCAATTCCTTTGCTTCAAACTTCTGTCTCAATTTTAGTTTCAGATTTCTTTTTTTTCTTTTTTTTTCATACTATGTATTTTCTTTTAGTGATGGGATAATTCTCTTTCAATAAACGGTGTTTTGGTCCAATTCGCCTTCTTTTCCTTAAAAACCCATATGGCTGGTTGGTTCTATACCTACACTATTTCACCACTCCTTCTCTTTATCAACCAACCTCAGAAGACAACTAGGAAGGAAGCATAGAAAGGTAAAAAATCTTAGATCCGAGGGCGGATCCATTTCAAGGGGGGAGAAATTGTAGTATCCCATGTTCATGGATGAGCCTCATTTAGTTACTTAGGAAAATATTGGGTAAATTTGGCAGTTTGAGTCAACTGCGAATTAGGTAAAAATGGATAATTAGGGATGAAAACATTTTTAAAAGACAGCGAAAGATAAATGGACCATCCATAAAATAAAAAGGAAACCCTAGAAAAGGAAGGAGGAATCACCGACTTAAGGAGAAAGAAGGAGATGAGTGGGCTTAGCCAATGAAGTAAAGAGGTAGAGAAAAATAAAGAAAATGAATATTCTCCTAGGCTTTCGGTGTAGTATATATAGTGAACAAGGAGTGCTCATTATTCTACACACCAAAAACCATTCTCTCTCTAGAGACAAAGATAAACGCTTAGGAGGAAGAGAATAGAAAGAGCTTGAGAAGGATCTTAGTGACCAACGTCCCTAGGAGATCAGTTCAAAGCCAAGGTAAGGCACAATGCGTAGTTAATATATTCCTATTCTTCTTTTCTCTATTATAGTTTTCATGTATTAGTTTGGTAATATGGGTTAAGGATAAAGTAGAGATAGGTCGAGAGAAACTCAGCGTGGTTGGGAGAACCGACCGAAGGCTTGAACCATTGTGACCGTGGTACGATGACGGACATGGGTGCATACGTACACGGAATGATGATGGACAGGGGTCCGTATGTACACAATACAATGGAATGGATGATGATTTGTACGTCTGTGGTGCGATGACATATGTAATCTATATATACGCAGTACGATGGAACGGCCGATGGTCCGATACGTGAAATGTTCATGTATTAAGTATAATGGTTGCTTCAATATAAATATCTCGAGATGCTATCGGTATGTCCTCGGGGTTGCCTCAATACATGTTGTCTAAGGTCAAGACGGGCAGTGTAGGCGTGTAGATTATATTAATGCTAACCTAGAAAGTAGCTATCCACGGATTAAAAAGTTTTGATCATAGATCAATACGATCTCAATCCAAAAACAGCACAAGACCGTAAGGATAAGCTTAAGCTTAACCATAGGCGCATTGACAGAGCATCTGGTTGGATCATGGAGATTCAGGTAAAGGCTCGAAGGTGTTTATGGTATATGGTCTAGACATAGACTTGATCTATAATCACGTTGGCTATGGACGTGGGACATCAACCATTTGCTCGAGGAAACTTGTTTTGGCTAAGGCTAAGGCAAGAGTGACTCATTGTTTGGTGAGTTGAAGGATGGCTATGAGTTGTATTAGCGGCTCATGGTTAGATCTCAATTCACATTCATATTGTTAGGATTGTTTATGAAGTTAAAAAATGATGGTATAGTGTCATTTCCGAATAGAGTCTTGCATGGGCGTAGCTATTACCTTTCCAGAGAGCTACCATAAACCAAGTGGTTGATCCGATTGCGATCACTGGTAAGTGGCTTTATCGATCATCATTAAATCATAGAAATAGAGCTATGGTAAGATAAACGATTGAGTGAGGATTGTCTAAGTTGAGGTATGCTTATTCATTGGTTATGCTACGCAGAAATTATACTTGTGCAAGGTAGAATGAGAATTGACCCACATAACTTTGCGCTTATCTTTGGGGACTCATTGTATGATTAGGTATGACCAAAATAAGTACTTTGATCGAAAGAAATATAAGTAGCCGCTGGTTTGATTGTCTGTCGGGTTAAATGTACCATTAAGGTAAGTTTCTACGAAGATAGAATTGGGCAGAGCAGATGTAAATGTTGCTCGATCAATCCTTAGTCAACCCAACAATAGGTCTATTGGTAAGATCAGTTTGAGAAGCGGTCGAGAGGTTCAAGCAAACTCTTATTGAGTCTTATACGATCTGGAGTTTAGAGGAAGAATATATACTAATTACAATTTGGTATATGAGTCTTCCATAATTAACGGTTAATATTATGTGTGTATTTCTACTGAGACGGCTACCGTATGGTCATAAATGTTGTCTTGGATAACGTATTGGTATAGCCATGCTTACCTAGGACCGACCATACGGGACAAATGTATTGTATGAAATGCTTTGACTATTGTTTGAGAACAGAGAGGTATTAAAGACTAGGTTAATATGGAAATAGAAATGTTGCTTGTGAACCGTAGGAATAAGTCTAGAGTAAAATGCATGTTCAAACTTTAGGATAGTCGGTTCACAAGGCCACCATAATTATATAATTGCATAGGGGCGTATGTATGGGCATACGTTCCAACTTGTTTGTGTTTGGCATGAAAAAGTTGCACAAAGACCTAACTTGACCCGATTGTCTTGTTTGATGACTAAGTGAAGTGATATTCCGTTGGCGGGCCGAATGACATTAATATCATGGAGATTGCTGATGGGTAAAATGTGTTATTTAACCAGTTGATAGGAATGTTCCTGGTTACTCGGTAGAACTAAGCGTTGCTTAGGACGGATGGTTAAATTTAAATTAATGAAGGGATAAATGTGAAAGTCACATGTGAAGTGACAGGACGCATAGTGCTGGGGTACTATGTGGAAGTTATGATGGTTACATGTAGATTAGGAAGTGTTAAGTCATGGAACAGAGAAGATTATTCAATACTCACCTCTTACCAAAGTGGCAGGAAAAATGACCAAGGAGGTGAATCACAAGGTGGCTAGGATGGAGCAACGCACAATGGTGAAGACCTTCCTAAGGCAGTGTAGTATATATTCTAAAAACGTTGTAATTTACCAAAAAATATAAGAAGTTTTTAAGAGTAATGAAATGATACATAAAGTTGACTAATATTTGTCGTTGACTTCTAGTCAATGGAATATGTGTTACATGGCAACCCTTCAATAAATTCCATGTTGATGGATCCCACACACATTGGGAATTGGTCAAGGTTGGAGAATAACTAGTTTAGCAACAAGATCATTCTTGTTCCGTTGGCAAGTAGAGTAGTTTCTTATATAATCTTGCTAATAAAATAGAGATTTGATGCATTGAAGAGTAGCATCTCTACCTGAGTGACCACCCAATCGAGAATCATGCAACCATTTGAAAATATGTAGCTTCACTTCTGAATCATTACCGACAACCAACTTCCCTTTACGCCTTAGTTCATTATTGGTATAGGAATAGAAAGGGTTAGATGACGGGTTAAGTTGCAGTCCAAAAATGACCTTGGGAAGGTGTTGGTCTTTTTGCAAGAGCAACTTCAAGGGGTCATAGAACCCATGGTGATCTTGGGAAAGAGTAATATGAATAATTTGAGATCATGTAACTCTGGAAAGAGCATCAGCAGCATGGTTTTCTTTTCTCTCCTTGGACTGTTTTTTAAAAGAGTAACCCTTCAGTTTAGAAAGTCACATTTGTTGGAACAGTGTATGTACCTTTTGCTCAATAAGGAACTTGAGGCTTTTCTGATCAGTGTTAATAATAAAGGGCGATGCCAAATAAGAATTCCAAGTCGGAACATCATGAATCACATCTAGCAACTCTTTTTTATAAACAGAAAGGGACTGATGGCGAGGACCCAAGACACGACTTTTGTAACAAATTGGGTGGTTGTTGTACATCAGAACTCCACTAATAGCAGTACTAGACGCATCTGTCTTAACCACAAAGGTCTTGTTAAAATCAGGGAGAGCCAGAAATTTGTGTAGTAGATAGAGCAAATTCATGTTTAAGAAAGCAGCATCATCAACTTTCTCATTCCAAGCAAATCAATCTCTTTTAAGCATGTTGGTCAGGGGCCTAGCAAGGACACTGTAGCCTTTGATAAATCTCTTATAGTAATTAGCCAATCCCAAGAAGCTTTAAAGCTGTTTCCGAGACACCGAAATGAGCCAATCAACAATGGCTTTAACCTTGCTAGGGTCTGTATTAACACCTTGAGCAACAATAAAGTGGATGAGGTATTCAATGATAGTAGCCCCAAAAGTACACTTAGAATCCTTGAGGTATAGTTACTGATGACGAAGGATAGAAAAGACAGTTTCCAAGTATTGTAGGTGATCCTCCCAGCTTTAACTGTAAACCACGACATCATCGAAAAACACTAAGACAAACTTTCTTGCAATATCCTGAAACACATGGTTCATGAGTCCTTGAAAGGTGCAAGGGGCATTTGTGAGTCCAAAAGGCATCACAAGGTATTCATAATGTATGCATGAGTCTTGAAAGCAGTTTTGTAGACATCAGTTGACGACATTCTCAATTGGTGAAACCCATCATGCAAGTCTAGGTTAGAGAAGAACTTAGCATTCCCTAATTAATCCAGTAAGTCCTCCAATAAGGGAATATGGTACATATCCTTAATAATCTGCTTGTTGAGACCTTTGTAATCTACACAAAACACCAAGAACCATCTTTTTCTCAACTAGAACAATAGGAGAATCGTAGGGACTAGAGCTACCTTTTATAATACCTTGAGTCAACATATCCTAAACCATCTTATCAACCCCATATTTTTGCAAAGAGGAGTACCTGTAAAGACGAAGAGTAACAGGGTTGGCTCCAACCTCCAACTGTATTTGGTGATCAAATCCTTCTTGGAAAGGTGGGAGATTGAAGGTTCTTCAAATAAATCAGAATACTGTTGTAGCAGAGATTGTAATGATGGATCATTAGATGCATCAACTCTTGTAGCAAAGAGATAGGAAAACATAGCCTCGGGCAAGATGGGTTGGAAGTCTATGTTAATAGTAATCTCTTAGACTTGTATTAAAGCAATATGTGGTTGTTATAACATCAACTTGTTCAAATTATTCTCTTTAATCGCCGTACAACCTGTTTTAGTCATACCTCTGAGAAGATGCTTTACTCTTCCAAGAGTAAACTCTATCCTGAGCTGAGAGAAATCCCACAAGATGGGGCCAAGAGTAATGGGCCATTGAACTCATAAGACCAAATCACAACAGTTTAATGATAAGGTCTGAATTTTAGTGTTAAGGACATAGCCCTGCATAGTCCAAATGAAATCACTGCATTTGTAACTAGTGATCATACTAGATGTAGCAATTGACATCGGTTTGGTCTTCTCCAAGATGCAACTATCGTCCTTTGCCACCTGAAGGTCAAGGAAGTTATGAGTGCTTCCAGGATCAATCAGGACGTATAACTTCTTCTTCCCATAATAACCAACCATTCTCATACAATTGAAAGTGGCAGAATCTCATAAGGCATTGAGAGAGATGGTTAATGGTTTCTTTAACAGATTATTACAAGTTTCATTAACTACACGAGTAACCAACTCTTCCTCATCATATGACTCATCCTCTTCACCATCCATGATATAAAATGGAGATAGTTTATGTTTGAGATGATGACTAGGTGAATATGGCTCCTCACAATACATACACAATTTTTTCCCTTTCATCTCGTGCATCTCTTGGTAAGCGTATCACCTGAAAGGTTTATCAGGGGGTGATTTGGGAATGAAATTTGGATTGTAGGGTTGGTTCTTTGTAGTGTTTGGGGATGGGAGTAAGGGGGTAATGTTTGGGGTATTGTGTTTGGGCTTTTATAGTGGTGTTGGGAGGTTCGTTTTGTATTTGGAAATATGGGAGCTCGATGATGTATATGAGGAGCATGAGCAAGGTAACTCTCATGTAATCTCACATATCTAGCTGCCTCAGGGACCGTATTAACGTCAAATTGACGGATATGTAAAGCCAAATGAGGATTGAGGTTAGCTAATAATATGATTAGGGCTTGAGGTGCAGGTAAGGAAATGCGGGTCACAGCTCCTTCAAAATTTTCAAGATGTGTTTCCATAGTCATTACACTGCTTCATGTTCACCAACTCAGATAACAGATCATTAAACACCCCACCAAATTAAGACGAAATAACTACAATATACTCATGCAAGGAAAGGAAGTTTTCATATTTGTCAGCCATGAAGTTATGGTGTGAATTAAGAGCCTTTCCATCAAGATGGACACAGGCCAATCGAACTTTCAGCTCTGGTAGAGTACTATTCAACATAAAAAAAAAACTATTCACATCGGAAAATCCAATCTCACAGGTTTGTACCACTAAAGATGGGGAATATGATCTTAGTAAGCCAAAAAACCAACACGTGAGGTAACAGAGAGACCTCATATTTTACCTATTTTACTATCTATTTTAAAGCATTTACTAAGTATTTTAATAAGATTTTACACCAAAGAGGTAGTTTTTCCTCGTATTTGAAGTTTTAAAGTCTTAACAAGAAAAATCATTAAAAGGAGCAAAAAGAGCTTAAAGAGATGTTTTCTAAGCTACAAAAAGTTTAACAAGCCAAAGACTTAGTCCAAGCCAAAAATTTATCAAGATATCACATTTTTTAAAGTTGGACAACACTGAAGAGTCTGGAGTTTTGCTACAGATGGAAGATCAAATCAACTTGGATTCTTATGAGACTTGGCTACATTTCAAGGTCTATGATTCAGATTTCTAATGGAGTTGGAATTATCTTATTTGGAGTATGATCAAGAAAACACACTCGATTTACTGAAGACATGTCAAACTGCCTCGAAGATAAAGATGGTGCAGAATTGAGTCAAACACCGAATGGACCTATGATCGGTGCATGTGACCATTGATAGCCCAAGATGAAGCATTTTTAGGCCCATCATCAGCCTTTAAAGAGAAGGTCGGTTGGAGCAATGAAGATTTGGTTGTTTCGACCGAAAATACGTTTTTGCCCTAAGTTAAACCCTAGAAGACCCTAGACATATATATACTTGTTTTTAGCCTCTTTTTTAGGGTGTGCCAAAAATCATAAACACTTTTATTCATAGAGAGCAGCAACCACGCCTCATTTGGAAGAATTCATCATAGATCTTGTTTTAGGAGCTTTTGATGGATGATCTTGCTTTGTACTTCGCTATAGAAACAATCTTCTTATTCTTACTCTTTTAATAAAGTTTATTATCATGAATTCATATTATCATTTCTGTTTTCCGTGCACCATGTTTGAATAATTCATTTGTTATGTTTTAGGTTTTCAATGAGTTTCATAATTCGATAATTGATTGATGATTGTTTAGGATATCAATAGAATCTTCATCTTCACGTACACTCAATGCATAATTGCTTTACCACACATTTAGCAATTTGATAATAGGTTAATATAGATTCCAAAATCTTTTGTATTGCCTGAACTAGTATTTGATGAGCCAAGCGTCTTAACTATTTGAAAGGTTAGTTAAGGAGTTCGGTAAACAATATCATAACTTGAACTTTTATTGCATGTTTTCGCCTTGTAATAACTATCGAAATTTGAGTCTATTAGGGTGAATGAACATAGTGGTCGGAGTCACGAAAGTGAAAAGACTATACTTTCGTGTTATGATTTCTAGATGGTTCGGAATAATTTAAACCCCTAGATTAAATCAATCATTGCATGATTTTCTGCGATTTACTAAGTCCTAACGCTTTTCTTTTATTGATTTTAGTTTCATTTAATATTGCATCCGTGTTATTTCACAATCACACAAACGACCAAACTATATTTTGTTCTAGCTTTATTTTGATCATTACAATTCGTAGTGTGGTTAACAAGTCATCGTGGATTCGATCATTTATCTATACTAATTGTGATTGTTGTGCACTTGCAGGAAGTTGGTTAAGAAATTCCCTAATGAATCCGAAGTTAAAGAGATCAAGGAGCTAGAAGGTGATTGATAAGAAAGAATCGCACCTCGAACGAGATCTATGATGATGATATAGAATAGAGAGAAATAGTAGAGGCTAAGTCAACAAAATACTATGATTAATTATTTTCCAAATAGCCAAAAGGCCTTTAAATAGTACCAGTCATCATTGTACAAACCAACAGTACAAAACTAACTTAAAATGTTATTAAACTGAAGCAACATTATTAAACCAAAGTATCGTAATTAAACCAGATAATTGGATATGTGATCATATCACAGACAATTAGGTTTACTTAACCCGGACCATTAAGGTTTTGGGAGTTAAAACACATATGTGCAATTGAAACTTCAACAGAAGTAGCTACGAATCTCATATTCTGGATCAAAAACCTATTCTGGAATCATGAGAGCGAGACTTTTCCAACGGTATATAGATAATCTCCTAACTCTTTCTGGTTCGACAGTAAAACGCATTCGAAGTAGATTGGTCGCATATACGATTATGCACGAGTACATCTTGGGAAAATAATAATATCTTTCAGTATACTCATGATGGATGAATCGTTTTCACTCACAGTTAGATCAACGAGGAGAGAATTTACCCTAAAAGTTTTATTCTGATGTGATTTGGTTTGTTTGCCGTTTTGTTTCTCCTTTTATAAAAACAAAACAAAATTTCCCTTGCGTCCTATTTAGGCTACGGTGGAAGCTTTTCCTCTTCGACGATGATTTTTGTGAAAATCTGGTATGGCTTTACAGTTACTACATATCTGACACCCTATTAATCTCACGACATCTCAACTTTCCTTTTTTTCTTCTATGAGATCTCTTCGTTACAAACACGAAAGATCTCTCTTTTCCATATTTGATAAGAATTTGTTTGACTGATTTTTTAATTAATTTTATAAGTTTCATATAGCTTTTTCACTGTTCTTGAACTTTTGAGTTTATTTATTTTAAAACTTAAAATTTATATTGTCTAGATTGAATCTGAATATCTAACACGATTGGGATTCGTCAATAAATAAAATCCTATATATTATTTGAGAAACATTTTGAGAGCACTTTGCTTAGGTATCATCACCACAATTATTCTCCTTTTTCTTTTTATTTATTTATTTAATTTTCTTATACTCATTACCAAACACATTTATTTCCAAATATATTTATTTTGATTACTATAACTCTAATTGTCAAACACATTTAAATCTTCTTAAGCTTACCAAAATTAAAATATTAGGAAATCTTAAACTTGCCAAAATTAAAATATTTCAAAAATTATAGATTTATATCATAGAATTAAATGTGAACCAAATTTTAACATATACACCAAATTGTTTTTTGATTTTAAATAGAAAAAAACAATTGATTATATTTTGAAAATATATGATCATGTAAAAAACATTTTCATATATATTTCTACATGTGTTGTTTTGTTTGACAAGTAGATTTTTTTAGTTTTTCATAAATACACCTTCCTACAAGTAAAATAATTATTAATAAAATTTGTTGTTTTAATCATTTCATGGGTGAAACACATTTGTATATAAAATAATCGTAAAATTCAAAATATATAAAATAGGTTTTAGATTATGTATAATAATTTACCGTAATTTTTTTCCAACTAAAATTATTGATTTTATTCGATAATTAATTTATCCCGCGTATAATGCGGGTAATTTTCTAGTAAAGTATTAAATGGTTCACAAGCTGTTGACTTTTAAGTTTCAACCTTTTACATTTTTTTTTTAACTTTGTTTCTTGTCACGGTTCTATCTAATAAAATCATATTACTTGGCTCATGATTTTCAAGGAAAACAAATTATCATGTGTGTGTCTGGCTATCGACTCTATCCTGTGACCTCGACATAGGCAAATATATTTCCACACATAGATATTGCATAGCTTCGATAATTACTTATATTTGAAACAATGCACCCATGTGAAGTATTTGCAAGAAAATGGATCCCTTTCACCTGTCAAATCCCATAAAATTAGTTAAGTTATACTTATCAGCCAACATTTATATATACTAATGAGAAGCTAGAATTTTTTCTTGTTATGATAATAAACCCTAAAAAGTACTTTAAGGTAGATCTAGTTAAATTCAAATTACTTTTTTATGCCTCCAATTACACGACAATATCAACATTTTATCAGATCCAACTACCATCCGACGACATTTCATATGCTCATATGTAAAACTAAAAAAAATCGGCCAATAAAAAGTAAAATTTTCAAAAAAATAAATGTGATCCCATCAAACTTAAACAAAAACATGCTAGTATATTGATGTCGAAAGATTCAAAAAAAGATATTTCTAAGAAATAAATGGAGATTATAACACTTTCTGCTACTATTCATGGCATATTTATCCTCATCCACTCAAATCATTATGTATGTGCCATTTCCTTTCCAATAACAAATGTGGTGCGATTATAACACGCCAACCTTTTTCTTCTTTTTTTTTCTTTTTTTTTCCCTTCTCACATTTGTTTTGTATTTTTTTTATATTTAAGTTTTGAAAAAAATTATTTCTATTTATTTTTCAAACACCATTTTTTTCTTTCATCTTTTGACTAAATAAAATATAGTATATATGATAAATGAAAGATAAGAGGAATGAGTAATATAAAAAAAAAGAAAAAAAAGAAATGCAGAGCAGTACCACGTAAAAGAGAAGGAACATTTGCATGTGTGTGGGACGAGGATCACAATCGTCTTTTTGCATGTGAAAGTGTCAAACTCCATAAGGAATTTACTAAAGTGTTAAAAAAGCATTGGATATTTAGAAGAAGAGTCAATTGAGCCAATTATTTCGAGAAAATTTGAGGAAGAGATAAAACAAATGTAATTAGGAAGTCAAGCAAATTGAGGGAGTAAGTGTCAAAGTGGTTTATGATGTCAGGGAAGAACAGTATCTTGACTCTGCATATTTTCTAATGATGTCCCTTATCCGTACGGTTCACATGTACTTTTGTGTACACAAAAGTCAACGCCGAAAATTGAAATTAAAATTATTAGGAGATAAGTTTAGGTAATTATGAAGAGATGTCAAATTTTCTCTTTGTGTGACTTATTTATCACATAAAAAATAAAAAGTACTTTAATTTCTTTTTAACATCTTTCTTTCCTAGTGCATGACTTTGGAGCTAATTAAGTCCACAATTTGGTTACATGAAAAACATAAATACTATTGATGTTACAGTTCCACGCTGCTCTTCATAAAAAAACAAATTACTTGTTAAAGATTATTTTTAGAAAAATTATCTTTAAAAAGTTTCATAAGTTTTTTTTTCGAAGTCTTACTCTGAATTACTGATAAAAATAAAAATTGTTATGTAAGCAAAACAAATTTTAGGAAACAAATAATACTAAGAGAAAACCAGTTAAGACTAAAGGTACATAAACTTTTGTGGCGACAAGAAGAAAGGATAGCATCGGCCCATGAAGCCATGAATTACCGCAAGACTGCAAGAGCCATAAAGCCTTGAGCATAAGTTTTTTTTGTTTTTCTTTCAAATAATTGTAGTGTCTGATTAATTTTAAGCTAGAGAAGCTATTCGTTATGAAGGTTTTAACAAATCCACGTTCAATATTTGGGTCGATACGTAAAAATCAAATATTAAGATTGCTTAAAGAAAAGTCATAACTTATATTGGTGTAAGAAATAAAGAGGGCAAATTACGTGTAGAACGGACCAAGTTCGCTCTTTTTGTACATTTAATAATCCAACTACAAAACAAAACCCAAGTTTCAATGTTACATGATAAAAGAGAAAAGAAAGCAAGCACTAACCCATATCATTGGTCGCACGAAATTTTTGTTGAAGATCCGTTTCCCACTTCAAATTCGAAAACTTTTTAAAGCTCGATTCCTTAAACCCCTATTGAAAATATGTTGAAAGCTTGCATTTCGGGTTTTAAACATTATGTCGTACATAAACATGAAAGATACACTACAAGAAAACACCATCGATTCTGACGGAATTTTCAGCCGTCAGTATTTCCGTCGGTCAATTCCGACGGTTTACTGACGGTAATCTGACAGAAAATTCATTCCGTCAGAAATCCGTCAGTTTATTCTGACGGATTTATGACGGAAAGGGCATCCGTCAGTTTTCCGTCATAAATCCGTCATTATTAACCGACGGAATACCGACGGAAATAATCGGTCATCTAATTCCGACGGTATTAATGACGGAACACTGACGGAAATAAGATTTTTTATAGGGCTGACGGAATTCCGACGGAATTCTGACGGATTACGATGTCGGCAAACTTTGTGTGGTTAACACATCGTCTGGGTTGGCCGATGGGATTGATGTGTCGTTATGTCGGAGGTTTTGACGGTTGTCTGACAGAATTCTGACGGATTTTCATTTTACTTAAGTTTTCCAATTTCTCCGGTTGTTCATAAGATCATTTGAAAACCAAAAAAAAAAAAATTTTAGATATGAGTTCTTCATATTTTCGGTCATGGATGGACGGGCCAATGATGGAAGAGGGGGGTAACTTATTAACGACTGCATACGCTACTGTTATTTCCGAGTTCATGAAGTTACCCAGAAATCAAGAGGCGGCCAACAAAGGTCAGGATATCAAATGTCCTTGTTCTAATTGCCGTAATAGAATTAGTGTTGATGTTCCTAATGTTTGGAACCATTTATATAGATATGGATTTAGGGCCGGATATAAGGTTTGGTATTTACATGGAGAAAGGAATTATGAATATGGTAGTAGTAGTAGTAATGCACCTTATTTTCCGGATAGCGTAGGGGAACCTACAGCGGAAGTAGATGTTGGGGTAAGTACGGAAGTAGATGTTGGGGTAAGTACGGTTGCGATGGTTAGAGATAATTTCCAGTCGGGTGGTTATGAGGGTGGTAGGGTTGAAGAGCCTAATTTAGAATCTCGAAGTTTTTTCGATATGTTAGACGCAGCAAAGCAACCACTATACAGCGGTTGTAGGGATGGTCATTCACCGCTATCTTCTGCTACAAGGATGATGAACATAAAGACTAATTACAATTTGTCCGAAGATTGTGTTGATGCATTCGCCGAGTTCGTGAAAGATATTTTGCCAGAAGATAATCTGGCCCCTGGATTCTACTACGAGATCCAAAAACTTGTTGCCGGTCTTGGTTTGCCCTACCAGGTTATTGATGTGTGCATCGACAACTGTATGATATACTGGAGAGAAGACGAGAACCAAAATAAATGTAAATTTTGCAACAAACCACGGTTCCAGGACACAAGTGGGAGGGTGCAGATTCCCTTCAAACGGATGTGGTATTTACCCTTAACAGAGAGTTGAAAAGGCTGTATGAATCTGAACGCATAGCTAACTCTATGAGATGGCATGCAGAGCATTGACAAGATGGAGATATCACGCATCCTTCTGACGCGGAAGCGTGGAAACACTTCCAATCAGTATATCCAGATTTTGCGTGTGAACGACGGAATGTATACATAGGCTTATCTACTGATGGTTTCAACCCGTTTGGCAAGCATGGAAGAAAATATTCGTTGTGGCCGGTCATCGTGACACCTTACAATTTTCCTCCATCTATGTACATGCGCCGAGAGTTCTTGTTTCTCTCAATTCTAGTTCCCGGGCCAGATCATCCAAGACGGTCGCTCGATATATTCCTCCAACCATTGATCTGTGAGTTGAAGATGTTATGGGAGTATGGTGTTACGGCATTCGATGTTTCAATCAAGCAGAATTTCAACATGCGGGCGGTTCTTATGTGGACAATAAGCAATTTTCCTGCGTACGGTATGTTATCTGGATGGTCAACGCATGGAAGATTGGCATGTCCTTATTGCCAAGATAATACTTCAGCTTTCCAATTACAGCACGGCATGAAGACTTCATGGTTTGATTGCCACAAGTGTTTTTTGCCGGATAATCATCCATATCGTCGGTCTAGAAGACATTTCAAGACGGATGTACAAGTGTTTCATTGTCCACCTCCTGAGATAGATGGTCGCAACATGTTGGAACAGTTACGAGATTTTGGTGCAGAGCGAACTCCGGAATGTGGGGGTAATGGCCATTACCCGGTTGACGGTTGTGGGGAATATCAAAATTGGCACAAGAAGAGTATTTTCTGGGATTTGCCTTACTGGAAAGACCATCTACTTCGGCATAATCTAGATGTCATGCATGTGGAAAAGAATTTCTTTGATAACATCATGAACACCGTATTAAATGTACCAGGAAAGACAAAAGACAACTGGAAGTCTAGATTAGACTTGCCATCGATTTGTTCGAGGCCATCTCTTCATGTAAAGAACGGAAGATTGCCGATGCCTGCTTTCCGGTTAGACGCAGGGCAGAAAGAAGTATTTTTTGAATGGTTCAAAAAATTTGTAAAATTTCCAGACGGTTACGCATCTAATCTACGTAATTGCGTGGATTCTACGGAAGCCAAGTTTATAGGGATGAAGAGTCATGATTGTCATGTCGTGATGCAGCATCTTCTTCCATTTGTATTTGCATATCTTCTTCCACAACCTATCCACCAAGCTATTGGAGGTATATTTCTTACTCCCGTTAGTTTCTTACAACCATAATAGTACTATATATGTACTAACTTGTTTAATTTTTGTTTGTAGGAGTTGGTGCATTCTTCCGAGATTTATGTTCAAGAACGCTTACCACCCACGGGATACGTAACTTGGAGGCCAATATCCCGGTTATCCTTTGTAATCTTGAGAAGATTTTTCCACCGTCTTTTTTTGACGTTATGGAACATCTTGCTATTCACCTCCCCTGCGAAGCAGCCTTAGGAGGCCCTGTTCAATACCGATGGATGTATCCGTTCGAGCGGTACATGTTCCACCTGAAGAAAAAGGTTAAAAATTTGAGCAAGGTTGAGGGATCAATTGTCGCACAAAGCATAAACGAGGAAGTCTCCCTATTTTCCGAATATTACTTTCCACCGGCAGTTAGTACTAAGGCGAGACGGCCTCCCCGACATGATTATAGAGGTGAGAAAGCAGTCTATGACGTGGTAGTTCCTGAGTTGTTTACCCAAGTTGGTCGACCAAGTGGAAAAGCAAGGAAACGCAGACTATCACCACAAGAGGTCACACATTTGCATACATATATCCTAAGAAACTGTGATAAAATTTTGGATTACGAAAGGTATATATATCAGTTATCATACTAAATTTATAGAATTATTTTACTTCATCTACTAACGACTGTTATGTTACAGGATATACATGTCTCTCGCACGTGAATACCATCGTGATAAGACAGATGCCGAACTTGCTGTCTTGAAAGATGAAGAATTTGAGAGGTGGTTGAAATGTTATGTAAGTTTACTATAATTACTTACTCTTAATTTTCGATGTTATCACGTTCATATGTTACTTATATTTTACTATTATCATTTTTAAGTTTCCGATTGTATAGCACGTGCTCATCCCCTCCCGACATGGTTACTAGAGTTTGTCCATGGTTTATGCAGCACCGCCATTTCATATCCCCAGTTTTGCAGTAGGGGATATTCGTTCAGGATCCGCAAGGAAGGAAATGAAACGTCAACTGCGGACTATGGTATTTCGGCAAATTTCGGCGTTACCATGTAATATGGGATTTTAAAAGAAATCTTGCAAATCCGCTATCCGGGAATGTTGAACTTGAGGTGCATTGTGTTTATGTGTGATTGGTATGATCCATCCAATGGTCAAGGGGTTCGAGTTGACCCTCTTGGTGTTATTTCGATAAATTCAAGCCGAAAACTACCGTATTACGATCCATTTATCCTTGCTTCTCAAGCAGACCAGGTATCAATACGCTAATATGTTTACCTATGTACTCATAGTTAACGTTTCTTGTTCATGTATATTAACAATATCAACTAATTGTTAATAGGTTTGCTACATGCCATATCCTCAAGTAGCCTACCGTACAGATCCGTGGATTACAGTTACGCCAATAAACCCCAGAGGAAAAATCTATGGAGTTCCAGAACATGATGCTCTACAACCATCGAGAAGTGTACCAATGTCACCTGTTGAGGAGATGGATAACATTGACCTTGTCGTTGATGTCACACATGTCGGGGATGATCTAGTGCATTCAGACGAAGAGGAAACACGTGGGGAATTTGACGACGATTCAGACTCCATCCCTAGTGAAGATCCCTCCGAAGATTCAGAATAATAATTTGGGATTAAATGTTTGCTTTTTCATGTTCTTCTCTTACATTTGTGTGTTCAGTATTATTTAATAGTATATATATTGTCATGTTCACTGACTAATTAACGATAATTATTGGTATTGCAACTCCAATAAAACATTACATATAATGAAACATAAAATTTAGAACACATTCTTAAAAAGGTACACAAAATCCTTGCAAATATTAAACACACAACGGTTATGGTACAACTACATAATAAACTCCGCATTTGAAAATCATATGTCGGTTTCCACTTTAGTGATGTTCTTTCCCTTTTTCTTCTTTTGTTAGAACCATTTACTGATGTTCTTTCCCTTTTTCTTCTTTTGTGGAGAATCTACAAAGCCGTCACACAATTCGCTTTTGATTGCATCAACATCTAGATTTATGTTTGGCTTCTCTGGACTTTGGGCGAACTCGAAATCATGATAGTAATGATCCTTTGGTGGCGAATCTATAAATCCGTCGCACAATTCACGTTTGATCGCATCAACATCTAAATTTAAGTTTGGCTTTTCTGGGCTTTGGGCGAATTCATAATCATGGTAATGATCCTTACATACGTTTGAAGTACTTCCACTGTAAGTATCTGACTTTTCCATCAATTGACATGGTTGCTCGCCTTCGATTGGATTGGCGTGGTGGATGTTTTGCGACCACTGGCTGTCAGGCACTATTGTTAATGTGGAATCTTCTTTATGGATTTGTGAGCAGGTATCAAATTCCCACGAGTAAGTGGGAATACCTTGAGTGAATTCGTCGCAATGAGATTCGGTTTCCCAAGAGTATTTTGGAACATAAAAAAAATTTGCATCGGATGTTGTTTTTGCGTCTTCATTTGGAGAGCGAGAAGACATGTTTTTTTTGTTACGGAGAGGTGTAGAAGATATACACTCCATCAGATGTATTTATAATAGAAGTTATATGTATAAACCGTCGGTATTCCGTCTGTTACGGAGAGGTGTCGGCAAAGTTTGATTGGTCAGCTGTACCGACGGATTTCCGACGCAGCTATGTCGTCAGAATTGTGTGACGGATGGCGGACGATTTCTGATGTCGGCAATGATTGATTGGTCAGGTGGACCCACGGATTTCCGACGAAGATAAGTCGTCAGAATTATGTAACGGAATTCCGACGGAATTCTGACGGATCCGATGTCGGCAAACTTTGAATTTTTAATTTTACGCAAAAAAAAAAAATTAAAATACAATCACGTGTTACGGATTTGTGACGGATCCTAAATTTAAAATTTGTTTTCCTCGCATACAGATAAACGCTATATTTGTTTAGGATGTACGATATTATAACAATTTTACGATTGTTTTCCAATGAATTGAATTTCACTTCTTATAAATTGATTGTAATTTATTAGGATTTATACAAATTTATAATATGATTAATCTTCAAAATTCTTTAAATTTTTAAATTTAACATTTCTCCATTACACAATTAAAATAAAAACCCCAAGTATCTTTTACATTTAATTATGTGTAAATCCTTATTAAACTATTTAAAAAATAAAGAATCCGTCAGAAATCCGTCAGCCAATATTGACGGATTTATGACGGAAAACCCTAATTTACTCCCGCCTAAGCACTTCGGTCTCATCAAAATAGCGGGATGGCTGACAGAATTCTGACGGATTTTAATAACCCGTCATAATTCCGTCATAGTGTTCTTTAAAACCACCACTTCGTCTTCTCCGTCGAACATAGAGAGAAAAAAAAAAATTTCAACTCCTCTTCTCCGTCCGATTCACCGACTTCTCCGTCCGATTTTCCGTCTTCTCCGTCGATTCACCGCCGTTTGTCACCCAACTCACCAAATCAATGTAAGTTCTTGGTAGTTTTAAGATTATGAACAAATCCATATAAATTTTTTCAATCCGTTCAAATCGATGCTTCAAATTGTGTGTTATTCAATTGGGTATGGGTAAATTTCGAAATAGAAATCTTGGAGAACATGGTTTTGTTATTGATTTACGAATTAAAGATATGGAGATTTAGAAAATCATATGAATTTAGGGATTTAGAAAATTCCATGAATTTAGTGATTTATTAAAGAATTATGAATTTTGAAATTATGATAAATTAGGGATATATGGATGTGTAGATTAATTAAATTTCAATTGTAAAAAGTTGTTGAATTTTTTAAGGATTTATTGAGATATATACATGTAAGTTGTTAAAATTTGGGAAAAAACTCTTAAAATACAAAGATGTAACGCTTAAATTAAAAAACATATGAAAATATGTAACTTTAAAAAACATGTAACTTTTAAAAACATGTTACTTTATAAAACATTTAAATAATGTATAAAAACTTTGTAATTTAAACAAATAGAAAAACTTTTAAAAACCATACAAATTGGAATATGTGTAGATGCATTCGCGGATTCAATTGTAATAAATTTTTGTAATTTTTTAGGATTTATTGAGATTTATACTATGTACGTTATAAAAATTTGGAAAACAAAAATTTTTACATTTCAAATAAATTGCAAAACTTTTACAAACATCATGTAACATTTAAAAACATGTAACTTTTATATATCGCATATTACCAAATTACCATAAATCATAAAATCCTTAAATTCTAAACTCCCAAATACTAAAAATCATAATTCCCAAAAGCCCTAAATCCGTAGTAAAGATTGTAAATTTTAAAGCAATAATTGACATACTAATTTTAAATATGTAATAAAAATAAATGGTTATTTAAAAAAATTTTAAATCGTAGGGATTATCCCCTATTTCATGGTGGTACCGGAGGCGGTGAATCCAGTAGGGGAGGTGGGACTGCGAGTAATTCGCAGATCCCAACCACTCCTCTTATGGGTACAACTGCCTCTGCTGCTCGTACGGCTATGACCATCGAGGAGTTTGTGTCGCAACCTGGTCGGGATAGGTTGACACGCCTTGACCCGGACTTACCTGACAACACGACCTGGTAATGACTACTTTTCAAAATTTAAATGATTATATAAGCTTAATAAAAATTGTTTAAAAATATGAAACAAAATACCGTGTAGGTTCCAATTTTCGGGAAACGGTATTGCGGGTTGTATCAACGAAATGGTCAACACCATGATAACTAAGCCGTATCCCACATATGAGTCGATGCCGGCTGAAGACCAGGACACATGGTTTCGGCAATTTGCGGTAAATGTTTATATTCTTAAATAAATATACAATTTGTTTTTAAAAATTCCAATTTTCAATAAATCGAGTATTGGTTTTCTTTGCAGCAAGAATTTACGTGGGACCCCCAGCTGACTCCTATGGTCCGACGTTTTTTCGACAAAAAGGCGAGGAGAAAGTACTCGTCGAAAATAAACGAGTGGAAGAACAAGTGGATAAAAAAGGGGAAGGCGCCTAAGGTTATTAAATACAACACAACATTATGGGATGGACTTGTTGCATATTGGCAACTGGAGGCCACTCAAGGGACCTCCGCCCAAAACTCGAGTAACCGGAAGAGCCAGCGGAATGGGAAGGGAGAGGCGACCCACAACCTCGGTGCAACGAGCAAGGCGACACGTGTTCAGCAACTGGTAATTTTCCTAATTTTTCAAATAATTTTACTTATCGCTAACATTTTCCGTACTTGAATATGCTAACACTTTGAGAAGACCGGTGTGCGTCCGTCGAATGTTGATATCATCAGAGATGCCCACACCAACAGAAAGACGGGTGAAATCCAAGATGCGATTGCTCGGGAAATCGTGGAGAGCGTGGAGAAGGCCGGGCAGGAATACCTCCAGTCGCAACCGATCGTCGAAGGAACTCCGCCGCTAACCGAAGTTCCATTCGACAAGGTGAACGAGTTCACTTTCGAGGTTAGTAAACGTGTCAATTTTAAACACATTTAAAATACCTTTTAATACTAATACGTTTTGAATTTTAATTTTTTTTTTCTTAGGTAACCCCTAAGAGCAGAGGTCGTGTCTACGGCCTCCCCAAAGACAGTTGCTCATCCGTTTCGTCGTATCGCTATCACGGTGGTAGCAGTTTGCTAGCACAAAACGCCCAACTGACCCAACGGGTTGTCTCTTTGGAGGAACGGATTGAGGAGGCGGAGGAACGACGCAAGAGGGATATGGAGGAGGTGGAGGCACGACGTCTGAGAGAGAAGGCAGAGGCGGACGAACGATACAATCAGATGGAGCAGAAGATGAACGACTTCTTACGTCGTCAAGGACTTTAAATTTATATTGTAATTTAAATTTAATGTAAAACTTTAATTTCTTTTTAAAACAATTTCTATTTAATTATAATTTTCTTTTTTTTAATTTAATTTTTTCTTACTAATTTATTTTTTTGCATTTATTTTATTAAAAATATATTTTTTTTTAAAATAATGCCAAATCCGTCAGAATTCCGTCAGGACACCCTGACGGAATTCTGACGGATTTGAAATTCTGACAAGATAGAACTGACGGATCAAATCCGTCAGAAATTCGTCGGAAAACCCCTGATTTTGACGGATTTATGACGGATTTTTCCGTCAGAAACTGAGATGTTTTCTTGTAGTGATAATATTGAAAAAAGAAAACAAATCTAGTTAGATTCAAGAAAGCCCTAACAACTTTCTCTCTCAGGCACGAGAAACAACGCAACCGTATCTGAAGACCACCACCTCCGATATGGCCAGCCGCCGATCTTCCTCTTCCTCTGCAGCCAACCGCTCCCTCAGTCAGATCTGAAGCCTCGACCTCCTTCCACCGGTTTCAAACTTCCCCGGCGAGAACCGTTTAACCTCAATCTCTATGTGAGCCTCCTATCGGCTGTTTCATGTTGTCGGTGATCCAAACACGCCTCTCGATGGTCTCTGTTAGATCATAATCACATGGTGGTAGGTGCTCTCTCTCGTCGTGGCCAGATCTCTGTAGGGGTCACATCTCTCCTAGAAAAATCGATGATCTAAAAACGACTAAGTATGCGCTGAACCAGCTATAACATGAGCCAATTACCCGGAGATTGAACCAAAGACCCAAATCAAGTCAGCCCAATGGTCAAGCCAAGAAGATAAAAGCGCATTTAAGGTCCAGCCGACTTAGAGGTTGTGGCCTAAATGGAAAACCTAGAAAACTTAGGAAAATTTCTAATTTTGTATTGGGCCTGGCCCAGCCGACCTAGAAATATTATAAATATACTTGTACATCCTTATAATAAGGGGATCACAAAATATCTGACATAAACTCTGCTACAGCTTTCCAGCTAATAAAAACCCTAATTCACCTCTTTTGTCTTTGTGCTTTCAAACCCTAGAAACTTTCTACTTCACCATAGAACCTTACAAATTCAATTGTGAGAACCCAGCTCCCACAATTTGGCGCTAGAAGGGGGGGGGGACCTAAAGCTTCATACACGAAGAAACCACAAGCAAGTTTGAAAGATGACCGGAAATAGTGAAACAACTCAACGAAACGCGATAGACGGCATCGCCGATCCAGAGACAACGCCTCGCAACAAATCCGGATCGATTGGACGGACCTTCTAGCAGATGGCTCTGAACAAACAAAACAATGAAGAGCAGGTACCTCTCAACGGATCTGGCGTGACAGGCCCTCGTATTGATGCAACAACAAACCCGGAGGTATTCAGTGAGGTGAAAGAGATGCTGCCAGAGCTGCTCAGGAAATCTAAGGAGTAGAAGACCATAAACAGCACCATGATGGCGGAGCTAAAATCTCTGTCAGCAGTCAGCCGAGTGCGGAAAGGAGGAATCTTTTGATGGCCTATACCTCATATCGCTCTAACAAACCTTTTTCAATACCAGTCGGCGCAACTAAGCCTGCGATGAGTCAGCCGCGATACGAATCAGAGACAATAACATGCTAACTACGAATGTAACTACTGGAGTCGTCGAGATCGCTGACGAGACCGAAGAAGAGCGTTGTTCAGACTCTGGAGCTGCACGAGCGGTTCAAAGAGGTAGAGAGCCCAACTACGAGCAAGAATCAGAAGAAGTTTAAATCAAAGAAAACCTCCGATGGATAGACCAAGCTGAAGCCACAACCACACAAAGAACGGCTGTCACTAATCAGGAAAGGGAGATGAATGAAATCAGAGCCTCCCTACGACAAACTGCACTCGACCTAAAGGAGATGTGGTCGCAAGTCCATCGTGCGACAAGCAAAGCCCCGGAGATCGACCGAGTACTAGAAGAAGCATAGACTACCCCGTTTATAGAACAGATCACAAAAGTCTGACTGTCTGATCCTGGAAAGATCAAGGTCCCAATCTACGACGGAAAGGGCGATCCGGCCGAACACATTACATATTTTTCCATCGCTATGGGATGAGCCAACTTTTGACCTGAAGAAAGAGACAACGGCTACTGCCTTCTGTTCGTGGATGACCTCAAAGGGACATCTCTCCACTGGTTCGCTGGGATGGAAAGGAACTTTATCGATAATTTTGCCCAACTCTCTGAAGCGCTCTTGAAGCTATACGCTATCCTGATCGGGCGGAGGTCTTCAGAAGCAGACTTCTACACAATGTCTCAAGGGCCGACTGAGCCACTGCAAAAATTCATCGAGCGCTTCAAGTTGGTCCTTACTCAAGTCAAGGGGATAGACGACAAATCAACACTTTGAGCACTGTAGAAGGCTCTCTAGTATAACTAAGATTTTTGGAGGGAATTAATTGTGAACGAACTAGCATCCATCCAAGACGCACTTCATCGCGCCAATGGCTTTGCCAAAAGTAAAGAAGTTACGAAAACCCTGGCATGCATTGAGGTCTGGGAAGACCAAAAGTTCTAACTTGCTAGAAGCTCCGGTTACTGGGAAGAAGCAGCATGGTAACTTCATCCAGCACGAAGGAGGCTTCAAAGGCGCCATAACTATCAAGTCGACTCGCCTAGCTATGGTAGAGGGCATGGTCGCGGAATGGGAACTTGATATACCCGGTATTTTACCACTTTTACTATCCGTTTTCCCTATTTTATATACTATTTAAATAAGCTTTTCTATCAAAAGAGGTAGTTTTCTCGTATATTTTGTTTTAAAGAGTCATATAGGTCAAATCACCAAAAAGGGCGTAAAATAGAGAAAAATGAGTATTCTTCATCCTAAAACAACTTACCAAGGTCAAAGGATCCTATCTAAGTCCCCCAAGTTGAAGATTTCACAATTTCTCAAGTTGGACAGAAGTTAACCAGCAGAGGCCTAGCTACGGCTGGACGACCAAACCGACTTGGACAGCGATGAAATTTCACATATAGATATCCCTTTGAGTTAGATTTCTAATGGAGTTAGAATTATATCAAATGGAGTTGTGTTTTGGAAGTTATTCAAGTTTTACTGAAGGTATGTCATTTTGTCTAGAAAAAGAATCAAGTCCAAGATGGGCCTAAGCACCGAACCAACCCATGGGCCGGCTCATTTACTTGAAGACAAGACAAAGGAGATGATTTTGAGCCAGGAACCGGACCAAATCACGTGACCGGTGTGACCGATCGGTGCCGTGGCCACTTCTGCGCACTTATCGACAAAAAGACGTTTTTGCCCGAACTGAAACCCTAGGAGTTCCACCGACTAAAGACCTCTTCCTACACCTATATATACTTTATTTTAGCCTCTTGAGAGAAGTATAGCAGCCATAGGCACCACAAATCAATAATAAACATGTATTTTCGTTATTCTCTTTAGATCTTTATCTTTATCCTTTGAAAAGAGCGATGAAGGCCATAGTGTTCTTCTCAAGCTTTGTGCTTCGAGATCCACCTATGCCGAGCCCTTACTTAGCACGAATCTACTGTTTTATCAACTTCTCTAGTTGCTCTATGTTTCAGAACATGTAGAGTAGTTGTATGTTTGATATAAAGTTATTTTAAAGTTCTTTTGCTTGCATCTTCTACATATTTATTGAGTTTGTTTCTAGCATGATTCTCTATCTTTATTTGTACTCAAGGCGTGATCTAGACTAGCTACCTAGTTCGCTTACCTATAGACCTTTGATAAAGAATAAGTCTAAGTTTTTGTTTTTGTTTTTTTATTTTTTTCGTTTTTGCTAATTTTTGTTTTTTGCTTTTTATTTAAAGTGTGTTTCAGGGATTTATCAATGGAACATCACAACAAAAACCCTTAAAATTCTAGGAAGATGGCGACAAGAAGGAGTTCCAATGGAGATTACATCCCCATGCCTCACGAATTCCATCAACAACCTTTTCCTTACAACAATTGGTACAATCACAACTTGTATCAACAACAACAACAATCTTGGGAGACTCAAGGACGTGACCATCATCATCATGTGCCGCCGAATCGTCCTCCACAGCCCCACGACCGCTCCAATTCAACCTCAGAAGGAGACCTAATTGAAGCCTCAATGCGTAGATTCATGGAAGATACTCAAAATATCATCCAAGAAATCGAAACAAAGAATGAGACCATCAATTCATCCCTTGGAGAGAAGCTTATTGCCCTTACCACCAAATTTCAAGACTTGGAGACACGGTTGATCCACCTTGAAGAAGTTCAAAAAAAACATGCCTTAGACCTTCAAAGCAACGCTAGAAAAATCCATAGTTTCGAGCGAAGTTTTAATGGTCTTTGGGAGAAGTTTGAAGGAGAGATCGAGAGCACTAATGACCACATTGAAGAGATCACTACTGGCCTAGGCATCATAGCAATCAAAGCTCACAAGGCCACGAAATCTTTGGACGAAGCCAAAGATGATCACCGAGACTTGTATTCTACAAGCCTTGTTTTATCGGAAGGACACAAGCAACACACTCAAGCCATTAAGGACGTTCAAGCCTCTGTAGATAAGAAGTTCAACTACCTCATGTGGAAGTCTTCTACCCTAAAGAAGAAAGAAATTGAGACGTCTAAGACATTTGAGTAGATCGACGACCGTTTGAGACGTATGGAGGAAACTAACCATTCGGAAGCGAATGAAGAAGAGCCAACACATTTGGTCCATTGCTGCACCAAAACACCCCTTGAAGAAGACTTTTCCATCTCTGATCAAGATGAGAAAGTCGTTCCAAGACCGTTCCTAATGGCCAAACCAAAGAATCGAAGACTTACGGCAAGAATGTCAACAAGACCGTGCGGAGAGATTCACATAGCTAATCAATCCATCAAGAGAAAACGTTGGATAAGTGATGAGATGCTGGAGGTATTCAATTCTCTAGTTAGAGAACTCCCTCCCACCCTCACCTTTGAAGATGCTTGGAGAATAAACCCATCATTACGACAATGCTTTAAACAAAGCACGGAGGAAGACTTTATGATTGAGGAGCTATTCAACCAAGCTAGGAATCCTTATAGGTACCTAAGGTTACTTTCTAAGACTCTTGACCCAGGTTCTTTCAACATCCCTTGCTCAATTCGTGATTATATCTTTGAGACCGCTCTTATCGATTCAGGAGTCGGAGTCAACGTTTTGTCAGAATCTCTTGTGCGAAAGATGAGGATAACCAATCTTCGTCCTTCAACCACGAGAATTTCACTTGCTAATGGTGCATCAACACTCTGATTGGGTGAAATATTGAATTGCCCCGTGAGAATTGGTGATTGCATTGTTCCGACAGACTTTGAAGTGGCTAATATGCAAGATTGCTCAACACCTTTCATCCTTGGAAGACAATTCTTGGCTACTGCTGGTGCTATCATGGATTATACCTTACAAAGGTTGTCCTTTCCTAAGATAGATAGAAACATCTTCTATTACGCAGCACCACCGAGATTTCGATCCAAAGTTACAAGATACATTCCTTTGGAGAAGAAAGAAGTTGAAATCAAGCATCCTTTCCATTTACATGATGAAGACCACAACCATGGAAGCATTTGTTCACACTCTAAGGGCAACCTCAAGCCTTTAGAAGACAATTCCAAAGTCTAAAAACCCCAAGGAGTCGAGCTAATAGACTTTAAACAAGCGCTTTATGGGAGGTAACCCATATATCGAGTCTTTATTTTCTTTTGATTTTTATTCTACGTTTTTCATTTTATTTTTAACTTTATAAACTTTGTTATTCATTAATCTTTCCATTTATGAATTTTCAGATTTTATAAAGTTTATTTTTGGAGAAGAAATCAAAGTTTAAAAAAAAAAAAAAAAAAAGTGTGTTCGGGTCCCAGACACCGGACCGGGACACCGGTCACGGGCATCCGTCCGGTGTCCGAGCATCTGCCGATCCGGACGAGTCACAGCTCGACCTGCGGATCGAGCGTCGCAAGGTCCCAGACCCCGAACAGAGACCCCAAGACACGGGAATCTGTCCGGTGCCAAGCCTTGATCGCTGCGTCCCCGACCCGCGGATCACTCGTCCAACGCCAACTCGTCCCACGTCCCAGCCTCGACCCGCAGCACACGCATCCTCATCCCGTAACCCGTCCTAGCCTCGTCCCGCGGATCCACGCCCCGGACAATGGCACCGACCTATGTACGTGTCCGATGCCATGCGTCCCCTTCCCATCCCGCATCCCATCCTCCCGCACCACTATCCGACCCGTGTCCCCACGGACCCGCGTCTCCACCTTACGTCGTACCCACCATCCATCCCGCACCACCATCCCACGAACCTGACCACGGACCACGGTTCGAACCACGAGGTAAGTTTTCCTTAATTTTTCTTTTATAATTATTTTAAAATGGTTTTAATCTACATGAAAAATTTTTAAACCCAAAAATAGTTTTAAAAAGTGATCTTTCTTAAATAAAATTTATTTTTGAATTTTCACTTTGCACTTTTAAAATTTGGTTTAATAAAGTTTGATTTTTTAATAATTTTCACATCTTACACTTATCTTTTCACTATTTGTTTCCTACTTTAGAATGAGCTTGAATAATTTTGTTTGTTGCTTCGGTATTCAGGAACCTAGGTCCAAGTTTGTTTAACAAGTAATTTTAAGTGTTTTTGCAAGGATATTTGGCTCTTACACAGGTTTGACTTTGGAAATCCAATTTCTTAAAGAATGATCCATCTTATCCAGAGAAGATGTGCACAAAGAAAAGAGAAAACAAGAAGCCTTTTCAACCAACTTATGAATCCTCCACTTCAACGTTTAAAGCGAGAGTTTTGTTACTTCTTCCAGCAGCTGTTCAACTACCGATATCCAAGAATTTCCAAAGTATTTCGGGGAAGAGCTCCACGATGCAAACTAAGGTTTGTGGTGATCTATTATGATCATTGTTGGAAGGTACTAACTCGGTTATGGCGGAATGCATTGGTGAGGAAAATTGAGAAGCACTATTTCTTGGCCTAGAGAAATTTTTGGGGAGTTTCGAGACCCTTCTTTAAACACCATCTACCGATCCAACTTTGGGAGAAATTGAGTTTCTCTATCCGGTAACTTCGTTCTATTCTTCACCTTTTTCACTTATTTATTTTTATTTTCCAACACTTCACCCTTAATTTGATTTAATTTACACCGGGACGGTGTAAGTTAAGTCTGGGGGGATTGTTGCTACTAACGTGTTTGTTCGTGTTGGATATTTATGTTTTCAAAAAATCGTTTTCAAAATCGTTTGCAAAAACTGTTTTATTGAGTCAAAATCAGTTGGGAATGATGACACCTTTCTTTGATCAACAACGTTTTGATTTCAAAACCAAGTGACCATTGTTGCAGGGTTTGTTCCGGACAATTGATTTAGACACCTAGTAACCGAATGGAGTCCAAGGAGATTGCTACTTACACTATTTTGATGGATATGATTTCGATTCTCACTTTGGTTTACTAACATGATTTTTGACTATCTCTTGTTAAGGATATTCAATCAAGGAACGAATCACATTCATGACATCTTTTTTTTTTTTTTTACCCCTCTCTGTTGTCATGGATGGCCAACTCACCTTTAGTTGGTACCCTTACCTTAACCCTTAAACCTTTCTTTCAGACCTCATGCACTTCTTTTACTACGTCCTCTATGCAGATATGTGTAAAAACGTCGGAGAGAGTAGGGTCGACGCAATTTTCCAATCACTTGAAGATGCGACGATCAACATAGAAGGAAGGAGTACAAACAACAAAATTTCAGAAAACTAAAGAAGCTTGGCCGATCCTTGGATGCTTAATCATGGTAACAATTTCGTGCCTTACTTGACTCATATCTTTATGAGACCATTTTCCCCTTCTAAAAAAAAATAAAAAAATAAATAAATTTCGAAAGGGAAAGGAAAATGGTTTTCAAAAGAGTCAAAGGCCAAAGAAAACCCAAGGAATGCAACGGTAAAAAAAAGGAGAGATGAATTCAAGAATTTTACAAGTGATTCCCGGAGAAAAGACTAAGTCTGGGGGAGAAAGACGAACAACAAGGTGGTTGGAAAATTGTGGAGTTCAATAGATCCATTCTCTCTTGCGATTTTGCATAATGTCTCGCACCCGGAGTTTATGGTAACCCTAAACACTTTCAGCCTCACCACTAAATCAGCCTTCCCTAAACACCTAGCCAACTTCCTTGTAAATATCCTTGATCAGAGATCTTTGAGAATCTAAGAGGGTAAAAGAATCGATTGACTTGAAGTTGAGATTTTGCAGGGATAGCAGTTTAGGACATACTTTCGTAATCACGATGGGAGACAATGAAAAGCGTCCATGAACTCACTTTGTCTTTATGTGGATTACAGGTTTAGAGAAAAAAACAAGATCAAAGAATATGTGAGTTCCCGTGTTTTCAAATCTTCTTTCCTGATTAACCTTTTGTTTGCTTGAGGACAAGCAAAGGGTAAGTCTGGAGGAGTTGATATACCCGGTATTTTACCACTTTTACTATCCGTTTTCCCTATTTTATATACTATTTAGATAAGATTTTCTATCAAAAGAGGTAGTTTTCTCGTATATTTGGTTTTGAAGAGTCATATAGGTCAAATCACCAAAAAGGGCGTAAAATGGAGCAAAATGAGTATTCTTCATCCTACAACAACTTACCAAAGTCAAAGGATCCTATCTAAGTCCCCCAAGTTGAAGATTTCACAATTTCCCAAGTTGGACAGAAGTTAACCAGAAGAGGCCTAGCTACGGCCGGATGACCAAACCGACTTGGACAGCGATGAAAATTCACTTGGAGATATTCCTTTGAGTCAGATTTCCAATGGAGTTGGAATTATATCAAATGGAGTTGTGGTTTGGAAGTTATTCAAGTTTTACTGAAGGTATGTCATTCTGCCTAGAAGAAGAAACAAGTCCAAGATGGGCCTAAGCACCGAACCAACCCATGGACCGGCTCATTTACTTGAAGCCAAGACCAAGGAGATGATTTTGAGCCAGGCCCCGGACCAAATCACGTTACCAGTGTGACCGATCGGTGCCGTGGCCACTTCTGCACACTTATCGACAAAAAGACGTTTTTGCCCGCACTGAAACCCTAGGAGTTCCACCGACTAAAGACCTCTTCCTACACCTATATATACTTTCTCTTAGCCTCTTGAGAGAAGTAGAGCAGCCCTAGGCACCACAAATCAATAATAAACATGTATTTTCGTTATTCTCTTTAGATCTTCATCTTTATCCTTAGAAAAGAGCGATGAAGGCCATGGTGTTTTTTTCAAGATTTGTGCTCCGAGATCCACCTATGCCGAGCCCTTACTTAGCACGAATCTACTGTTTTACCAACTTCTTTAGTTGCTCCATGTTTCATAACATGTAGAGTAGTTGTATGTTTGATATAAAGTTATTTTAAAGTTCTTTTGCTTGCATCTTCTACATATATATTGAGTTTGTTTCTAGCATGATTCTCTATCTTTCTTTGTACTCAAGGCGTGATCTAGACTAGCTACCTAGTTACCGATATTAGATTGGTGCCGATTCCAAAAGCTTTTGCACCGTTCATATCTAATATTTGATAGTCTAGGCGTCTTAACAATTCGAAAGGTTAGTTAAGGAGTCTAGTGAGCAATCGAATCTAATTCTTACAGCGTGATTCCACCCTACAATAACCATGTGAAAGCTGAGTCTATTGGGGTAGGAATCATAGGTTTCGGAGCGTCGAAAGGGGAATGATTCTACCATAGTGATTTGAGCTCTAGAACACTAGTTGCATCTCTTTAAAAACCGTGTAGTTCATGTTGCATTAGTTCCTTTCAATTCCTTTTTATCTTGCGTGTTTTGATTTATCTATCTCTTCATTTTATTACATATTTATTTTATCATAAATCCCAAAACCCCAAAATATGTTTTCTCTTAGCTTATTTTGCATCATATAGATTTATAGCGTAACAACATAGTCTCCTGTGGATCGACCCCTAAGTACTAAAATTGTCATTTGTGCACTTGTAGATTAGGGTTTATAAATTTGAAACTTTTTTGCATAGCCCTAATCCGGCTGCATCAGAACACTAGGTCGTAGTTTTGGCAACACTTGGACCATAAACTCGCAATACGACGAATAAGCCTACTGCAAGCTGCATCGAACAAGCGGCTCTTCAACAACTAACTGCAGAGTGCTCGACTCACGGCTGGCGGCCAAGTTGGCAGGCAGTGAGCTCAAAGGCAATTTAAGCATCATCGATTTCTAAATTGAGCATTTTGACGACCACACTGAAGGGATAACCTGCAATGAGCCTAATAAGCGAGATAGACAAGACGAAAATGAAGACCAAGGCTGTCCAAAAAGAAAAGTTTGTAACATGATTATGGGTGGCTTGCACTATTGCTCTGATACGGTCTCGTATATTAAAGCTTTTCAGCGGAGAGCTGAGGTGGGAGCCAACAGGCCGACCCCAACTAAGTTCTCAAATGACATTATCAAATTCGAAGAGCGAGAAGTTGATAACAGAGATAAGCCACATGATGACCCCCTCGTAATTCAACTACTTATAGACGATTTGGATACAGCTCGCATCTTGATTGACATTGAAAGCATAATAGACATCATTTTTATGGATGCTCTGAAACGAATAGAAATTGATCTTTCTCAAATCGAAGTGCACCCGAAGCCCTTGACTTGTTTCAATAGCGAGACAACGATGACGCTTGGAGCAATCAGATTACCCGTATGCGCAGAAGGAGCAACCAAAGTTGTTGATTCACTGTATACAATAATTCAGCTATCTATAACGTCATTATGGGCATTCCTTGGCTTAACTCGATGCGTGCAGTCACTTCAACCTAGAATCTTTGCCTCAAGTTCACAATCTCAGATGGAATCAAAACAATTAGAGGTAGCCGGATAACATCTCGAAGCATTTCATGGCTGCGAATAAACTAAGGAGTCAGGCGATAATTCCAATTCCGAAGGACAAGCGCAAGAAGAAAAAAAAAGACAAAGAGCCTGTCAAGGACTATTTGATTTATAATAGCAATTACAGATCGCTGAGGCACGGGAGGAAGAAGTGATAGCCCCATTCTACAAGTCGGTGATATCGGTCTGTATAGACGATAAAAATCTGGAGAGATGCGTAGTAGTCGGTGGGACGTTAGACGAGTCTATCAACCCCAACCTTGTCACTTTTTTTAAAGAAAATGTGGTCACCTTGCGTGGACAGCCAAAGATATGCCTGGAATAGACATCAGCATAGCCATCTACGAGTTGAACGATAATCCAACTTTCAAACCGATCAATTATAAGCATATAAGGCTTGGGCCGGACAGATGAGGTGGAAAGACTCCTGCGAGTCGGCTCGATTTCTAAAGTCAAGTACCCGGATTAGTTAGCTAATCCAGTCGTCGTAAAGAAGAAAAATGGCAAGTGGCGTGTATGTGTGGATTTCGCTTATTTAAACAAGGCTTATCCCAAAGACAGCTTTTCACTTCTGCACGTAGACCGCTTTGTCAAAACAACAGCAGGAAATAAGCTACTCTCGTTCATGGATGCTATCTTCGGCTACAATCAAATCTTCATGAATACTGACGATCACGAGAAAATATAATTCATCACGGATCGCGGGATTTATGGTTACAAAGTGATGCCATTCGGTCTGAAAAATGCTGGAGCCACCTACCAACGCTTAGTGAACAAGATGTTCACCGTTCAGCTCGGGAAAATAATGGAAGTATATATAAACGACATGTTGGTAAAGTCGCTTGAGGAGAAAGATCACATCACACACTTGGTAGAATGCTTTCAAATATTAAATCTGCACAACATGAAGCTGAATGTGACTAAGTGTAGATTTAGGGTTACCTCAGGAGAGTCCTTAAGATATCTTGTAACTCATCTCTGCATCGAGGCCAACCCGAAGTAAATCGACGCACTTATCAAAATGACCTCGTCGAAAACTGAGAGAGAAGTTCAAAGACTGACTGGCCGAGTGGGGGCACTCAACAGATTCATATCGCGCTCCACTGACAAATGCTTACCCTTTTTCGACACATTGTGAGGAAATAAGATCTTTGAGTGGACGGAGAAATACAAAAATCCCTTTCATGAGCTGAAGAAGTATCTCACAACTCTACCGTTGTTGGAAAAATGGTTACGGGCGAGCAACTCTATCTCTATGTAGCGGTTTCCCTGATAGTTGTAAACAGGGTCCTAATCCCAGTAGACAGTAGCAACCAAAAACATGTTTTTAACATCAACAAGTCCCTCACTTACGCGGAAACACAGTATATGTTAACAGAAAACTTCGCGCTTGCCGTTATCACCTCGGCTCGGAAGTTACGACCATACTTCCAGTCCCATTCAATAATACTGTTAAGTACTTCTTTACTGCGAGCAGTGCTACATAGTCTGACTTACTCTGGAAGGTTAGCCAAGTGGGTTAATGAGCTAAGCGAATTCGACATCGAAAATCGTAGTAGGAAAAGTATTAAAGCGGAGGTATTGGCCGACTTTATAATTGAATTACCTGAAGCGGCGGCCTCGACAGAAATTGAATGCCTACCATCCCAGTCCTGGTGGCTGCACGTAGACGGCTCCTCATCCAAACATGGATCTGGAGTAGGCATCCATTTATTATCACCAGACGGAAAGTCATTGGAATAATCATTTTGCCTCGGTTTCCAGGCATCGAACAACAAGGCAGAAAGCGAAGCTCTACTCGCTGGCTTTCGATTGGCTAAAGTACTTATGATGACAAGGATACATGCTTTTCGCGACTCTCACCTCGTCGTTAATTAGTTCAACGGAGAGCATGCTACGAAAGACGAAAGAATGGAAGCCTACCTCGCACTCGTAAAGTCACTGGCCGTAGAGTTAGAAGAGTTTACACTTACAAGAATTCCACGAGAGGAGAATATGTAGGCAGATGCACTCGCTTCACTCGGATCATCGGCACAACGAGAAAAAAGCCTTCAACGGATTGTGCCAGTTGAATTCATAAAAAAACTAAGCATCATTCTCCGGAGTGAATTCAACGTCTTGACGCGGTCCCAAGCTGTGAAAATGAAAGCACAACAGGACCTAAAGAAGGCCGCCCAGCTCGCCAAACAGTCGGATGATCTCCAGGCTTCTAGTGACGATTGTCCAGACTACAACCCGATCTGTCCAATGGATATCGATCAGCCAGTCGGTCGAGCTTCACCAGGCAACAATGACAAGAACCTATCCCAGACAATGGTATTATCGATGCGATGGACGAAGATGGCATACCCAATGGATATCGATCAGTCAGTCAGTCGGGCTTCACCAGGCAACAACGAAGTCAGATAAGAACCTATCCCAGATGATGGTATTATCAATGCGATGGACGAAGCACCATGCTCGATCCAGATCGTACGGCTATTAATCGCAGCCTGCTCCCTGAACAGTTTCCAAAAGAGTTCCTAGAGGACGCTTACCCATGTAGTGAAGACATGCCACCAGAACATGAAGTGGACAACATTTCTGATGATAGTACCACTTATGGCTGTGATACTAAATGGATGGACAAGATTCGCGGGTTTTTTGCTGAAGGGGAGGTGCCAACCGACAAGTGGGCAGCCCGTAAACTTAAAGCGCATGCGTAACATTTTATCCTTTTTCACGGTGAAGTTTTTAAGTGGCTACTGTTCGGGCCTCTCCAAGTTTGCGTCGAAGGCCAGGCTGCTAGCAAAATCATGCCCGAAGTTCACAACAGATCATGCTGTAACCATTAAAGGGGAAGATCACTCCCCATTAGGATCAAAAGACGTGGGTATTTTTGGCCAACTTTGATAAAGGACTGCTAAATGTTCGCTGCTAAGTGCGAGAAATATCAACGCCATGGTCCTATGATTCGTCGGCCCACATAATAGTTTTCGTCAGTCACCTTGCCGTACCCGTTCATGAGATGGGCAACAGACATAGTCTGCCGGCTCCACCCATCTCAACAGAAATGCTACCTCCTGGTTTTGACAGATTATTTCTCTAAATGGATTAAAGGAGAAGCATTTGGAACCATCAAGGATAGACAAGTCAAAAATTTCATCATGAAGAATATTATCAGTTATCGTGGAGTACCGTGTAACATTTTCAGAGATAACGTCTCGCAATTTAATTCGAAGAAATTTGACATATTCTACGACAAATGGAAGATCAGAATTAGCAAGTTGACACCACGTTGTCCTCATGGAAACGGCTAGGCGGAAGCATCCAACAAAACATTTGTCCACGGATTGAAGACTCAGCTCGACGCTAAAAAATGTTGTTGGGCCAATGAACTCGAAGGAATCTTATGGTTTTATCGTACTATATTTGACCATGCTACGGGAGAAACGCCTTTTCTCCTTGTCTACGGTACAATGTGTGTTATCCCACCCGATGTCCACTTTTCCGGAGTACGTCGGTGACTTCTTCCCCAACAAGAGGGTGTTAACCATCTCTTATTGCTTGAAATACTCGATCTTATCAACAAAAGGCGAGACCAAGCCCTCCTTAAGATGACCAAGTATCAAATTGCCGCAGCTAAGTATTACAACTCCATAGTGCTAGTTCATCATTTTTACGAAGGGGACATCGTTCTCCGCAAAGTATTTCAGAATACAGCCAAACAAAATGCTGGCAAACTCGGTGCACACTAGGAAGAACCTTATCAGATCATGAGAGTATTTCGCCCAGGCATGTTCGAACTCGCGAACATGCAAGCCGAGATGATTCCACGATCTTGGAATGCAAGACATCTCAAAAGTACTATTGCTAAGTACTTAGTCTCTGGACTTTAACTACGGGGTGACTTGATCCCTGACCAGGGTATTTAGGCAGCTCATTTTTGGACGGGTTCAGTTGCCCCCCTCCTCAAAAGAGGGGAGGGGAGGGGAGGGGAGGGGGGGGGGGGGGGGGGGGGGGAATGGGCGCGTATGCTCATATATTCCTAACTTTGTAACACGATGACTTCGCTCAGTCAAAATTTCATATATATAAAGATCCAGGTTTTTACACTTACCGATGCTTTTTAGTTTTCCTCAAATGACTAAGTCTAAGCAAGACGACTATCATTACTCTTGGCCACAGTAACGAGCTCTTACACTTCAAACGCAAAGTTTATCAATACATTCAAACGGATATTCAAGCGCTCTATACAAATTCTAAGTGTTCATTTTCGGAGCAAGGGGGTTGCAGGAACACTCTTGTAGCCAGAAATGATCAACTCTTGAATCATAGTAAGCTAAATGCTGGTTTAAATTAGCAAAGACAGTCGAAACAAGAAAATTTATGATAATTTGCTTGTAAACCGCAATTTTTCTAAGTATAAGAATGTAACGAAACAGATGTCTTCAACTTACAAAAGTAATACATAGTCCGTCAATGATGTATAAAAATTTTGTCGAGTATAACGCAAAGACACAAAGCTCAAAACAATAGCCGAATCTTAACATCGCATTAATTTTGATTTTACTCAAAAGTAAAAAGTGAGCAAAGTGTTAAAGGGTGGATAAAGCCATCTAAGCACTGAATGTCGAAACATAATAAAAAGCTCTGAAAACTAGAGGTAAAATACTTAAACATTTAAAGCATAAACAAGGCTAGGCAGGCAGCTCACCTTCTTCATTCTCTTCAGTCGCATCGCTTTGAACAACTTCCCTCGCATCGGTTTCAACAAGCCCCTGGGCTTCAGGCACCTTGCCACTTGCAGGATCGAAGGCTCTGGTCTCAACGTTGTGGCTCAGAGAATGTGCACGATCCCAATCTGTATTCACAGGTAGCTCGACAATCCCTATAAATGGAATTACGGCATTCTCAGGAACAGAGAAACCGATACTCTCGACGTTTTGTGCAACCACATTAGCTAGCTCGTCATCAAGCTGTTCCTCGCTCTCATTTCGCAGACGCATGTTAAGAATGCCATCATTAGATCCAGAAGTTGCATCAACACCAATATAGTTAGCAACTATCTCAATCCGCAGAGAGAAATGGATATTTTTCACAACAGTAGGATCAACGGGATAAGCACTTAACACGCCTTATAAATTGAAGACAAGGTTGTCAACGACTTCATTAGCATCGGCCAGCTTGTTTTTTGTGTTCGCGAGACCTTTACTCTCCTCCTCAAGGTTAGGCGGCTCATCGCTCTCTATATGTCTTCAATAAACTGAGCATTCGTCTCGGCTTAGGCTAGGAAAACCATGTTCTCCCTAGGGGATTGAGTTTTGACTGAAACTCGGTTGGTGTCTCTCTTCTAGCCTTAGCAGCGGCTACCTTGATCTCATGTTTCTGCATCACGATTAAAAGGGCCTTCTCCCCTTCAAGCTCTACAATCTTCAGATCATCTTTCTTCTTTTCAACACTCAGATCATGGACATGCTTATGCATATTGTTCGATCTTTTTTTCCATGATTCCAACTCAATGCTGATTTCCTTCATGCGTTTTGTAATACGCTACTTTTCAGCTTCTTCCTTCTATCTGGCCTCGTCGATGAAATTCTGCTTGGATCGTAAATCCGCGTCATAAGCTAGAAATAATAGGTTGGAGTGAGCCACCATCTAGAAATAAAACGACAACAAAATAAGCTGAGTATGGGGAATGTAATTCATCAAATAAAAAAAATGGATAAGATGAAAGTTTATATTGATGTGGCGAGATGAGAACTTCTTATACAGCTCGCTCTTTAACAATCTCTTCGGGATAGGAAAGATATCCCCAGGATAGGTGATTTTGGACATCAATGTAGCTACAGCTAAAGGATCATCGTACAATTTGACAACAGCAGGTGAAGAATTGGGTTGCGTCTCGCGAGGAATTGGCTCGTTTGGGACAGAGTTGGAACACAATGGCAAGACCTTTGCCTTAGTCGACAACCGAGTATGACCTTTTGAAACCCGCATCTTGTTTCTTATTGCGACCTTCCTTGGATTTGTGTTGCCTGAGTGACAAGTTTACCGGTCGTACAATATCAACGACATTAGTTCGTAATTCATCACTAGTTTGTTCGTCTGTCGACTTGTTTTGCTTTGTTACACTCCGTTCAAATGTCTCGGCAGCGGCAGCTGGAATGTTCACATCAGCGGGTTTCTATGCAACTGAGAAAGTCGGAGCAACAACCTTCTCAATAGTAGTTTTCTTCTTAATTCTGTCTCGGATAGTCGGTCTGCTAGTCATGTTTTGGAAGTCTTCGGAGTCGCTGGAAATAATCGGGTTCGCTAATAAATCTCTTGGAAGTTGCAAACCCATTAATGTCTTCAGCCCCTGATTTCTCTCTGCAGGTGGAAGTTGTGAACCCATAAACACTTTTGCGCAACCAGCTTCTTGTACAGCACGTCGATTCCACGAAAAAGGGTACCTACGTATCGGCAATCTGCAAAATCAACAAAATCAACTAAGTGTTACGGTACGCCAAAGTCATGATTTGGGAAAAACTACGAGTAAGCTACCAATAGCTCCACACTCTGCATTCACCGCATTCTGATTCTCTTTGCCAACCGATGCCGTGGAAATCGACGAAAAGGTGAAGAACTTTCTCCAGTCTTGATCTTTGTTCGGGAAGTCGTCTATAATTTAATACATCGTACGGTTTACCAAGTTATAAGTTTATTCTTCATCGTCTCAGCCATTGTTCTTACGGAATTCGAGAAAACTTACAGAATGGCAAACTCCTAGCTGGACCCTACACTCGGCAGCCCTTATTAACAAGTCGACCATATGGCGAATTCCTCTTATATTGATTTGTGCAAGCGCCAAATGGTGAATAAAGATATAAAGGAGAATCTTTGTAGGGATTAGAAGAAGTAGGTAACTGTCTCTAAGGTAGAATTCAAATAAGGTGAATGTACCAACTGGAGGATCATTAGCTCATTGATCTAGAGAGGGGAGAATCAACTCGACGTTATTAGGAATAACGCACTGCTTCCTGAGATCGCTCAGCGATTCTTCGTCGCACCACATTGAGCCTGGAGGAGGACGTTTCTTACGGCTTTCCCTTGCCTTCTTCACTTTTGATTCCCAGAACCAACCTAACTTTCTAACCTTTCTTGTTCCAAGAGAGGGTTATACACCCAGTTGTGCTCTTCAATCTTGCCAGGTGTAGTCGACTTGACAAGATCTTCAATTGATTCATCGCGAAGAGCTGACACTTTGATAATAAACTTCTCTTCGCTTATGGTCCTGGTATTTTTTGAACTCGGCGACTGCAAAAACTCGGTTTCCGAACCATGATGACCTACCGTCTGCGTCAACTTCATCTTTTAGGTCTATGTAGCTCGGCAAGCTTTTCTCCGCTACCTTGCCTCTCAGGCGGCGAGACGAGACGGGCATCGTAGAGACGAGCATCGGGTTTGGATAAGAGAATAACTTGTCGAAGGGAAGGTCATCTTCGAAGCAGTCACCTCGGCAAGAAGGTCCGGTTACCTCTTCGCCATTACATCTATCATAGGGAACCAACTCTCCACTATTGCTAGTCCTAGTAAGCGGTTCGCCTTCGCTCAAGTATTTCCAGATCGATTGAGTAATTTCTTCTTCAGTCGGCTCGGTAGATGTTACAAATTTACTCGAACTCGCAGACGACATTAATCCGGATCATACTTTTCAAAATAAGTAGAACAAAAATCTCTTCGATCCCACAAAGATTCACAATCTTTTCCTCAAGAACGAAAGGATGGACTATTCAAGAACGCTTGAAGATGGAACAAAATCTTCAAAGGAATTAGCCAGAAAATTCAAAGGATGGCGGCGGCAAAAGAAGATTGTGGCGGTGGCAAAGCGATGTGATAGACAAACCCAAGAAAATAACATAGTAAAAATAGAGAGAAAAGGGAGAGAAGAGGCTACCCATTTTTGGGAGAATGAGAATTATGAGCCAAACCTAGACAAGTGGAGACTTATATAAGAATTTAATGGGCCGACTTCAGAGTTGGGCCTCGATTCAAGATTTTGGCTCCTACGATATGTTCGAAAGTAGAAAAATTTTCTAAGTATGAGTTTCAGACACTTTTTCGATGTGGTAAGTGGCGAGCTGAGTGACAATACTCCTCAACAGTGGGTTCACAATCTTGCCTCATCTTCAGCTTAGCTCGACACAATCTCAACGATACCAATCAACTCGCCCTTATTTACGATCTAGCGTTGTCAACTGGCTCGCTTACTTCAGCCCGACGTGTACCTCTATGTAAATCAGTTTATGCGGTTCACTGTTAAAACCGTGAAAAACTTTGCTATCCATCTGAACGGTTCACAAGATTTCATGCAGTCTGTTTTAATCTTTAGGGGTGGATTCGCTAGTTTTCCTGCAGCAAGGCTAGTCAGCTCGCATTCAGGTGAATACCAATTTGCGGCATAGTATCCTTGAAGCACCTCGATGCTTCAAATCTTTGGACCAGCTTGCTGCAGCATGACGGCGAACCAGCTCGCAGTAACATCTTAGGACCAGCTCGCTGCAGTATGACGACGCACCAGTTCACGACAAAAGATCATCAAGCAGCTCGCAATAAGTTTTTCTTAGAGCAGCTCTCCGCATAATTTTCTTTGGTCAGCTCGCTGAGGTTTTCTAAGTTTGGCTTGCCACAAAACTACTCCAAACAAGCTCACCGATTAAGTGTACTCTGTCAGCTCGCCTAATCGGACAATTCCTTGTCATTTTGGCTCGTCGCTATCACTGCTGCATTAGTCCTTACCATTATAGAAGTCACTGGGATAGTCGGATCGTCGTTAACACATCTACAGTCTAAATAGAAATCGATTCTTCGTCTGGACACCCTTACTTCAACACTTTTATCGATAACACTGTTGAACTGGAGGGGCTAACTGTAGGGGTCACATCTCCCCTAGAAGAATCGATGGCCTAAAAGTGACTAAGTATGCGCTGAACCGGCTATCACATGAGCCAATTAACCAGAGATTAAACTAAAGGCCCAAATCAAGTCAGCCCAGTGGTAAAGCCCAGAAGATAAATACGCATTTAAGGCCCAGCCGACTTAAAGGCTATGGCCTAAATGGAAAACCTAGAAAACTTAAGAAAATTTCCAATTTTGTATTGGGACTGGCCAAGCTGACCTAGAAACATTATAAATATACTTGTAAATCCTCATAATATGGGGATCACAAAATATCTGACAAAAACTCTGCATCATGTTTCAAGCTAATAAAAACCCTAATTCATCTCTTTTTTCTTTGTGGTTTCAAACCATAGAAGCTTTCCACTTCACCATTGAACCTTACAAATTCAATTGTGAGAATCCAGCTCCCACAATCTCCAACTTTCGGTGAAATCTCAAGAAACCGTTTGGATCCTCCGGACCCTTTGGATTCATTGTTTCCAACCGGATCCATCTCTAGTTCCTCTCGTAATGATGTACATCTCTTGGATCTATATCTTAGAACTTCAAAAATTAATAGTGCTTTAAACCAAAGTTTTCTGGATTCACAAATCCTGTGGACCCTATATCTTTGCCTCATATTCAGGTTGCTGGTTCTCCTCAATCTACTTTAAGTCTTTGATGTATTCATGTGTTACTCAGCCGCACAAGTCATATGTTTCTCCGAAGGAGAGAAAAATCAGTGGCTCACACTATTTTTCCGGCATATGCAAGAAGGCTCGTTAGGCGTATCCCTCTGACCTATTTTTCCTGAGTTGGCGTTGTGCTAAAGTGAGGCAGGCCTTTGTACTTCTCCTAATGGGCCTTGGTCCCAAGTCCAGCCCATACAGCTTCAACTCTTGCAACCTCACCAAGTCAGTAGTCTTGGTTGAAATTCTAGGTTCGTTTGTCATGGTTCATTGATTATGTTTTGAATATGTCTACCATCACAGTCTCCTCCCTCATGGTCCTCCTTTATGGAGAAATTTTTTTATCAACCATGTTCGTTATGGAGAGATCAACTCCAACACCTTCGTCAAGAACCCTCTCCTATATGGAGATTGGGAATAAAAGCTCAGCCTTAGTGGCATTGGAAGCTCAAAAATCACTTCACTCGTCTTCATTGGCAAAAGGACTACTATTATCTTCGGTTTTCCGAATGATGAAGATCGATTCCAAATCGTTCTTCTCTGAAGCTATTTTGAAGATGCTTTTAATTATCCTATGTGATGTTTTTATTCTATCTTATTTACTCTCACTTTTCACGAAACGTCTCACACTCTCAGGAACAAATCCCTTGAGCTATCGATGGCGGACCCTACACACTCTCGGGACGTCTCCCTCAAGCTCTGGGTACCCCGTTCCACTAATACTTTTAAGAACACATCCTTCAAGCTCTAAGTATACTGTAAAAATCTCAATTCATAGTAAAATTAATTCGTATGTGTATAAGCACCTGTTGACTAGAACTACCTCTCGTAATACTAACATGACATTCCATAACCCGGAATATCATCACCACTCTGACAAACCAACTGGCCCATATAGGCAGCACCACTCGAGATCATCTCACTCAATCTCTGAGGCTCACATCTAATCTCATGTTTATACACACGTTTCCCAACATTTATTACTCTTAACTGATTTCCATACCCCTCTCATTCGCATGAACACATCCTTTGAGCTAACGGTATATAGGGAAATCACCATCCCCTAGAGAAAACCACCGTCTCTCGGTACTTATACTGGAAACCACTGTCCCAAATAAGTAAACAGGAGAACCACCGTCCCCTAGAGGGAACCACTGTATCTTAATACCTATACTGGAAACAACCGCCCCAAATAAGTACCCAGGAGAACCAACATCTCCAAAATAATGAGTTACACGGGGACACAAGGACCCTAGAGCAATAAATTCTAAACACCTATAAACATCTATGATTAAAACTGTCACACGTGGTCTAAACTTGATATTCTCGACCCGGAACATCGACTCAACATGACCAACCACTAGTCTACTCTAAACAAAACACGTATAAGAATCACATATTATCACACAAAAGTATAAGTAAACTTTATCTTATAAATCTCTAAAAATGTATAGTCGTTACAACCCAAACAAAAATACATGAAACAAAAACAATAATAGCACCATGATTACTTTGAAACCGGAACCATAAAGATAGAAGAAAACATAAGCCGCAACATGCTTGTCAAACCACTTGCTGAACTTTAGCTTCATCTTTGCCTCAAGCTCCCTGGTCTCCTCCTCAGTACCAGCACAATCCCACAAGACTCTCACTAATGGAATCTTCTCTCGAGAATCCTCACAGATCAGGCTAAAGATCCTCCAAAATCTTAGCCCCTAACTCCTCCAAAGTATGCATGCACTTCCTCCACATCGACACATGGAAAACCTTATGAAATGCCTTCATAATCGAAGGTAGTTACAACCTACACACTACCGGTCCAACTCGCTCCACCACCGAGAAAGGACCCATAAATCTCAGACTCAGCTTATTCTCCGAAATGGATCTGTTATGTGATATATCATGGTTTTTACCCTGTTTAAGCCATGATATAAGTCCTATATCTAGAGTCCTTTGGTATTTTCCAGTTGTTTTTAGAGTCTTTATAGGTACTTGGATGATTGGAGATTAAAAGATGTTTACTGGAAGTTTTGGAGCATTGCGGAATGAAGTGGCAAAAACCAAAGAGAAGAACCTGATTTTCAAGATGGTGTCGATCGACACCCATGTCGACCAAGCCCAAAACTTAATCAGAAGAAGTGCGTTCGAAGCCCAAAGGTTCCAGATGTTTACTTTTAAGTTTCTAGTCGGTTTTGTACCTTTATATATACGTTTTTACCGCCATTGTTTAGGCTGATGCTTTCTTTTACTTGATTCTTAAAGATAATCATTAATAAAATTATGTTTGCTTATATGATAATGTCTGAGTAGTTCTCTTGTTAGGTTTAGAGATTTTTAAAGGTGTTTGATGAATTGCTAGATCTGATTTAATTGTTAGGATAATATGTCCAGAATATTCTTCATCTTGACTTGAGTTTATTGCTGATTTTAGATTTATGACCTGAAATCTGATCTTAGGATAATTAATAGAAACGACAGTTTTGTTGTTTACCTGATTTAGTCTTTGATGAGCAAAATTCCTTTTCGCAAAGAAATTTGGTTTTGGGTTTTGTGAACAATTGAACTTGAACTTTAATGCTTGTTTAGATTGTTAGGATTCACAAAGAAATTTGGTTTTCTAGGATTTAAACATAGATAATCTCTGCAGCAAAAGTTAATTGATTTTATATTCGTGTTCATATTCACGAACTGTGCTTTAATATTCCTAATTATTGATTAATTGTGCAATTCTGATTCACTGAAGATTTTCCTGTACCTAGCGTCTTTTTCCTATTGATTTAAAACCAATTCTAATTGCTTGCTATTACTTGCTTTCACATTATTCTGTCTAGTTTAATCCGAATTCATTAAACTATTGTGTTTCCTGATTCCCTGTGGATTTCGATACCTAAAGTACTGCAATTGATCTCTTAATTTGAGAGAGTAGGTCTAGGGTAAATTTGAGCCTATCAAATTTTGGCGCCGTTGCCGGGGAGTCAACGCCATTAGATTTGTTTTATTAAGATTTTGTCTAGGCTTTTATTTTTATTTTTGCTTTGCTAGTTTCTTTTTCTTTTTGTTTTATGTTTCAGGTACATGCCTGATACTAGAAGCAATCAAGACAAGGAGCTAGTTAACTACAATCTCGAGGAGTTAGCATGTTTGGAACGTGAGAATAGGAGAGCAGTCCGAGAAGAAAGGATGGCTGCTATACCACCCGTCATATTGACCCCGGGAGATGATGGAGTTTTACGTGATCCGGCTGGACTGAAGTATAATGCGCAAGGACAAATGATCAATAACGACGGAACGGTGAACATCGAACAGAATCTGGCTATTCAGGTACATGGTGTTGCTCAACGCCAACAACCTGTCGAGCGACACGTTGGAATTGCAGGTGACGATCGACGCCACCCCCTGGATATCGATCGACACCCGATCCAGAATCCACCAAATTTGATGAAGAACGATGCAAACGCTGTACGAGGGAGAACGCTTGCTTATTACAACCGTCCAGATCAGTTCTACGCAAATCGAGCTGCGATTCGACCACCTGCTTTCCAGAGGAATGACTTTGAGCTGAAGCCTGCTTACTTCAGTCTAGTAGCACAGAACCCTTACCATGGTCTTCCTCATGAGCATCCTATGGACCACATAGAAAAATTCGAGGATTTAGCTTCGAGCATCAAGGCGAATGGAGTGTCCAGCGATTATCTTTTTTGCAAGTTATTCCCATACTCTCTTAGTGGGGATGTTTCTTATTGGCTGAAGCAACTTGAACCGGGATCGTTAACTACTTGGGAAGACACCAAGAATGCGTTCTTGAACAATTTCTTCGATGATGCAAGGTCTAAAGATTTGAGGACGAAGATCACTTCCTTCAAGCAGGGTCCAACAGAAGTATTCAGAGCTGAGTGGACGCGTCTAAAGTCCTATCAGAGAGATTGTCCACACTATGGCTTCACTGACATTCAGTTGTTAGGCATCTTATACAGAGGAGTAGACTGGAGGTATCAGATGGCATTGGATGCTGCGAGTAATGGTAATTTCAATACCAATTACCCAGAGAATGCAGTCACTCTTATCGAGAACTTGGCTTCTAGCAATAGCACGAAGAATGCCGATTTTGAGAGGAAGCAGATGGGCGACAAAAAGGATGGTGGTAAGCACTTAACTGAAGTGAACACGAAGCTCGATTCTATGCATAGTTTCCTTGTGGGAAAGAAGATAGTAAAATTTGCTCAGGAAGTTGAAACTGCAGAGGATGTGAACTACATCAATGGATCAGGATTTCAGAAATACAAAAATCAGCAAGGATATCAGAAGCCCTTCCAGAGCAACAACTACAATAGGAACTATGGTTCCTCATCTTATCAGAAGCCTCCTGAGCAGGACAATGAAGTAAAGTCTATGCTAGAGCAGATCTTAGAGGGACAACAGAAAATGACTGTGAGCTTCAACAGAAAGATGGATGCGATGTATTCTGATTTAGATGGGAAGATTTCTGCATTGAGCACGCATGTGAAGAAGCTAGATGTCCAAATCGCTCTAACTGCCAGTTCTATCAAGAGACAAGAGGGTTATCTTCCTGCGAAGGCTGATGCTAACCCGAGGAGTGCTTGCAATGCTGTTCTAGCTATTCAGGAGAACTATTTCGATGGGTTTGAGGCAAGTTTTGTGTCTGCTGAGCCAGTGTCGATCGACACTACAGCTCAGCATCGATCGACACTCGAAGAGTTAGTCGATTCAGGTATTGAAGAGATGGTGTCGATCGACACCAGAAGACTTGTGCAGAAATCGCGAAATCGTCAGTTACTTCAGTGGAGAATGTCTACAAGCCGAAAGTTCCATTCCCTAGAGCTAGAAGGTCAAAGCAGGAAGTCGAAGAAGCTTTTTGCAAGCAGATGATTGATAAGGTCATGGTTGAGATGCCTTTGGTCGATGCAGTAAAGCTCTCGCTTGCGATAAGAAGATACGTCAAGAGGATGGTAGCTAATGGAGTTAGTCCAGAGGAATGAGCATTGCTTACTAGAGATATCTGAGCCATTCTTCTGAACACAACTCCAGTGCCAAAAAAGAAGAAAAAGGATGTGGTAGTTTCTGCAGAGGTGAGCGCTATGATTCATAGCAGGATTCTTGTCAAGCTTCCAGATCCAAGAAACTTTGTGCTTCATTGTTCAATCTTGACAGGGCAGTTTCCTCATTCTCTTTGTGATTTAGGGTTTGGAATTAACTTGATGCCATTATATGTTGTTATTGATCTTGAGATGACTGATTTCAGGGCAACCAGGATGTCTCTTCTTTTAGCCGATCGGTCCAGAAGATTCCCAAAAGGAATTCTAGAGGATGTTCCAATCAGGATTCATGACTGCATTATTCCTGCGGATTTGGAGTACGATGATGAGCCTGAAAATCCTTTGATCCTAGGATGATCATTCTTGGCTACAGCCGGTGCTCAAATCAATATTAGGAAAGGGAAGATAACTCTTGATCTAGATGATATTTTCATGGATTTTGACATGGAGAACACCAGGCGAAAATCCACCATCGATGGTCAGACTTTTTCAATGGAGATTTTAGAAGATGAAGACTCTATCAAGGAGTTTGAATCTAGCCCCTCATCTGTTGCTGAACAGATCATTCCACTTATCCTATCCCACGATCCTCCCATAGAGCCAAGGTATGAACTTCCTGTACTCAATTCTAACTCTTCTGATTTTGTTAAACCTCAAAAGGCTGTTACGCGCTCACGCAAGCAACGAGTTCCTCGAAAGCTTGGTTCTTCTGATGAATTTGCAGGGAAAAGAAAAGAAGAGGTGAAGCCTAAGAGGCCTTCAAAGCCTTTCGCGAAGATGAGAGTCATCATTCCTCAGGAGTTCAAGGTTAAAGGAGAGGTGGTTATTCAAGAGATGCTGCAGAGAACACAGAAATTGTTTCCTGTAATTATTCCATGGAAAAATGCTGATCCACCGGATATCTAAGTTCCTCAACACATTCAAGCTAACGAACAAAAAACAAGCGCTTAGTGGGAGGCAACCCACTTGTGAATTTTATATTTATGTTTTCTTTTTATTTTCTTTTACAATTTTATGTTTGGTGTTCTTTTTGGTTTTGATTTTTAGGAGAAGAAAACGTTTGGACAAACTTCAGATGCACCCTGTCGATTGACACAAGTAATTTTGTCGCTCGACATAGCTAATATTTCAAGGTGTCGATCGAAACCCTTGATAGTGTCGATCGACACCCCCCCCTCCAGGTTACGTTTTTCTTTTCAAAATTTCAATTCCTTTTGTTTTCTATCTATTTTATTCACAAATCTCGGATTTAATAACAACGAGGACAGTGTCGTTTAAGTCTGGGGGGAGGTAGTTTCTAACATTGTGTTTTCTTTTGAGTTTTTATGGTGTTTTTCAAAAAATTGTTTTGTTTTATTCTGGTCGAAACTCCCCTTTCTACTTGCTTTAAACAACACTCAAGGACCATTATCAATGCGAGTTAATTGGTTTTACAAGGTGGGTAAATGGGAGTGCCAGAAAGACGTTGCAGACCCCGCCCAAATGAATCTCTAATCTCTTGTCTTGGGCGTTGGAAAATCGCAAGACTTGATTCAGCTTCCAAACACTTGAAAGCGTGGACGGACCGCTCTTGAAACTTCTTCCCAAATGATGAATTCAACTATCCTAGATCAAAAAGAAAAAGCCTCATGACCCTGTCTCCACAAGAACACTAGTAGTGTGTACTGATCTAGTGAAGTCATAGAGATGCCAAGGATCTAATAAAAAAAAAAGTCTACAGAAAAAATGTAAGTCCGAAAATCAGAAAAATCCTGAATCAAAAAGTTCAAAAATGGACAATGCATCTCTGTAACGACCCAAAACCAAATGATGGATTTTTGGTGATGGTGTCGATCGACACCGGGTGTTGGTGTCGATCGACACTAATGTTGGTCGGTTCGGCCAGTTTATTTTAATTCGCTTTTTTTTGGCTCGGTTATGGGTGCAGAACCCTATGGCTCGGCTATATAAGTGTGTTTCTGTTCATGGCCGTGGAGGGGGGGAGTTTTGAGGAGAAAAAGGATTTGTGAGGTTTCGAGTGATACGAAGGTTTCTCGATCCGTTCTTCGTGTTCTTCGTCGTTGATTCGTGGAGAGGTTCGCGGGATCGTGTGTGGTGTATCTCTCGGCAATTTCCAGTGGAGAGGAATCCCTATTCGTCGTTGTGTTACGTCCGCAGCAGCATAGCAGTTCAGGATCGGGAAAAGGTGGTAAGCCGGCGCAAGGACAGAAGAGGAAATGGAATGAAGATTCTGGAGTGAATCAAAGAGGTCAGGGTTTTTTTGGGTGCGGGACCATGTACCACAAGCTAGAGATGTGTCCTAGGAAGGATGAGGCTGGAGACAGGTGAGTGTGTTACCATTGCGGAGAGTCAGGGCATATCAGACCGAAGTGTCCTAAGACGCAGCAGTCATCAGTGACAGTGTTTCAGCCAGAGGCGGCGCAGCCTGGGGTGCAGAGTGATGCCGCACAAGGATTGCGGAGGACCTGAGTGAGCAAGTCAAGGATTGAGCTGGTTTTCTTTTGTTCCAGTTTGGTTTTACTTTCAGGATTTGGGCTTTGGCTATGTTGTTCTGGATTTTTGTAATTTCCGTTTGTGGTTTGAACGGTTTTGATATTTAAAATTTATAAGATGAGTATTTCTTATTTATTTGCGATTGTATCATTGCGGAGTTCTGTGTGAGTTGAGTAGGGTTGGAAGTCAGAGTTTATGAGAATTTAAAACTGTCTATGCTTGAGAAACCTTAGAGAACATCCTGGGCAATTGGGTTATTCAGAGTTGACCTGGGAATGGGGTCATGATGTGATTCCGAGATTCAGGAAATGCATGCGTACTGCATAGGAGTTCCTGGTTGTGATCTCGGAGGTATGTTGTGGTGTGACCAGAGGTTTGGTCGGATGTATGAGGGATGATGAATTCCCTGAGTGTTGTTTTTAGGAGATGAGGATTTCTCCAGAGGGATGAGGATTTCCCGGTATACTTGTTTAGGAGATGAGTATTTCTTCAGAGGGATGAGTTTTTCCCGGTATACTTGTTTGAGAGATGAGGATTTCTCAAGAGGGATGAGGATTTCCCGGTATACTTGTTTAGGAGATAAGTATTTCTCCAGAGGGATGAGGATTTCCCGGTATACTTGTTTGGGAGAGATGAGGATTTCTCCAGAGGGATGAGGATTTCCTGGTATACTTGTTTAAGAGATGAGGATTTCTCCAGATGGATGAGGATTTCCCGGTATACTTGTTTGGGAGATAAGGATTTCTCCAGAGAGATGAGGATTTCCCTGTATGCGTATTGGGATGAGGATTTCCCTGAGTATAGATTTGGTGGATGAGTAATTCTCAAGAGTATAGGGTTTGTTCTTGAGTAGGATTAGGAGATAAGGATTTCTCCAGAGGGATGAAGATTTCCTTGAGTGTGGTTGTGCGAGATGGATATTTCTCCAGAGTATGAGGATTATTCCTTAATGGCGATTGGGAGATAAGGATTTCTCCAGCGGGACGAGGTTTGTCCGGTTGTGGTTAGAGATGTTTGTGGAATTCAAAGCTAGGGTTGATATTACGTTTAGAACTTCAATTCAGATGACCCTGGTAATGAAAGTGACATTTTTGGTCGTGCATGTTCTTGTTTGATTGTTGCACGACCAATCAAGCGACACAATCCAGGCGAATTTGGTCGGGTTTTGGACGGAGATGTTAACCTTAGTAAGATGGGTTGTGAGCCTCAGAGATTAAGAGTAATGATCTCAGGTATTGCTTACCGGGTTGGGGTCAGGAGTTAGTCTTTGGTAGACGATGTGGAGACGAATGGTAATTGTCAGTGATGCTGACCATGTTGGGTCAAGGTTAAGGATGGGATTGATGGTCCGAGAGGTGCGAGCGATGGTCCCGCGGGTGAATGATCATGATTGGGTCAGGAGTATAGTCTGAGATAGACATGATAGACGGTAGTGCGTCATGAAGTTGGGGTCTTGGTGACCAGTGAGTTTGGATTCGAGGTTGAATCCATTTGTAGTAGGGGAGAATTGTAATGACCTAAAACCAAATGATGTATTTTTAGTGATGGTGTCGATCGACACCAATGTTGGTCGGTTCGGCCGGTTTATTTTAATTCGCTTGTTTTGGCTCGGTTATGGGTGCAGAACCCTAGGGCTCGGCTATATAAGTGTGTTTCTGTTCGTGGCCGTGGAGGGGGAGAGTTTTGAAGAGAAAAAGGATTTGTGAGATTTCGAGAGAGAGAGATTTCGAGTGATCCGAAGGTTTCTAGATCCGTTCTTCGTGTTCTTCATCGTTGATTCGAAGAGAGTTTTGCGGGATCGTGTGTGGTGTGTCTCTCGCCGATTTCCAGTGGAGAGGAGTCCCTGTTCGTCGCTGTGTTTGTCGTTCTTCGCTCGTTCTTTATCGTTTCTCCGTAGTCGAGGTGAGTGCGTGATCGTGGATATGGGATTAGATTGTTAGGATATCGGTTGTTGAATGTGATATTGTGATTGGTTATGTGATTGTTCTGTGTGCTTGTGTTGTTTGAGCCGTGAGAAATCTCGTGCGATGAAACGGAATCGAGTCTCGAGAGGATTCGACTCGGTTTAGGTTTCTGCGGGAGGTGTCGATCGACACCTAGAAGTATGTAGGAATTCGTTCAGGTTTTTGCCAGATTAATCTCTATTAATCAACCTAAGCGCAATTCTCAATCCTAGGATCTAGGGTTTGTAAACTTTAGATCTGATGAAACGGATCTCGAATATACCTGGAGTTTGCAGCGGAATTGAATCAGGAAATCGAGATCTATGGCACTTCAAGTGTAGTGCCTCTATCGATAGTCCACACGCACACGAATAGGAATCTGCAGGGATGCTAGTTCCTGGAACCGGATCTTTTAGGGATTCTGTTTCTTAAAGGCGGCTATCACGAAAAGGGTTTTCTCGAAACTCTCTCTCCAGGTCGTGACCTATATCTCCTATATATAGGTCCTGGAGAAAAACCTAATTGATCCTGAACCGATTCGGAATCAATTAAGTTACTAAACCGAAATCTTATTTCGGTTAAACCCTGGCGTCGATCGACACTACTATAGTGTCGATCGACACTGCCTTTAAAACATGTTTATAATGTGTATCAAATACACATCATCTAGATCATTACATTAATGATCATTCCCTTATAAAGTGAATCCTATTCGCTTAGGTGTGTGACCCTGTAGGATCATATAATACTAGTAATGAGTTCATAACTCATAGATCATAAGCGGCTTCTAGCAAAACGTAATGACCACCTAGTATCATATGAATGTCTGATCTCGACATCACAACTGTCACTGGAGTGAATACAAGTGTGATTTCAGGACATTCCCAACAAAGTAGTGTCGATCGACACCACTTTCTTGATCGTGAGGTTTGTGTTTATGAATGAGGTGTCGATCAACACCCTGGTGAAGTGTCGATCGACACCAGTTGCTTGATTGTTGAATTTTGGTTATTGTTCTTGTTTGATAAGTTAATTGCTGTGAACTGATTATTGTGTTGCTGGATTTGAGTATTGGTAATTGGATAATACTGGTTGAATGTTGATGGATGATATATTGTTGATTGTTGATTGATCGCGTAGTAATTGATAATCTATTTCCCTTACTATGTATCCAGTAGACGGGATGACCGCCTCACTGAGTATTTGTGATAATACTCATGCAACTCGTTTTTCCCAATTGTGTTGCAGGTATAAGAAAGTTTGATCGCGTAATCATGGCAGAGGAAGAGGATGATTAGGATGTTTTATGTTATTGTTTCTGATTTTTAAGACTGTTGATTAGGTTATTAGAATGGAATAGAATTGTAGTGAGAATGCTGGAATTGAATTGAGTTATTCGGTTATTGGTTTAATGGTTTATTGTCTTCCGCTGGTTAATGTGTTGTACTTGATGATCTTGAGAATTATTATATAAAAAAAAAATGCGGGTGTTACAATCTCTATGATATCCTTAATTGGATACAGTTTCAGAGGGAAGAGAGAGGGTGAAACGCAGAAAAGTGTTAAAGGAAGCGAAATAATCTTGAAGGTCCAGCGATTTATTCCCTCGATGAGACCGCACCTCAATAATGAAAGGGGTTTGCGATTGAAAGTCTGAGATTCTCTAAGGGGTTTGGATTCAAACTGGAGGACTGCTAAGTTTCTATGGAAACATCGAAGTATCACCGGATTGGCTTTGCTAGGTATGTAGTTCCTAAAGGAGTGAGTACACTGTTTTGCTTAGGGGCAAGCAAAAAGCTAAGTCTGGGGGAGTTGATATATCATGGTTTTTACCCTGTTTAAGCCATGATATAAGTCTTATATCTAGAGTCCTTTGGTATTTTCCAGTTGTTTTTAGAGTCTTTATAGGTACTTGGACGATTGAAGCTTAAAAGATGTTTACTGGAAGTTTTGGAGCATTGCGAAATGAAGTGGCGAAAACCGAAGCGAAGAACCTGATTTCAAGATGGTGTCGATTGACACCACCATGAGTGTCGATCGACAACCATGTCAACCAAGCCCAAAACTTAATCAGAAGAAGTTAGTTCGAAGCCTGAAAGTTCCAGATGTTTACTTTTAAGTTTCCAGTCTGTTTTGTACCTTTATATATACGTTTTTACAACCATTGTTTAGGCTGATGCTTTCTTTTACTTGATTCTTAGAGATAATCATTAATAAAATTATGTTTGCTTCTATGATTATATCTGAGTAGTTCTCTTGTTAGGTTTAGGGATTTCCAAAGGTGTTTGATGAATTGTTAGAGGATAATATCTCTAGAATGTTCTTCATCTTGACTTGAGTTTATTGTTGATTTTAGATTCATGACCTGAAATCTGATATTAGGATAATTAATAGAAACGACAATTTCGTTGATTAACTGATTTAGTCTTTGATGAGCAAAATTCTTTTTCGCAAAGAAATTTGGTTTAGGGTTTTGTGAACAATTGAACTTGAACCGACGCGCTGATGATGATAGAGATTTTAGCCCTATAAAATATACTGCAAGTGCGCAACAAATGAAGCAGTAATTTAGGGATCAAATCCACAAGGATCAAGTATTACACTACGAATTTATAAGAACAAAATTAAGCTAAGACGAAAGATGGATTGTGAATGCAATAATGTAAATGTGAAAATAAATAAACGATGAATCTAATGAATTAACAAGCGTTAGGAAATTAGATATCATGAACAAGATAATTATTCAGAGAATAGATAAGCAGAATCTAGAACTCAAACATGAATAAATGATTTTTCCGCTGTCGTAGTTCCAATCACTTTATCTAGCAACCTAAAATCCTAACTGTCGTTGAACTTAGAATTGTAGACAAGCATTACGAATGGGTCAATATGTTCACAAATTGCCTTAGCATTAGTTTTCGTTGGCTATGGACAATTTGCTCATCTATGTTCTTTTCTAGCAACCTAACAACACTTTTGATGAGTTAGTTCACTTAAAATCATGAGACTAGGTGATCAATCTATTTCAAGCATTATAAACGACTATAGATGAAGATAACAAAAGATATAAATCCCTATCTATGTCTGATTCAATGATTCATAAAATTCCTTTTTTTTTGGTTGGAAGAGGGGCCGCAACCCCTTTTATTACTGAATTAAATTACAAATGACTTGTCGAGGAAACGACACTCCCTCAACATCTTCTAAAAGCAAAGGACTAACAATGTCCGGACTAGAATGCAACGAATGAAATCCTAAAGGAAGAGAAAACGCGTAGTTCGCTAAACCGTCCGCAAGGCGGTAAGCCTCCCTATGCACATGCGAAATTCGGACTATCCAGTCCATTGATACGAAGCCATGGCACAAGCGTACCAGGAATGACAGAGGATTAGTCTCACTTATCCCTGTCTTAAGAAACCCAACAACCATCTCCGAGTCGATCTCAATCTCCAAACGCGCTACTCGACGCTTCCAGGCTATCAGTAAGCCATAGTAAACTCCCCATAACTCGGCTAGGGGAGCCGAACATATACCAATATTCAATGCAAAACCTCCACACCACTGGCCTCTTTCATCTCTAAGAACCCCTCCTGCCGTCGCTAACCCCGGATTACCACGCGAAGCGCCATCTGTATTTAACTTAAGCCATCCTTCCGCTGGTTTCGACCAAGCAATCATTCTTTCAACTCTAGCCGCACGGGTCTGGCCCAACTGCGAAACTCGGGAGTGAGCTATAAGAACCTCCTTCGACGCATCCTTGACAAATTGTACCCTATCTCGACATGCCCTGTTAACACCAAAAACGTTTCCACACCTCCATTTCCACCCCCACCAAACAGTGATTGCAAAAAGTGTCGACCAGACCATATTGTTACGCAGATGGTGATCGCCCAGATTCGAAAAGATCCATTCAATCAAAGATTGACCAAAGAAGCTATGATGTCGTCGTTGGGGCACTAGCCGCGTCCAGATTCCTGCCATCGCTGGACAGTCCCTGAGAATATGAATAATAGTCTCCTCACCTCCTTTGCATACATGACAAATTCCCGAATCACATAAATGTCTTCGTTGGCGCTCCACATTTGTCATAAGAACTTGGTTAACTCCTAACCAAAGAAATATTCGTATCCTTTCCGGCACAATCACTTTCCAAACCCGGTGAAATAGACTGCTTAAGTTTGGTCTTGGTGTATCCTCACGGGTTAACATCAAGTATGCCGACCGCACTGTAAATTCTCCATTTGCGCTTTCTCTCCAAGAAAGTCTATCTCTAGCTCCGGTCATTGTATCGAGAGCCAAGGAACACAACTGCAGAACATAGTGTCTCGGTAGAAACGGTTCAATACGATCGAAAGACCAACCATATCCATCTCTCCACAAGTCCGAAGCTTTAAGATTTCTCTCCTGATCTGGCAAGTTTCCTATCACCATATCTTGAAGTGGTTCGTTGATTAACCATTTGTCCTTCCAGAATCTAACCTCCTTACCATCACCAAGGATCCAACCAATACCCGGGATTACCACTTCTCTTAAGCCAATACCAACACTTCTCCATGTTGACGACCAAGTTCCTTTAACGGTGAGCCAAGTCTGATCCTGAACTCCTTGTATTTTGTATTTACTCCTAAAAACCATAGCCCATAGACTATCTTTATCATGTAGAAGTCTCCAACCCATCTTCGCCAATAAAGCCTTATTCATTTCAAGAGCACATCGGATTCCAAGACCCCCCTCCCACTTCGGTCGACAAACACGTTCCCAACTCACCAAGTGTGGCTTTCTTTGACTAGTACTACTCCCCCATAAGAAAGACCTCGACACTTGATCCAATATTGCAATCGTCGACTTTGGGAGCGCTATGGAACTCATGGCATGAACCGGAATCGAAGTTAGGACCGCTTTAGTAAGAGTTAAGCGACCCGCCATGCTCAAACAGTTAGCCTTCCATCCTGCCAACCGTGTCGAGACTTTTTCCAAAATTTCACCGAAAGTATCTTTGGTAATACGTTTTTGTAACACCGGCATACCTAAGTATTTACCCAAATCCATTGTTGACGCTATGCCACTTTCCTCACTAATCATCTTCCCCATGTCTCAACTCACATTCTTGGAGAAGAAAATCTTAGATTTAGCCAAATTAACCTTCTGCCCAGATGCCGCGCAAAATTTCTCCAAAATTCGCCGAATTATTTTTATTTGTGATACCGAAGCCTCCGCAAAAAGGATAAGATCGTCCGCGAAACAAATGTGGGAAAGTTTCGGACCACTCTGTGACAGTCTTATCGGTTTCCAGTCCCCACACGCAATCGATTGCTCAATTAGGTGACATAATCTCTCAATACAGAGGACAAACAAGTACGGCGATAAGGGATCACCTTGCCGCAGCCCCCGTTGCAATTGAAACGGCTCAGTCTTTTCACCATTCCACAGCAAATGCATTGACGGTCCACAAACACATTTCATTATCCAAGTAATCCAAACTTCCGGAAACTTAGCAGCTTTGAGAGTATCCTCAAGAAAATCCCACCGAACACGATCATACGCCTTTTCTAGGTTGAGTTTTAATAACATCCATCCTTTTTGACCCTTCTTCCGTCGCATAGAATGAACAGCCTCCTGCACTACAACAATGTTATCTAAACTCAACCTTCCCGGTATAAAACTTGATTGGGCCGGTCCAATTAGTTTCGGCATCAAACACTTCAAACGCAGTACCATCAGTTTTGTAATTGTTTTAAATAAAACATTACATAAACCAATGGGTCGAAATTGGGTAATTTTCTCCGGTTTACCCACTTTCGGAATTAACACAACCAAAGCATCGTTGAGACCTTCTGGAAACTGTCCTGTTTCGAAGAATTCAAGAACAAATTTCTGAACCGATTCGCCTACAACATTCCAACACTTCTGATAGAACACAGCTTGAAAACCATCTAACCCCGGAGCCTTAAAGCTACCCATAGCACGTATTGAACTCTCTATTTCCAGTGGTGAAATGGGTTTATTCAAGACGTGTTTCTCCTCTCTTGTTAGCACATTAAAACCCTCCATCGGTAGCCTCTCCATTCCTGCGGGAACATCATTCATAGAATACAGCTTTGTGTAATAGTTAATAGCTAATTGTTCTAGCTCCTTCTGATCCAAGACCCAACGCCCATCATCATCTTGTAACGACTCAATGCGGTTTCTCCTTCGCCTGATTATTGTTGACGTATGAAAAAAAGTGGTGTTACGATCACCAAAAGCTATATGCTTCTCTCTAGATTTCTGATACCAAATTAATTCTTCTTGTTCCAAGACAACATCCAACTCTTTGAGTAGCATCTCTTCTTGATTTAACAACACATCAGTCTGATTTACATCCAACAACCCTTGGATAACCTTGATTTCAGACATGAGGTTTGCCTTCTTTTTATTCACATCGCCAAATACTTCTCGGTTCCAGCTTTTAAGCTTATCCCTGAGCTTCAACAAAGCTTGCGGTGTGGATAACAAAGTGTTCCAAGAACTCTCCAACAACCCCTTGAAACTCTCGTGTTTCAACCACGCCGCTTCGAATCGAAATGGTCGACGTCTTGGATCTCCGCTCTGTAATGGCGAGAGTTGTATAAACAGAGCCGTGTGATCAGATGCAAGAAACGGTAAATGAGTAACAACAGCTTCTTGCCATAACAATCTTGCCGTAGCATTGCATAATATTCGGTCCAACCTTTTGGCAATATAGGTATTGGCCATGCGACCTCTCCTCCATGTGAATTTTGGACCTGTAAAACCCATATCAATAAGTGAAGCCGCATTAATCCATTCTCCAAATTCCAGCGAATCCTGCGATAGTCTACCATTACCACCAGTTCTTTCATCGAGCCTAACGATTGTATTGAAATCACCGCCGATAAAAAGTGGTCCCTCAATTCCATGAATAACCTCTCCGAGTTTTTCCCATAAACCTTGTCGACGACTCACTGATGGGGCCGCATAGACCACCACAAGATGCACCATATCAACACCTTCTCCTACCTTGGCATATATAAACTGAGATGATGATTCCACCACCGTAACCTGTCCAATACTCGATCTCCACAGTAGCCACAAGCCACCACTCTGCCCTATTGCATCGATTCTAAACGAATTCTCAAACCCGAGCCCTTGACAAATCGTTCCAGCTCGCTCTCCACTAGCATGAGTTTCAAACAGAGCAAGTATATCCGTATTAAATTTCTTCAACATGTATCGAATCGCACGACGAAAATTGGGTTTATTGGCCCCCCGGCAATTCCATAGTAATAGATTCATCATAAAAACAGTATAACAACACCGTTGAACTACCGGGGAACACCATTATGCTTGACCCAAATCCATCTCTCCCACAGATGGATGTTCGTGCACTAGTTTCTCACTCACAATAAGGAGTTTCTCCGATGACATCATTTTCCGATTAACCTGCTCCACCTCCCCGAGCTGAGTAGAGTTTGAATTCATCTTATCTTCACCGTCATATCGGACAAAGGCTCCACCTGGTCTTGTTACAGACTCTCTCTCCACTCTTAATCTCTTACCCGAAAGAGAAAAGCTATCTTCATTCTGAACCAGGCCAAACACAAGACCCTTCGTGGGCTTATTGTGTTTTGATCGAGTTCTTGGCCCATTAAGCTTCAAGTTTTTACTAGGTCCGGCCTGTTTTGATTGAAAATCCAACTTCCCGCTGCTTTCAACCTTCTCCTGACTCTGTTTCCTTAATTCCATCGATTTGACTGAGATATTCGAGTCATTAATATGACTATCCATCTTCAATTGATTTTCCTTATCCACTTCCGCAGAAACAATCAAATCCCTTGATTCCGTTTCAATCATATCATCTGTTAATTTCCCGAAACTATTCGAAATTGAGATTCTTTCCTTTTCCGTCAATATTGGAATTTCCCGAAGATGCCGGCCTTGATTTGGTTTAGCTTTACCGGAATTACCGCCTGCTTTATTTTCCGATCTCCTTTCCGGTCTGCCCGTCTTCCTTACCGGTGTAAAGCCATCCCCATTCTGTTCCTTCCGTCTTCCCTCCATGGACTCTGTTTCCGGAGCTGAGTTACTTCTTTGAACTGGAGCTACCTGAGGACACTTATGGATCATATGTCCATACAGACCACATCCAGAACAGATGGTATTAAGGCCCTCATAAGTAACATAATATCTCTCGTTATTGATCAATATAGAACCTTTCAATGGTTTTCTCAAGTCAACCTCCACACAAACTCTTGCGAATCTTGCTCTTTCAAGGTTCAAAGTAGTAGCATCGACCTTCAATGGTGTACCCAATCCCTTTGCGATTCCCATCAAAATAGAGTTATGATAGAAATTGAGAGGTAAATTAGATAACCGAACCCACACCGGGGTCGTCACAATGGCATCCTTCATAGGGTCGAATTTCGGAGACCATGCTTGCACCATTAAATGGCTCCCAAATGCTCTCCATGGCCCTCCTGTTAACGCCGCCAAGTACTCCTCCTCCTCTCCGAAACGAACCATGAAAAATTGACGCGGTAAGTCGATTACGTGCATCGTCCCTGTCGGTTTCCACATCTCACGCAACCTCTTACTCAAAACGGTAATAGGAATATGTCTCCCCAATACCTTGACGATCATACATCGTTTCCACAATCCGTTCATTGCTTCTAGCACTTCTTCCTCTATGGTGATCTCCGGTTCACCGTCCTCCCCATTCGGGAAATCAACTCGTAACCTCGCTTTCACGAACTCCGCCTCCACAACCATCTCTGGCGTCATCCGACCTCCTACATTCGTCTCCGTAACTGTTGCTGCCCATGATCGTGTACCATCCGGAGGGTCTCCTGGTGGCCGCCCCTTCTCCATAGAGTCCGTCATGGTTGCATCTCTGGGAAACTCGCCATCGCCGCTCATCGTCTGAAGTATATTCATAAAATTCCTTGAAAACCCTAAAACCTAACTATGAAATTATTCGGACATGGATGCAAAGAAATAAGAAGGAGATGAAAAAAACTCATAATCAAATAAATAGAAATCCAAAGGGGTTCAACTCAGAGATGTAGAGTCAGAGCTTGGTCATCTCAAATATTACATAACCAAAAGTATGAATAGAAAATAAAAGCTTGTTGTCAAAAGTGGCTAAAAACATGTATTTATAGGTCTAAGTTCGTGCTTGGTCTAAATCCCTAGCTAAACCAAGTCAAATTAGGAAATACTGAAGTTTTCCTTTATTTTTGTCGGTTTAGCCATATTGACATGTCTTCACGAGAATTGGTATAACTCTCTGACCGTTGATCCAAATGGCTTGAAACTTCTTCTGAATGAAATATGATTCAATTTTCTTTCTCTTGTCCAAATTTCAGATCAATCCAATGTATTTAAGGTGACCGAAGGTTGCTTGACATTTGATGCTTCATAACTGTCCAATATCTCAATTTCTTGTCCTTTTTTCCAATTGACCTTTAAAAGACTCTACACACTACAAACACACTAAAACTACCACTTAAGGCATAAAAATCAATAATAACCAGTAGATATAATAATAAAACCAATTTAAAAACCATAAAAACCTTGTTACATCAGTTGACTTCGAATCAACGCTGATGACATACCTTACCTCTGAATAAAAATCGGAAATATGATTCAGAAACTAGACACGAAGAGCTTTCCAACGACATAAAGTTCGTCACGTAATTCCCTCTGGAGCTCCGGCAAAGAGCCCTCGAAATGGTCTGATCACAGACCCTAGTCTGCTCATACATCTCACAAAAACAAAGATATCTCTTAGCACACACACCCGATTGACACAACAATCTGTTCTTCCTGTCCGTTTATCATCTCTACCAAAACAGAACAGAGATGCCTCCTTCTCACAAAACAATTTTTTTTTCTCAAGAACATACAAAATTTTTCATCTCTTCTCTCAATCTCCAAAACTCTCTCAAAATCACCAAAACACAGAGAAAGATAGGTTGCTCGCTTCTTATAACACGAGGCTAGGGTTTCATAACCCAAACCGAGACAAACCGACGATTAAAAATTGAACCGACCCGAATCAAAAAACATTGGTGTCGATTGACACCCCTACCAAAATAACATTTTTGGTTTCGAGATATTACATCATCCATTTTTTTCTTTTTTTAATAAAGTTGTTTTTGCTCTTCCATATGTTTCTGCGTATATCTGTTTCCGATTCAATGGTTAAACGTTGCATTAAATCTTTAATCTTATTCTCTTTTGGATTTTGTTTTCGAGCTTAGATTCATTTTAATTTTTGTTACGAGTGTAAATTGCTAAATTATGCCACATTTAGTGGCAAAATGTCCGAATATGATTTATTTTCCATAGAAATGTCTCATTAGGCTTTTGTATTTTCAAATTCCTAATTTAACTTTGATTTATAATTACTAAAAGTTTTTATTAATTCTTATTAAAATTTAAAAATAAAAAAGGAAATAAAATATATTATTATAAATCTGAAAAAAGAAAAAAAAAATCAGTTTCCTTAAATAATATTTATTTTAAAAACGAAAAATCAAGTAAAAAACATATATAATACAAAAAATATTTTAAAAACTTAATATAAATATTTTATAAAAACATATGTTTACTTAAATAATATATATTTGAAAACGAAAAATCAATTAAAAAACATATTTACTACTAAAAATATATATATTTCAAAAATCCTAATATACAAATTTTATTAAAAAATTAGTTTACTTAGATAATATATATTTGAAAAACCAAAAAAATCAATTAAAAAACATATATAGTACAAAAAATATTTTAAAAAACTAATATAAAAAATATTTGTGAGATATTAAAATTAGGAAATTAATTTCATCTTATTTCGGAATTAGTCATAATTCTTTTTAAATTAGTAAATCTATTCATTTTTGGCAACTAAATATCTATTCATAAATTTTAGGAAATTATAACTAATTTCGTAGAAATAAGATTCTACGATTTGGTAGATACACGACGAATTGGTAGAACTGTTGGTAGAAATGGCATTCTACATACGGTAGAATTTATTGAAAATGGTAGATTTTAAATTATACCAGTGGTAGAAATTTCATATTTATTAGAATCGAAATTCTACGGAATTCTACGAAATATTAGAACGTTCACTATGTAGTAGAACATATGTTCTACACATGGTAGATTTGTGTAAAATCGACAGAATCTAAATTTTACTACATTCTACTATCAGTAGAACACAAAACTACAATCATTATACAATATGCATTTTACTTTTTAAAAAAAAAATATTTTCACAAAAAACTCTATTCATGATATGTTTATAATTTACATATTTTTAAAAAATTAAAAAATTTATTATCTAATTTTTTTTCCACCACTTATGGGTATTATCGGAAAACAACAAGAAAGGTGTATTGGGACATTTTATGCTTAAATGTGGCCTATTTTAGCAAATTCTCCTTTTTTTCCGAGTGAGAGGCATTATGAAAAATCTTTCCTATTTTTAGTCAGAATTTCTTTTGGTGTTAGGATTATAATCTTTTCCTACTTCTATTCCGTTGAGCGTGTTGCTAATTTCACCAGTCGTTAAGTAATTAACAAAAATACATATAAGAAATCACATAATTAGAGTTAATAATGCGATTTATTTTGTCAACGAAATTTAAAATGATTTATAAAGGATTTTTAGTTGGTTCAAATAAATAGAACCGAAACCGAACCTTAATCCGTATAATCCACTATTAAACGTTATTAATAACGTCTCCTGATATATACACAAACTACGTCACGGATTCAAAGGATGAGATCAAAATTTATTCTAAAAATTTCAGATCCTCCTCCTTATGTTTCTAAATCCCAAAGACTTACCGAAAACCGGAATCAAATCGGATCGTACCGAACTTTTAAACCCTAAAAACTTCCCTTCCTTTCCCTCTCTACCAATCACCGAACCACTGAAAAGGTGCTCTACAAATTGGACACGTCAGCTTATAAAAACACCACGAGTCTATACAATCCACGTGGAACACGTGCTTGCATCCCACGAGAACCCTAACGACGTCGTTTACGATGAAATCCTCCAAACAGATCACGCACTTATCTCCTCTGATCCCGTCGCCGTCTTTGCCGCATTTCGCGAGTCTCACGGCCGGTGGTAACGGCTCACCAGCTTCCTCGTCGCCGATTGCTTCTTTGGGAAGCTTCGGATACATAACGAAACAGAGGAGGAAGATCGAGCCGTAGAAAAGGACGATGAAGACGACGCAGAGAAGGCTCAACGCCATTGATGCACTTTCCGTAACCACTGCCATCTCCGGTGAAGCCGCCGCGTAATCGCCACTTGATTCCATCCTCCAGTTTTTTTTTTTTTTTTTTTTTTTTGTAAATTGAATTTGGAAATTTGGGGTTTTCGTGAAAATTGATTGATATGAATTTGGGGATTAGAGTGATTTGCTTATATACGGATTAATTAATTTATTGTTATAGTGTTAATCTTAACTTGTGTGATAAACTGTTTTTTAAAAACTGATTAACGTATTTGGTTACAGTTTCGCGGAGAGGAAGCTGGCGGGAGAGATTAAGAGGAAGGTTGTCTAGCTCATCAATCGTTAATTAGAGGTTAATAATAATATCGTTTTTTATTTAATTATTCTGAATCTTTGAGCATCTCTAATAATGACATACAAAAAACAAACTTAATTTATATTAAGCTTATTATGCGCCGTTTAGTTTTGTTTGTTTAATCATGAGTGCAGTTTTTTTTTTTTTTTTTTCAGTTACTCACCATTTTAATCAGAGATTATTTGTCTTAAATCTATTTTAGAATATGAGTATCAAGTAGGCATGGACATTTAGGATTCGTTTGGTTCGGAAAGTTCGGATTTTTCATATTTTTCGGTATAAAAATAGGTTTCAGATATTTTTTTTCTTTATTTCGGTTAATACATTTCGATTTTAGATATATTTTTGAGAAATAAATAGAGTTTGAATATGTTAGATATCTAGCTAAAACAACGATGTTAAATAAATTTTAGTTAAACTATTGATTTTAAATAATTTTTAATTAGTTTAAATGGAAAAAATTTAAATTCATATAAAAATTTATATATCATATGTAAATTTTACAATGGTTAGTCGATTGATTATTATCCTATATATTATTTGAGGAGCATTTTGGGAGCACTTTGCTTATGTGTCATCACCACAATTTTTCTCTTTTTTATTTCTATTTATTTATTTCATTCTCTTATACTTATTACCAAACACATTTAATTCCAAATATACTTATTTTGATTACTATAACTCTAATTGCCAAACACATTTGAATCTTCCTAAACTTGCCAATATTAAAATATTTTGAAATTTTCGACTTGTCAAAATTAAAATATTTCGAAATTATACATTTAAATCATAAAATGTGAACAAAAATTTAACATATATACCAAAAAAAATTGATTTAAAATAAAATAAAACTATTTATTATCTTTTGAAAATATATAAGCATGTAAAAATATGTTTTTACATGTGTTGTTTTGTTTGACAAGTAGATGGTTTTAATTTTTCATAAATGCACCTTTGTACAAGTAAAAATATAATTATTAATGAAAATTTGTTGGTTTAATTATTTCATGGGTGGAACACATTTGTATGCAAAATAATCGCAAAATTCAAATATATAAATTAGGTCTTAGGTTATGTATAATTATTTTTCATAATTTTTTTTTTAAATTAAAACTATTGATTTTATTCGATAATCATTTTATTCCGCATATAACGCGGGTAATTTTCTAGTATGTTAAGTATATCTCATGTGAATGATTATTTGACATCCTATATATTATTTGAGGAGTATTTTGGGAGCACTTTGCTTATGTGTCATCACCATAATTTTTCTCTTTTTTATTTCTATTTATTTATTTCATTCTCTTATACTTATTACCAAACACATTTAATTCCAAATATACTTATTTTGATTACTATAACTCTAATTGCCAAACACATTTGAATCTTCCTAAACTTGCCAATATTAAAATATTTTGAAATTTTCGACTTGTCAAAATTAAAATATTTCGAAATTATACATTTAAATCATAAAATGTGAACAAAAATTTAACATATATACCAAAAAAAATTGATTTAAAATAAAACTATTTATTATCTTTTGAAAATATATAAGCATGTAAAAATATGTTTTTACATGTGTTGTTTTGTTTGACAAGTAGATGGTTTTAATTTTTCATAAATGCACCTTTGTACAAGTAAAAATATAATTATTAATGAAAATTTGTTGGTTTAATTATTTCATGGGTGGAACACATTTGTATGCAAAATAATCGCAAAATTCAAATATATAAATTAGGTCTTAGGTTATGTATAATTATTTTTCATAATCTTTTTTTTTAAATTAAAACTATTGATTTTATTCGATAATCATTTTATCCCGCATATAACGCGGGTAATTTTCTAGTATGTTAAGTATATCTCATGTGAATGATTATTTGACATTTTTCAAACATGTTTTTTTTTTACAGACGAGTCATTATTGTTACCACAAAAATCAACTCTCTCTCTCTCTCCCCATGGATTTGAGAATTACATCTATTGGATTTGGGAAGAAAAAAGAAGAAGAACATGGATATCAGATTGGATATGATAGATTTGGAAAAAGAAGAAGATGATGAAAATGAATAACACAAACATACAAACGACTGTAATTTTTAAGTTTGGGTTAATGTTGGAGTTGGATTTCACCACTAGAAAAAATAAAACTATTTCACCACTAAAATGTGAACAAAAATTTAACATATACACAAAAAAAAATTGATTTAAAATAAAACTATTTATTATCTTTTGAAAATATATAAGCATGTAAAAATATGTTTTTACATGTGTTGTTTTGTTTGACAAGTAGATGGTTTTAATTTTTCATAAATGCACCTTTGTACAAGTAAAAATATAATTATTAATGAAAATTTGTTGGTTTAATTATTTCATGGGTGGAACACATTTGTATGCAAAATAATCGCAAAATTCAAATATATAAATTAGGTCTTAGGTTATGTATAATTATTTTTCATAATCTTTTTTTTTAAATTAAAACTATTGATTTTATTCGATAATCATTTTATCCCGCATATAACGCGGGTAATTTTCTAGTATGTTAAGTATATCTCATGTGAATGATTATTTGACATTTTTCAAACATGTTTTTTTTTTACAGACGAGTCATTATTGTTACCACAAAAATCAACTCTCTCTCTCTCCCCATGGATTTGAGAATTACATCTATTGGATTTGGGAAGAAAAAAGAAGAAGAACATGGATATCAGATTGGATATGATAGATTTGGAAAAAGAAGAAGATGATGAAAATGAATAACACAAACATACAAACGACTGTAATTTTTAAGTTTGGGTTAATGTTGGAGTTGGATTTCACCACTAGAAATCCGGCCCATTAAGCTTAAGATATAATCAGATTCGATTGTATCCAGAATTGGGCCTAAGGACTAGAACTGTGTTGACGATAGTAAAAGACTAGCGTGCTCTTCGACATCGCTGAACTTTATTAAACAGTTCGTTGACCGTCAAAATAAGAGGAACCGCTGACAAAGCAGCTCAGCGACGACATGACCAAGTCAGCGCCGCTCAACGGTTAACGAGGAGATCCCAACATTTCCGGAGGATACACCAGAACGTGCCCGAGATCTCCGGCGACGAGGAGGAGTTCGCGGAGCTAGCTTGAGGAAGTATAAATAGCTAGTTCTAGAGCCGAAATGGCTAACTTTTGACGATACGTTTTACACAGAAATATACTTTAGCTCATCATCACTGGTCTAAGCTAAAGTTTGTTGTATATTTATACCGAATATCAATATTAATCCATTTTCTGTCACTTTGGTCTCGATCTTTGTTAGATCTATAGGCATTTCTTAGGACCAAAGTTTCTTTCCCGAATTCACATATAAATTCTTAGTGCGGAATCCAGCTTCCACATTTGGCGCCGTCTAAGGGGAAGAAATACAATCGTCATACATAGAGATCTAACCTCAGACCTACCGCAACGGGAATGGATAACACCAACGCTCAGGAGTCAGCCCAGGTCACCAATTCGCAGATCGTTGATCTGAAACAAGAGACGTATCCGAGGTCATGGTTAACAACCAACCAAGATCCGATCAGGACCAGGTGGTGGTTAATGACCAGCCTGAAACAAACCCGAACCAGCACTCCCGACTAACAACCGTCCCACGAGTACAGAAACTACGGATCCAAACGCCTAGCCTGGATCCGCAACGACCACCATCGCGACATCGCCCCTGGTGCCATAAAGCGTATGGCTACGAAACCCAGCCGCAGTTGGAACTAATTCGGCTAGCATCCCTAGAAACCCGATAGGAGGTATCCCGCCGCTTTCCACGGGACGTAGGGAATGCTCCTAAGACGATCTATCAGAGATGCGCCGAATGATGTCGACTCTGGTAAAGCGAACGCAAGGGCATGACCTAACCGTCCGAACGATGGTACCCCGCCTTGAACAGCAGGAGAGAACATTCATGGCTCAGCTCCACGAGATGTCTCAATGCATCAATCAAGGGCCCCTGCCCCACAAGTCGCCCAATGACGACGTAACTTCCTCCAGAAGCACAACCCCGAGGCGGCAACTAGACTTCTAGGGGATCCACGTGACGCCAACAAGCGCTCCTCGTTATCTGGCGTTTAACCCCAACCCAAGGATTAACTCGTGGACATCGGACCTAGCTTTCCCGAACCCACGGAGTACCATCGCATAGATGAATGAAGGAACCTTACCACCTCTACCCCCACTAAGCAGAGCGCGACCAAGTCCGGCAATGTGGGTGAGACAAACATCTCAAATGGGAAATCCCCAGGGAAACCCAGCTCGAACTCCAGCTGAACAAATCGAGACAACTAAAAACACTAACCTCGCGGATGGAGAAAACACCTTCAACCAGGATACCTTTTACAGGTATGCTGAGCAGAGCTGCAACGTATGCGAACCTGCATCCACAGAGCTACCAGTTCAGCTCCGGACATCGATCGGGCAATCAAAGACACTCGGCAGACACCATTTACTGACAAGATAGGTAACGCTCCCATCAGAGATATTGGAAAAACTAGCCTCCCAAAATTCTCTGGAAGCAGCGACCCCAAGGCCCACGTGAGAGCATTCATGCTTGCCGTAGCAAGAGCTCACCTGGCCGATTACGAAAGAGAAGCGGGGCACTGTAGGCTGTTTGCCGAGAGCCTAACAGGTCCAGCCCTGAAATGGTTTACTGGGCTGGAAAGCTGCTCAATCGACAGCTTCGACGCCCTAATAACGCTTTTTCTCAAACAAAATTCTGTATTCATCGAAGCAAGAGCTTCAGAAGCCAACCTATGGAAGCTGATCCAGGGACCCGAGGAGCCCCTCATAGACTACATATCAAAATTCAAGACGATCAAATCCAGAATCGCCAATCTGAACGAAGAATTCGCCTTAGAAGCGCTAAAGAGTAACCTATGGCACAAATCCAAATTCCGAGAGGAACTCACCATAAACCTCTTCATACCACTCAACGACGCGCTACAAAGCAACCTTCTTCGCTATCCTAGAGGAAGAGACACCTCTCCTAGAGAAGAAGTACACAAACCTCGCAGTAGCCCCTGGGCAACAACAACCTAAGAAATTCGTCAAAAACTATGGGAAGAAGCAACAGGCGTACGCCATTGACCATGCACAGCAAGGCAAGAAGTCTGAGTACGATGGAACAAAGTATTGCACTCACCATGGCAAAAGAGGCCATTCCACCGAAGAATACCGATACCTAGTTGTCCTCAAAGGAAAATAAAAGAAAAAATCCTGAAGCAGCTCAGCAAAACCCGACGGTTGAGGAAAAGAGAGCCGATGTCGAACCTCTATCTCCCGAGAAGCCCAAAAAGAAGAAGTCAGCGACGAAGCAGGAAAGACTCGTCGAGGAGACAAACCCGGTTCAGACCCCACCCTCATCTAGAAAATGTATAAACTTGATCTTTCGAGAACTCAACATAAGCGGCGGATCAATGAAATAAGTCAGCACCCCGCCACCAGCTCCAAAAAAATTGACCAACCCTTGGATGAAGATACCACGCACCAGTAAAAGCCTGAGCAACCCAGCTCCGGCCAAACAAATCGATTTAATCCTTGGAGGATCAAAACTGTGCAAAGATTCAATAAACTTAATCAGAGGACACCAAAGTAGGGCCAGCGCAACTCGTATGCCCCCATCTGCATTCAGAGATGGAGACCACCATATCGCTTTTGCCGAAACCGAAACATCTTACCTAGACAAGCCACACGACGCCGCACTAGTCATCCAACTAGAGATATGTGGCTGCCTAGTCTCCAAAGTAATGATAGACACTGGTAGTTCAGTCGACCAACAATTCTACGATGCATATAAGAAAATAGGTCGAAACGACTCGGACCTACAAGGCGAAGGCACACCCCTAACTGGGTTCGCAGGAGAAATAACTTATTCCATGGGAATGGTTCGACTGCCGATGATGGCAGAAGGTACCCACAAGTTCATAGATTTTGTCGTGGTAGATCACTCAGCTCCATTTAACGTAATACTTGGGCGGCCATGGATATACACAATGCAAGCCGTAACTTCAACATATCACCAATGCGTTAAATTCTCCACTCTCACCGGAATAGCAACTATCAATGGAAATCAGAAGATATCCAGGATCTGCTACCTCAACGGGCACAAGCAGCTGGAAAAAGCCACCAAATAGCAATTACAGAAACGGGAGGAGCAAAACCTTTGTCAGCTCGCTGAGCACAGCAATCCCCATTGACCAAACCCCGATGAGACTTTGTCATCCAAACCAGCCTTGATTTAGCTCACCCTAAGAAATGTGTTGGTATCAGAGCTGGCCTCCCAAAACCAATTAAGAAAGAGCTAATTGAGTTCCTCAAAAAGAATATCAACTCCTTCGCCTGGAGCACCTCCGATATGAAAGGAATCAGCTTTGACGTCACATCTCACGAGCTGAACGTCGATCCCACCTTTAAACCTGTTAAGTAGAAAAGACGCAAGTTAGGTCCCGAGCGAGTTAAAGTCGTCAACGATGAGCTAGAACGCCTACTTAAGGTTGGATCAATCAGAGAGGTCAAGAACTCGGACTGATTGGCCAACCCCTGTCGTAGTCAAGAAGAAAAACGGTCAGTGGAGGGTGTGTATCGACTTCACAGATATAAATACATCATGCCTGAAAGACAGCTTTCCACTTCTGCACATCGACTGTCTAATCGAAGCCATAGCTGGACACCAGTTGCTCTCATTCGTGGACGCCTTTTCCGCTTACAATCAGATTCTGATGAACCCCGATGACAAAGAGAAGATGGTGTTCATAACAGATCGAGGAACCTATTGTTATAAGGTTATGCCCTTCGGACTGAAAAATGCAAGAGCTACCTACCAACGACTGGTCAAGAGAATGTTTGCCCAGCAGCTCGGCAAAAGCATGGAAGTTTACATCGATGACATGCTTGTAAAATCAGCAGACCAAAACATCCATGTAGCCCACCTAAAAGATTGCTTCGCAATCCTCAATCAGTACGGAATAAAGCTCAACCCCACTAAGTGTTCTTTCGGAGTCCCATCAAACAAATTTTTGGGCTACCTCGTCACGGAGCGAGGGATAGAAAGTAATCCCAAAAAAATCACGGCATTTTTAGAATTGACATCTACCAAATCATCCAGGGAGGTGCAGCGACTCACATGATGGATAGCCACTACAAAAAAAACAGTGTTATTGTGACAAAAATTTGAGACTAACAGTTTTTGTCACAAACTATTGACATTTTAGATACTGTATTGTGACCAACTATTTATGTTTCTAATTTATAGTTGTTTTGTCACAATAAGGTGACGAACAAAATCATAACCAATAGTTTGTGGTAATTAGTGACTGCATTGTGACAAAAATAACAATCGTAACAACTATAACAATATTATTACTATATGGGTAGTTACTATATCTAACGAATACCTGACAAAATCGCAAGTATCGGTTTGTGACGAAAAAATGTAGTAAATTTGTCACAAATTCTGACTACTGCACTAACGATTTATGTCGTCATATTTTTCTATGAAATGGATTCTAAAATTACGTCATATTTTTGATATTTTTGTGACGAACAAAATTGATTTCAAACAAAACATCTCATGTGTTTGGGTGAACAAAAATCTCATAATAATCTTAACAATCTCAGTAATTAACCTCTCTTTTCTAAAATACGATCTAACCATGTAGTCCACATTTACGTATATATATTATTCTTCTAACCAATGATTAGTCGTAGTAATATATGGCCTCACCTCTTTTATTTTTCTCATATGAATTATTTTGAATTCAAACTTTTTTTCATTTTGCTTTCACCAAACAATTTTTTTCGTGAAAAACATTAACAAATTATTTATAACCAAATTTCTATTATAATTTTGTCATCTAAAACCGTTCCACTCTATCAAAATCCACGAGACCATGATCTCCATTTCTAACTCTCATAACCACCACCTTTTTCCTTTTAAAGTCTTAAATGTTTATTTCACCAAGAAGTTTCTCCGTGGGATAAATTGCTCTTCCACAATTTTTTATAATTTTTGTCTCTCTTAATATGTTCTTCCTATGATTTGTTTTCATGCGTGTTCTACTAAATCTAGAACAACTTCAACTGACTCACTAGGATTTTTTGTTCACAAAACAAAGTCAACGGTAATTTCATTCACTTTGATCAAAATATAAATCTTCTAGAAAAATCTATTGTATTTATATAGTTGTCTTTGTTTTTTTTCCTTTTATCTCTCACAACTTCTTTTCTATAAAGTAGAAGATTTTACCACAAACCAAAATCATGAAGACCTTATAAAGAAGAAAGACACAGCTTCTCGACGTTGACTCAAATCGTTCCGCATGCAAGAAGCACGATGACAGAAAGTATTGGTGATTTCGAAGAACTAAATGACGTGACCCGAGCCCCTCATTCATCTTGATTTTTATTTCTTTATTTTTGATGAAAGATCATGATTATTTTTCATTCATTTCTTAGACACAAAAACTGTAAAATTGTCTTCTCCCTCCTTCAATGTTAAACTTGTGCGTTTTATTGTAACGATACAACAAATTAGTAATGATGTTTGGAAATTAAGTTGTATGTTAACACAAAAAAATTCCGTGCATTAGCACATGCTAAATACTAATTGATATAGGAAATAGTTGCAAATTAAGACTAATATGTGACGACATTTTAGTAGTCATTTGTAACGGAAAAAATTTATTACCGTCTTTAAATAAGACGGTGTTCATACTTTGTTTTAGTAAGTACTTGCGATGGATTTACAACAATTTTTTTGTCATTTTTAGATGGTTTAAGACTAAATTTTGGTAGAAATCGGAGATGGAATTGAGACATTGAAAAGGTTACAAATTACAACAACTTTTGGGACAATACTTTTAGTCCGTAATTATGACAATTTTGACACTAGTATTTCTCGTCGCCGTTTGTGAGATAATACTTACTAAATAGTTTCATCACAAAAGTTGTAACGTTTTGGTTACATCTTAACAATTGCAACGAAATTATTGTAACTTTTTACAAATTATTACAAATTCGTCATAATAATATTATTGTTACGAATTTCTTTTTATTGTCACGATATATTTTGTCACAATATGACTTTTTTCTTGTGGTGAGCTGCGCTGAACCACTTTCTATCCAGATCCACAGATAATTGCCTCCCATTTTACCAGTTGCTCAAAGGCAACAAGAGATTTAATTGGGACGCCAGCTGTGAAGAGGCCTTCAAACAATTGAAAGCGTACCTCAGCCAACCCCCGATATTGGCAAAACTGGTACCTTTATACCTTTACATCGCATTTTCACCAGTTGCCGTAAGCAGAGTACTAGTTCGAGAAAAGGAAAACGAGCAGAAACGCATATTTTACGTAAGTAAATCATTGGTAGATACAGAAACCAGGTACTTGGCAATGGAAAAGCTAGCATTGGCAGTAGTCATCTCGGCTAGAAAGCTGAAACCCTACTTCCAATCACACGCAATTGTGGTGATGACCTCTCATCCCATAAGGACCATCCTTCACAGCCTCAGCCAATCAGAAAGACTAGCAAAATGGACCATTGAGCTCAATGAGTACGACGTCGAGTACCGCACCAAGACTAGCCCCAAAGCCCAAGTCCTAGCCGATTTCGTAATCGAGCTAGCACTACAAGCAATCAACGGAACTGAGCCCGGGAGAATGTGGACACTTCACGTCGACGGTGCCTCTTCCATACAAGGATCCGGGGTGGGAGTAAAGCTTACCTCCCCCGCCGGAGAAGTATTAGAACAATCCTTCTGACTAGGATTCACAACTTCAAACAACGAAGCAGAGTATGAAGCCCTCCTAGCCGGACTAAGACTAGCTCTCGGAATCGAAACTTGAGAGCTAAGATCTTTCAGCAACACCCAGCTAGTAACCAGTCAATTTTATGACGAATATGAGGCCAAAGACAATCGAATGGATGCATACCTGAAGATCACCCGTAACTTTACAAAACAGCTCGACAAATTTTACCTAACGCGCATACCACGAGGTAAAAACACCTCCGCAGATGTTTTAGCGGCCCTGGCATCGACCTTAGACCCTTTGGTCAAAAGAATAATCCCAGTATAAGAGATTGAGAAACCAAGCATTCACCTAGCCCCGAGGGCAGGAGTAAACGCTGTCATGACAATACAAATGGCTAGAGACTCGCAGCTCGAGCCCAGCTCCCAAACCAAACCGAGTTTGCCGCGAGCTGGACAGCCGATGGACACAAACGAACAAGGCGAAAAATCAAACGACGAACTCGATCCCGAAGAAGTGAGCAACTCTCAAGAAGCAGAACAGCTCGACGAGGTCTATCGGATGCCAGAATGCCCTGATTGGAGAATCCAAATCTTAGAGTATATCATCTACGAGACATCCCTGCCCCGCAGAAGCGAAGCAAGAAAACTCAAAGCTAAGAGCGCCTAGTTCTGTATCATCACCGGGAAACTATACAAGCGTAGCACCTCCGGACCCTGTCTGACTTGTAAGTCATATCCAAGCTCCACAGCGGATCCTGCGGCAGCCATTCCGGAGCACGAGCACTGGCCCTCAAAATCAGCAAACAAGGATATTTCAGGCCAACTGTACAACAAGACTGCGCGACGTTCGCGTCCAAATGCTAAAAATACCAAAAACACGCACAAATCTTGCATCAACCAGCGGAGCATCTCTCCTCCATATATAACTTGTACCCATTCATGAGTTGGTTCATGGACATAATCGGTCTCATGGTTAAATGAGGAGCAAATCAATTCGAAAATATGTTGGTCTTGACGGATTACTTCATCAAATGGATAGAAGCAGCGGCCTACCAACAAATTCACTCAGATCAAGTCAAGGATTTTATAAGGAAAAACATCATCTGCCGTCACAGACAGCCGTACAAAATAGTAACCGACAACTGCACCCAGTTCACTTAAGCTATATTCAAAAATTTCTACTGCAAATGGCAAATCCAGTTGACATACTCGACCCCGAGGTACCCTTAGGAAACGGCCAAGCCAAAGCAGCTAATAAAACCTTACTCGACATCCTCAAGAAATGCCTCAACTCCAAAAAGGAGAGATGGATTGAGAAGCTACACCACTCCCAGAAAAGCCACCTTCGAAACACATTTCTCTCTAGTATACGGAACAGAAGCAATGGTCCCAGCAAAAACAGCGGTACCAGGCCTCCGAAGGACAGCATGCCCCTCGAACGAGGAGCTAAACGAAAGAATGCTCTGAGATGCCCTAGACGTAATAGAAGAGCGCTGCGATCTCGCTTCACCGAGGATACAAAATTACCAGCAAGCAGCAGCTAAGTACTACAAGTCCAGAGTCAAAATGTGACAGTTCAGAAAAGGCAAACTAGTCCTCCGGAAAGTACAACAAAACACTATGGAGCAAGGTACCGAAAAACTAGGGATCAATTGGGAAGGCCCCTACCGCATCACCGCAGTAATATGCCTCTGCGTCTAGAAGCTAGCAAACCTCCAAAATAGGAATCCAGTGAGGAAGGCAAAGAATGCCATGAACCTCAAAAAATTTCATCACTAACTTCCCCATCCAAAAATCGAACTACGTAATGGCATGATGCCCTTACCAGGTACATAGGCTGCTTACCCCTCGAGTCCAGCCACATCAAACAAACCAGGTCAACTTGACCTAGCTGCCGTACGACAAACCTAATCTATATCTGAGCTGAAACTTCCTACGGTGAAATCAAGCGTCAAACTCTGATACGATCAAGACGGATCAACAAACACTTGGGACTTTAATGATCTCAGGACCCAAACTCCGATATGATCAAGCGTCAGCCAACCTAAAAATACCTTGCATCGCTACAACAAAATCTCAAATCTGCGATTCGAGCGATCATATTTCACCACCTTAGGAAACACGTAAACGATTCCAGCTTTACACCCCAAATACTTTTAAACTTGCTAGGCTGATGCCCCGGTGACATCGCCGCCTCAGCCACAACAAGGCTTGCTTAGCTTAAAGAAGTTACTTAACATAAAGAGGCCTATCTGGGCAACGACAAAGTCCTTACAAAATAAAATTAAAAACTTAAGAAAATAAGATAAAAGATTTTCTAAGGGAAACTATCAGCTCGCCGAGGAGCAGATCCCTCGTCTGGTACAACCGAAGGTTCCCAAACATCTGCAACAGCCCTCTTAGTCATGGCCTCAGTCAAAAGGGTCAAACAAATTTCCTTGTGCTCCCGACTGCTCGCCAGCTCTGCCTCAATTGACGACCTTCGGAGTAGCTCTGACTGAGCCCTAGCCGCATCCAGGTCGATTCTAGCTCGAGTCACGTCCTCTAGTCTGGCCATTGCGGATAGAATAGCGCACACCGTATCCCGCTCACGAGGATCGTAGAATTATCGAGCCGCCTCAACCTCATCTGTAACCATCTCTTGGCCACGAGGAGCTCGTTCTCCTTCCTCAAGCTGTTCACCAGCTTCTTCGAGGCTCTGGCAAAGTTTACGAAATGCTCCTCCTGCTTCTTACCCGTAGCCTTTAGAATGCGCATCATCACAGCCTCCTCCCGACGAGCTGCCTCCAGCTCAGCAATGTAGGACCTCTGCTTAACAAACAGAAAAGTCAGGGCATCCAACTCGGATTGGTGAGTAGCAAAGCCGATCATACTCTCTGCCTTCGCCATAAAAGAAAGGAGGGCATTGGCGACCTATCAAGACAGATCCATCGTCGCTCAGACAAATTACCAAGGTCAAAAAACACAAAGCAAAAAAGAAGAAACAAGCTTAGGAAGAAATAACGGCTTACATCTCCAAAGGCAGCAGCCAACCCAACGTAGCTGTCCCGAAGGGAAAGATGCTCAGCCGCGGGAAGCACCCAGTTCGCCAACCCAAAGCTACGAAGCCAAGAAATCAAATAAGCAGCTCCCAACGAGAAAAGAGGAGGAGCTGACGTCCCAACAACTGAAGCAACAACCTGGCCGGGCTAAGAGCCAACATGCGCAAAGACCTGATCCCCCTTAACAATAACCGCCAGAGGAGGAGATGGTTCAGCAAGCGGAGCAACCATCAAGCTCGAGTGGGGAGATGCCCGTCCTCCCTCGGCCGTAATAGCTGAAGAGGAAGGCTATTCAATGACGGTGACCTCCAGCCCATCCTCTACATGAGCAGGCCCGTCAGCCAGCGTAGCCCCTAGATCAGTCTTAACGCGACGAGGGGAAGTAGATGGAAGCTAAAGACCGTCATCTCTAGGTACGTTTAATAGCGCGTCTGCCTCATCAGTCTCCTCTTCCGTCACCTCCACCCTCCAACAGTTGCCGTCACCGGCTGCTGTGTCTTAAGGGGCCTCTTCTCCAACCACCGGTTAACCAACGCCAATGATATTTCAACACCCGGTGTAATGTTGTCCCCCGTCCCGGCAGAAGCCGAAGAAAAGAGAGCAGAAGATGGGATAACGGCCCTGAGAGCAGAGAAGACCTCCTCGGCGCCAATTATGTGATCCCTACTGGGACCCTTGAGCGCGGTAGCACACCTAATCGCCTCCTCACCAGGGGCTCCACCTGGCTAGCCGTGGAAGCAGAAGAGTCATCTTGAATCGCCACCAGAGAGTATTTGAGCCTGGGGCATTAGAAGGAAGAGTACCCCGAGCTCTCGCTGTGCGCGATCGGGTGCGGCGAGCTACCAGAGGAACAACTGGAGAACCAGCTCCGGGGGGCAGGGAGGGGGGGGGGGGTTCATTAAGTTCAGCTCCCGACGCAGCTGGAAGAGGAAGCATCAAAAGATTATCCATAGCAGTCTAAAGCTCCACCGGAGAAATGGGACCCGCAGGCGCCCCCTGCCTGGTTGTGATTACGATAAGCCCGCATGATCCGTATGCAGTCGGAAGAGGCCCAGTGTATATTATCCCAGCGGAGCAACTACAGCCTCGAATTGATGTCAACATCAGCCTCCCTAAGCTTGAAGTTACCTGAAAAGCGTATAAACACCGGAAATTAAAGGGAGAAACTGTAATTTCACTTGGCAATGGTTGTGGCGAAAAATACTTATGGGCGTTGTCTGCAAAACCCTTCAGAATCTTGTTGAAGTCCGGCACAGAAGGCACCGACCTATCACTAACCCTGAAAAAGAAGTACTTAGGGGTTATACTCATGATTACCCCTCTGCAGTGAGATAGATATAACCCTGCAGAGAGGGGTAGCCACAGGTGCGAGCCAAGTAAAGCTCGTTAAACTTCCTTGGAGATAAATCCATCCCGTCCTCGTAACTCCTGACGTAAGTGCCAATGGTGTGGCGCAGAAAGTTAGGAGCCATCTGCGGAAACGCTTTCCCGAAGCTCCTAAGGAAGCAAACGAGGAAAGCAGGGATGGGAAACGTAAGACCGCAGCTCCAGAAGTACATCAGATACGCAACGCTCCAACCTTCCTCGACAGTCTCTGGGTTGTCATACCCAGTCGGCATCCGGAGCTCCATATAGGATGGTACAAGACCGTCCTCCTGCAAGTCAACCAGCTCTTCGGAGGTGACGGTTGATGGTTCGTACGGACCGAAATATGCTTCATCCTGATTTCCAGCCATGATGAGAAAAGAAAGAAAGTGGAATAAGGTGTGAAAAAGAGAAGATCTGTGGGAAAACGAAAAAGAGGAGAATTAAAGATTTCTTAGAGACGAAGGATCACTTGGGGTAAAAGTGGAGGTGAAAATCTGCCCTCGAGATAAGATCAAGGAAAAGTATCTTCGAGTGGTGGGCCCCATGGGGAGTTAAATCGCCGTCAACGCCGCTTACAATTCCCACTCGCTTCGCCATGATTTGACTTATGCGATTCCAACCGTTAGATCTGGGAGAGTAAAGTCTCGGAACCGTACGTTCTGAGGATTCGGTGAAAGTAATCATGATTTCACCTAGGGAAGATCCCCTTTTATGCTCTAAAGAAGTAACCACCCATTCATTCTCCCTCCTAAGTAATTAATGGGCTGGGGGGCAACTGTTGGAGCTGGATTTCACCACTAGAAATTCGGCCCATTAAGCTTAAGATATAATCAGACTCGATTGTATTCAGAACTGGGCCTAAGGCCCAGAACTGTGTTGACGATAGTAAAAGACCAGCGTGCCCTTCGGCAGCGCTGAACTTTATTGAACAGTTCGTTGACCGCGAAGATAAGAGGAACCGCTGACCAAGCAGCTCAGCGACGACAAGACCAAGTCAGCGCCGCTCAACGGTTAACGAGGAGATCCCGACATTTCTGGAGGATACACTAGAACGTGCCCAAGATCTCCGACGACGAGGAGGTATTCACGGAGCTGAACCGTTCAGCTCAAGGAAGTATAAATGGCTAGTTCTAGAGCCAAACTGGCTAATTTTTGACGATACGTTTTACACAGAAATATACTTTAGCTCATCATCACTGGTCTAAGCTAAAGTTCGTTGTATATTTATACAGAATATCAATATTAATTCATTTTTCGTCACTATGGTCTCGATCTTTGTTAGATCTATAGACATTTCTTAGGACCAAAGTTTCTTTCCCGAATTCACTTATAAATTCTTAGTGCGGAATCCAGCTTCCACAATTAACTATTATACATTTAGGGTATAGTTTTTGTGGGTAAGTTTAAACAAATCATAATCTTTTTAAATAGTTTATAATGTTTGTGAACAGTTTACACTAAAAAAAAACTTGTGAATTAAATCACTTAAAATGTATCACAAAATTAAATGACATTGTTTTGGATCACTTATTTATAAATGAAACAAATATATATGATTTAGCATCAATTATCATAATTGATGTTGATAATAACTAATTTAACATCACTTCAACAAAATTGATATAATTTATATTAGTTTGTATCACTTCATGAAAATTGATACTAAATTAAGTATTTACATTAATTTAAATAAACGATTTTTAATTAGTTTTTGTTACTATCATTTATAAAAATGATACAAAAATTACATCATTTAAAAACAGATGCTAAGAGGAGTTATTCTAATAACGTATAACTATTTTTTTCTTTAAACCTCGATTTTCTACCTTAATTTGCATCTTCATCAATACATTTTTTTTTAAAATAAATTATAAGTTGGTATAATATTATACGTGAACTAATAAATTAAACTTATAATATTCGATTGTTTTATTATAAGTGATACTAAAGCAATCACTTAACCCTTATTCCTTATATATACATAATTCCCTTAACCCAACTCGCAAGAAATTATAAACCCGTCATCATGGTTCATTTTTAACCTAAAACAGTTTAAAAATATATCAAAGAAGAAAAAAAGGAATAACAGTTTAGAAAGATATTTAACAAATATTATCTTAAATCTTTCAAATAATGTTTTTTGAAAAGAGTAACACATATATTCGGATTATTTTCTAGAACAAAATCTTTGAACTAAATCAACGTGGAATCCCTAAAATATACTCCCTCCGTTTCATATTAAGTGTCGTTTTGATAAAATGTATCTGGTTACTATTTGGATGTATTTAACTCAGAAACACATCCAGATACATTTTATCAAATAGCAGTTATATCACTAGCACTTATATACCACAAATTTTATGATACACGCGATTTCTTTTATTATATAGAAACAAAGTTTTCTATATTCTCTCATTTCTCTTTTGTTTGCACTTCAGTTAGATCTCTTGCTTAAGATTTTTTTTGTTTTGATGTATAGAAACATCTACCAAACTTTCGATCGTTGGTAACAACATCCATGTGAAGCAATCACTTCCGTAGAAGGAATTAAAGAAGAATCAAGATGAACAAAAGAATCTATTTTAAAATTCCATCTCAACAATTCAACGGGAAGAGAAGATCATTTTTCTTTCAAATATTTTCCTCTTTCGTTGTAACAAAAAAATTACTGTATACAATTTTTAGTCACGATTATAAGCATTTTAATAATCAATTTTTAGTCACGATTACAATGTTTAAACTGTCCTACGAAACCTTTTAAAAATATTTTAAAAGTCTTATAAGCATTTTAATAATCAAAGTCTCAGTAGCACCCAAATCAAATAAAAATCTTAAATTTGTAAACACAACCAAATAAAACTAGATTTGCAACAAAAAGTGATGAAATCCGAGGGGAAGAGAGAGAGAGAGAGATTTGGTTGTCTTCTTGAAACTCATCATCAGCGTTTTTGTAGAGAGAGAAAGAAAATAAATTATATTTGTATTGGTTTTTCAGACAAAGAGAAAGGGAAGTAAAAAAAAAGTAGATATAGATCTGATTTTTCTGCGCGGAAAAATGAAGAAAAAGAGATTTTGGAAAATTCTTCTCCTTTAAAAATCAGGGACAATATTGTCATTTAAACACATAATAGTGGCATAAATGAAAAGTTCATTCCAAGCGTGACACGTTTGATTAATTAATTTTGGAGTGTGACATATTTGTAATTACCTTATTTCATAAGCATAATATAAGTTTCCAATGTATTTAGCGGTTTTCGTCAAAATTAAGAAGTTTCATTCTCAAAAAAGATCTAACAGATATTTTAAAGATGGTGTGTGTGGTAGTATTTATAGAGTTCAAATTATCTTTCATTTTAAAATTGTCCAACGAGTTGTTTAAAATTTATATCTTGTTTGTTTCATTTTAGGGATTGGCATAACTAACTAAACTGAAAAACTAAACCGAACCAACCTAAGTAATGAGGAATCCGATTCAGTGTTGGATCCTCTTAGAGAATCTAATGGTCATGAACATTAAGAAATTCCAACTCAACATTTACCTAGACCAAACTCGACATTTGCAAAAACCCAACATGACAACCGTAATCCCTAACTTCGCTCAACCCTTAACTCCACCTCCTGATCCTCCTCTATATCATAATTCGTTTAAAGGTATAATCAATTTAGGTTTTTATATCTCAAATTACACAAAATAATTGATTCTATTAATTATGGGATTTTGAGGATCTGAAAGTAGAGTCATTCATGTAAGCTTTATAAATCAAATTTTGGTTATGTATATTCTCATACGGTGAAGAAGATATAAAAACAGAGTTTCACGATTTCAAATTGTCTATTTTTTTTGTGTTGCTAAAAAATTATTTGCTTTGTACAGTTGTGATGAGTAACTGATGAGATTTTGAATATTTGTAGAGTTTTAATTGGATTCATGTAAGCTCTAACTCCATCATTGTTGTTGCTATAGATGGTAAAGAACTTTACTGTCCATGAATGAGTTTAGTCTAACCTTGTCATGACCCAATCCCAATAAACCCCCAATGCTAAACCCATATCCTTGACAATTGGTGCAAAAGCCAAAACTTAAAGGAAGAGCATTTTGATCTTTTTATAATGGGTGTAAACCCTAAACCTAGCTTTCATCCTCAGTTATATATGATGTGCTCGTGACCAGAGGCCATAAGGAGAAATTTTGATAGTGAAGCTCTGCCGAAATTCACCTAGAACCGTCGCCGGCATTCTTGTGCAGATTAGTCTCGTGGAGGTCTTTTGCTGAGCTTCTGACGATCAACTACGGTAGAGCTAAGAGATAATATTGATGCGGTTGGATAGATCTCGTTTCATATTTTTTGGAGCACCTTTCGGATATCAAATTTAAGGTAATAAGAGTTCGTAAACCATAGTTAAATTTTGTCATAAAACAATGTTTTTCAAGGCATCCAGAAACTATCTCACAATTGCCAATTTTCCCAATTTCGCAGAGCTAACTTTGGAGGTTATTTTCCATTGATATAGAAGAACTTAGAGTACAATTTCAGTGTTTCTGAAAATATGAAATTGTAAGGAATCCAGATGGGATTTAGATTTCCAAGCCGAGTTAAATCCAATGAGCTATTCATGTTTCTTCTGGCCAAGAAAAACTTGTGTTACCCAAAACCATAAACTCTAATTTGTCTTGAAACTCAAACACATGACATAATTTCCGTACACGTCAGATGCCCAAAACGCAGCTTCAAACCACTAAAAATATCATATCATCCACAACCGCATGAAATGCTATTTTCAACAGCTATATACTCTGATTGAGTTTTTGGACAAGATCACTAAGGTGATGGTGTGATTTGTGGATTATTAAATCTCTTAATTAATTTGTATTTGTTAATGCTAGCTAGGTTTAGGAGTTAGCGTGATGTCTGATGATGAGTAATTAAACATGACTGATTGATTAATGATGGTTAGTTGATGATGTTATGATAAAATCACTACAAAAAAACAGCGAGAAACTGACGGCAAAATCCGTCGGAATTATGTCGGAAAAGGCATATTCCGACAGATTTCCGACATATATTTCCGTTAGATCTATCTTGTCGGAAATGATAATTCTGTCTGAAATCCGTCACAAATGCCGACGGATTTCCGACAGCCTGCCGGAGTCCGGCAACCCGTCGGAATTTCGTCGCAGAATAGTCGTCGGTTAACCGTCGGTATTGTTTCCGACAAAATGCCGACGGGTTCCGATAACTTGTAAACAGACGACTTTTCGACAACTTTCCGGCGGATGAATTTCCGACAGATTTCTGACGGTTTTATTTCCGACATCTTTCCGACAGATAAATTTTCAACGAATTTCCGACGGATTCGTAGAAATTATTAAAAATGATAATAATTTAAATAATAATTAGTTTAATAAAAAAAATTTAATTTAAAATTTAAAATTATTTAAATTAAAATAAAATTATTTAAATTAAAATAAAAAGTAAGATTGTTTTACAAAAACGTTGAAAATAAAAATCTAATCAGTGGACGGCGGAGGAAAATCCGGGTTGCGCCCTAAGTACGTCATCATTCGTCGCATCATCTCCCTGTCCTTCTCCCGGTTGGCTTCTAGGGTCTTCTATGCATCTTGTATCTGTTGGACCGTCGTCTTCAATTCTGAAATTTCGGCGTCCTTTTCCTGAATCTGGGCTCTAAGGTCGGATGACTCGCTGTAGTAACGAGAAGACCCCGATGATCCTCCATCGTCGGGAAGACCATAAATCCGCCCTTTGCTCTGCGGAGCAACCTGCGGAACAAATTAAATTGTAAATGAAAAAGACTTGAAAACTATTTTAAATTTTACATACATTTAAGACGAATTGGTTGATGATGTCGTCCGGGGCTTGGGTAAGGGGAGGGGTTCCTTCCGTGGATGGCTGAGACATAATGTACTCGTCTTCCATTCTTCGGACGCTCTCCTGAATCTCCCGAGCTAGCTGATCCTGGACGACACCATCCTTGTCGGTGTGTGTTGCTAGCAGAAGTTCCAAGTTGTTGAGTTCCCGACCCAACTCCTTAGCCTGCAATTATTAGATATTTATTTGATAATATAAATGTATAAAACTAAAAAAAAATTTAATAAAAATCAAGACGTACATAAAAAGCTTACCATATCTCTACCCTTTGTCTTCTTGCTGGTAGCTCCAAGGTTGTGGGTGGCTAAACCCTTGCCGTTGCGCGTGCTGTTCCGGTTGGTAGAGTGATATGTAGAGCTCGCCTTGGTATCCTCTCGTTGCCAATAGGCGACGAACCCGTTCCACAAGTCTGGCTTCTCATTCATCTCCTTTGGCACCTTCTCGTGTTGCCACTTATCCTTCCACTCGTTCACCTTCTTCGAGTAGTGCCGTCTCGCTTTCAAGTCGAATTCTCTCTTGACTGTAGCGGTCAAGTGTGGTTCCCACCTAAATTCTTGCTCCAAAAAGAAAAATTAAAAAAAAATAATAATACTTTAAATGAAAGTAAAAATTGTGAAAACAGATGACTTACCGCAAATTGGCGAAAGCACATTTCTTGATCCTCCAGTGGCATGGCGGTGTACGTCGGATATGGACGGCTGAGCAAAGAGTTTTCCATCTTGTTGAGGGACTTCGAAATCCCGCTTCGAGAATCACCAAACCTACGGAAAAAAAATGTAACAATATAATTACATTTTTTAATAATTTAAATTAAATTAGTAAAAATAAACTTACAAAAATGTAACAACACACTTACCATGTGTCAGTACCGCGTTGGTCTGGATGAAGATTAGTCAACCTCTCTCGTCCAGGAAGACCCATGAAGTCCTCGACGCTAAGCTGGGACGGTGGTGTGGTGGCTGGTGGTATCTCCGGCGTCTGTAGAGGTGTAGACGACGATAGAGGTGTAGACGTCGTACTCGAAGGAGGTTTACTTGTACGAAACCACTATAATCCCTACATTTATATTAATATATTATAAAGTTATGAAAAAATCATAAATAGTTCATATAATTCTAAAATTATTAAGAAATTCTAAAATTCTTAAGTAATTATTACATAATTTAAAATTATAAAATATTAAAATTCTAAAATTCTAAATTAATCCTTAAAATTGTTTAAAAATTAGTAGAAAATGCTAACAATTCTTTCCAAAATATTTAAAATATAATTTTACTAAATCTAATTATTTAAAAATTTTAAAAATATAGATATAAATTCAAAAATTAAGTCATTATCTTCAAATTTCGAAATAATTGTAAAATTATTAAGAAATTCTAAAATTCTTAAGTAATTGTTACATAATTTAAAATTCTAAAATATTAAAATTCTAAAATTCGAAATTAATATTTAAAATAGATTCAAAATTTGTAGAAAATGCGAACAAGTTTTTCCAAAATTTATAATAAATATAGATATATAAATTCAAAAAGTAATTCATTATCTGAAAATTTCGAAATTGTTTAAATATTTAATTATAAAAATGCCATTGTTATAAAAAACATTTCATAAATTTCCTAAAAACCAACAATTTCCAAACCCTAAAATCTAACTTCCCTAATCCTAAATCTAACATCTAAATTCCTAATTCACAAACTAAAATCTTAATTAACAAACTAAATTCCTAATTCACAAACTAATTTCTAATTCACAAACTAAATTCCTAATTCACAAACTAATTTCTAATTCCGAATTCAATAGATAATTTGAGGATCATATGCAGAGAGGTTAGGGGTCGGGGGCGAATTCCCACGAAGACAACCAGCCAAATCGGCATATCGAAAGGGGCGAGCGGCAGAGGCGGCGATTTTTTCGATTTTCAACCGGTGGATTGTGTTCTTCGGAGAGAAGAAGATCTGTTAATAAATTAGAATTTCCGATGGATTTAAATCTGTCGGAAATCCGTCGGCATTTAATTTCATTTTGCGGTATTTATTTTTCATTTCGCGGGTAAAATTTGGCACATCCGTCGGAAATCTGTCGGAAAAATATACAATTTTCCGACCGATTTCCGACAGTTATGTGGTTTTAAGCTTGTTAACGATCCGTTTTCGTAGTTACAAGTTAATAGCATGGTTGGATCATGATTTAGAAGATAAAATACTAGATAATGATCATTGCAACATTCAAATTCTAGACAGTTAGTATTTTTAGTATTTTCAGTAAACATCTATTGTTTTGTATATGTAACTGTATGAAATGCTTTTGGTTGAAACATGACATAATCGCAAATCATGTTCTGTATAACATCGACAAGGTTATTTACTCTCTTATCTTGTACTTTTGTTGTTAGAATTGTATGCCGAGACTTTGTCTTCTCGAAATTCTGGAATTTGACCTCAAATCCCCAAACCCGTCGGAAATCTGTCAGAAAAATAGATACGTTTCTGACAGATTTCCGACAGATTTAAGGGTAACACGTGTCGTCCATTAAGGTTAGCCTGATATGAAGCATCCGTCGAAAATATATATATTTTCGACAGATTTCCGACGCAAAATCAAGTTATTAAAAAAAAATACAAAAATATAAATAATCTGAAATTCTTGTTTATGTTTACAGATACAAACATATAATGTAACTAATCTGAGTCTGATTATGATCCTTCCGAAGGAATTGTGTCTTCGTCTTCATCAAATTCTCCAACTTCTTCTTCTGATTCTTAATGTACTATATTATCACCAAATTCTGTGAAATCAACAAAAAGGTCCACCGCAGAAGAATGATCAACTGGATCCATCGGAGTAATTCTAGTTGGTTGCATAGCATCTTGCTCAGGAACTCCATATGGTCTCCCTATTGGATTAATTGGAGTCACTGTAATCCAAGGATCTCCTCGATGTGTTACCCTAGGGCAAGAAAGGTAGCATACCTGAAATAAACATATTTAATTTAGGCAATTACAGTATCATTATTTATCAATAACGCACGTATTATAAAATTTTAAAATCAAATCTGGTATGTCTGTGATGCTAGGATGAATGGGTCATACTTTTACAGTCTTCTAGAAGAATTTAATGAAGTGACGCCAAATTGGCTCATCTGAACACCTTCTGGATATGATGGATCATACCACTCACACAAGAAAACAATGCACCTCATGCCCAACATTTCTGGATAGCGCACTTGCAATATTTTTTTGAGAATCCCGTAGTAGACTACATCACCACATGTAGCTGAAATACCGTAATCTGCAGTTGGCGTCTGCCTTTCTTCATGAATCCTAAATGCAAATCCCCTAGTGCAATACCGAACCTATGAAGTTGTTTCGAAGCTTGGGCCAGAAACTATCTCTTATAACCATGTCGGAAACCTTTCTCCTTTCTTCATTCCTTCAGAAACCTGAGATAATAATTTAGACAAATTAATAAACAAACATTTAATTAAGTATTAATTAATTCACTAATTTTAAGATATATAAGCGTTTTTGAAAAACTTACGTAATATTGCAGCCAATTTACAAACTCGGTTTTCTTAGATTCTCCAAGTTCGTCTTCTGTCATTTCCGGATAATAGCGACGTATTGATGCAATGTAAATCCTGAAAGCAAACAAAAATATATATAATATATGAAACCTATATATTACTTAGGTATTAAAAAAAAAAAGTATTTAAATAAGTTCTGTTTTTACCTTTCGTACTCTGCCATCTCCTCACAATTCGTTAGGATATACATATATAAGTGACTCCATTCATCTTGTGATAGGAAGCGTTTCTTCCCTCTCCCAGTCACTCGCCCAACTTGCGAAAACAACTCAGGGACCAGCGCGGGATACATGACTCTCTCACCTCTATCATCATGACGAGCAGGACGTTTACTCTGCGTACGAACTTCCCGTGGAAAGTAATATTCCGCAAACTGTGATGATTCTTCATTGATACTCTGTGCGACAATAGAACCTTCAACTCGAGCCAAATGTTTGACCTTCTTCTTTAGATGGAACATGTACCGCTCAAAAGGATACATCCAACGAAATTGAACGGGACCACCTAGTTCGGCTTCGCGGGGGAGGTGTTGGGGAAGATGTTCCATAACATCAAAAAAAGACGACGAAAAGATCTTCTCAAGATTGCAAAGGATCACTGGTATATTGGCATCTAAATTGCGGATCCCCTCAACTGTAAGTGTCCTCGTGCATAAATCCCTAAAGAAAGCACCAACTGCTGCAATAGCTTCGTGGACAGTTTGAGGAAGGAGATGGGTAAAAGCAAATGGAAGAAGCCTCTGCATCACTACATGACAATCATGACTCTTCAGTCCCATAAACTTTAGGTATCGCGAGTCTACGCAGTTACCCAGATTAGCTGCATATCCATCAGTGAATTTAACTTCGTCTTTAATCCACCGGAAAAATTCTCTTATCTTTTCTATTTGCAATCGGTACGGAGGAAAAGGATATGTACCATCGGGAAGACGTTCAAGATAATCACGGTTGCAAATCTTTGAAACATCTATCCTAGACTTCACATTGTCTTTTGTCTTTCCCGGGACTTTTAACACCGTATTCATATGTTGTCAAAGAAATTCTTTTCAACGTGCATCACATCGAGGTTGTGCCTTAATAAATGATCCTTCCAATACGGCAAATCCCAAAATATACTCTTCTTGTGCCAGTTATGAGCTTCCCCTACACCACAAACCGGTTCATGCCTATTACCCCCACAATCAGGAGTCCTCTCAGCACCAAAATCTCTCAATTGCTCCAATATAGTACGACCGTCTATCTCATCAATTGGAGCATCAAAAACTTGTTCATTTTTCTTAAATAATCTTTTAGACCGACGATAGGGATGGCCGTCCGGTAGAAACCTTCTATGGCAATCAAACCAACATGGCTTTCTTCCATTCCTCAATTGGAAAGCGTCAATGTTTTCTTGGCAAAACAGGCACGATAATCTTCCATGAGTAGTCCATCCAGATAACATACCGTATGCTGGGAAATCGCTAATAGTCCACATAATGACCGCACGCATATGAAAATTTTGCTGCCGTGAAACATCAAACGCTTTGACACCGTTACTCCATAGCATTTGTAACTCATAAATCAATGGCTGGAGGAATACATCAAGTGATCTCTTCGGATGCTCAGGGCTGGGAATAAGAACGGAGAGGAATAAAAACTCTCGACGCATGCACATACCAGGGGGCAAATTGTACGGTGTTACGATTACGGGCCACAAAGAATACTGCCTTCCATGCTTCCCAAATTGGTTAAAACCATCCGTACTTAACCCGAGGTACATATTTCTTGACTCGTATGCAAAATTCGGATACAACATTTGAAAATGTTTTCACGCTTTTGCATCTAAAAGATGTGTAATCTCTCCATCTTGACGATGCTCTGCATGCCATCTCATTTCTTCTGCCGTTCGCGCAGATTGATATAACCTCTTTAACCTCGCTGTCAATGGTAAGTACCACATACGTTTATATGGAATTGGAACTCTGCCACCAGTATCCTGATACCGTGGTTTACGACAAAATTTACATCTTCTCCGGTCTTCGTCTTCTCTCCAATATAGCATACAGTTGTCGATGCATACATCTATCACCTGATACGGCATACCAAGACCAGCTACAAGTTTCTGTATCTCGTAGTATGATGCAGGTGCCTGATTATCTTCAGGCAAAATATCTTTCACAAAATCTGCTATCGCATCAACACACTCTTTCGCCAAATTAAAGTCCGTCTTAAGGGTCATCAGTCTACTAGCAGTTGATAAAAATGAATATCCGTCTCTACACCCATGATATAATGGCTGCTTCCCTGCATTTAACATATCAAAAAATCTTCCAGCTTCTTCATTTGGTTCTTCTACTCTATCATCCCCTATTACGATCAATGGAAAATTCTCTCTAAACGCATCATGAACCATCTCAGCGGTACCTACACCAAAATCTACTTTCGTTCTATGTTCGCCTAAGCTATTCATTCTATGTTCACCTAAGCTACCCGTTCTATGTTCGCCTAAGCTATCAGCAACATATGGTGCATTGCTACTACTACCACCATCATAATTAGTTTCTCCATAAAAAAACCAAATTTTGTATCCCGGCATAAAACCATGGGTATACAAGTGATGCCAAACTTGTTCTACCTTAACATTACGCGAATTGCAACAATTTAAACATGGACATTTTATCTCCGGTCGATTCCCGACAACCGCCATGAACTCGCATATACCTCGTGCATAACTTTCATTTAATGTCTTCGACTCCGGATCATACATCTCTTCATCCATCCACGATCTATAATATCTATAAGATGACATCTCCCTCTCTTAACGATTTTTTTCTAACAAATGTTTGGTTGGAAGTTGTTGTTGTTGTGAGTGAATGAAGATGTGTGGAATCATATATATAAATACGCTGACCGTCGGAAATCTGTCGGAAAGCCAACGGATATAATAACGGCTATTTTTCCGATAGATTTCCGACAGCTAGTTGGGTGTCTGTCGGAAATCTGTCGAAAAATATTAACGGTAATATTGACATTCGTATTTTCCGAAAGATTTCCGACAAACAACCGGAATCTCCTCCGGCGTCGGCACCGGCTAGTTACACGGTCCAATAATCTGACTGATTTCAGATGGTCTTCTTATCAGTCGGAAATAATTCCGACAGATTGCAGACGGAATTGAAAAATTTCAGTTCTGTCGGAAATTGGTCGGTAACTTTCCAATGGAATCACTTCCGTCGGAAATTCCGTCGGTTTTGCGACTGTTTTCTTGTAGTGAATGTGTTAATATAATATGGTTAGATAGTGATGGTGATTTGTGTGTAGTCAGACTGAGAGGAAGGACATGGCCATTCCACTGAAACCCGTACACCGGTTGAAGAGCCAAAGGTGGTGTACGACGTTTCGAAGTGACAACCATCCCAAGTTGTCATGGACTTCATATTGTATATATTGTATGGGTTAGCACATGTTAAATATGATGTGATGATATTTTGCTTGTGTTAATGTGACTTGTTGCTAAGCATGATGTTTGTTGCCTGTTCTATAGTCAGTATTTAGCGTATGTGGGTTGGTTAGTAGTGTTGAGGGTCACGTGGGGAGAAAATGACCATTTCTCACTGAGTAACCTAGTTTCTCCCCTTTCTTTTCCTCTTTTAGGTGACAATGCTTGAAATATAGCGCTTTAAGGCGAAGATTGCTCAGGTGCTAGAGTTTGGGAATGAATTTATTTTCTTTATTCAGTTTTTGCTTAATAGGGTTTTATTATTTTCAAATGATTTAATACTTATTTTACTATTTCGGTTTAGACGATTATTATTGGAATTGAGAAGTTTAGCTAAATAATAATGTTCAAATTTTAGAGAAAAATAGTTTAGTTAAATTAAGGAGTTCATATTTAATGGATTACTTCTCGTCTCCGTTGAGTCTGGGAGACGTGCGCCAAAGTTTGGTATTAGAGCCGAGGTTAGCCAAACTAGTTCTCACCTGGAAGACTGGTCCTACTTGCGCCAAAATATTTTCTACGTTTTTAGGTGGGGTTTCTAAAAGTGAAAGTAGCATCGATAGTTATGCGCTTCAGCCAGTAAGTTGTAAAATGACTTTGTTTGAATCATTTCTGAATTATTTATTTTGATTCAGAAATTCATGGTCGTGGACATTATGAGAGACAAAGTACCAGTTGTCACGTAGGAGAGTACTGACTATGGTGATCAAGCACCTGCTCATGGAGTGGATCTTGTACTAACAACGGTCGAAGTGGTGGAAGGACTCAGGAAGTTGTTTGGACAAATGTCAGGTATTGCACCAGCTCCGTCTCAAGCTCCAACATCATATGTTTAAGATTTAATCAATGACAACTGGAAGGTTCGAAAGATTATGAGAGACTTTGGAATCCAGATCTTTAATCAAAGGACAAACCCAATTGTACCTGATAACTGGAGGAAACCGTTGGGGAGAAATTTTGCATATGTCCTTTGCCCGCTAGAATATTAGGTGGAGTTGGCTACGAGGAAGCTCAAATTTAGTGGAAGAGAATTGTAAGAGGAATTTTGTTGGATTACATGATTGTTCTGTGGAGTACTTTTCAAGATGAGTTTGGCCAGAAGTACTTTTTGCAGAAAGCCTTCTATCAATTGGAGATGGAGTTCTTAATCCTCACTCATGAAAATCGGACAGTAAGAGAATATGAACATGAGTTTAGTAGACTCAAGATGTTTGTTGGAAGGGACATGAACATTTTCAGATCAAAAAGTTCATGACGGGTTTGAAGTTGGACATTTGCAAGATTTTTCATATTCGAGACTATGTGAACCTTATTGATCTGGTGGAAAGAGCTTGTCTGACAGAGCATAATATTGAAAATGTGAACAAGCTGCTTAGGGGTACTTCGCACAAGGCTCCTACGATAGTAGAACTGTTAAGACAACATCATGATTATCTAGGGGTTATTGTTGGGAAAGATAAGAGACTGGTGTGCACTCGGTGTCGAATAAGTCATAGTAGGCCTTGAAGAACTTCACTGGGTTGGGTTTCAAACTGGGTTGGGTTTCAACTATGGGGAGCCGGGACATACTAAGGCAACTTGTGCCAAGTTCATGGGAACATGGCACAAGTGTGGGAAACTTGGCACAAGTGTGGGAAGGTGGACCATCGCGCTAAAGACTGTAAAGTGGGACAATATGGACAAGGGCAGTGTGGACTTGCTCAGATTAATCAAGATCTGTAACAATTGCGCCCGCCTTCAAAGAGACCATCCAAAGCTCCCTGGGCCTTTGTTGTTGGAAATCACTAGGGTGCAGAACCAATAGCTGGTATGTTTATATTGTTCTTAATTATTGTCGTACTTGGTAAGTTATTTGAGAAATGTGTGTCAGTCCTTTGTGTGGTAAAAATTTGCTTAGTTAAGTATAAAATATGTAGCAAAATTTTTTGTACAAGAAATGCCGGCTCACACTCTTTTCGATATCGGTAGAACGCATTGTTTTGTGAGCCCAAATTGACAAAGTACGGGCAATTCGAAGGTTAGGTTCTTCACAAGCCATGAAATGTGGATAAGGCGAGAAAGGAATTGGTGAATCTTCAATGGCTTTTAAAGATGTCCCGATTGATCTAGACTTCTCAGAAATATGGGGGATAAGAGGATGCATCATTATGACGTGATTCTTGGACTAGATTGGTTAATGTCCACCGAGCATTGTTGGATTGCCAAAAGACGCGTATTACTTTCACCATATCGGAAGGCAAGCTTGTTAACCAAGGGTTTAAGTTTGAGAGTGGTGTTCTCTTCATTACGATGATTCATGCGGAAGAGTTGATGGTAAAAGGGAATAAAACGTACCTCGTTACTATCACTATGGAAGGCGGTGAAGTAAGAATGGAATTGGAAAACATTATGGTGGCAGCAGAGTATGTGGACGTGTTCGAACCGCTGAAATTACCACCACTAATGTGAGGTGACTCTTTTTACCATTTAGACATTTGGAGCATAAAAGATGTTTACTGAAAGTTTTGGAGTATTTCGGAATAAAGCATCAAAGTGTTAAAGTTCGGATTGAGAATTCAAACTTGGTGTCAATCGACACCACCTCTAACATATCATGGTTTTTATCCGTTTTAGGCCATGATATAAGTCTATTATATAGAGTCGTTATGGTGTTTTGTGTTTGTTTTAGAGTCTTCGCAGGTACTTAAACGTTTGGAGCATAAAAGATGTTTACTGGAAGTTTTGGAGCATTGCGGAATGAAGCGTCAAAGTGTTAAAGTTCGGATTCAGAAATCAGACTTGGTGTCGATTGACACCACCTCTGGTGTCGATCGACACCCATGCAGACAAGCCTAATTACCAAACTTTGAAGATTTCTGTTTTTGCCGAGGACTTCCAGATGTTTACTTTTATGCTAATGATGGTTTATGTACTCTATGTATACGTTTTTGCAACCATTGTTTAGGCTCACGCATTAATTTATAGATTTCTAAGAGATATCTTCTTTAATAATAGGTTCATTCAAAGGTGTTTGATGAGTTGCTAGATCTGATTTATTTGTTAGGATAATATCTTTAGAAATTCTTCATCTTGACTTGAGTTTATTACTGATTTTAGCTCCATGAACTAAAATCTGATCTTAGGTTAATTAATAGAAACGACAGTTTTATTAATTGTTTGATCTAGTCTTTGATGAGTAAAATTTTTTTTCGCAAAGAAATTTGGTTTAGGGTTTTGTGAACAATTGAACTTGAACTTTAATGCTTGTTTAGATTGTTAGAATTCGCAAAGAAATTTGGTTTTCTAGGATTTAGACATAGATAATCTCTGCCGCAAAAGTTGATTGATTTTATATTCGTGTTCATGTTTAAGAACTGTGCTTAATATCCAATCTTTTATCATTATCTGCAATTCTGATTCACCTGAGATTTTTTTGTGCCCGACTTTTCTTTTAATTGATTTCACAACTGTTTAATTTGCTCTGTTTGCTTTCATTCATATTATCTTACTTAGCATAATCTGAATTTAATAATCTATAGTATTTCTGATTCCCTGTGGATTTTGATACCTTATATACTGCAATTGATCTCTTAATTTGAGAGAGTGGCTTAAGATTAATTTGAGCATATAAAATTTTTGCACCGTTGCCAGGGACTCTAGACCATTAGGTTTATATTATTAGGATTTTGTCTGAGTTTTTAATTTCTGTTTTTACTATACTAGTTACTTTCGTCTCTTTTTATTTTGTGCTTCAGGTGCATGCCTAATCACAACACTAGGAGCAACAAGGACGAAGAACTAGTTAACTATAATCTCGAGGAGTTGGCACGTTTGGAACGTGAGAACAGGAGAGCAGCCAGAGAAGAAAGGATGGCTGCTATACCACCTATCATATTGACTCCGGGAGAAGATGGAGTTCTGCGTGATCTGGCAGGACCGAAGTATAATGCGCAAAGACAGAGGATTAAAGACGAGGGAACAGTGATTGTCATGCAGAATTTGACAAATCTGGAGGATGGTGTCGCTTGACACCTAGCACTTGTCGAGCGACATGACGAAATTGAAGGTGTTGCTAAAAAAACCAACTGGTGTCGATCGACACCAAGGATAGATTCGTCAAGATTTGTTGAGGAACAATGCAAATGCTGCGCGAGGAAGAACACTTGTGGACTACAACCGTCTGATCAGTTCTATGTGAATCGAGCTGCGATTCGTCCTCCTACCTTTCAGAGGAATGACTTCGAGCTGAAGCCTGCTTATTTCAGCCTAGTCACTCAACACCCCTTTCGTGGTTTTCCACATGAGCATCTGATGGACTACATCGAGAATTTTGAGGACTTAGCTTCTAGCATCAAGGCTCATGGAGTGTCCAACGACTACTTATACTGCAAGCTATTCCCATACTCTCTTAGTGGGGATCCTTCTTACTGGCTGAAGCAGCTTGGACCGGGATCGATGCCTACTTGGGAGGACACCAAGAACGCGTTCCTGAATAACTTCTTCGACGATGCAAGATCCGAGGAGCTGAGGACAAAGATTACATCATTCAAGCAGGGTTCGACGGAAGCATTCAGGGCTGCATGGACGCGTATAAAGTCCTATTAGAGAGACTGTCCTCACCATGGCTTTACATATGTGCAGTTGCTTGGCATCTTCTACAGAGGAGTGGACTGGAGGTATCAGATGGCATTAGATTCTGTGAGCAATGGTAACTTAAATACCAACTGCCCAGAGAACGCAGTCACTCTTATTGAGAACTTTGCTTCTAGCAACAACACTAAAAACGCCGATTTTGAGAGAAAGCAGATGAGTAACAACAAGGATGGTGGTAAGCATTTGGCTGAAGTAAACGTGAAGCTCGACTCTATGCACAGTCTCCTAGTGGGAAAGAAATCAGTCCAGTTTGCTCAGGAAGTTGAAACTGCAGAAGAAGATGTGAATTACATCAACGGTTCAGGATTTCAGAAGTTCAACAATCAGCAAAGCTATGGTTCTTCCTATCAGAAGCCCTTCTAGAGCAACAACTACAACATGATTTATGGTTCTTTTTCTTATCAGAAGCCGCCAGAGCAAGACAATAAAGTAAAGACCATGCTAGAGCAGATCTTGGAGGGACAACAGAAGATGACTGTAAGTTTCAATGTACCAAGACTTGGATGATAAGATTGAAGCACTGAGTGCGTATGTCAAGAAGTTGGATGTTCAAATCGCTCAAACTGCTATTTCTATCAAAAGGTAAGAAGGATTTCTTCATGCAAAGACTGATGCCAATCCAAGGAGCGCTTGCAATGTCGTTCTGATCACTCAAGAAGACGGTTATTTTGATGAATTTGACAGTATTTTTGGGACTGCAGAACAAGTGTCGATTGACACTACAACTGAGCATCGATCGACATCTCTCAAATCATCAACTCAGAATTCGACACAAGATCTTAGTGTCGATCGACACCCACCTGGGAGTGTCGATCGACACCCCATTCAGACGGAGCCAAATTTTGCGCCGGTTGCGGTTACTTAGGAGGAGAACATCTACAAGCCAAAGGTTCCTTTTCCCAGAGCTAGAAGGTCGAAGCTGGAGGTCAAAGAAGCTTTTTGCAAAGAAATGATAGAGAAGATCATGGTTGAGATGCCTTTTGTCGATGCCGTTAAGCTCTCACCTACGCTAAGACGATACGTAAAAAGGATGGTTGCTAACGGTGTAAGTCCTGAGGAAGGAGCGTTGCTCACTAGAGATATTAGAGCTATCCTTCTGAACATAGTTCCGGTTCCTAAAAAGAAGAAAAAAGAAATAGTGGTTTCTGAAGAAGTGAGCGCCATGATTTATAGCAGAATTCCAGTCAAGCTACCAGATCCAGGAAACTTTGTGCTTCATTGCTCTATATCGACGGGGCAGTTTCCTCACTCTCTATGTGATTTGGGATCCGGTATTAACTTGATGCCATTATCTGTTGCTATCAGACTTGGGATAACTAACTTCATGGCGACTAGGATGTCTCTTTTCTTAGCCGATCGGTCCAGGAGATTCCCAAAAAGAATTCTAGAGGATGTGCCTATCAAGATTCAGGACTGTATAATTCCTGCAGACTTTGTAGTTTTGGAGTATGATGATGAGCCTGAGGATCCTTTAATTCTGGAAAGATCATTCTTGGCTACTGATGGTGCTCAAATCGATGTGAGGAAAGGGAAGATCAAGCTTGATCTAGGTGATGTTGTCATGGATTTTGACATGGAGAAGGAGAAAATCCACCATCGATGGTCAAACTTTTTATGTGGAGATTTTAGAGGATGAAGACTCAATCAAGGAGTTGAAATCTAGACATATCACAATCTCTTGATTCCTTGTGGATTTCAATACCTTATATACTGCAATTGATCTCTTAATTTGAGAGAGTAGCTTAAGGTTAATTTGAGCATATCAGTCAGCAAAAATGACAAAATTTAAGAAACAGTTAGAATATCTAACATATGAGAGATTACATGTTTGGCCCAAATCTTTTTGATAATTTAAAATTAAGACGAATTCTATCGGTAAGTTTAGTTCGATTGTGTTTTATTAGCGTTATTAGCGAACCCCAAATAAATGGGCTAATAAATGAAAAAAAAACTAAAACTGGGGACATAAATATAAAATAGTAAAAGTTCAAGTCGGTTCCAATTATTTCCGGATCTTTAAAATTCACCCTCGGACTTTACCATCATCCCTTTTGGCCTCTCTCATTCAATCAGAAACCGAGCTCTGCTTCTCTCCGTCGCTTCGTGCTAAGCCTTTCTTCCTTCAGATCTGGTAAAGTATTCAATCTCCTCTTTCATTTCATACTGTTACCTTCAGGATCTTGATTTCATTTGGAACCCTAGGATCTATCCCTTTGAATCGGTAGGCTTTTGATGATTTGGAGTTGAAAACCCTAGATTCACGCATTTTAATCATTCGACCCCTAGAATCGGCGAATTTGTGTTTGGGTCTTGATGATTTGGGATTTGAAACCCTAGAATTCTTTGTATTCTGGTAATCGCTGGAAAATTCTAGGTTTGTTTGATGATTTGGGGGTTTTGAAACCCTAGATTTCTGTTTAGTTTGGATTCGATTGAGATTCTATTGCAGAGATATTGATTTGTAAAGGTATCTTTGTTAGGTTGTGAAGAGTTTTTAGGGTTTCGAGAAGATGCCGGCCACCGCAGGAAGAGTGCGTATGCCCGCAAACAATCGGGTGCATAGTAGTGCGGCGCTTCAGACTCACGGAATATGGCAGAGTGCGATTGGGTACGATCCTTATGCTCCTACAAGCAAAGAGGAGCCAAAGACGACTCAGCAGAAATCTGAAGATCCTGAAAACTCGTACGCTAGCTTTCAAGGTCTTTTGGCTCTTGCCCGTATCACTGGTTCCAACAATGACGAGGCTCGTGGCTCTTGTAAGAAGTGTGGTCGTGTTGGGCACTTGACGTTTCAGTGTAGGAATTTCTTGAGTACGAAGGAGGATAAGGAGAAAGATCCTGCTGCGATTGAAGCTGCTGTGATGTCGGGTTTGGAGAAGATTAGAAGCCGTGCTGGTAAAGGTGAGTTTAAGGAGGAGGAAGAGAGTAGCGAAGAGGAAGAGGAGAGTGAGAGTTCTGATTCAGATGTTGATTCGGAGATTGAGAAGATTATAGCTGAGAGGTATGGGAAGAAAGGGAGTAGCAGCGTTAAGAAGACGAGTTCTTCATCGAGGAAGAAGAAGAAGCGTGATTCCGATGAATCTGATTCTGATTCTGGAGATAAGAAGAGGAGACGGAGGTCGAAGAAGAGAAGGGCGCATAAGAGAAGGAGTATTAGCGAGTCCGAGGACGAGGAAGACGGAAGGACTAAGAGAAGAAAGGAAAGGAGAGGAAGAAAGAGAGCTGAGGATGACGGTTCCGATGAGTCTTCTGATGAAGATGTTGATGATCGAAAACGTGTAAAGAGAAAGAGTAGAAAAGAGAAAAGGAGAAGGAGAAGCCGCCGTAATCATTCTGATTCATCCGATTCAGATTCCTCTGAGGATGATGCTTGTGGTAGAAGGCAAAAGCGGAGGAACAAAGTAGCTGCTTCGTCTGACTCGGATGTTTCAGGTGATGATGTTGCACGCGTTGGAAGGGGTTCTTCTAAACGGTACGAGAAGAAGAGCAGGAAACGCCATCACAGGAAAGAGTAAAAAGTAAAGATCGATTCGAGTGTGAACTATAATGCTTCTCGGCCATTTTCGCTTTCCATTGTCCTCTTTGCAATCTATGTACAATGTTGAATAACAAAAAACTTGTCTATGGGATTTGATTTGTCTTGTGGTCTGTTTGTTTCAAGAATGTGTTAAATTGTGAGTCTTTTTACTCTGAATTGCTCTCAAGATTGTTCTTATTTTGACTATTGTTTCTAAAGTTCCGATTTTTAAGTCGGCATTGATAATAATTAATAAAGCTTAGATGTCGGCAACAGTCCTTGTAGAGAGATCAGATGACTCGTGAATTGGTTTTGGCATGACTCTATGAGGGCAATTTCGTCATTTAACAAGCTCGATTCATATCTCCCTTGTGGGTCTCTTGCTTATTCTTCTCCACCGTTGAACAAAAGATAAAAAATATCCACCGTTAAAGGAAAGAGAAAAAACCCACTTTTTTTTTTAATTTTCGTCAAAAGAAATAAAAATAAATAATAAATAAAACCCACTTTAAAACCCAAGAAAATAGGTGAAAACGTTTCAGAAATAAGATCAAAGCTAAAGAAAAAACAAAGCAAAAAGAAGAAGAAGAAGAAGAAGATGCCTTCAAGCACTTTCTCAGGAACTGTGAGCACGCCGAAGCTCTCGGTGGCGATCGACACGGGCAATCCCTTTCTTAATCTCACCGTCGATGCATTCCTCAAGATCGGAGCTGTAACGTTTCTCTTTTTTTTTTTTTCTTTTTTTTAACCATTTCTTCTCTCTTTGATATATCATTTTTGTAATTTCTGAGTTTTCATTTTTCTCTATCAATGTTTCAGGTTGGAGTGACTAAATCTCTTGCAGAAGAGACTTACAAAGCCATTGACAAAGGTAAAACCAAAAACAAAACTACTTCATCAAACACACACACATATATAAGTGTTGATGTTCTCGGCTTATGTTGTGGATCTGTTTTTTGGTGCTAATTACCTTTTTAACTGTGTAGGGAGTCTCTCCAAGAATAATATTGAGGATGGGGTGAGTACTATTTGATCAAATCTATTTATTAAATGTGTCATTTTTTCAGTTTCTGAATTTATACTAAACATTATTGTTGCAGCTTAAGAACATGTGCAAAGAAGGTGTTTATTGGGGTAAGTTGCTTTCTTAGTTCATTGTTTTAATATCAGAGCAAAAATAATTTGTAAGTTTTGCAATATATGAATGTTATTAGGATCTGCGGGTGGAGTTTATATTGGAACAGAGTATGGAATCGAAAGAATCCGTGGCACTAGAGATTGGGTATTACATTCTATCCAAATTCACATTTTTTTTTTGTTATAAGGTGTAAAACTTATAAATGAAATTGGTTTGAATATTATATCAGAAAAACGCAATGTTGGCTGGGGTGGCGACAGGAGCTGTGATCTCTGCAGCTAGTAACAAAGGCAAAGACAAGATCGTGATTGATGCCATTCTTGGCGGTGCGTTTGCGACCGCATCTCAGTTCCTTAACGATCATTATTTCTACTGAATTTCAATCTTCCAATTGGACCAATTTGGCTCCAAATATGGTGGATTCCTTTGTTTCCTTCCAATAAAAAGTTGTAGTGTTTCTGAATGAATATTTGAGTAATAAAATATGTAGGTTTTTTCTTCTTGTTCTTTCTTTGATACTTGTATGGCTTGATTCCGATTGATAGTAGATTACATAATAATTGGCACAGCGTAAGAACTCGATACGTAGCTCGATCAAGAGCTTAGCGCTCTTGAGACCGACTTCCTGTTTGATGACGTTAATGGAATCGAACAAGGGAATCAAGAGAAAACTCTTGCTTTATAAATTCAAAACTGAATGACAAAGAAACTATGGCTCTGTTTAAATAGAGAGAGCTCTAAGTCATAATCACAAGTTGATTATGATTAGGAATAAAAACACAAGTCAAGATAATCTCAAGCAATCGTTGGATTTATCTAAGACTTTTAACATCAAAAGATAAAACGTAACTAAATGTAAAACCGACATAAAAAACAAAATTCAAAGTTGTTAGCTTCCCTCTTCTTTCAAGATGCTGCTGGCATCAGGTTCCTCCGGATTAGAGAGATTTGACCCCGAATCAAAAACTGTATCAACGGGAAGATAACGTGACAAATAACGTACGTTGAAGACATCGGAGGTTGGAATATCCGGTGGCAACTACAAGCGATATGCATTGTCATTAATACGTTCAAGAACCTTTAAAGGACCAATTTTCTTGGCTTTAAGTTTGTTGTAGGCATGAGCAGGCATACGATCTCTTGTGAGGACAGCCCACACAAGATCACCTTCGGCAAAGACAAAGCGGCGACGACGCACATCAGCTGCAGTCTTATACTTAAACAAAGAAGACTCCAAGTATAACATAGTTTGTTCATGGACGGCTGCTAGATTTTGTAGCTTCACCATGAAGACGTGTACGATCTGGGAGCGAAGACAGGTCCACTGGAGCTCGTGGATACATCCCGTAGATCACTTGAAAGGGACTAAAACCCGAACTATGATTAATGAAATGGTTGTGAGCGAATTCAGCTTGCAGAAGACGACTATCCCATGATTTGATAGCATCACCAACTAAATGACGCAAAAGATTACCCAAAAGTTCGATTAGTAACTTAGGTTTTGCCATCCGTCTGGGGTGGTATGCTGAGCTCATATCAAGGCTTGTGTTAAGAAGCTTCGAAAGTGCCTCCAAAAATGGGTTAAGAAACGGGAATCTGGATCAGACACAATTGAAGAAGGTAATCCATGTAGATGATAGATTTCTCGAAAATACAAAGTGGCAACCTGAACAACATCCGTCGTCTTCTTGCAAGGGATAAAATGTACCATTTTGGAGAATCTACCAACAACAACAAAGATAGAGTCGTAACCTTTTTGTGTTCGTGGAAGCCCGACGACAAAATCCATGCTAATATCTGTTCACGCTTGTGTTGGTATTGGTAAAGGTAAATACAATCCTGCGTTAGAAGCATGCCCCTTAGAACGTTGGCAAGTGACACATCATTCCAAAAATCTCTCAACATCACGACGTAAGGTTGACCAAAAATAGGATGTGGCGACAAGGTGTAATGTCCGATCCCGACCAACATGGCCCTCTTGGTGGAGCTCTGTGATTAATTGGAGACGTAGACTACACTCCAGAACACAAAGTCTATTATTCTTGAAGAGAAAGTCGTCCTGAAGTGTAAATGCGGACGAGAGACCAGTGAAAACATCTTCAAAAATACACCCAAAAAATGGGTCAGAGGCGTAGAGATCAACGAGAGAACTAAACCTGGGTACGGTTGTGTGAAGCACGGCGAGTAAAGACAGACGCCTACCCAAAGCGTCTGCGACACAGTTACTAGTACCTGACGTGTATTTAATCACAATTTACGAAGCATGGCGAGAAGGAACTTTTTCTTGTGTACTAAAATGCTTAAGAGCATCGTGATCTGTATAAAGAACAAATTCTTTATGTAAAAGATAATGTCTCCAATGCTTCATTGCTTGCACAACCTCATAAAAATCAACATCTAACGTGACCGGGCACCAGTTAACTTCTTGATAAAGAAGGTAATTGGACGAAAACATTGGTTTAACACAGCACCAATGCCAAACTTAGAGGCATCACAATGGAGCTTAAAAACCAAAGAAAAGTCCGGAAAAGATAAAATCGCTGTAGTACACAACTTATCTTTGATGATACGAAACGTGTGGTTAGCTTGTGGAGTCCATACGAAGCGCCCATCGCGAATACAATCGGTAAGAGGAGCCATAAGACTACCTAACTGAGGGACAAATCGCCTATAAAAAGACGCAAGGCAATGGAAGCTACGAGTTTATGTCACTGTCGTAGGCGTTGGCCATGTTTGAATAGCTGCGACATTTCCCGGATCCACTGCTAAGCCCTGAGCAGAGATAATATAACCAAGAAAATGTACCTCATAAGCCCCAAATTCACACTTTGCCATCGTTGCATATAACTTGTCACGACGGAGAACATATAAGACCTCACGCAAATGAATTAAGTGATCCACCAAAGAAGAACTAAAAATCAGAATGTCATCAAAGTAGACGACCACAAATTTACCAATGAATGGCCGCAAAAGGCATAACTAGCCACACAAAAAGGCCTTCCCGCGTTTTGAATGCCGTCTTCCATTCATCACATGGATTAATTCGTATTTGATGGTAACCACTCTTCAATTTCAGCTTCGTGAAGATGGAAGCGGTTCCAATTTGGTCTAATAAGTCATCTAAGCGTGGAATGGGAAACCGATAACATACCGTTATTTTATTGATAGCTCGACTATCGACACACATTCGCCACGAACCATCTTTCTAAGGAATAAGTAAAGCCGGAACTACGGACTTAAACTTTCACAAAGGAATCCCTTAGAAACGAGGTGTTCTACTTGTTTACGTAATTCCTCAGGTTTGCTTGGACTCATACGATAATGAGCTCGATTCGGTAGAGCAGCGTCGGGAACTAATTCGATGTTGAATGTCACACAAAGGCGGTGTTATTTTTGATTTTCCACGATGTTATTTATCGCACGATGTTATTTTTGATTTTCCCAAACGAAAGCTCTATCTCGAAATTGAATGGTAATCAGAGGAACACAACGATCCAAGGGAACACGCTTAAATTCAAGAATTTCATCCACCGTCACGAACCAATCTAGCAATTCTTCTGCTGATTGAGTGCCATGATATTCAGGGATCTCAAATTTAACTAATCTCCCACCGATGATCTTCGTTAGGACTTTGTGTAAGCATCACATTATTATTAACTTGTTGCCCAGCAACAGGATTTTCTGCATTGTCTGTTTCCTCAAGTTCTCCCACACGAGGCTCATCATGAACTTTGTTGGTGTTATGTTGATTCGCATTTCGCAAAACGTTGCTACCCACCCTGTGAGATTTGCAATCTGTGCTTGGAGATCATTCAAAGTTTGACGTGTGAGTTTGTGACGGTGTGAGTTCAATTTCCGTAGGAGGAACAACCTTCTTAGGCCTTGCCATTGGAGCGTAGCAAAGCTTTGATACCAACCTCGTGCAGCGTAAGAACTTGATACGTAGCTCGATCAAGAGTTTAGCGCTCTTGATACCTACTTCGCTCAATCAAAGAGATTTGAATGAAGCGCTTTGAGACCGACATGTTGTTTGATGACGTTAATCAAATCGAACAAGGGAATTAAGAGAAAACTCTTGCTTTATAAATTCAAAACTGAATGACAAAGAAAATTGTGGCTCTGTTTATGTAAAGCTCTAAGTCATAATCACAAGTGTGATTAGGAATAAAAACACAAGTCAAGATAATCTCAAATAGTCGTTGGATTTTATCTAAGACTTTTAACACCAAAAGATAAAACTTAATTAAATGTAAAACCGACATAAAGAAACAAAATTCAAAGTTGTTAGCTTCCCTCTTTGATATATCATGGTTTTTACCGGTTTTTAGCCATGGTATAAGTCCGTTTTGATAGAGTTTTTTTGGTGTTTTTCGAGTCTTTGGTGTTATTACATTGACGTTTGGAGCTTAATTGGAGAGTTTGGAGCATTGTGCAACGAGCAGTCAAAGTCGCAAAGTTGGAATGCAAATCTGAAGCTCTGTCGAGCGACGGACACTCTGTGTCGCTCGACGCGAAGAAAAATGCTCTGTTGAGTGACTCAGCCTCTCGCTCGACGTGAAGAAAATCTGCATTATGAAGATTTCTATTTTGCCCAAGAAGTTCTAGAAATTGCAATTCTGCCCAAAACGTTTTTCCTTTCTTATTTATAGTTTTCTAGGCCATTCTTAGGCCATATCTTATTATCTTTAAGAGAGAGAGAGAGAGAGAGAGAGAGAGAGAGAGAGAGAGAGAGAGAGATCCATATTCCATTCTAGACCGATTTCGAACCCTAGTTTTATCTATCTCTTATTTATTATGCAATTTATTTATTCTATGATGGTTTCTTCATCTATGTCTGAGTAATTTGCTTGTTAGGTTTAGGGTTATTCAAAGGGTGATGATAAATTGTTAGGATCTAATTACTGTTGGGATTTAATCTACTTGTTCTTCATCTTGATTGTTTTAACTCTAATTTAGGGAATTATAGATCATAGGTTGTTTAATACATGCGACAACATTATTAGATTACTGGAACCAAATCATAGCTGAGCAAAGATTCAATTCGCAATGACAGTTGGCTATGTCCTTTGTGAACAAATCGAACCTGATTTTAATGCTTGTTTAGATCAATCTGAATTCGCAACGACAATTGGTTTTCTAGGGTTTAGACATAGATAATATTTGCAACGACAGTTGATTTATTTTACACTAGTGTTTCGAGTTCTAGAACTGCGCTTAATAAATATTCCGACAGTAGTTTCATTCTTCGATTTAGAATCATGGTTGCGAATCGCACGATGCCTAACGTTTCTTCTCATTGATTTTAAGAACTCAAACACCATCGTTTACGGTTTTGCAACTTGCTTTTATTAATACTTTTATTTCTCTTAGCTTAATTTGAACTTGAAAGTCTATTATGTAATTCTTTGTGGAACTCGACCCCTAAGTATTACATCGATCTCTTAATTTGAGAGAGTAGCTCAAGGTCTAATTTGAGCTAATCACTCTTTTTTGAAGATGTTGCTGCATCACCTCCATCGTCGTGAACGTGTATATTTTTAATACTTCTCAAAACTAAGTCGTTTAAAAACCCTTACTGACGACTCTACACGCGTTACCGATTGTGCTAAGATGTTTTCTAAATACAACTACCAACCAAAAAAAATATATCTAAAGATCAACTCTACATAAACATCAATCGATGAATTGCTATGTTGTATTCACATATTTACTGCCGGGTTTAGAATCCACCCAACTATCCAACCCATAATTGAATCAAACCGGAAGATCACTAGACTAGGCGCAAGCTAGGTCCATGAAGACAAATTATGTCTGGAGATCGAGTTCGAACCAAACCCACAATGTTCACATGACGTATTTAACTCCTAATTAAAAGGATAGATCAACATGAAAAATAAAAAATTTACTTACAATTAGGGTTTAAACAGTGGATTCATGCATGTATTGTGGTACACGTTCCTGTTACGGACATATACTCAGTAGATGTGGTAATACATGTACCCTAGTTTATACTTTGACCAATACCATGTTAGTCAAACCGTTATATTTGTCTAAACTAAATAATAGAATATATCGATTCCTATTGTAATAATATGAATGTGCTACATTAAGAATTGGTTAGAAAGACCTAAGAAACAGTACCGTCACACCATTTTATGCTCTAAAAAGCCTTGTAGCTCAATGGTGTGAATCGAATGGCAACAAACCTCCAAAACATCGCCAACAATTCTCAACCGAAGTAAAGTCTCATCTGATGAACATAACAAAAGGGAATAATGCCTTATAGACCGAGTTTAGTACCCATCATCATGATCCAATCTAAATCCGAGTTAACCAGAGGATTGCTAGGGAAGCACACGAGCCATGCCCATGGTGATGAGTTTAGCCCAAAAAACAAAATCGATCCTGGCCCTGACGCTCGGCTGACCTATAGCTTCCTAGGAAAAATGAAAAGATGAGCATGAAAAATAATAGTTTTTTCATATCTCTTTAGGATTTATTCGGCCGACTTAAACTTTTATTAATGTACAATGTATTGAGAATCCGTTACAACAAAAACGCTTACAAAATTAGAAGTAATAAACGAAAGAAATTGTTTTGTAGTTCTAACAAAACTTACTTGTGGTATTTAGTATAAGAATTCTGAAACATTATACTCTTAATTTGGTAATGGATTAGTGAGGTGTGGCTACATTGAGTATTATTATGCAAAGATTTCTGGCAAATACTGAGTATTGATAAGTGTTATTACTATACCATTGTAATTTTTTGGTACAATATCTGAAAATTGACCTTACTTTTCAACTAAAAATAATCAATGACTAACACAACTATTAATTCAATCTATTTTGCGGTAGGAGGATTTGCACCAGTAATTCTTGAACATTGTTCTTTTAACATAGGAGGAAAAAACGGATTGAATGAACCTTTTGGCATGCAGTTTGCTTCACCTTCTAAAAATACTTTGCAACAAGCAGGACCAATGTTGCCAAATTGTCAAGTAAATATGGATTGAGAAATTTCTGCAATGCATCCTGGAATGTTCATCACCGATGACCAACATTTTGTGAGGTCAGGTAGTCCTCCAGGACTTGGTTGGAACGGAAATGTAAATGGAAAAGGAGCTGGAAACTGTGGCAACTGAGCATGTGCGGAGATCACAACGCATATGATCGATAGAAGAAAAATTAAGTTCTTGATAGCCAATGCCATGATGATAATGTATTGAGGAAAAAAAAGAGAGAGTTGTATGGTAGCCAAATATATGTTTAGTGTTTGATTTTGTTTTTGGTTCATGAACAAGAATAAGATCTTTACTTATTTATATAGAAAAAGAAACGAATCATGGTATTAATTTTCTTGATAAACGTCTTTGAAGTTCTCTTATAAGTTATAATGTATTCAATTAGCTGTTTTCTAAACTTGAATAGAGTTGAAACTCCCAAGTGCGAAAGTGTGAAACGTACGACATTAACTAAGAGATATTGACTACCAACAAAAAAATTATAATACGTATAACCGACCTCCCTTAATCAGTAGCCAGTATAACACAAAATTTAAACCAATAAACGCGGGTCACCTCCTGAAGAAGAAAAAATCATATATAAGAAAGGACAATGGTCCCTCTCCATATGACTGCGAGGTGGATTAGTAAAAGTCTTTAAAAGTTTATAACTAAATTAATGTAGCAATAAGGTAGGTTAAGTATTATTGTCAAATAAAAAAGTACTTTCCTCAACCCTTGTCATAACTCCTTGGGATTCATACCATCACATGCGATGAAAATAAATTTTATTTGAAGACAACTTTTTTTTTTTGTTCATCATTCCTTCGTTCAATGAGTAAGAAAAATCCTCTGACATACAATAATCTGAGACTGACTTTTTCGGGTTTGGAACAAAGTCAATTGGAAGTCGCTTTGTTGTAGTATTGAAAAGGTCTCTCGAGTACGTTGCACATGCTTCCTGAATTTTGTATCATTTGATTTTATTTTGTATCACGGCTACACTTAATATGAATGTAAATTTATCTTCTTTTGGGTGATTATGTTTCCTAGGAAATGTGTTGCTCTCATTCTCAACTCAAGAGGAGGAGATGTCAAGCCATGAAGTAGTAAAGATATGGAAGACGGCGGTGCTCCGAAGTCAGCAAAAACAAAACGTCCTCTCAGTTTCTCATTTTTAGAATCATTTATCAAAATAAAAATGTTACTATAATTTGTAATTAATGCTAATATGTGTTGGAAATATATTGTTAATTCTTTCCCATCTTCTCTTCCGATTTCATTTATAGGATCTGACATTGTGATTGTGCATATTTTGTAGAGTGTAATTCCTGCTTCTACGAAGAAGTAAAGAGATAGATTCCAAATTCTTAAGGTGCTTACTATTGAAAGAGTGGAAGGTCCTTCATGTGTACCTATGACTCCACTTGTAAGATTCCATGTACGTCGTCTTCTCCAACTTTTCTATATTTTTCCACCTTTACCCTCTTAATTCGAATTTGAGGGGATGGTGATGAGTGGTAAGACAGTGTCTTGTGCTTGTAATTTTGAATACTTAATCTTTTTTTTTTTCAATTAAAAAATGTCCAAAATGAATCACGACCACCGAACTTGAAAGAATGATGCTCTAATTCAGGTAAATTAAAGAGTTTTATAGGTTACAAAATCATTTTTTTATGTATGGTCACAATTAATTCAATTATTGACGCATATTATTTTGCAAAACTATATTGTATATGTGGGAAGCAAAATACAGTTTGCATAATTAAGCGAGGGTCTACAAAAGCCTTTGCCAAATTCGTTTCAGTTGGACGAGAAATATGATGAATATATGTAATTCATGTCATCTTTGGGTTTCCAAGCACATTTTTTACTAGCCTCTTACCTCTATGTGGTTTTTAAGTATATGTAATTCATGCCATCTTTGTTAGCTCTTTCGAAATATCATTCATTGATATGTATGGTTTCACAATGGGCCCGGGTTAGAAAGAGTGGTAAAGAAAGTTATAGCTTCAGTATTCTATCGATTTACCATGCTTACTTATGAACTCATTCATTTTGTGTGGCTAGTTGTTTAAGAATTCTATATTTTTAGGTTCCACGACAAAGACATGATGCTCTTTCGCCGGGTAAAGCTTACGACCAAATGATGGAATGTTTGGGTGTAACCGTCTAAATTTGTAAACAATTTGTGGCCGGCCTAATAACTCGATCTAGGCCGTTGACATTAGGCCGACCTAGTAGCTTCTAATGAAAAATGAAAAGATGAGCATGAAGAATGAAAAATTTATTTCTTTAAGGTTTGTTCGATTGATTTACACTTTTATTAATGTACAATGTAATTATCTTTGAAAGAGATGGAAAATTTTATCTATACACAAGAATTCTCACATATTATTTTCATATTCACTGAGTTGTTATTCTTTAAAATTCTAATTTCTCAATTATTTGAGAGGATCCGAATAACATACGGTATATGGATTCACCAACACCCATGGAAAATTCGCCTTCTGAAGAAACAGAATAACCAAAACTAAGCCGCCAATTGTTGAATAGCGAAACCGGTCATGTATGATGTATTTAATTTTGTGTTGAAATGTGTAGTGAATACTATTGTGCTCTGTTTGTTTTAAGAATGTATTAAAGTGTGAATCTTTTAAACTTCTGCATTAACGATTTACCTAAGATTTTGATTATTGTTTCTAAAGTTCGAATTTTGTAAGTTTAAAAGCGAACAAACAAGTCGATGATTATAAGAATGTATTAAAGCTGTGAGAAGCCCGAAGAGGTCACAATACTCGTGAACTGGTTTTTGGCATGGCTCTATAAGGGCAATTTCGTCTTTTTAAAAGCTCGGATTTCATTGCTCAATTCATATCTCTTTGTGGGCCCAATCAATCCCTTCTCCACCGTTGAAGTATATAGTATTAAAAAGAACCCACTTTATAAATCCCAAGAAAATAGTTGAATTTGTTTCACCAAAAGAGATCGAAGAGAAGAAAATATCCCAAAACACAAAAGAAAAAAAAACACAGAGCAAGAAGAAGAAAGAAGACGATGCCTTCAAGCACTTTCTCCGGAACTGTGAGCACGCCGAAGCTCTCGGTGGCGGTCGACATGGGACATCCTTTCCTCAACCTCACCGTTGATGCCTTCCTCAAGATCGGAGCTGTAACATTTCTCTCTCTCTCTTTCATTGATGGGTCATTTTGGTAACTATTGACTAAATCTCTTTCAATGTTTCAGGTTGGAGTGACTAAATCTCTTGCAGAAGACACTTACAAAGCCATTGATAAAGGTACAACCATATAAGTGTTCATGTTTGGTTTATGTTTATTAGTTTAATAACTCGACTCATGTATACAACATTGCTGGATCTTGTTTTTGTTTATTAATTACCTGATTTGTTCGTTGGAGGTGCAATTTTTTTTTTTTTTAAATGTTTTTTAACTATGTGGTTCACTAATTGTAGGGAGTCTCTCCAAGAGCAATATTGAAAGTGCGGTGAGTAGTACTGAATCAAATTTAATGTTTTTTGTAGTTTGAAGAAATTTGTCAACTTTTAAGTTTCTGAATTTATGCTTAAATATTGTTCCAGCTTAAGAAGATGTGCAAAGAAGGTGTTTACTGGGGTAAGTTGCTTTCTAATTCATTTCAATTTCTGCAATGTTTGATAAATTGATTTTTTAAAAAAGAAGCAAAAGTTAAAAGTTTTGCAACATATATGAATCTATGTTCAGGATCTGTGGCTGGAGTATATGCTGGAACTGAGTATGGAATCGAACGTATTCGTGGTACCAGAGATTGGGTAACATTTATTCACATTCACTATTTTGAAGCCACATTGTTGCTATATGGTTTAAGAGATGTTCTTATGCAAAACTTATGAATGAAGTGGTTGAGTTTTGTATCAGAAAAACGCAATGTTCGCTGGGGCGGCGACAGGAGCAGTGGTCTCGGCAGCTAGTAACAAAGGCAAAGACAAGATCGCAATTGATGCCATTACCGGCGCTGCGCTTGCAACCGCATCTCAGTTTCTTAACGATCATTATTTCTACTGAATTCTAATCTTCCGAGTGGACCAATTTTGGTTGTTATATCCAAATTTGGTCCACATTGGTAGATTCCTGTGTTTATTCCAATAAAAAATGTAGTGTTTTTTGAATGAATACATTTGAGTATCATGAACATTAATGTGTTATTAGCTATGGTTTGTGGTTTATTTAAAACTATTAGGCTCACTCCAAAGGGAGTCTTGTGATCATTACTTGATTCCCCATGTTTGGTGGTATGGAGTCGCATAACGTAGATGACGAGTTGTCCAATGCGCACTTAACTATCATCTATATATAAAAGTTGATGTTATAGCGCTCTAAAGGCGTCCACCTAAGATTATAAAAACGCGATGTGATTGGTCCACATAGGTAATTAGCTATTTTTGTTTTTCTTCTTTTCTTAAAAAAAAAGAAGATAATAGCAATTAATATTCTATATTTCTTTTTTAAAATATTGCTATTAAAAAATTTAAAACGAAATTATAACTACTTTTGGGAAAAGGAAATTCAACAAAAAAATTAATTAACTTTTCCCAATTCGTATTTAGTTGTTTATTTAATTTATCATACTATTTTTTTACAATTTGTTTATGATAATTACCAATATTGACCAACTCTTTTAGATACACCTATATATTATTTTACCTCTTTTATGTATTCAAGAAATTTTTATGTATTCAAGAAATTTGTTATCTAATCTTTTTCTGTATTTGATCTGTAGTGTTTCTCTCTTAAAATAGGTAAGTCTATAAATCAGTAGTTCCTTCAATGATTTTTATTGATTTGCTATGTTGTTTTTAAATCTGCTTTGTTTTTTCGCATGCTTGACAGGTTTACTATGAAAACTCTGTGAATTTAGTTTGTTTGCCATAAATTAATTTATTGTGTTCATGTTATGCGTACGAGTTGTTATGCGTTTCTCTAGGGTTTGATCCACATTTGCAGATTTTCATGTTGTCCATGTATAATATAATCATATTCGATTAAGATCAAGGTCAGGTCTCTAAGCTCTTTGTATTGGGTTTCTTCAAGAGGCGTTTTTGGGTTTATTAAAAAACGCGATTCTATTGGTCCATATAAGCGATTAGGATTAAGCTAAATTTCTTTTGTTGTTGATAAGTTCCTTTCCTTTTTTCTAAAGTTAAGTTTTTATTTATTTTTCACAAATTTCTTCGTAAAAGATTATTTATGTATTTTGATATTAAGAATCGGTAAGTTTTACTTTTTTACTGTTGTGTATTTTGGTATTATAGGAATTGGTAAGTTTCACTTTTTTTACTGTCTATATATAAAAATTTTAGTGCATCATGGAACAAAGAACCAAACAATTTTTTCTCTAAAACTTTTCTACCTACTATCCGTATACTTTTATATTCAGTTGCACCCTTTTCTTTCTTTATAATGTTTGTGTTCTTTAAACCTAATTTTTTTAATTTTTTTTGGCACAAATTAACCTGGTGTGATCGATCACGTTAATAAGTTTATTGTTTTAAGATCTTCGTATATTAAGTTTGATTACCTGTTTATCAATCAATCTTTAATTTGGACGTTTCTTATGTTTTCTGTGGTTTGATCTTTTAGTATTTTTGTTTCTATATGCTAATATTATTTTTCCTGTGTTATTTGTTATTATTCTTTTGGTCATTAACTTAATGTTGGTCTGATTTTGGGTTTTTTTGCTATTTTACTACGTTGCACAGATTGTATCTTCAATAAAGGTATGAGTTCTTTTCAAGGTGTGCTACTATGTTTGTTGTTTTTTCTTTTAATCTTTGTATGTATAAGTTCTTTGACTAACTATTCTATTTCTTCTCGCTATTGTAACGATTCTTCCTTATTTTAATTTTCTTTTTTCCCCATGATTTTGTCCTTTCTATAAAGTAATTCTCTAATCATACCACCTCTATATCTTTTCATTGAAAGTAGTTTGTTATCCAATCCCACTCTTCTTCTTTATCATGGTTTTAAAATCTATGTGTTTTCTATGTATTTATCACAATCATAGGACTTTTAATTGCGGTTCAAATCCAGAAGGTAGCAAATTCAGAAGGTAGGATATGATAGGTAAGTCTCCAACCCTTGATCCTCACGTTATCGCCAGTTTAACTCACGTAAAGACAAATCATCACAACTCAACTATTACTTACATCTTTTAGAGTTTTCACCTTTTCCAAAAAGTCAACATAACAAGTCGATATCTTTCTCTTTTCCCTAAGAAACAAGTTGTTAGGATTTAAGACTTTTGACGAATAACTCAAATATGATGGGATTGAATGAGAGAATTAGGTTTTCAATCCACTCTATTTCAAACCTTCGATAGGGTTGAACAGAGGCGTCTAAATCATCTGTGAGGTTTGATCTGATATATTTTTGCATATTGTTGGTTGTAAACTTTTCTGGTTTTTCAATTTTATACGCTAACGTTACATCACATTACTGGCTTTTGGATGAAAGGTACCATGATAAAGAAGAGGAGAGAAACAGAGATGTGGTGCGAGAAGGGTCCCGAGATAAAGATGGCGAAAAAAGGAGTAACAAGGAGATAGATGTGAACAGTATGGACATAAGACGCATAATGGTTTATATAAATTTATATGCAATGCGCTAATGGGTATTAAAATTTAACTACTTCTTCGAACTTGACCGGCTAACTGGAATGATTGACAGGTATGCGAGAAAAGTGTGTTCGAACGATTCATTTTATGCGAGAAAAGTGTGTTCGAATGTAACCAATTATATGGAACTCTTAATAAGAGTATGCTATGCAATGACAATTAACAAAATCTAAGGGCAAAGCTTGAAATGAGTGCTACTGAGTTTGTCTCTACCATTTTTCAGTAATGGACAGTTTGAAAATTATTTAAAAAATAATAATTTCAATACAATTTTAGTGTCTATTGTCAACATAAATCTATACTATATAAAGTTGATGCTATAATTTAACAATTCAATTAGTAGGAAGTTCTTATGATTTTTTCATCGAAATTTTTTTTTTGTGATTTTTGCTTTCTAGCTTAAGAACTTTTTTTCTTTATAGTTTCATTTCATTTTGGAATTCTTATGTAATTCGAGCATTTTAGCTATCATTAATAAACTAGTATTTTTAGAAAGCGCTTGTCTCTTTAGTTACAACTGACTTTTGTCTGAGGTCGGGGCGAGGACCTTTTTTTACTTAGTTACATGAATTTTTCGATCTTTACTTAATGAGTGCGCAAAAATGTACGGGCTTACCTCGTTGTTTATCTAAGTTGTTGAAAAGTATGCGACCTAGGTTGGCGTATGGTTACTTTAACGATGGTAGATTTTGTGCGAAATTGATTCCGACTTTAGATGTGTGGCTTTTACGCCACAGTACATATGGGAAGTACGTAGGGGGACTGGATACTTGGCAAGGGTGCCGATGTGAGAAGATTTCACTTAAGTTGTGAATATGGACGTTCTAGTCGTACCGATATTATTCTTGGAAAGTTTTTACTTAGGAAATGCTTGTTTTTGCAATTCTAGTAATCCATTTTTGGATTTTGTGTGTAGTGGCTAAATATACTAGAAATATATAAAAACAACTTTGTATTTTTATTAAAGTCGCAACTGTGCCCTTATGAGAGGCTCCCTACGTACCTTTTTTTTAAAGCAGGATCAAGTCGCTCATAGTTCAAGTACAAGAATGAAAGAGGCACGTAACACCCGGTCGCATACTTCGAGGAACTGGTTGCGAACTTTCTTGTTGTAGTACTTGGCGGCTAATTACTGGTAGGTTTGTATTCGTAGTGAAGCCGGCCTGATCTCGGCTTTCTTCCAGCTCGTCCAATCGTTCCACCATTTTATCGTCGTTGATATCCTGATTTTGAGTAATAAGCACATGGCTTAAGCTTTCTAGGTTTACTTTGGCCGGTGCAATATCTTCCACTCTGTGAGACATGAAGAAATGTGTTTGCCCCGTGGAACGTCAAGGTGTAGTTCGATGAGATTAGAGAACTCTATATAACTGATCGATCCAGACTCTTTTCAAATTTCCGAGCCTTTTTTTAGTCCGCTTATGAGAGATTTGTTTGTAGACTCAACTTGTATGTTTCCCTATGGGAAGTACGAAGTTGTGGTGCTTAGTCGTATCCCCCATTTCCAGGAGAATTTGTCGAACACATCACCCACAAGGTTCAGACCGTTGTCTGTTATGATCACATAAGGAATCCCATGCTGGCATATGATGTTTGTCCAAACAAAGTCTTGTACATCCGTTCCTTTGATGGTTGTGAAAGCCCCGGCTTCGACCCACATTGTAAAGTAGTCTGTCATTACCAGAATATATTTATTTCCTTTGGACGTATGAAGTGGTCCTACGACATCCATTGCCCACCGTATGAATGGATAAGCGATGCTGGTTGATGAATACTCTTGCAATGGTGGTTGATGAATGGGGGTGTGGCTCTTTTCCTTCGGCTGTTCTAAGATCGGGTCAATGCTCGAGTTCAGTATTCTACCTACCGGGATGACCCGTCGAATATTCGATTTCGCTGCTAACCCCGAGTCTCGTTTCGCAAATATTTTATGAGCTTGAAGTTGCTGAAGTAGGATGCTAGTTTTTTTTTACTATTGAGAGGTAGGCATTCATTTTAGCAACCTTGATCTCGTACTCTCCGTCGAATTGACTGGCTACCAACTGAGAGTCGCAGTTTGCTTTTAGGTGCATTGCCCCCACGACCTCAGCAAGCTGAAGACTGGCGATTAAAGCTTCATATTCTGATGCGTCGTTAGACGCCTCAAATTCAGTCGAAATTATTGTTCGATGATTTCACCCGTTGGGGACTCTAATCGTACGCCTACTCCAGATCCTCGGCATGAGGAAGAACCATCGACATGCAAGATCCAAAACCCTTTTTCGCTAGTTATTTGGATGCTTTCCCCGTCAGGGAGTTTAGCTATAAAGTCGGCTAGGACTTGAGACTTAGTGCTCGTGCGCCCCTTGTAGATTATATCGTACTCACTTAACTCGTCCTCCCATTTGATTGGCCGTCCGGACTGGTTGGGGCTATGGAGTATAGCTCGAAGTGGGTGATTGGTCAATACTTCGATAGTATGTGACTCAAAGTAAGGGCGTAGCTTCTTCGCCGAGATCAACAGAACTAGTGCTAATTTTTCCATCGTGATGTACCGAGAAATGTATGGAAAATATCCTAACTAGGGAGATTTACATAATATTCTCATATATTCTTGACTTATTTTCCAAGTATTTTGAGGTCCGGGATTGATCGTGGATTCGACCTTTGAACTTCATAATGGGCTCATTTGGTTAATGTCGGCCCATCTTCCTATCTCCAGATGATTATTTGGGTCGGTTCAATTTTAAGTCGGGTCGGGGTAGAGGATTCCAAACCTAGTACAACCACTTATAACAAACTCTGCTCACAAATTTATATATAAGCTTCAATATTTTTAGTTTATTATGATTCTGAACCCATTGATTTCTTTTACAATGCGGCCATTATGAGTATATTGGTTGTTGGTTAGTTGATGTTTTGACCATACTTAGGAGCAGATTAACACATGTTTACTTAACGTTGCAAATTTAATATATAGTAGTATACTTATAGCTGGTAAAATGCAGAGACCGTACTTATTGCACAACTTACAGAGTTCTAACTACTTTATGCTACGTTTAAACTAATTATGACAGCTCGCATCATCTTATCTCTTAACATGTGACGTGAAAGGAGACAAAGTGGACGTTGGATCTCAAAGTTTTGCACATTAATGTATATATATTTAGATACATCCAGAGTATGAGAATAATGTTTTCTTAAGAGCAACTCCAAAGCTTTTAAGAATATGAACGATTCACGTAATTGAAATATAATCAAAGACCACACGAGTGACTCGAGGAATACCGTTGACTGCGGACCGTCTAACCCCTCAACTGTAAATTTTTTTTCTTTTCTTTATCAACTGTAAAGTTCGCACAATCTAATACTAATTAGAAGAGTCTAATTAGCACATGGTATTATCCATTAGATTATTGGGACTGTTCTCAACCTCCGACGGAGTCATTTCTATGCTTAGGCTCAATGTTGTCAAGATTCGAGGACTTCTCGACGATGTTAGTGGCCTATGTATAATGACTTTGACTATCTTATGCTTATTTGGTTTTGGCTTGTTCTTTGTAACTTTGAATGCAATTTTTGTATTTGTAAACGATTCCCCCTATCTTGGAGTTTAAGAAGTAATTTAAGTTGTTGACAAAGCTAATTACCCATGTTGTAACAAATTTGCTTAAATATAGAATGTATTTTTTTTTTAAATGCTAGAAAAGAGAATGGTAAATGAATATTTTGCAGGTGATTTCCACTAACCCCTTCATGAAGTTAAAAAACTAGTTAATCCGAATCGATGTGAATGGTGGTATTTAATAAAAAAATGGTGTATATATATTTAACTAAAAATTGGTGTATATTATAGAGTAATTGGGTTGTACAGCAAAAAAAAGTACATCATGTTATAAATCATAGTGGATTGTCATAACTAGTTCTGGTCCGTTTACGGCCCATTAACACTTAGTCTTTAGGCCGGTTTAATGAATCCTAGTTGAATTAGGATTTTCCTTTTATGTACTTTCCTTTTCCCATTAGGAAAAGGAATTTTACTTTTCTCTCTTGTAATAATCCTATATAAAGGATCTTATGATTAATGAATAAACACAATCTTCCCCATTCGTTCTCTTGATTCACAACACGTTATCAGCACGAGTTGCTCCCTAAACCCTAAAAACACAAAAAACGCGATTACTGTTCATCGTTACTATTCATCGTACTGTTCATCGCGTACTGTTCATCGCGCACTATTCATCGCGCACTGTTCATCGACGATTACTGTTCATCGACGATTACTGTTCATCCGGCGTTACTGTTCAAATCATAGTTCATACAGCCTTTAAGGTTACGGCGAACTAGAAGAAAGTTCATACAGCCTATCAACGGTTACGGCGAACTAGAAGACTCACGGAGGTTAAGGTAAACAATAAGAAACCCTAATCTAAAGAACCTAGATTCATGATAATCTTAGAAACCCTAATCTAAATCATGCTTGTTATTGTTATTGCTTGCTTGATTGTGTTTATTGATTCATGATTCGTAATCACTAGAAACCCTAACTTGAAACCCTAACCTAATTCAATTAAAATCCAAACCGATTGCATGATCTGTACCCGTGTCGATCGACACTAGTTTTATGTCGATCGACACGTAAACTTCTGCCTGAATTTGTTGTTTGAATTAAACTGTGTCGATCGACACAAATCACCCGTCGATCGACAGTAAACACTCTGTCCAAATTTGGTTGCATATTTATTTGAACTCGTTTGTTTGTTTGCTTGTTTGGATTGATTCGTTGATTGATAAACATGAAACTGAAACTGATTGCATCATATAGACATAACATGCTTGATTAAAATCCGGTCATATCATCATACGGTTTAGAATTTGAATACTAGGCTTGCATCATGAGCATATAAAAACATTATGTTAGGTTGTTAAACATAAAAATCTGGTTTCATAAGCATCATGCATCCGTACCCGTTTATATAAGCACCCATGACCTATTTTGCATCATATGCATAAACTTTAAAATCTTATAGTTCTTAGAGAATAGGATGAATGTTTTCAGATGTCGAAAATCAACAATTTGGATTATGCTGCCCTCAATCTCTCTGGAGACAATTACTTACAGTGGGCGTTGGATACTAAGATAAATCTAAAGTCTAAAGGACTTGGCGAATGTATCATTGAGGATAATAATGAAAATGAAAGGAATCGATACAGAACGATATCGATCATTCGTCATCATCTTGTTGAGGGTCTCAAGGATCAATACCTAACCATTGAGAACCCTTTGGACCTTTGGAAAGAATTAAAGATAAGATATGACCACCATAGAACGGTGTTGTTACCAAAGGCCAATTATGATTGGAGGAATCTCAGGTTCCAAGACTTCAAGTCCGTGGAAGAATATAACTCGGCTATGTTCAGAATAGTTTCTCAATTGAGACTATGTGGTGAGAAGGTAACTGAGAAAGACATGTTGGAAAAGACCTTCTCCACCTTTCACACTAATAACGTGTTGCTTCAACAGCAATACCGTGAAAGAGGTTTTGAGACATACTCAAAGCTTATAGCATGTCTATTACTAGCCGAGGAGAATAATACACTGCTAATGAGAAACAGTGAGATGAGACCTCCTGGATCAGCCCCACTTCCTGAAGTGAATGTGGCCATAGATGAAAAGAAAGAAATTAACCACGTCCAAAGTGATTATAGACATCGTGGTCGTGGACGTGGGGGTAGATGGCAAGGACGTGGCCGTGGCCATTTTAATCCATACGGCCGAGGTCAGGGCCGAGGCCACGGATTCCATAACGATCATTCTAACCGCGGGCGAGGACGAGGACGCGGATACCGAACTGACTATGATCGTAATAACCGTGGTATTACTTCTCAACCACGAGAATCAAACCCAAAATCAGTTTGCCATCGATGTGGAATGAGTAATCATTGGGCTAAGACATGTAGGACTCCCAAGCATCTGGTTGAACTCTATCAAGAGAGCCTTAAAGGGAAGAATCCAGAAACTCATATGATCCAGCATGATAATGAAGGAGATTTCGATCATGAGCAAGATGACTTGATGAATTTTGAAACCTCAGATATACTTAAGTGATTGATTTTGATTTTCTGTTTTGGTGTTTTGTGTTTTGCTTGTTTTACGTTTTACACTTTATACTTTGGTTTTGTGTTATTGCTTTCTATTAAACTTTATGGAATGAAAGAGTGTTATTTAAAAGTATCTATTGTTATCTCTTTTGAAGTATGAACGATATGGATGTGTTCATTGTGGATAGTGGATCAAGCCACTCGATATTAAGAGATAAGAGATACTTCATTGATCTTACACTTAAAAAGGCAAATGTAACCACAATTGCGGGTATAGCAAATTTAATTGAAGGCCACGGTCAAGCCCATATTTTATTACCTAAGGGCACGCATCTAGAAATTTCTAATGCGTTATATTCACCTAGTTCAAAGAGAAGTCTATTGAGCTTTAAAGACATTCGAATGAATGGTCTTCATGTTGAAACTAAGGACGAGAATAACAAAGAATTCCTTCAAATCTTTGAAACCATCCATGGCTATAAGAAAGTCCTAGAGACTATACCTGCCATTTCTGTGGGCCTTTATTGTGCTAAGATCGGAATGATAGAAGCAAATGCTATGGTAAACAAAGAGTTTACTGAGAATTTCACTTTTTGGCATAACCGGCTTGGCCATCCCGGTGCTAACATGATGCGAAAGATATTAGCAAGTACTAATGGGCACACCTTGAAAGAAAGGAGAGTTATCCCAAAGAATCTCACGTGTGAAGCATGTTCACTAGGGAAACTCATTACTAGGCCATCACCAATCAAAGTAACTAAGGAAACGATAAATTTTCTGGAAAGAATTCAAGGAGACATATGCGGACCAATACACCCACCTTGTGGGACGTTTAGATATTTTATGGTCCTTATTGATGCATCCACGAGATGGTCACATGTCTGCCTATTATCAACTAGAAATGTGGCATTTGCAAGATTGCTTGCCCAGCTCATACGTTTAAGAGCACACTTTCCAGATTTTCCTTTAAAGACTATACGTCTTGACAATGCTGGTGAATTTACGTCCCAAGCGTTTAACGATTATTGTATGTCCATGGGGGTAAGTGTTGAATATTCTGTGGCACATGTACATACACAAAACGGTTTGGCTGAATCGTTTATTAAACGCATACAGTTGATTGCTAGACCGTTGCTAATGAGATCAAAACTCCCGGTCTCAGCTTGGGGACATGCAGTTTTACATGCAGCAGAGCTAATTCGTATCAGGCCATCTAGTGAACATAAATATTCCCCATCACAGTTAATAACGGGTCAAGAGCCAGACATATCCCATCTTAAAACATTCGGATGTTCCGTTTATGTGCCTATTGCACCACCACAGAGAACAAAGATGGGACCTCAAAGGAGGATGGGGATATATGTTGGATATGATTCTCCTACTATCATTAAGTATCTTGAGCCAACCACGGGTGATTTGTTTAAGGCCAGGTACGCAGATTGTCATTTTGACGAATCTGTCTATCCAACATTAGGAGGAGATAACAGACTGGTAAAGGAAATTATATGGAATCAAACGTCCTTAAAATGGCAAGATCCTCGGACTCAAGAATGTGAATTAGAAGTCCAAAAGATTATACATTTACAAAAGCTAGCTAATCAATTGCCAGATTCCTTTGCTGACCCGAAAAGAGTAACTAAGTCTTACATACCAGCTGTTAATGCACCGATTAGAATTGATGTTCAAGAGGGACACAATCAAGTTGCTACAGAATCTAAACCACACTCAAAACGTGGCCGGCCAATAGGTTCCAAAGATAAGAATCCTCGGAAAAGAAAGAAAGGTGTTGAAATCGTGGTTGAGGAATCTGATGGAACCCCAGACATAACTGAACCGATAGTTCCAAGTAATGAGACTCGGGACGCCGAGTTTCATGGTTCTGACGTTCCTGAAAATAATGAGATCTCAATGAATTATGTTATGTCTGGAATACAATGGAATAGAAAGTGTGTGGAAATCGATGATATATTTGCTTTTAAGGTAGCACTTGAACTTATGGAGGATCTAGAACCCACGTCGATATATGAGTGCACTCAGAGTGAAAATTGGACTAAATGGAAAGAAGCTATAAACGTGGAGTTGAATTCTTTAAGGAAAAGGGATGTCTTTGGTCCAATAATTCGGACACCCTATGAGATTAAACCAGTTGGACATAAATGGGTCTTTGTGAGGAAAAGAAATGAACATGGTGAAATCGTGAGATATAAAGCACGGCTTGTTGCACAAGGATTCTCACAGAGACCAGGAATAGATTATGAGGAGACATACTCCCCTGTGGTGGATGCTACAACTTTTAGATTTTTGATAAGTCTGGCTATAAGAGAAAAGTTGGATATGCGGTTAATGGACGTTGTAACTGCATACTTATATGGTCCACTGGATAATGAGATTTATATGAGATTACCAGAGGGTATTGAGCTCAAAGATAAGAAAGGTTCTCGAGAACAACACTGCATAAGGCTGAACAAATCCCTTTATGGACTGAAGCAAAGTGGGCGTATGTGGTACAATAGATTGAGTGAGTACTTAGTCAAAGAAGGCTATAAGAATGATCCCATCAGTCCATGTATTTTTATAAAAAAGTTTGCAAACAAAGGGTTTGTTATCATAGCAGTTTACGTGGATGATTTGAACATCCTTGGAACCCCTGGTGAAATTGTCCAAACAGTTGAATGCCTCAAGAAAGAATTTGAGATGAAAGACCTAGGCAAAACTAAGTTCTGTTTGGGATTGCAACTTGAGTACATAAATGATGGAATCCTTGTGCATCAAATGGCATATACTGAAAAGGTACTCAAGCGTTTTAATATGGATCAATGTCACCCATTGTCCAGCCCAATGGTGGTGAGATCTCTTGATCTAGAAAAGGATCCGTTTGGTCCTAAGAGAGACTCTGAAGAAGTCCTTGGTCCCGAAGTGCCATATCTCAGTGCCATAGGAGCTTTAATGTATCTGGCAAGCCACACTAGGCCAGATATATGTTTTGCCGTGAATTTATTATCAAGATTTAGCTCATTTCCGACCCAAAGGCACTGGGACGGGATAAAACATATTCTTCGTTACCTACAAGGAACGAAAGACTTGGGTCTATTTTATACTAACCAATCTAAGGACGGTTTAGTTGGTTTTGCTGATGCAGGTTATCTTTCAGATCCTCATAATGCACGGTCCCAGACAGGTTATGTGTTTACTCATGGAGGAACTGCAATATCTTGGCGGTCAATGAAGCAGGCCATTGCAGCTACATCTTCTAATCATTCAGAGATATTGGCAATTCATGAGGCTAGTCGTGAGTGTGTTTGGTTAAGGCTGATGACCCAGCACATAAGAGTGGATTGTGGAATGGCCGAAGGTAAGCAGGAATCGACGGTCTTGTTCGAGGACAATGCAGCGTGTATAGCTCAACTTAAGGATGGATACATCAAAGGTGATAGGACGAAGCACATTCTGCCAAAATTCTTCTTCACATCCGATCTACAGAAAGATGGAGAAATTCAAGTGCAGCAAGTACGATCAAGTGAGAATTCAGCAGACCTATTCACCAAGTCACTTCCAACCTCAACGTTCAAGAAACTTACTTATCAGATTGGAATGCGTCGTTTGAAAGACTTGCAGTGAGGTTCAGAACAGGGGGAGTAATACGTGTTATACTCTTTTTCCTTCACCACGGTTTTGTCCCAAAATGGGTTTTACTTGGTAAGGTTTTAATGAGGCAACATCCAAAGCGTATTACAAGCCCATTAGAGTTATGACATCCAAGGGGGAGTGTTATAAATCATAGTGGATTGTCATAACTAGTTCTGGTCCGTTTACGGCCCATTAACACTTAGTCTTTAGGCCGGTTTAATGAATCCTAGTTGAATTAGGATTTTCCTTTTATGTACTTTCCTTTTCCCATTAGGAAAAGGAATTTTCCTTTTCTCTCTTGTAATAATCCTATATAAAGGATCTTATGATTAATGAATAAACACAATCTTCCCCATTCGTTCTCTTGATTCACAACACATCATATAATGTAGACAATAATAATGTACAACTTTAAAAAAAACCGGTATTAGCCCTCTGTCTCTATCTCTCTCTCGTCTCTATATCTCTTTTCATCATATAACCACCACCACCACCACCACCGATACTGTTTCTCTGTAACCACCACCACTACCGGAGACGGTGATTCGAAAACTGACAAAGTCTCTCCTCTCTCTCTCTCTCTCTCTCTTCACCGTATATAACCACCACCACCACCGTTACGTCTCTCCGTAACCACCACGGTGATTTGGGGTTGTCGGAGCCGAAGGTGGACTAGTGATTGAAGAAGCCTGAGGTGGACTCGTGATTTGGGGTTGTCGGGAGCTTGGAGAGGAATGTCATTAGCCACACAATCATAAACACTGATTTGGAGTTGGGGCTATGGAGTATCTTTTAATAATTTGGTTTGATTAATTTAATATACTATTGAAGTTTTTTAGCTAGATATATATAAAGTAATGAATCATTAATTTTTCCATAAAGTACTTTCTGTATTGGTAGAATCATTAATGTATTTATAGTTTAAAAAGTGAAAATGAAATTACTCCTCTCATTTCTTGATTAGCTATAAAAACCATTTCAAGACTGTTTGTTTTTCTTCATCGGTCTACGCACCATTGATTCATCTCCACCAATACAGAGCTAAGCTTCTTCCATTTTCTCTCATCTCCTCAAGATTCTTCGTTTTGCGTTCCCAAACGTAAGCTTTCTTCCATTTTCTTGTCTTGTTCGTTTCTTGATTTGAATTTAGAGCAAATTAAGAGATTTAGGTGGAGAATTTTGATTTAGTCCAACGATTCTCCGTTCCATTTTCGCATCTTTACTTAGTTTTGGATTCAGAATCGAGATTAACTATGTTAGAGACTGATGTATTGAAAAATTGAAACCTTTACTTATGGGTTTTGTTTTTTTCAGTCACCTAGGAACCCTAATTTCGTTCAGTGACACTGTTTTAACACTGATTATGGCAAATCATTGTGTTCTTGTTTAAAAGGTCTCTGTCTTTTCACTTTTAGCAGGAGCCATGAACATGAAATCTTCGTTTTGTTCGACTTCTTCCGAGATTTCGTATCCGAGTGACAACGTTTTGAGAGTTTCAGTAGCAAACCGGTTGTTCTGTCCTGAATTGGGTAATGTCGATGAGAAATGGAAGAAAAATTACACTAATTTAACTCGTCGTGGTTCGAGAAAGGTTTTCGTGTCAAACCATTTAGTTCCACGACACTTGGAAAATTCGTCGATTGCTAAGAAGAGTTTACCAAGAAGAGAGCCTGTAGAAAGAATTGGATTTGTGAGGACTTTGTTAATTGATAATTATGATAGTTATACATTCAATATATATCAGGCACTTAGTACTATTAATGGAGGTAACACTTATCTTTTCTCTCTTTCATTTCCTTTTCATCGATTCTGCGTTTGTAAATTTGTTTGTATCCGATGTAGTGCCTCCTGTGGTTATTCGAAATAATGAGTGGACGTGGGAAGAAGCTTACCGTTACTTATACGAAGATGCTGCTTTCGATAATATTGTTATATCACCTGGACCTGGTTCTCCTATGTGTCCAACTGATATAGGTATTAGCCAATTTCTTTGCTTTGTTTCCCGTTATTAACACACCGTTGTTTGTGTATTATCAATCCTCACTTTTGGCTCTCCAGGAATATGTCTTTGCCTTTTGCGTGATTGTCGTGATATTCCAATTCTTGGTGTCTGCCTTGGCCACCAGGTAATTTCATCTTCAAAAACATGATAACATTTCATTTCAGAGCTTTTCTGGTCTTCGTTTTTACATAGTCATGAAATTTTTGCAGGCATTGGGTTATGTCCATGGAGCTCATGTGGTGCATGCCCCGGAACCAGTCCATGGACGGTTGAGGTAATTATAGAATGCAGGTTTTTCTCAGTTTCTTCTAGATGTTCTACTCACCATTTCCGTTTACTTTTATGTAGTGGGATTGAACACAATGGGAACATATTGTTTTCAGACATTCCATCGGGGAGAAACACTGATTTCAAGGTAGGTCATCTAATTTTTACATGCAAAAATCATATTGATCTCTCTAGATAAAAAAAAAAGGGTACAAATTTGTGTTGGGGCTTCAACTCTGTAGGTTGTTAGATACCATTCACTGATCATAGATAAGGAATCACTGCCAAAGGAACTTTTACCAATAGCGTGGACCATTTATGACGACACCGGATCTTTCTCTGACAAGAACAACTCTGTTCTTATGGGCATCATGCACTCTACTTTTCCCCATTATGGTTTACAGGTTTGTTATTTATTAGATTTCATATTTGGACTCATTGTTCTGCTTGTTTTTGAAATGCATTTTGCTTTTCAGTTTCATCCGGAGAGTATTGCTACGACCTATGGAAGTCAAATATTCAAGAACTTTAAAGACATAACTGTGGATTATTGGAGTCGCTGCAAGTCTCCATCATTGCGTCGAAGAAACATAAATGAAACTCGTTAGCTCTTCTAAACTTTACCGTTTCATTCGTATTAGAATCTCATTTCTGTCTCTCATCTCTTTCTCCATTCTGAAAGCTTCTCCTGAATAATGAATATGTTTTAGCAAACATGCAGGTGCCTGGTGCTAGTCAATTGCTGGAGCAACTTTCCAGAACTTATGGGAATGGTTCTAGCTCTAATGGGAACCCCAAGAACTCTCTGTTTGCTGCTAAGGCAAATGGTGTGGACGTATTAGATTTGGTTGATTTATCATATCCAAAACCTAATGAAAAATTGCTGAGATTGAAACGGATGAAGCTTGAAGGTCTTGTGCATAAAGTTGGCGGAGCAAGAAATATATTCGTGGAACTCTTTGGCAAGAATGGAGGGGATGATGCTTTTTGGTTAGATACTTCTTCTACTGACAAGGTTGGTACTGTATTAGTTTCTTCCTATTGTTACTGGAAAAGATATCTTCTATTTGTTTTAAAGAATGTTTCTTCGAATTGCATTGTTCCAGGCTAGAGGGCGGTTTTCTTTCATGGGCGGTAAAGGTGGATCTCTCTGGAAGCAATTGACATTTAGTTTATCTGATCAAAGGTTTTACGCATTTCTCTATCCAACAAAGGTTTATGTTCTTTTTACTTGACCGTCATAACCTATGTGCTTTGGTCACTATGCGAATATATTTATATGGGTGAGATAATCGTCACAATTATGGATCATAATGGGAGTTGGAACATTGATTTACTACTTGTTTTCTCAGCGAGATTTCGTCTAAACACGCTGGATACCTTCTCATCGAAGATGCTCAGAATTCTACTGAAAAGCGGTTCTTGGAAGGCGGCTTTCTTGATTTTCTACGTAAGGTATGATGAAAGATTTTACTCTAGTATGGAACAAACAATCACGGAGTTGATAAAATTTTTTACTGTAATACAAAATCATTAAAACTTGCTCAATTGTATTCTTATTAGGAGCTTTCATCTATCTCTTATGATGAGAAGGACTTTGAAGGGTTACCTTTTGAATTTTTCGGTGGATACGTAGGTTGTATTGGGTACGTGTTGAATCATCCAACCCGCGAGTATTTCTATTGTACAGTTTGGTCTGAATTACACCTCTTCTTGTATTGCAGGTATGATATTAAAGTAGAATGTGGAATGCCAATTAATCGTCACAAATCCATGGCTCCGGATGCATGTTTTTTCTTTGTGGATAATATTGTTGTCATTGACCATCAACTTGACGACGTGTATATATTATCTCTTCACGAAGAAGGCACCGTAGAAACGTCTTTCTTGAATGATACAAAAGAGAAGCTCATTACCCTGTGTGGTTCGTCTACAAGAAAGCCAAAGGATCATACTCTTCCTGCTATAGATTCATCTAAAGGCAAAACAAGTTTTGTTCCTGATAAATCCCGAGAGAAGTATATCGACGATGTTGAGAGGTGTATGCAATGTATTAAAGACGGGGAGAGCTACGAGCTTTGTCTAACAACTCAGAATAGATTGAGAATAGGGAATACTGATCCTTTAGGACTTTATCTCCACCTGAGGGAGAAGAATCCAGCACCGTACGCAGCGTTTCTAAACTTCTCAAACGTGAATCTTTCTTTATGCTGCTCGTCTCCCGAACGATTTCTTCAGCTGGACAGACATGGAATGCTTGAAGCAAAGCCGATTAAAGGTACTATAGCTCGTGGCTCCACACCCGAAGAAGACGAGCTTCTTAAATTACAATTGAAACTCAGGTAACACCGAACACACCATTCTTTAGCCTTTGTATATCATTTTTAATTACTTTTTTACCCCATTCCCGAAACCATAGCATTTAATATTAGTTTGAATGTTCCCAAGTACTACTCGAACCAGCGACCTCTAGACTTTGCCTGAGATCTTTACCGGTTTAACTTTTCTTTCTTTCTTTGTCTTGTAACAGTGAGAAGAATCAAGCCGAAAATCTGATGATTGTCGACCTTTTGAGGAATGATCTCGGTCGTGTATGTGAGCCTGGTTCAGTCCATGTGCCTAACCTTATGGATGTGGAATCATACACAACGGTACACACTATGGTCAGTACGATCCGTGGAATGAAACGAGCAGATATAAGTCCAGTGGAATGTGTGCGAGCAGCTTTCCCGGGCGGGTCAATGACCGGTGCGCCAAAGCTAAGATCTGTGGAGATTCTTGATTCTCTAGAGAACTGTTCTAGAGGTCTTTACTCTGGCTCAATCGGGTATTTCTCGTATAATGGTACGTTTGATTTGAATATTGTGATAAGAACAGTTGTGATACATGAGGATGAAGCTACCATTGGAGCTGGAGGAGCAATTGTTGCGTTATCAAATCCAGAAGATGAGTTTGAGGAAATGATTCTTAAGACTAAAGCTCCTGCTAATGCGGTCATGGAGTTTTGTAGTGGTTCTGTGAAAGACAGTGACCCGAGAAGACACTAGTAGTTTCTCTTCAAACAATTGTTTTGATCTCTTGTGGCTTCAAAAAGTTATCATTGTTGTTATTATTTGAAAATTTATTCGCAAATTTCTATAGAAAAAAGAAAAGAAAAAGATAAACAGATATAATAGTTGTAATTTTGTTATTTGATTGATGTCTCTCAATTAATTTTGTTTTCAGTATTCTGATCTTTAATAAGTTGTTTATTTTTCCTTTACCCCACTCCAACATGACTTTCGGTACAGACTGCAAGCGTACATAATATTCCATGAACATTTTGGACAGTTGCTTGCAAAATAATTTCTGTTGAACACGAAAAATAAATCCACTCAAAAAGTAAAAACTTTGGTTTCAACACCTTTAAAGAAGAGCCAAAATTTGAGATCTATGTATGGACATATCATATAAGACGATTCAAGTTCGGATTCAATCAGAATATACAACAAATTATGCAGGATTTCCATGTAAACTGTTGTAGAATTTTGAGGAAGAATAAGTGGTAACAAGACCACTTCTAAACACCCATTACATGCGTTCGAACTCGGTCACAATTTCAAATGATAGTAAAAAAAATAAAGCTATCAGAACATCAACTCCGTCAATATATGGGTATATATATTATGAATTTATGATAAATATATAGATCGAGTTGTGTTATATTTATTTCATATTTCTGGTGAGTGTTTGTCAAGAAGCCACAGAGGTTGTAAAAGGTTTCTTGTCTTATTTATTGGAGAGGCAAAACCTTATATACAAACGTACAATGCCCAACCTAATATTAACAATATAATTTACACTAATCAAGCCCAATCGGCCCCCAATACCCCCATTCAAGGTGGAGTGTGTATGCTGTAACACCCATCTTGAGAAGAAATGGCTCAAACTCCTTGCGACCCAATGCCTTGGTCATAATATTCGCCAATTGTGTCTTGGTAGACACATGTTTTGTAGTTATAGTACCACAGATGATCTCATCATGAATAAAATGACAATCTTTCTCAATGTGTTTCGTTTGAGCGTGCAAAAAAGGCTTCGCAGCAAGTTGAATTGCAGAAAGATTATCAGAGTAAACCGTAGTTGAAGCAGAGCAATCAATACCAAGAGTAGGGAGGAGTTCACGTAACCATAGAAGTTCTTGGACTGTATCACCCATTGTGCGGTTTCAGCTTCAGCCGAAGAGCGTGAAACTATGTCATGTTTGCTTGTTTTCCAAGATAATGGAGAACCGCCAAGTTGTATAAACCAACTGGTGAGAGAACGACGAGTCAAAGGGCAACCAGCCCAATCATAATCACACCAAGCACTAAGTGTTAAATCTGAATCAGAGCTAAGGAGAATACCTTGGTCTGGATCATTCTTTAAGTAACGCACGACGCGAAGAGCAACTTCCCAATGATCAGGTTTTGGATTTGCCATAAACTGAGAGAGAATGTGGATAACATAGGATAACTCCGACCGTGTCGTAGAAAGATATATCAGTTTGCCAACCAAGCGACGATAGCGTGAAGGATCAGAGAGTGGTTCACCTTGTCCAAGCGCCAACTTATGATTTTGCTCTAATGAGAACATAGTCGGTTTAACACCCATAAAACCAATTTCAGAGATAATATCGAGAGCGTATTTCCTTTGACACAAGTAGATACAGGAGGGACTACAAGCTACTTCGATTCCAAAGAAATACTTTAAAACTCCCAAATCTTTCATGTGAAAACAAGAGCTTAAGTATTCTTTAAACCCATTGATAAGCCCAATAGAACTTCCAGAAATGATCAAATCATCGACGTATACTAGCACCTGTAGTTGTTGATCGCCTCGTTGTAATGTAAACAAAGAATAGTCCGAGTAATTGTGGTCGAAACCATACTCTTTCAAGGCTGTTGCAACCTTTCTGAACCAACATCGAGGTGCTTGCTTATGACCATAAAGAGATTTATGTAGCCGACAAACCTTGGTTTTAGCAAGATCTTTCGAACAAAAACCCGGTGGAAATTGCATATATACCTCTTCGTCAAGGTCACCGTGAAGAAACGCGTTATGAACATCCATTTGATGTACCTCCCAATTTTTCGAAGCTGCAAGTTTGAGGAAAGCACGTGCCGTGACCATCTTAGCAACCGGTGCAAAGGTTTTATTGTAGTCAACACCTTCGGTTTGATTATTACCAAGGACCACAAGACGAGCTTTGTATCTTTCAACAGTACCATCAACTTTGAATTTAATACGATATACCCACTTATATCCCAAAGCTTTCTTTCCTGGAGAAAGATCAACCACTGTCCAAGTGCCATTATCTTCTTGCGCAACAATTTCATCTGTCATAGCATCACACCAAAAATCAATACCGGCAACCGCTTTGAAATGTTGAGGCTTGACCGCGAAGGTGACTGCCATGATGTAAGCTTGATGATTTTTTGAAAATTGAGAACTTGATAAGTAGTTGTCGAATGGTTACGGAGTAACCGATGGGATAGGTTCATGGAAGAGTTGTGATGTAATCTGCTAATTTGGTGGGAGGTTTTCTTTTACGCATTCTACGGCCAAGTTCCTCAGATGACGGAGGCTCATGTAAAATAAAACGTGAATTTTTGAATCCTGATTCAGTTGTAGCAGTGACAGAGTCTGTTGTAGTAGTATCATAATCAGTTGTAGCAGTGCCAGAATCAGTCGTAGCTGTGCCAGAATCAGTTGTATTAGTGACTGAGTGATGCAAATCTGAAATCAGAGCTGATACAGAAGGTAGATCAGGAGATAGTTCAGAACTAGGATCAATGGAACCATGTTGTTCCTGGTCAAATGAGACGTGAGCTTCAAAAAATTCCTCTTCATCATCTAAAACTCGAAGTTGAACTGTTGCAGGTAGAGAAGAAGATGATGACTCTATTTTGGAGTAAGGAAAGACTGTTTCACAGAAAAGCAACATCGCGAGAGGCAGAGATCACACTGGTTTTGATGTTGTATACTCACCATCCTTTCTTGGCAAACGGGTTACCGAGAAACACAGAGGGATTGCTACGGGAAGCAAATTTATCACCACCATGTTTCTGATTATGAACATAACAAAGGCACCCAAAAAATCGCAAATGATGCATAGGAGGTGGGTGATTATAGACCAATTCAAATGGAGTCTTTCCTTGTAGCAGTTTAGTAGGAGTCAATATAGCAAATAAGCTGATGCAAGTGCACAATATTCCCAAAATTTAGTAGGAAGATGAGCTTGAAATCGCAGTGCTCTTGCAACATTAAGAATGTGACGGTGCTTTTGTTCAACTCGACCATTTTGTTGTGGTGTGCCAACGCAAGAAGTTTCATGAATGATACCCTTTTCGGCAAAACATCCAGTTAAGCAAACAAATTCAGACCCGTTATCACTACAAATAGTTTTAACGTGGGTAGAGAAATGTCTTTCAACAAGTGCAATAAAATTCTTGAGATGTTTCAGAGCATATTGTTTGGATGGAAGAAGATAAACCCAAACAGCTCAAGAATAGTCATCAAGTATCGTTAGAAAATATCTAGCGCCACAAATAGATGTAGTCCGATACGGACCCCAAATGTCACAATGAATCATCTCAAAAACACGACTTTCTTTATTAATACTGGAAATGAATCTCTTGTTTGCTTGGCGCAAATACAGATATCACACGCCTTAGAATAAAAAACACTACTACTAAAATCATATAACTTCAACATCTCCAAAGCTTTAGAGGAAGGGTGTCCTGACCGATAATTCCAAAGCTTTCATAGACTAAGTATTTGTCCCTTGCATTGTTGTAGCAGTAGCCACTCCTCTAAAGAAATACAACCCACTCAGTTGTTCACCCGCTCCAGTCAATGTCCTCGTGATGCGGTCCTGAACAACACACAACTTATCAGTAATTTGAAACACACATCCACTCTCTCTTGTCAACTGTGAGACTGAAATAAGATGACATTGAAGCCCAGCAACAAAGAAAACATCTTGTAGTGCAACCGATGAACCCAAATTCACTTTGCCATGTTTAGTCGAAATTTTATGCTTTTCGTCTGGAAGCTTTATCATAATCGGTGCCATATTGGAGACATCAACCAAAAACTCAAGACTTCCAGTCATGTGATTTAAAGCACCAGAATCAATAATCCAAGATTCGAGAAAATACCTACCCGTAAGACGATCATTAGGGGCTGGTTTTTGTTCCTCAAGCATCCGCACCAAAGCCTTCCATTGTGTATTGATATGCTCAAATTAACCTTAAGCTACTCTCTCAAATTAAGAGATCGATTGAAGAACTTTAGGTATCAAAATCCAGAGGGAATCAATTAACACAATAGACTAATATGCTCGAATTATGCTAAGTAAGATGATATGAATGAAAGTAAACAAAGCAAGTAAAACGGTTGTAAAATCAATTAAAATGCTAGGCACAGGGAAATCGCAGGTGAATCAGAATTGCAGATATAAATAAAAGATAGGAATATTAAGCGCAGTTCTTAAACATGAACACGGATATAAAATCAATCAACTTTCGCTGCAGAGATTATCAATGTCTAAATCCTAGAAAGCCAACTGTCATTGCGAATCCTATAAATCTAAACAAGCATTAAAGTTCAAGTTCAATTATTTACAAAACCCTAAACCAAATGTCTTCGCAAAAAGGAATTTTGCTCATCAAAGACTAGTTCAAGCAATTAATAAAACTGTCATTTCTATCAATTAACTTAAGATCAGATTGTAGGTCATGAATCTAAAATCAGCAATAAACACAAGTCAAGATGAAGAACTTCTAATGATATTATCCTAATAATTAAATCATATATAGCAATTCATCAAACACCTTTGAAAATTTAATTGCAAACTTAGTGGACTTTCTTGTTAATGCTTGGGAATAATTTAATTGGCAAATAAAAGTTTAGCCAAGTTAAAAGAGTAACAAAATAATTAATGGCATAAAAGTTGGCTAGTTAGTAACAATGATTCATGTTCTAAGTTGAACTTAAATTAGAAGTTGTTGTGAATTTAACCCTATGAAAGATCAATGAAAAAACAAAAACATAAAGAAAAACAATCAAGGCGAATACCCATTTGTCTAGGATTTTTATTGAATGTGTAAATTAACCCTTACAAACTCTTATGGCCCCTTTATATAAACCTCTAACCCGATACAACAAAGAATAAGAAATATTCCTAAGTTACACCGTACACCCTCATTAACCCTAGTTTGGCCCGTGTCACTCAAGTAGGCATTTCTGGTCCACTCTGCAGTACCTCGGATTTTAAGTCACCTATAGAATAACAAACTCCACCTTGACGCAATATCTCTTGTACTCACTTCCAGGCTCTTTTTTATATATTGGGGGGATTTCATCTTCCTCTAGCACAAGATGACATTGAGCACAATCAAGCAATGCTTGGACTTCTCCGCATTGACTGGCTTGGTTAACATGTCTGCTACATTATCCGATGTGTGCACCTTCTCCAATAGGATATCACCTGAAGCTACCAATTCAATGATCTTGTGATACCTCACATGAATGAGTCAGGTAAATAACACTTTGACTATCACAGTGTAGCAGAACTCCACATTGCTCAACATTCAATTCAACTACAAGTCCTTAAACCCATAGCGCCTCCTTAGATGCCTATTTCATTGCCAACTAAGCTTATGTGGTAGATATCGAAACAATATCTTGCACCACAAGAGTAAATACATACCCTGTAATAGATTTTCTGTTATCCAAAACTCCTGCATAGTCTGAGTCAACATACCCCAGAGCTGCAACACACTTCTGATCTCCGAACCCAAGTCTATACTCAGGTGTACCCCTCAAATACTTGAAGATCCATTTGAGCAGTCCAATGTTCACTTCCCGAATTCGATATGTACTTGCTGACTTGACTAACAACTTGAGCAAGATTATGCCTTGTGCAAACCATAACATACATCAAACATCCCACTACACTAGCATAAGGAACTTGTGTCATACTTTGATCTCATCATCAGACTTAGGACACTGAGTGGCTGAGAGCCTAAAGTGAGACGCCAATGGTGTAGACACTTGCTTTGAATCAGCCATATCAAATTTCTCTAACACTTTCTGGATATAGCTCTTTTGAGATGACACAACTTCTTAGAGCTCTTATCCCTGCGAATCCCCATCCCAAAAATCTTCTTTACAGCACCAAGATCCTTCATCTAAAACTCCCTTGCCAGTAATCCTTTCAACTTAAGTATACCATCCATATATTTTCCCAGCAATGAGTATATCATCAACGTACAACAAGAGGATTACATGACTATGATTTTCCAAGTACCTTACATAAACACAACAATCATACTCACACCTCTGGCTAGAAACCAGACTCAATACGACTCGTATGGAGTTGCGTCGTATCATTAGGGAGAAAATCTAGTCATACTTCCCCTTCTTTTGTGAGTAACTATTTGCTACTAAACTTGCCTTGTACTTCATTGATATCTTCTCCAACCCTCCTCGTTTTACCTTGAAAACCCACTTACAACCAATTCATTTCTTGACATTTGTTAGAGGTACAATATCTCAAGTCTGATTTTTCTCCAAACTCTCATCCTGGTATGTAATCCATTTTGGTCTATTTGCAGCAATGCTCTCCTCTACACGTACTTGATTTCCCTTCTGCCTTTTGTTTCATAGCATGCTCATCACTAAGTGTTGCTGGTCTTATGTCACTAACCCCATCCTGAGTTACCTCAAAACCCTCATGAACTGCCTTAGAACATGTGTCAGTCTCAATGGTAACATGTAGGGCTGGGCACGGGTCGGGTACCCTTGAATTTTAAGATACCCGTTACCCGACCTGAGCCTTACGGGTATTAGAATTTTAGTACCCGTACCCGATCCGGAAAAAGTGGGTACCCGGATAAACGGGTACCCGGTCAAAATTAACCGACCCGGTAATTACCCGACCCTTTACCCTTACCCACTTCATAATAATTTTTTTTATCTGGAAACATATATATTTAGGATTCAAAGACCACATAGGATCTGATTTACAAAAAAGAGGAAGAAATCATATTATACTTAACACATATGCAACCGTTCAAAAGATTAATTACAAACTCCAAAGCTTAGAGATTGTAATTAATTTTCTGGTGTCCGGACTTGAGCTCAGAAATGCCAAAAAAGATTCCAAAAGTCCACGTTGTTGTATGATTCTTCCATCATATTGGTTTGCCAAAGGATTTGGGAGAACATGTATAAATTTATAGTTGTATTATGTAATATGTGCGGGTAGTATAAAACGGGTAGTATAAGACGGGTAACGGGACGGGTAGTGAAAAAAAATTAATACCCGATACCTGACCCTTACCCGTGGGTAATAGAATTGTGATACCCGTTACCCGACCCGAAAGCTACGGGTACCCTTGTTTTTGAGACGGGTACGAGACGGATCACGGGTCGAAGACCGGTAACGGGTATCAATGCCCAGCCCTAGTAACATGCACTATTCTGATATTGCCTGTTTCACCATACTCTTTTCGTCAAACACTTATCTCGGCTGATTAGCCCTTTCTTAGCCTCATGATCTCATAACTTGAAGCCTTTCACTCTTTTCTCAAATCCTTAAAAAATGCACTTCTTCGACTTAGACTCTAACTTAGATCTCATGTCGCTTGGAATTATCACATAAGGTAGACATCCAAAAATCTTCAAGTTTAAGAGATCAATATATACCTGAGTCCAAACCCCTGTCAATCTATTAAGAGATCAATATATACCTCAGTCCAAACCTCTGCCCAAAATTTTTTTGACAACCCTACTGTAACACCCATACCATCGACTAGAAGTCAACGATAAGATATTAGTCAATTTAACTATATTTTCACTGCTCTAAAAATTCCTTTGCATTGTTTGGTAAAATACAACAAATTTAGGTACTAAACTACACCGCCTTGGAAAAGTCTTCACCATCACACGTATCCTTTAGTCAATTCCTTAAACCATCAGCAATCTCCACGAGATTACCGTCATTTGGCCCGTCGGCAGAATGTTTTGTTAAACTTAGTCATCTAACAGGCCGCACTGGTTATGTTAGATCTTCGTGCCACTTTTTCAAGTCAAACACAAACAAAGCGGAACATATGCCCATACATACACCCATACCTACGCTCTGATGCAATCATATAATTATGGTGGCCTTGTGAACTGACTATCCTAACATTTTAACATGCATCTACTCTAGACTCATTCCTACGATTCACAAGCAACAATTTTAGTTCCAGTTTATCCTAGTCTTTAAGACCTTTACGTTCTCAAACAATAGCTGAAGCATTTCACACAATACCTTTGCTCCGTATGCTCGGCCCTATGTAAGCATGGCTATCCCAATACATTATCCATGTCAACATATATTGCCATACGGTAGCCGTCTCTATAAAATATACACAGAAAATTATTTGTTAATTGTGGAAAGCTCATATACCAAATTGTATTCGTCTATTCGATACATGTTTTCCTCGAATCCCTGAGTCATATAAGATCTAGCTTGAGTTTGCTTGAACCTCTTGAGCGCTTCTCAAACTGATCTTACTAATAGACCTATGTCGGGTTGACTAAGGATTGATCGAGCAACATTTTACATTTGCTCGACCTAAACTTGTCTGGTAGAAATTTACCCTAAAGGTATGTTTAACCCGAGAAACAAGCAAACCAGTGGGTAATGATAATTCTTCTGATCAAAGTCCTCATTTTGGTTATACCTAATCATACAATGAGTCCCTAGAGGCAACCGCAAAGTCACATGGGTCAATTCTCTTCTATCTTGCAATATCGTAGTTTCTGTGTAGCAGAACCTATGATCAAGCATCACTTCCACTTAGACAATCCCCACTCAATCGCTTATCTTACCATAGCTCTATATTCATTATTTAATGGTGATCGATGAAGCCACTTACCAGTGACCGCAATCAGATCAATCACTTGGCCCATGATATCTCCCTAGTAAGGGTATAGCCTACGCAAGACTCTATTCAGAAATGACAATAAACCATCATTCCTCAACTTCTTAAATAATCCTAACAATATGATGTGAGCTGAGATATAACTATGGGCCGCCCATACAACCCATAACTATCCTTCAACTCACCAAACAACGAATCACTCTTGCCTTAGCCTTAGCCAAGGCAAGCTTCCCCGAGCATATGGTTGAAATCCCATGGCGTGTCCTCGACGCATGTATTCAATCCATAGCCAACATGTTCATAGATCAAGTCTATGTCTAGATCATATACCATTTGTACCTAAGAGTCCGTAGCTGGATCACCATGATCCAACCAGATGCTCTGTCATTGCACCTATGACTAAGCTTATGCATATCCTGATGGCATTGTGCTAGTTTGGGACATTTTGATCTCTCATCAAGACCTTCCAATCCGCGGACAGCTGCTTTCTAGGTTAGCATTGATGCAATCGCTGCGCCTACACTACCCATCTAAACCATAGACAAGATGTATCAAAGCATCCTCGAGGCCATACCGATAGTATCTCCAGATCCTTCTACTTAGGCAACCCCGAGGCTATACCAGTATACTTAACACATGAACACTTCACGTACCGGACCATTAAATATATTTAAATTGGCTGTCATTATACACATTAAATACCATATTTCCCAATTTTGTATGATTTACGGATAGTAGTATACACTATATATATAAATGACAATTAAATATATTTTTTCAAACTTTAGGAAAAAAATTAATATTAGAACTTTATTTGTATATGTTTCCAAAAATATATTGAATGTAATATTTTCATAATGTATTATCGTTGATGTTATAAATTGGTTGTCATTATACACATTAATTACCATGTTTCCTAATTTTGTAAGATTTACGGATAGTAGTATACTGCAATCTTAAGAAAATATACATAATATTATACATTTATTAGAATCAAATACTGATTTTAATACACTTATTATATAAAATATCCCTCCCCTAAAAGTTTGACCTCCACTGTAACTTCTTAGATATATATGTAAGGTAATATGTATATAAATCTAAATGTCATTAATTGACAATAATTGTAAAGGTTTTGACACCCAAGTATTTACGAATTGCAATCTAAATAAATATGAAGAATATACATTTTTTTGTATTAAATATCAATTACCATTTACTTAGATTCACTCCTAAATATTGTGGATTACCCTAGGCCAACATTTACTATCGACTACTCTATATAAAGGAGACCGTTCTACACAAGTCAAACATATCATATCAATTATATCTGCATATATATTCCTTTTCATAACTAAAAAATGGTTGTTGCTATCAACATGATTTCAGAGCTTAAACCGTATAAATCTAACTGGAGGATCCAGGCTAAGATTATACGCGTGTGGAAGCAAAAATCCCTATAACATCCGTAAAGCAATTTTTGGATATTTGGTGAAGGTTTAGGTCCAGAACCCTAGGTCGCGATATAAAAAGGTTTTGACCGTATTTTATAGAAGAAAATCGTGACTTTGAACAGAATTAGAAAGAAAAGACTTTGTGAGTGAATTTGAGTGTTGTTCTTCGCGATTTGGTAGAGAAATCAGATTTCCGTGTCGTAAACGATTCTGATTTAGTGAATCTTTCCGTTTGTTTCGATTCAATCCTTGTCGAGGTGAGTGCGCGATCGTGGATATGGATAATCGAATGTTAGGGTTTCTGTGATTGTTTTTGATGGAATTGATGTTGTGATTGCATAATTTTGCTGATTATTGACTGATGTTTATCTCATTATCGTATTGTGTATCGTCGAGATTGATCGCTCGATGAAACGGAGTCGAGCCACATGAGGATTTGGCTCGCTGTAATTGATCGCTTGATGAATGTCGATTGACATCTAGAGGAAGTGTCGATTGACACCCCATGTATTCTCGCAATGGTATGTGTTTTGAGATGATGTTGATCGACACCTAGTGGTAGTGTAACATCCCGAAACCAAATTTTTGAATTTGGTAAAGGGTGTCGATCGACACCACATTATGATGATCGGGTTGATTTAAAATTGATCGTCGGTATGGCTCGGTTATGTAGATGACCTAGGGTTGCGTTTATATAAGCCCTATTATGATCATGGCTGCATTCTAAAAGAGAGAAACGCAGAAAACATAGAGAGAAGAGAGATTTCAGAGATAAATCGAGAGTTTATATTCGTGTTCATCGTCGTTCTTCATGAGAATCCCTTGTGTGATCGTGGGAGGTCGAGTAGCAAGCGTTTCCTCGCTGTCTTGCAGTGCTTTCGTCACTGTCTCGGTCCGTTCGTCACTGTTCTTTGATGCTCTTTGTTCATCATTGATTTCCTCGCCGTTTCGATCCAAAAACGAGGTGAGTGCGTGACCGTAGGCTCGTACAGGTTAGGGCAATAGCGATTGATTTAGGGTATTGCGTGATGGATTCGTGGTTGATATGTGTTGTTAATTGTGAAAGAAATCGTGTTTTGGCTGTGTAAATCGTGTGAATTGTGTGTTTTTGCATTCTGGTCTGTTTTAGAAAACAGAATGTCGATCGACACCTAGTGGTGTATCGATCGACACCCTTGTGAACATAGCGTCGATCGACACCGTGCGATGTGTCGATCGACACCCATGTATTTCTCATGTTAATTATTTTAAATCGATTTTCATTGATTTTCTAGCTTATGCGTAATTTATGAAATATTAATTTGGACTAGTTAAAAAAAATAATAATAATAAGGTTGTCACATTTTGGTATCAGAGCCCTTACGGTTCTAAGGTTAGTAATTGTTGGATGAACTGAGACTATGTGTTTGATTGTTTGGGTGAGTTAAGAAATTAGTGGTCTTAAAATCATCCTTTTCGCCTTTAAAGAGATTCCAAGGTGAGTTTTTTGTTTGTTTGTTTGTGACTTCTAGGATTCTTATCTGCTGTTCTGTGATGCAGTGTGATGGATACCAGAGGTAGAGGTCGTGGCAGAGCAGTTGCCCATGGTGGCATAGTTGGTGGCCGTGGAGCCCGGGGTCACGGTCGTGGGCCAGTTGCTGAATCAGTGGAGAGTGCAGCATAGAGTGTGGCAACCGCGTCAGAGTCCCAGACACATGTTCTATGATCTTCGAGTGAGACCAGTGCGGATGCTAGTGCCAGTGTGAAGGCTAGTGCCAGTCGAGGTCATGGGGTTTCAGTGGGCCCAGGTAGGGGTGTTGCTATAGCTCTAGATCGTGATGATCAAGTTGTGGGATTGTTGACTGAGTTGTTGGCACGTTTTCCACCAGTGGCTCCTGAGCAGGCTTCGGTAGTACCACCAGCGGCCGAGATATAGCAGAGGGCTGCAGTTGTTGAGCAGCCAAGGGATGCAGTTGCAGTGCATGTTCCGTCTTATCTTGAGATGATGACGCAGATGCAAAGGATTGCCACGCCATTCTTTAAGGACAGAGTTGGTCCTGAGGAGGCAGATGAGTGGCGTCTGAGGTTAGAGCGTAACTTCAGGTCGATCAGATGCCCTGCTGAGTATCAGGTTGAGTTAGCCGTCCACTATTTGAGTGGTGATTCTCATTGTTGGTGGCGAGCCATCGAGGCTAGGCGTGTGGAGTGGACCTGGTGTGAATTCTTGGTTGAGTTCAACGCCAAGTATTTCCCTCATAAGGCTTGAGATCGTCTTCAGATGAGGTTCATGTCATTGGCTCAGGGTGAGCGTTCGGTGCGCGAGTATGACGCCGAGTTCAGCAGGCTGGTGGTTCACACTGGGCGTGGTTTGGATGATGAGCGGGCTCTGGTGCAGAGGTTCTTGCAGGGACTTTGTTTGAGCATCAGGACTCAGTGCAGAGGTGCTAGATACGTCTTGATGGCGGATCTTGTGAAGCTTGCGACATCTATTGAGGAGGATCAGCGTGAGTAGCTTGGTCTGATGGTTGTTCCGTCTGCGGATGCTCCTGCTATTCAGCCGAGGAGTCAGCAGCAGCAGCAGCATCAGCTGCGCCGAGGTTATGGTTCTGGCAAGGGTGGTAAGCCTGCGCATGACCAGAAAAGGAGGTGGGATGATGCTTCTAGGACAGGATAGAGTGGTCACGGTTGCTATGGTTGCGGTAGTATGGATCACAGGTTGTTGAGTTGTCCCAAGAAGAGCGATTCCAGTGCACCTCGAGTGTGTTATCATTGTCGGGAGCCGGGGCATCTTAGGCCAATGTGTCCCAAGTTGCAGTAGCTGGCAGTGGCAGCGATTCAACCAGCTGGAGTGCAGCCTATGGCTCAGATTACAGTAGTACAGCAGCCGTTGGGTCAGATTGGTCCTACACCGCGCGTGTATTCTCCGGCGGACTGAGTCACAGGTAAAATTCTAGACTCAACTTTGTAATTTTTCTTAGTGGTTAAGTTGTTGTTTCTATTGTATTCTTTTATTTTGCTTGTGGTCTAGTTACCAAGGTTCTTAACACATGTCAATTGTGTAGGGACCTTGTTAGTGGGCGGTTTTGAGTCCCACGTGCTATTTGATTCTAGAGCATCGAACTGCTATATTACTCCAGAGCGTGTCGAGAGCAGTGGCATCCAGAGCAGCACTAGTGAGCGTGTGGCCATGGTCAAGGTGGAGCAGTAGATGTTCAGATTGCTGGGCTGTCGATGCTGGAATATTTCGTGATCAGTCCAGTGAAGCTGTATGATGTAATTCTGGGCATGGATTGGTTGTCGTTCTACAGGGTTCATCTGGATTGCTACCGAGGCAGAGTTGTTTTTGAGCGCGATGGAGGAAGGTTGGTGTTTCAGGGAGTGAGACCAACTTCTGGATGTCTTGTGATCTCGGCTATTCTGGCTGAGCAGATGATAGAGCAAGGTTATGAGGCTTATTTGGCGACGATCGTGATGTCGGAGTCCAGTGGTAAGGTTGCTTTTGAGGATATTCGAGTTATTCAGGAGTTAAAGGATATTTTTTGGTCGCTGAAGAGATTACCACCATCTCGGTCTGATCCTTTCACGATTGAGCTAGAGCCTGGGACGACTCCAATCTAAGGCTCCTTACAGGATGGCTCCAGCTGAGATGGCAGAACTGAAAAAGCAGCTTGAGGACCTTTCGAGTAATGGTTTTATTCGTCCGAGTGTTTCTCCGTGGGGAGCGCCAGTTTTGTTTGTGAAGAAGAAGGATGGGAGTTTCCGATTGTGCATCAATTACCGAGGACTTAACTGAGACACAGTGAAGAACAGGTACCCTCTCCCAAAGATTGATGAAATGCTGGATCAGCTAAGGGGTGCTACCTGGTTCTCCAAGATAGACTTGGTTTTGGGTTATCATCAGATCCTTATTGATGAGGCAGACGTTCGTAAGACGACTTTCAAAACGAAATATGGGCACTTCGAGTTTGTTGTTATGCCCTTCGGTTTGACGAATGCGCCTGCGACATTCATGAGGTTGATGAACGACATGTTCAAGGAGTATTTGGACGTGTTTATTATCATTTTCATCGACGATATTCTAGTTTATTCGAGGAGTCCCGAGGAGCACGAGGCTCATTTGAGGTTGGTTCTTAAGAAGCTTCGGGAGTAGAAGCTATATGCAAAGTTGAGCAAGTGTAGTTTTTAGCAGCGAGAGATGGGATTCTTGGGTCATATTGTGTCTACAGAGGGAGTGTATGTGGATCCAGCCAAGATAGAGGCGATTCGAGATTGGCCGAGACCGAGTAGTGCTACCGAGATCAAGAGTTTCTTATTGTTAGCATGATATTATCGGAGATTTGTCAAGGGCTTTGCGAGTATGGTGCAGCCTATGACGAAGCTGACCGGTAAGGATGTTCTGTTTGTGTGGTCGCCTGAGTGCGAGGAGAGCTTTGCGAAGCTCAAGGAGATGTTGACTAGTACGCCAGTTTTGGCATTACCCGAGCTGGGGAAGCCATACATAGTGTATACAGATGCTTCATGAGTTGGTTTGGGTTGTGTTTTAATGCAGGAGGATCATATTATCGCGTATGCTTCGAGGCACTTGTGGACCGGTTAACTAAGACAGCACGATTTTTGGCCATTAAAAAGACCGATGGAACTGAGGTTTTGGCTAAGAAGTTCGTGAAGGACATAGTGAGGCTACATGGAGTGCCAGCGAGTATTGTGTCAGAACGGGATCCCAAGTTCACATCAGAGTTTTGGAGAGCCTTTTAAGCAGAGATGAGTACTAAGGTGCACATGAGTACGGCTTATCACCCGCAAACTGATGGGTAGTCAGAGAGGACTATTCAAACTTTGGAGGATTTGCTGAGGATGTGTGTGTAGGATTGGGGTGGTTACTGGGTTGATCACTTGAGCCTGGCTGAGTTTGTATATAATAACAGTTTCCAGGCGAGTATCGGTATGGCTTCTTACGAGGCTTTGTATGGGAGGCCATGTAGGACACCTCTATGCTGGACCCAAGTGGGGGAGAGGAGCATTTATGGTGCTACGTTTGTTCAGGAAGCGACGGAAAATATTCGTGTGTTGAGACTGAACATGAAAGAAGCTCAGGATCGGCAAAAAAGTTATGCAGATCGAAGAAGAAAAGAGCTTGAGTTTGCAATGGGAGATCGAGTGTATCTCAAGATGGCTATGTTGAGGGGTCCTAACAGATCTATTTCTGAGAACAAGCTGAGTCTGCGGTGTATGGGTCCGTTTCCGGTAGTGGAACGAGTTGGACCAGTGGTGTATCGGCTTGAGTTACCTCCGGTTATGATGGCATTTCATAAGGTGTTCCATGTTTCGATGTTGAGAAAGTGCCTGCATGAATCGGAGGAGTTAGTGGCTAAGATTCCCAAGGATATGAGGCCTGATTTGACTATTTCCGGCGGTTCCTGTGAGAATTCTCGAGAGGAGTATCAAGGTTCTGCGTCAGAAGAAGATTCCGTTGTTGAGGATTTTATGGGATTGTGGCGGCTGCTTAGATGAGACTTGGGAGCCAGAGGCAAAGATGAAGCTAAAGTTTAGAAAGTGGTTTGACAAGCAGGTCGCCGTTTGAGCTCGGTTTCTTTGCGGTTTTAGTTTCGAGTGGCTTTTGTGCCGGTGTTGTTGTTTTTGATTCTTGTTTTTCATTTTGTTGTAATGATTACGTTGTTCTTTTGGAAATTTATAAGATGGAGTTTACCTTATTTATTTTTCAATGTTGAATAAGATGTGTGGTTTTATTTTTGTGATATTTCGGTTTAGGAAATATTGTGCCGTAGACCATAAGATGTAATTCTAGACAATAGGTGCTCTGAGACATTTAAGAATCGATTACTTAGGGTCTTTGGTCCCGAATAGCTCTTTTAGTGCGATTGCTTTGTGACCTTTCGCGGGGGTGCAAGTCCTCCAGATAGCGTGATTGCTTTGTGTCCTTTCGCGGGGGTGCGAGTTTTCCAGGTAGAGCGATTGCTTTGTGTTCTTTCGCGGGGGTGCGAGTCCTCCAGATAGTGCGTTGGATGTGAGTTTCCTTTGCGGGGATGCGAGTTCTCCAGATATTGTTGACTCGAAGGATGTGTCCCGAGAGTGTGAGCGGTATGTTATGAGCTAAAAGTAATCAATGTCTAATAACGTGAGTGAGCATAGGACTAGACGTGGGCATCAGAGATCGTGTATGGATCTCGGTTTGTTTTTAACCAGGTAGGGTCAGTGTGATGGTTTATTGGGCAGTTGTATTGGGATTCGAGGTCGAATCCAGAGTAGTGGGGGGAGTTGTAACATCCCGAAATCAAATTTTGGAATTTGGTAAGGGGTGTCGATCGACACCATAAGGAGGTGTCGATCGACACCACGTTCTGATGATCGGGTTGATTTAAAATTGATCGTCGGTTTGGCTCGGTTATGTGGATGACCTAGGGCAGCGTGTATATATGCCTTATGATGATCGTGGCCGCGTCCTAAAAGAGAAAAACGCAGAAAACCTAGAGAGAAGAGAGATTTCAGAAATAAATCGAGTGTTTCGATTCGTGTTCATCGTCGTTCTTCGTGAGAATCCCTTGTGTGATCGTGGGAGGTCGAGTAGCAAGCGTTTCCTCGCTGTCTTGCAGTGCTTTCGTCACTGTCTCGGTCCGTTCGTTGCTGTTCTTCGGCATTCTTCGTTCATCGTTGATTTCCTCGCCGTTTCGATCCAAAACCGAGGTGAGTGCGCGACCGTAGGCTCGTATAGGTTAGGGAATCAATAGCTATTGATTTAGGGTATTGCGTGATGGATTCGTGGTTGATATGCGTTGTTAATTGTGAAAGAAATCGTGTTTTGTCTGTGTGAATCGTGTGAATTGTGTGTTTTTGCATTCTGATCTGTTTCAGAAAACAGAGTGTCGATCGATACCTTGTGGTGTATCGATCGACACCCTGTGAACATAGTGTCGATCGACACCCTTGTGAACATAGCGTCGATCGACACCATGCGATGTGTCGATCGACACCCATGTATTTCTCATGTTAATTATTTTAAATCGATTTTTATTGATTTTCTAGCTTATGCGTAATTAGTCTGTAGACGGGAAGACCGTCTCACTAAGTAATTATTAATTACTTATTCATCTCTTATTTCCATGTGATGCATGTAAAGAGAAAAAGTGATTCCGGAATCAGGGCCCTAGAAGAGGATGATTAGGGATGTTGTTTTATTTTCTAGTTTTAGCGAACCCTGTTACGTTACTAGTTTACTCATTCGTGAATTTGGTCATTATGAGTTGAATTATGTTTGGAATTGATATTAATTATTATTTAGTTTTTTTATTATTTTTTCTGAATAATTTCATGAGAACTTCCGCGTTGTAACTGTTAGGAATCTAGTTTTTGAGGGTTAATATTTATGGAATATTAATCTGGACTAGTTAAAAATAATAATAATAATAAGGTTGTCACAGGTAGTGTCGATCGACACCTGTCGTGATTTTTGTGTTTGTGTTTGGAGTGTCGATCGACACTGATTGTTGAATTGCAAAATTTGGTTAATGGTTCTTATTTTGGTAATTTGAACGTTGTGAAAATGATGGTTGATTGGGTAGTAATTAGCATTCATTATCCTATATATATATAAAAAAAAAAAATCGGTAGACGGGATGACCGCCTCACTGAGTATTTGTGATAATACTCACGCAACTTTTTTTCTCATGTGTTGGAGGTTAAGAGAAAGTGTGATCGTGGAATCATGGCTGGGACGAGAAGATGATTAGGATCTCTAGTTTATTGTTTTTGAGTTGGAATTTAGAACTTTGTGTTTAGGTTGCTAGATTATTATGGAATTGATATTTCTCAGTAATTGTTGGATTGAATTATGAGTTCCAATGATTTATGGATCTAAATTGATTTATAAGTTTTCCGCTGGTTGTTAATTGTTTGATGGTTGAAATTAAACGTTGAAAATTAATAATTATAGAATTATTAATTCGGATTAATTAATTATATATAAAAAAAGCTTGGTTGTTTCAATCACCATATGTTGCAACATTGGAACTTATCCTTTCCGATTCTATGGTACGTACCAATTGTGTTGTATCCCAACTGCTTATTGTGCATTATGATTCTACAAGTTGTTTTGATGTATCTTCAAAATATGGTGAATGGACCCTAATACATGTTATCAATATTTTGTTATCTTTGCAGGAGAATATATCCATCTGCTAGTATTTGTCCATCAGATAGAAATTACAAATCGGATTTGGTCTATACACCTGAGTATCTTAATAGTATTAGCCTCTCCGGGTTACCGAATCAAACTAAAGATTGGTGCACCAGTCATGTTACTTAGGGATATCGATCCTAAGGACGGATTGTGTAATGGAACAAGGCTACAAATAACCCAGATGGCTGATCATTGTATTGAAGCTATAGTTATTACGGGTCTGAAAGACAAGATTGGTGAGAAAGTGTCTATCCCTAGAATGCTTATCTATCCGAGTGATACCAATTTACCGTTTAAAATGAGATGTAGGTAGTTTCCATTGTGTGTTGCATTCGCCATGACCATCAATAGAAGTCAAGGGCATACACTCAGAAACGTCGGTCTCTATCTACCTCGACCTCTATTTTCTCATGGACAATTGTAAGTGACACTATTTAGAGTAAAGTCTAAGGAGGGATTAAAAATTTTGATCACAGACAAGTATGGTAATCCGCAGAACAAGACCATGAATGTTGTCTTTAAGGAGATTTACCAAAAGATTAAGTAATCACTGAAGTATAAGTTCGATTTCTTTGTTATATTGGACGACGAACCTGCAGTTGAAGAAAAAGAAGCAGGAGATGCACTATATCAAAACTCTTAATTTATTTTGCTTTAGTTTGTTGGTTTTTGGTGTTGGATTTTTAGTTATTATTGAACCTATCTTATTTTGCTTCAGTAAACATCCTATATTATTATTCTACTCAAATTATTTTAGTTACACATTTGATTAATTTCTTTTTAATAAATTTGTTGGTGTATAGTTGTTGACCTCTCAAAAGACGGTTCAAGAACAAAGTTTTGAAACTATTTATTGTCTACATATTTTAGATCAAAATCTAGTATAATCTCGATTCGTATAGACGAATTGTTCCTCTTTTGATTTTAGGTTTTAATCGTAGCTTAGGTTAATCACATCATGGAGGCAAATGTAGAAGTTATTCACCTTAACCGCAAAAGACAAGAGATAGATGAATATCATCATAATAGATCTAGGTCAAATAGATCAAATTAGTATAGTGGTGATTGTAATATATATAATAATTCCAGACGTTTAAAAAAAAAGTGTACGTGACCTTGATGGGCTTAAACCCATTAATGGAAACCATTACATCATTACGTGGAGAGGAAGAGTAATCATAATTACCTTTCCCCTTTTACATCATGTCCACTTATATATATACTCCCTCCGTTTTATAATGTAAGCTGTTTTGGGATTTTTGTTTTGTTGCATAATGTAAGCTGTTTTGACAATACTAGGTACTTTTAACTTTATTGAATGTTGTGTGACCAATAGTATTTTGCAGTCTTTTTTTATAATTGGTTAAACTGTTTTTAATATATATTTTAAATGCTAATTTTTAGAGTAAAAGTACTTTCTTAATATTCGCGATTTTCGCTAAAACATCTTATATTATGAAACGGAGGGAGTACTAGAATAAAACCCTCGCGATGCGAGATATATTTGATTTAAGTTAATAGTTATGTATAAAGAATGTTTTCAGAAAAAGTAAAGTATAGTTTTTATTTCAAACCCTAATTTAAATAATGTAGTGATTAAAATTATAGATTCATATATAATTTGAAAATGTATAATTTCATATCTATTTATAATTTGAAGAATTTGGAAATCAATAAAGTGTATAAGCTTGATATATGTAAATATTGTTTAAATCATTAACTATTTGGTGGATTACTAAATCATTTTTACATTTTTTTGACAATTCTTCTTTGATGTTATTTTGTAAAATTTTAACATGTAAAAACATATCGCTAACCAAGTTTTTTTTATCTTTTCATCTTCTGGTTGATAAGTTCTCTTTTTAGCAATAGTTAATTATTTATGTTCCCTACAGATATACATATGTTAATCCTCGATCCAATGCCAATTATTTATGTTTTTTAGATATACATATGTTAAACTTCTACCTATATATAACGATAACGATAAAATATGCTTGTTTCTAGTTTTAACCATTTATTTTATGATTTATGTTAATTTTCCCTTTATTAACCAAATTTTATTTATCTTTGCATCTTCGTGTTGATCTAGTTCTTTTTTTAGCAATAGTTAATTATTTTATGTTCCCTATAAATATAGGTATGTTAAACTTTAATCCATTGCCAATTATTTTATGTTCCTCATAGATATACATAACATATACCTATATATAACGATAACAATGGAAATATGCTCGTTTCTATTTTTAATCATATTTTTTTTGTTTTATATTAAATTTCTTTTTATTAAAAATTGTTGTCAACTAAATATCTTATATAACTATTTGTATAGAGGTTTTATGCAATTTGTAAAATTACTTTAACTTCTTCGGATAATTAACAATTTTTATATTGAAAAATTTACATATTTAATTAATTGGCATGTGTGATCATCTATACTGTATATACCATATATGTATGTTATCTAATTATATAAAAGAGGATTGTAACACACGAGATCGCGACACGTGTTAAGTAGTCGATTATATTATAATACATGTCAATTGTTTTAATATGAAAGTTTTTCAATATCAAAATTGTTAATTATCCAAAAAAGACGAAGAAATTAAAATGGGAAAAAAACAAGCATAAAGTAATTTTAAAAATTGCACAAAACCTCTATATGATTAGTTATATAAGATATTTAGTTGAAAACGATTTTTAATAAAGAGAAATTAAACATAAAACAAAAATTAGGAAAAGAAAAATAGCAAACTACTATATAATTAAAAATAGAAACGACCATGTTTCTATCGTTATATAAAGGCAGAACATATGTTATATCTATAGGAAACACAAAATAGTTTTCCATGGATAATAATAGGACTAAATCAATGAGAAAAAAAAAGATAAAGAAAATTTAGTTTGTGGTATGTTTCTACATGTTTAAAGTTTACGAAATAACATCAAAGAAGGATCGTTAATGAAACAACCAAGCTTTTTTTTTCTTTTTTTCGAAACAATTCTAATGCGGAAAATAACATAAACCAGATGGCCAATAAAATAATCCAATAATTTCATAAATCAAATAATTCAAATTCCAGTAATGATAAACAATAGTTCAAATCCAGAAATGATAAACTGGCAACCTAAGCAATGGTTCACTACAACTAAATAAAGAAGACAATTCCTAATCATCCCCTTCCTACGCCTTGATTCCGCAGTCACACTTTTCCTTTACCTGCATCACATGGGAAAAAGAGATGCGTAAGTAATTAATATTTACTTAGTGAGATGGTCTTTCCGTCAACAGGCTAAGTACGCATATACCAGAAAACATCAACAATTAACTTAAACAGTTTACGCAGAAAATAGCAGGGTGTCGATCGACGCTTCACAAATACAGGTGTCGATCGACACATCGCACGGTGTCAATCGACGCTACAGAAACAAGGGTGTCGATCAACACGTCGCACGGTGTCGATCGACGCTCAACTCGCAGAACAACGAACACAAATGCAAACAATCCAAACACGATCAAACGATCCAAAAAACGAATCTTCTATGAATATCACACAATATCACCATAAAATCAACACAGAGATACCACAACGAACCCATAATTCCCTAACGTAAATTCCTAAATCAATCGCTAACGATTTCTCGCATAAACGAGCCTACGGTCACACACTTACCTCGATTTCGGATTGAAATGAAGAAACGAGGAACGAGTTGACTAAAACAGCGACGAAGGGTGACGAGAATTGCCGAGAACTTGACACCAACGATCCTCAAACGTAACACCGGGTTGGTCTTAGCGAGAAACAACAAAGAACGGCTCGCGATTCACTCAATTCTCAAGAATTCGAACTAACTCTCTTCTCTGCCTCTTTTTCACGTTTTTCTCTCTAAAACGTAAGGGAAAAATACGGCTGGGAACTTATACAACTCGGCCTAGGGTTCTCCCTAAACCGCCTCGCAAACCGAACGATTTTTAATCAAAACCGAGCAACCCGCAGGACCTGGTGTCGATCGACACCCACACATGGTGTCGATCGACACCCCTTACCAAAATCAACATTTTTGGTTTCGGCATGTTACAGTCAAAACATTGAAGAATGATTTGGTTATTATATCAAATAGCTTAATGATTTAAACCATATTTACGTATATCAAGCCTATATATTTTATTGGTTTCCAATTTTTTCAAATTATATGAGATATGAGACTATATTTTTTCAAATTACATATTAATCTATAACTTTTATCACTACATAATCTAAGTTAGAATTTGAGTTAAGAATATAGTATGTTTTTTCCTAAACCATTCTTTAACCATAACCATTTACTATAAATCAAATAATCTTCGCATCCCGAGGGTTTTGATCGAGTATCTCATATAACATATATTCCAAATGCATTAAAACAAAAAATATATATATATTTACGTATCTTATTATATAAAGCTTGATGCGTCAAACATAATAATAAATACGATCGTGACACGTGTCAAATCAATCGATCTTAGATTTTGCCATGTGTTAAATTTGTTTCCAATTTGATTTTGCTATATATATCATAAAAATCTTGTTCTTTTTTAAAAAGCTTATATATCTATAATAATTAAGTAGATTATAAAAATCAATATATATCAAAAGAAAATAAAATAAGCTCTAATGAATAAATCATTTAAATAATGAGTTGATAAGCTAGGTTTTATATTTTAATTTTTATTTATTATATGTCTTGGTTTTGTTTTTTTTTCCTCAAAAAATTTAGATAAAATTGGTTTTAAGATTTTCTCATAATAATATTAATTAATAAACTTTTTTTTAATAATTCAAATAGAGTTAGATTTATATACTCAAATCTTTATGGATTATAATATTTTTCTTTATATAAATTTTGTTTGCTCTCTCAATCTTCTCACCAAACAATTTTAAATTTCAATAATCTCTTCTACAAACTTTATTTTAGCTTTTTATTATAAAGATAACATCGATTACTCTCTGTTTTGATAGGTACACTAGGACGATCTATATAAGTTTGTGCGATTAATATGAACATTCTAACTTTATTTTGTTTTGTTCCATTTTTTACAACATAGATATCATCACATCAATGATTACTCCAAAAAAGTATTTAGCGTTATATTATAATACGTCTTATCCCAAAGTGAAATTTTTTATCACATCGATTTAATATTTTTTTAAGAAACTAACGAATTTATTGGGATGGATTTTCTACTACCTGATAAAAAGGTTGGCATATTAATACTTTAAATAAATGAGAGTGTGTATACAATATATTTTTATTTTAGTGTAGAAAAAAATACTATTAAAGACTTTGTGAATCATTTGCTTTGAAAATTTGGAAAGCAATTGGGCTAAGAAATTCTTATTGAAATTTTTAGTTTTAGTTTGCAATTAAAAATATGAGATTCAATTCGTAAAATTTTTGGGAAAATAGATATATGAGTAGTTACATAATTAGAAAAAAAATCAAGATAAAAGGATAATTTTAAACTTTATTTGATATCAAAGTTTTTTTTTTTTGTTTACTTTCATGAGTGATTTAAATTTGTTTTCTACTTATTAATTTTTGAATTTCTACGGATTATAAAATACTCTATATAATAAAAACTTTTCTCATAATCCCATGCGGGTTCTTTCACGTTTTATCATATATATATAACATTATTATTAAAACCCAATTTATTATGATATAATTTGCTTAGGTTTGTGATCCTATAGGATCACATAATATTATAAATGGACTTTCAGGCCCATAAGATAAAAACGGCATCTAGCAAAATATTATAACCATTTAATATTATACAATTGTCAAACCTTCACATTTCAACTTTAACTAGAGTAAAATACAAATGATTTCAGGACATTCCTAACACTATCATTCTCAACGGGCAACAAGATAAAGTCTCTAACTAATATCCTATCACAAACCTAAAGGTATTTGTAGCATCTTACCCAAAAAGCTAAAAATTTGTTTGATTTTTAGTAATATTTTTATCTTTCATTGTTAAAATATCTTTTACAAATGCTTACAATGAATAAGAGATCTTTCTTGAGCAATCTATTTTTTGCCATTTCAAGTATTGCTCTGATTGAACTTCTTCAGCTTTTTCTTGTAGTATCGAGATTTTCACGTCCAATTCAAGATGCTTCCTTAAGCGCCTTTCTCACGAAAAACTTAGCTCACTTCCTAAAACACTAGAGACTGAGGTGAGAAAGTTTGTGGTAAATTTCCTCTTTTGCAGCAAACCATGTCTTAGGAAGAATAAGTGGCTTTTCCAAGATAAAATAAAAACGTTTATTTATACAATATAAAGTTCCCAATCACTAACAACTCGAGAAATCCCTCCATTGCCATCCTAAGGCGGTTCGCGACGTGGTACCTTTTTACAAAGTCTGGTAAGGGATGAGTACGAATATTCATTGAAACGATCATTCGCGTATCACAAAATCTATATGTTTCTAATCCATAACTCCACTTACCAACTACCCCAATAAGTATATGTGTTCCAAGAACGATCAATCAATCATGCCAACTAACTTTCTTGACCCAATATGTATTTCACACAAAAATATATACCACACTCGTATATACGTAATGAGAGGGTTTCCCAGACACATGATATATATAATTCGATTATTTCGTATGATATGGATTTCTACACATGCCATAGTCTCCTTCAGTAAATCTGTAACATCCCGAAACCAAAATGTGAATTTTGAAATAGGTGTCGATCGACACCATATTTTTAGATCGGTTTCGGTTTAAGTTAAATCGTCCAGTTTGTTGAGATTTGGGAAGAAAAACCCTAAGCTTCGTTTATAAAACACTTTAGCCGTGTTTTTCAGAGGCGAAGGCAGAAAAAGAGATTAGAGAAGAGAGTTTCCTAAGTTGTTGAGTGATTTGGTCGTTTTCGGTGTTCTTGAGCTTGTTTGTTTGGTGTTTTGTCGCGAGAGTTTAGTGGTTCGCTTTCCTTGGGGTTTTCCAGCGAGGAATCAGAGCTTAGGGGGGTTGTTCGAGTCTGTTTCCATCACCATCTCAATCTTTTTCATTCCTCAATTTGTTTAATCGAGGTGAGAGCGCGACCGTAGGCTCGTATAATGATTGATTTATGTGTTTAGTGAAGGAATCATGGTTGATTTGTGTGTTATTCGCTGTGATAAAATTGTTGATAATCGTGATTATCGTGTTTTGTGTTCGTGTGATTCGATCTGTTTTCGAGTTGAGAACAGAGTGTCGATCGACACCTAGAGGTTGTGTCGATCGACACCTCTGTTGAACTAAGCGTCGATCGACACCTAGTGGTTGTGTCGATCGAGGCCACTTTTGTTGAAGTGTCGATCGACACCTAATGGTAGTGTCGATCGACACCCAGTTGATTCTACTTGAACATTTTAAATTGTTTATTGTTTGATGTTTGGTTTATGCGTAGTTGGCCTGTAGACGGAAGGACCGTCTCACTAAGTAATTCTTAATTACTTACGCATCTGTTTTTCTTATGTGCTGCAGGTAAAAACATGTGTGATCGCGGAATCAAGGCTAATGAGGAGGATGATTAGGGAATTTATTGTTTTGTTTAAGTCTAGTGGAACTTGGTGTTTAGGTTGGTAGAGTTAGTTATTTTGGAATACTGAGTTATGGAATTTTTTTTCTGAAATTGGATTTAAATTGTTGAATTGGTAGTTATTTGATTTGGTTTAATGGATTGTTGGTTTATGAAATTTTCCGCAATAGAATTGTTAGTATATAAAAAAAAAACTTGGTTGTTTCCAAACCAACTTGGATATTTTTTCAATCCAATGTCCATTGAAAAATGTTTGAGACAGGCATGTTTTTAGCTGTTGAAAGTCGTTATAGAATGAATATATAGGTTAAAACTTAAAATGAATAGTAATATTTAGAAAGACTTACCCAAACATTTGTATCTGTTGTTATAATTCAATGCCCTAATCAATGTGAGCTAATTAGACTTTTCAAAAAATAAAAATAAATAAACAAATAGACATATAATAAGTTCTTGAACAAATCACATATGAACAAGACAATATTTTGTACTGATCTATAGTTGTCCATATACATATGCTATCCCAAACTACATAGTCAATGATTGTGATTACACTGAAATTGAAACCATAATCACAGAAGAAAAAAAGAAGAAGATGGGAGGCATAATGATTGAGCATGAGACGTAATTCAATTATGCTCCAAGAGAGTGTGTGCTTAACTTTTACTTCTTTATCCATTTTTACTAGTAAAGGTGATGAATAAATTATCTGTTTTTTACCTTTTTCTGAACAATAATTTAAATTACCAGCTTATTTTCAGTTTGCTGATTGCGGTAATCAAAGAATCCGATATTTTATCTAGATTCCTTTTAATTTGAAATAATAATAATGAAAATGTAATATATTTTTGCTGGTATATGGTGAAAAAAATATGTGATCTACAACTTTGACCAAAAAAAAAAAAGTGATCTACAACAAATCTAACATACGCATTTTGTGCCTCCATCCACATTCTTGGTACGTAATTAAGCGCGTACCAAGAATTGTACTACGATCGCAATTGTTCTTTTAAAAATTTTTTTTTTTTAAATAAACAGAATTGTTACGATTGTATTAATTAGACCAAATTAATTTTATATAAAGTGAGTGTCCTATAGGCTTGTGCTAAATCTAAATGGGTGAGAGGTACTATAACATATTACTATCCGAGTGATGCATTAGCATATTTAGAACAGAGTAATGCAACAGCACAGAGAGAGTGAGACAGAAACATTTGTTAATGGGGTTTGTTTCCTACATCCCCGGGACCTCGTCCAGGTTCTCATTCACTAGAAAAGAAGTCATATACACAGATTATGCTATATGCACTTTTCAGATTACAATGAGACACAGACACAACAACTCTACGAGTGTTGTTCTGCTGAGTACCACACAGTCCTTGAACAATTTTTTGGGTCTTCATAGGTACCACAAACGCACTAACTGGCGCAACAAAGACACTTGAGTTTTGCAACACAAGTCACCTACTACAGACACCGTCTTCTCCGGTGATACTCCACCACATTCGCTGGTGCAACACAGACACAGTCCTTGAACCCTTTTTCGGGTCTTCACTAGTTACTTTTTCGGTGTTCCAGCAACACACACACCGTGTGCAACGATCAACATAAACTACCACTCCAGAAAGTATAGCTCAGCAACATCAAGACACCATCAGATTCTGCAATCTGCCTAGTGGGACAGCTTCATAACACACACACTTAAGATTGGGTGAATATCTCTTTTTAGCAATATTTTTATACCCGACCCGGATGGCAAACCGGAACACCTACCGGATCACCGGGTCATCCGGTCGACCCGGGTCGACCGCGGGTCAACTTAAAATTTAAAATATATTATATTAATTTTTTATAATTACATGAATAACAATAATATATAATTGAACTTTAATTTATAAAAGTAACTTTTCGTAGTTTTTAATTAACAAATTATTGTAAATGAATATATGTATATATTAGTAAAAAATAAATACAATTCACCAAAAAAACGAAAAAAATACATATAAAAATCTAAGCACTATTATTTATTTTTCACAAAAAGATGAAATATTTTTTAGTATGGCAAAAACATGAATAAAGAGAAAAAAATAATACACGCATAATTTTACATTTGATTTTACTATTTTAAGAAGGAAAAAATACAATATTTGTTTAATAGCTCAAAGCGCATAATTAAAAATTTTCAAAATTCATATATAAAAATTGACCCGGCGGTTCAACCGACGGTTCAAAAGCCGGTTCGCCCTGTTTGAACCGGTTTTTTCTGGTCGAATCCGGATTTTAAGATCTCCAGATTTTAATAGTTATCCGGACCGGCTTAGTGTCCGGGTCGCGGTTGAACCGGTCCGACCGGCCGGACCGGTTCGGATTTCAAAACACTGCTTTTTAGGTTTAGGAAGTGTCAAGCGTTTTCTTCAGCTGAACCCCATCTTTTATAGGAGCTTTACTCAAGAAACCTAATCTCTTATTCTTGTGGATAAATGACGTCTCCTCTTCTTGTTTATTAGACTCATGCCTCTGTCCCGACACAGATGGCAACTCTGTCTGCTACACTCATGCCTTTACACTGTTGATGTCAAACAACAGCAACTCTTCTTCTTGATTCTTGGATAAAGTCCTTCTCTTCTTCTTGACTCTTGAATAAAACCATATCTCTTCTTTTTGACAAGTCAACTCAAGTTGGTGTGCTAACACAGATAAAGTAACTCTGTTCTAGTCATGTCGCAACACTGTTTAAGACATACAGTCCTGCTCAGCACAATTGGGCTTGAAGAAGCCCATCACTATTTTCTCATCCAATCAAGCCCATATGGCTTTCTCCTTTTGCTATAACCCAATTAGCTTTTTTCTCTTGTATTTTTCGTGCTAAGGCTCATACTATTAGCCATGTCTTCACCATCTTCTTGAATATGAATGTTGCACTCTTCTATGTATCACAAACATCAATGATGCTTCATGTGTTACCACAGACAACTCTTTTCAACTTCTTCACAATGCTTTGAGATACTTTGTCATCTTCATGATGAGTTCTAAAACCAGTGACAAATGCACTCACAATCTCCCCCCACTACAAGAAAACAGCGAGAAACCGACGGAAATATCCGTCGGAATATTCGTTTTCCGACAGATTTCCGACGGATATGTCCGTCGTTTCTATCTTGTCGAAAATGGTACGCCTGTCAGAAATCTGTCACAAATTTCCGACAGATTTCCGACAGCTGTATTTCCGACGGAATTCCGACAGCTTGCCGGACTCCGGCAACACGTCGGAATTCCGTCGGATATACAGCTGTCGGAAATCTGTCGGTTTTGTTTTTCGACAGATTTCCGACTTATTTATTTCCGACAGATTTCCGACGTATTTATTTCCGACACCTTTCCGACGTATCAATTTCTGACGAATTTCCGACGTAGTCGTAGAAATTATTAAAAATGATAATAAATTAAATAATAATTAATTTAATATAAATTTAAAATTTAAAATTTGAATTATTTAAATTAAAATAAAATTAAAAGTAGAAATAAAAAGTAATATTGTTTTACAAAAACGTTGAAAATAAAAATCTAAATGGTGGGCCCCGGAAAATCCGGGTTGCGCCCCAAGTACTCCATCATCCGTTGCATCATCTCCCTCTCCTTGTCCCGCTCGGCTCTCTCCTTCTCCCGCTCGGCTTCTATGGCCTTCTGTGCATCTTGTATCTGTTGGAACGTCGTCTTCAATTCTGAAATTTCGGCGTCCTTCTCCTGCATCTGGGCTCTCAGCTCGGATGACTCGCTATAGTAACGAGAAGACCCCGATGATCCTGCATCATCGGGAAGACCATAAATCCGCCCTTTGCTCTGCGGAGCAACCTGCGAAACAAATTAAATTGTAAATGAAAAAGACTTGAAAACTATTTTAAATTTTACATACCTCTAAGACGAATTGGTTGATGATGTCGTCCGGGGCTTGGGTGAGGGGAGGGGTTCCGTCGATGGATGGCTGAGACAGAATGTACTCGTCTTCCATTCTTCGGACGCTCTCCTGAATCTCCTTAGCTACCAGATCCTGGACGACAGCATCCTTGTCGGTGTGTTCTGCTAGGAGAAGTTCCAAGTTGTTGGGTTCCCGACCCAACTTCTTAGCCTGTAGTTGTTAGATATTTATTTGATAATATAAATGTATAAAACTAAAAACAAATTATTAAAATCAAGACGTACATAAAAAACTTACCATATCCCTAGCCTTTGTCTTCTTGCTGGTAGCTCCAAGGTTGTGGGTGGTTGCACCCTTGCCCTTGCGCGTGCTGTTCCGGTTGCTAGAGTGATATGTAGAGCTCTCCTTGGTAGCCTCTAGTTGCCAATAAGCGATGAACCCGTTCCACAACTCCGTCTTCTCTTTCATCTCCTTTGGCACCTGACCGTGTTGCCACTTATCCTTCCACTCGGACACCTTCTTCGAGTAGTGCACTCTTGCATAAGAGTCGAATTCCCTCCTGACCAGAGCGGCCAAGTGTGGTTCCCACCTAAATTCTTGTTGCAAAAAGAAACATTAAATATAAATAATAATAATTTAAATGAAAGTAAAAATTGTGAATACAGATGACTTACCGCAAATTGGCGAAACCACATTTCTTGATCCTCCAGTGGCATGGCGGTGTACGTCGCATAAGGACGGCTGAGCAAAGAGTTTTCCATCTTGTTGAGGGACTTCGAAATCCCGCTGCGAGAATCACCAAACCTACGGGAAAAAATGTAACAATATAATAACATTAGTCACAATTAATTAAAGTTATTAAAAAAAATAGAAATGGAACAAAAAACTTACCATCTGTCTCTACCGAGCTGGTCTGGATGGAGATTAGTCAACCTCTCTCGTCCAGGAAGACCCATGAAGTCCTCGACGCTAATCTGCGACGGTGCTGTGGTGGCTGGTGGTGTCACCGGCGTCAGTAGAGGTGTAGACGACGGTGTAGGTGTAGACGTCGAAGTCGAACGAGGTCTACTCGCACGACGACGACGTTCGCCGCTGCCAGATGCAGCAGCGAAACCACCGTAATCCCTACATTTATATGAAAATATATTTTAAATATATGAAAAATCTATTTTTTTCAAATAATAGTAAAATTATTAAGAAATTCTAAAGTTATAAAGTTTTTAAAAGTTTTAGTAAAACTGTTTATAAATTCTTAAATTTCCCTAAATTCACAAACTAATTCACAAACAAATTTCCCTAAATTCACAAACTAATTCAAAAATTCAACAAACTAATTCACAAATATAATTTTCCTAAATCTAATTATTTTTAATTTTTTAAAAAATAGATATAAATTAAAAAATTAATTAATTATCTTAAAATTTCGAAATTGTTAAAATATTTAATTATAAAATTACCATTGTTATAAAAAACATTTCATAAATTTCCAAATTCCTAATTCCCAAATTCCAAATTAACAAAGTCCAAATTCCTAATTCACAAATTCACAATTTCATAATTCATAAATTTCCAAATTCCAAATTCACAAATTCCAAATTCCTAATTCACAAATTCTAAATTCCTAATTCACAAATTCACAAATTCCTAATTCATAAATTAAATGAGATAATTTGAGAAACTTACAAATGAGAAGGAATATCCTCCGCCATTTGTAATCCGGCGAAGAGGAGCGGCGGAATCCGGCGAGGAGGAGCGGCGAAATCGGCGGCGGCGAGGACTAGAAGATGAAGAGGCGGAGGCGCAGTGGGGGAGAGGATCGGAGGAGAAGAAACGCGGTGGGGGGAGAGGCTCGGTGTCGAATTCCGGCGAGGAGGAGCGGCGAAATCGGCGGTCGGAGGCAAATCGCGATCGGAGGAGGATTTCAACGCCTGAAGAAGAAGAAGAAGAAGAAGAAGAAGAAGAAGAAGAAGAAGAAGAAGAAGAAGAAGAAGAAGAAGAAGAAGAAGAAGAAGAAGAAGAAGAAGAAGAAGAAGAAGAAGAAGAAGAAGAAGAAGAAGAAGAAGAAGAAGAAGCGTCTGTTAATAACCCAGAATTTCCGACGGATTAAAATCTGTCGGAAATCCGTCGGTTTTTAATTTTCATTTCGCGGTATTTATTTTTCATCTCGCGGTTAAAATTTGGCACATCTGTCGGAAATCTGTCGGAAACATAGATATATTTCCGACTGATTTCCGACAGATGCTTAAAAGATGACACGTTTTACTCTAATTCTGTCGGAAATCTGTCGGAAAAATAGATATATTTCCGACAGAATTAGGGTAAAACGTGTTAACGATCCGCTTTCGTAGTTACAAGGGAATAGCATGGTTGGAGCATGATTTAGAAGATAAAATAGTTGATAATATTATTGTTACTTTCAAATTCTAAACATTTGGTTTTTAGGATTTTTTCGTTAACCTCTATGTTTATGTATATGTAACTGTATGAAATGTTTTTGGTTAAACCATGAGCAAATCGCAAATCATATTCTGTATATCAGCCACAAGGTTATTTACTCAATTATCTTTTACCTTTAGTTGTTAGAATCGTATGCCGAGACTTTGTCTTCTCGGAATTCTGGAATTTGACATGAAATCCCCAAACCTGTCGGAAATCTGTCGGAAATATCTATATTTCCGACAGATTTCCGACAGATGTAAGGGTAACACGTGTCGTCTTTTAAGGTTAGCATGATATGAATATTTCGTCAGAAATCTGTCGGAAATATAGATATATTTCCGACAGATTTCCGACGGATGCTTCAAAATAACAAAAAAACAGAGGAGCCAGTGTCGATCGACAACCCTATACCGTCGATCGACACAGGTTTTGGCAAGATATACGCAGATGAATTTTTTATAAGAAGATTATATAAATATCCGTTTCTGTCGGAAACATATATTTACGACGGAAATCATTTTTTAAAAAAAAAAAATAGAAAAATATAATTATCTGAAATTCTTGTTTATGTTAACAGATACAAACATATAATGTAACTTCCGAAGGAATTGTGTCTTCGTCTTCGTCTTCGTCAAATTCTCCAACTTCTTCTTCTGATTCTGAATGTACGATATTATCACCAAATTCGCCTCCGGTAGAAACCTTCTATGGCAATCAAACCAACATGGCTTTGTTCCATTCCTCAATTGGAAAGCGTCAGTGTTGTCTTGCCAAAACGGGCATGATAATCTTCCATGGGTAGTCCATCCAGATAGCATACCGTATGCTGGGAAATCGCTAATAGTCCACATAAGGACCGCACGCATCAGAAAATTCTACTTCCGTGAAACATCAAACGCTTCGACACCGTGACTCCATAGCATTTGTAACTCATAAATCAATGGCTGGAGGAATACATCAAGTGATCTCTTCAAATGCTCAGGGCCGGGAATAAGAACGGAGAGGAATAAAAACTCTCGACGCATGCATATACCAGGGGGCAAATTGTACGGTGTTACGATTACGGGCCACAAAGAATACTGTCTTCCATGCTTCTCAAATGGGTTGAAACCATCCGTACTTAACCCGAGGTACACATTTCTTGACTCGTATGCAAAATCCGGATACAACATTTGAAAATGTTTCCACGCTTTTGCATCTGAAGGATGTGTAATCTCTCCATCTTGACGATGCTCTGCATGCCATCTCATTTGTTCTGCCGTTCGCGCAGATTGATATAACCTCTTTAACCTCGCTGTCAATGGTAAGTACCGCATCAACACACTCTTCCGCCAAATTGAAGTCCGTCTTAAGGGTCATCAGTCTACTAGCAGTTGATAAAGGGGAATGTCCGTCTCTACACCCATGATATAATGGCTGCTTCCCTGCGTCTAACATATCAAAAAATCTTCTAGCTTCTTCATTTGGTTCTTCTACTCTATCCTCCCCTATTACGATTGATGGCAAATTCTCTCTAAACGCATCATGAACCATCTCAGCGGTACCTACACCAAAATCTACTTCCGTTCTATGTTCGCCAAAGCTATCCGTTCTATGTTCACCTAAGTTATCCGTTCTATGTTCGCCTAAGCTATCCGCAACATATGGTGCACTGCTACTACTAGCACCATCATTATTATTTTCTCCATGAAAAAACCAAATTTTGTATCCCGGCATAAAACCATTGGTATACAAGTGATGCCAAACTTGTTCTACATTAACATTACGCGCATTGCAACAATTTAAATATGGACATTTTATCACCTTTCGATTCCCGACAACCACCATGAACTCGCATATACCTCGTGCATAACTTTCATTTAATGTCTTTGACTCCGGATCATACATCTTTTCATCCATCCACGATCTATAATATCTAGAAGATGACATCTCACTCTCTTAACGATTTTTTCTAACAAATGTTTGGTTGGAAGTTGTTGTTGTTTTGTGAGTGAATAAAGATGTGTGTAATCATATATACAAATACGCTGCCCGTCGGACATCTGTCGGAAAAGCATCGGAAAGCCAACGGATATAATAACGGCTATATAACGGCTATTTTTCCGACAGATTTCCGACAGCTAGTTGGGTGTCTGTCGGAAATCTGTCGGAAACTATTAACGGTTCATATTTTCCGACGGATTTCCGACAGCTTACCGGAATCTCCTCCGGCGTCGGCACCGGCTAGTTACACGGTCCAATAATCCGACCGATTTCCGACGGTCTTCTTGTCCGTCGGAAATTGGTCGGATTATCGTCGGAAATTTTCCGACGGAATTCCTTCCGTCAGAAATTCCGTCGGATTTGCGGCTGTTTTCTTGTAGTGCCCTTTGTTACTAAGTTATAGAACTTATACAATCGTCGTATTGATTGTCTTCCAGCTGAAACATTTCTCGTCTCAGTTGCCACTGAAGATACTTCAAAATTGCCACTGAAGATACTTCACTTCTGATCTGATGACTTTGTCTTGGTTTGTGGTGCATTAGTCCTTGTCTCAGCTGCCACTGAAGATACTTCAGAATGCTTTAGCTCAAATTACAATAATCTTTGAAGTTCTCCCTTAATCAAGTATCTTGAGGCTTTAGCTCAAATCCCAATTTATGTCTCCCTTTCTAGCTTAAGTTATGCACCACCATCAAACTTCCAACATATGTAAATTCTCCTCCGTTCTGAGTGCACAACTAAGATAAAACCAATCATCCAACTTGAGATTACAACAACACGGATAAAGGACGCTCAAAAGAAGGTGATCCAACATTAAAAAGATAATGTCGTCGCCAATAGGAACAAGATCTAAGCTTGCCGTACGCACAACTCAGTCCTTTTTAATGTGGTAGCAGTTCTAAGACACATCTGTAGAGTAAAATCCAACCATTTGAGACAAAACGTAACATGTGTCAAACCGTTTCCGAACCACCATAAAGGTGACATTGGAACTTGATCAACACAACCCTAACAACTTGTATATAGCCTTTGTGATTCATGTCTTAAGCTTTCACGACACAACAATCACCAGGAGCAACTATAACAGAGGTAGAACATGTAAATACCTCTAATTTTGCAGCGGAAGAAGAACATGCTACTCCCTGGTGTTGTATCACAAGCACGTTAACTTAACCAACTTTTCAAAGATTCCATAAGATATTATCCCACTGGATCTGTCTTGAGCTTATATAGTCTTTATCCATTCCTTGTTGCCAATCTCCAGCAAGATTGACAAGTATTCGTTTTCCATAAAAAAACTCACAATCACCAACCAAAAATAGATACAACCTTGAGATTCAAATGGCTTCTGGAGACAAAGATTATATGCCAACCTAGAATGACTATAGTGATTGGAGGATACCTCGGAATTGAACTCTCAAATGAGCAATGTAAGCCATGCATCAAGATCTATTCAACCATATATCAAACGTCATCACACTCCTCATGAATTGACCAGAATGATCAATTCAAAATGCGTAGTAAGAACTTGGATTCTCCTTTATGAGTTAATTTCTCTGCCATGAATTATGTTTGCCAACTTATGATGCAAACAAAACTGTTGAGATCAGGCACAAAAATTTGTCTCTCGGGCTTAGAGATACCTCTGATGAACCTCAATTCAGGTTCAGACACCTGTGTAGCTCAGAGTCTCTCTTTGAAAAACAATTTTTTCATGCTCTACAGCTTCATTACCAGAAATATGTGAATGCCAGACCAGTTATGCTTCAACACCGACAGACCTTCTGTTACACGTCATTATAGACAGCCAACAACCATATTGCCCTTTGTGACAAAGCTCAAAGGAATCGGTTGCTTCCACTACTCTGAAAACTTGCTTGACCAAAACAAAGAACCTTCATCCATCTTGTAATACAACAAGCTCTCCACAATTGTATCTTTCCTTAAATTTAGAAGATTCCATGGTTCTTCAACTTTGAAAAACCACTTAACACCCAAAGAGTGCATCATGGTGTCTCATATATTTTCCTTCAATCATGCTTCCTTAGGAATCTCTATTAGATCTTGTGAACTCACACTGATCTCTTGTTGAGGCTTTAACCCAACCTAGAGACACTCAACAAAAGTGTGATATCACTAGATCATTACCACCATTCTAACCTTGACAACCCTCCTTAATTATAGACATTCTTGAGAAGATTAAACAACAACAATACTGAAGTAGTGGCTACCTAAGTGCATCAAGCTATTAGTGAAAAAGAATTCTCTAGATAGCCTTCTTTCAACATAATATTCTCCTCTTTAGCACACTACACACAAGCTTCATTTTCTCGTGACCGAGTGAAACACCACCACGATTAACCCAAAAGTTCTCCATTAAAATATTCTGATTTATCCTCAAAATAGACTCAAAATATCTCCACACCATACCCAAGAAGGATACATGAAGAATCAAACATTTCCAATGACCATCGTCACAACCAGCACTAACAAGATAGCAACATATCACAAACTAACCATTGGTTTTTGAATCCCACTGTTGATTATGAAGAATGAAACTCCGTCATCACCGCCTCAAAATTTCGGCATCAACACTCTATTTGACCCTCCAAAAGGATCTCGTGAAACTGCTGTGTTGAAACAGATTTCTGGAAATCTACAAATTTGAATGAGTTATAGTCCACTTTCACAGCGATTTCCGAATGGAGTGTTGATTTGATTGACACGATGTCACTTCATGACTCTTCCTTGTAGTGAGATCTTTCCAAGGATACCTTGATCTTGCACTAAAACATCTTGAGTCGTCGGGAATACGTCCTCAAAGATAGCTCATTCGACACAGATTTGCAGAAATTTATGCAAGATAATTTGTTTCATCACAAGAGAGAACCATCCATAATTGGTACATCTGACAGCCGAATTGAACTCCGTTTGATTCTATGGAAAGCAATTTTTGTTATCTTTGCAATAATGACAAGATCAATCTCTAGTATGTTTTGGTCCATGAGACACATGTCATGTGGCATGACTGAACGCAGTTAGCAATTCATAAATCACCTAGCAACGTTGCTTCTTCATTCATTTCAGTCTTCCAGCTCTAACTTCATCTCAATCTTCTTCAAGATTTTATCTTTTTGAGAACATGTGGGCCTGATTGAAATCCATTGCCCATTTTATCAAAAATGAGACAATAGGCCCACAAACCCAATAAGAAAGGGATGTCCATGATTTCCACAACCACCTTTACGCTCAAACTTCTTCTCCTTCAAACTGTAGGACACATAAATTCTTCTTCAAGCCCATAACACATATCTTCAAAAAATCCAGATTTGTGTGACACACAATCCCATCTTCACTTCAAACTGCAGAACATAGATCATCATCTTAAAATCTTCAAACTGCAGGAGAATATATCTTCTTAAGGCACATAACACAGATCTTCAAAAATCCAGATCTATGTAACATTATCTCATCTTCACTTCAAACTGCGTAACACAGAGCTTCTAATAATCCAATTTCCTGTTACACTTCTTTTCTCTACTTCTACTCTTAAACCTAAACCTAGCCACAACAACCAAGATCTTATACTCGAAAATAAGCTTTACCTCTAACGAATTAGGCTCTGATATCAATTAAGCGTTCTATAGGCTTGTGCTAGATCTAAAATGGGTGAAAGGTACTACAGCATATTACTATCGGAGTGATGCATCAGCATATTTAAGAACAGAGTGATGCAACAGCACAGAGAGTGAGTGAGATAAATACAATTGTTAATGGGGTTAGTTTCCTACATCCCCGGGTGTTTGTCCAAATTCTCATTCACTAGAAAAGAAATCATATACGCAGAATATTTTATATGCACTTTTCAGATTTACAATGAGTCACAGACACAACAACTCCACGAGTGTTGTTCTGCTGAGTACCACACATTCTTTGAACTCTTTTTCGGGTCTTCACTGGTGTACCACAGACGCACTAACTAACGCAACACAGACACTTCAGTTCTGCAACACAAGCCACCTACTACAGACACCGTCTTCTCCGGTGATACTCCACCGCACTCACTGGTGCAACACATAAACATTCCTTGAACCCTTTTTCGGGTCTTCACTAGTGATACTCCAATACACTCACTGGTATTACACATACACTACCACTCCAGCAAGTGTAGCTCTGCAACACGAACCGCCGGTCTCAGACATCGTCTTCTTTGATTTTCCAGCAACACACATACTGTGTGCAACGATCAACATAAACTACCACTCTAGCAAGTGTAGCTCTTCAACATCAAGATAACATCAAATTCTGCAATATGCCTGGTGACAGCTTCATAACAGATACTTAAGATTGTGTAAATATCTCTTTTTAGGTTGAGGAAGTGTCAAGCCTTTTCTTCAGATGAACCTCATCTTTTATAAGAGCTTTACTCCAAAAACCTAATATCTTATTCTTGTGGATAAATGACTTCTCCTCTTCTTGTTCATTAGACTCATGCCTCTGTCTTGACACATAAGACAACTCTGACTGCTACAGTCACGCCTTTACACTGTTGATGTCAGACAGCAGCAACTCTTCTTCTTGACTCTTGAATAAAGTCCTTCTCTTCATCTTGACTCTTGAATAAAAGCCTATCTCTTCTTTTCGACAAGTTGACTCAAGTTGGCGTACTGAAACATATAAAGTAACTCAACTCTAGTCATGTCGCAACATTGTTCAAGACAGACAATTCTACTCGGCACAATTGGGCTGAAGAAGCCCATCACTATTTTCTCATCCAATCAAGCCCATATGGCTTTCTCCTTTTGCTAGAACCCAATTGGCTTCTTTTCTCTTGTATTTTTCGTGCTAAGGCTCATACCACTAGCCATGTTTTCACCAACTTCTTGAATATGAATGTTGCACTCTTCTGTGTATCACAGACAACAATGATGCTTCATGTGTTACCACAGACGACTTTTCTCAGCTTCTTCACAATACTTTGAAATACTATGTCATCTTCATGATGAGTTCTAAAACCAGTGACAAATGCACTCACATAATGTTGTTTTAAAAGTACGTTGAAAATTATTTACAAAATTGATTGTTGTAATATTTCTTACATTGTCGTTCCAATATTGGACATACGTTGGTAGTGGTGTGTGGGATGATTGCGGATCCGTATCTCAAAACGTAAATTCACATAGAGTTTAGGTTCAATTCTATTCCAAACAAAATTACTGCGCTTGTGGCTATTTGGAGTTTAGTTCGACTGTCTTCTATGATATGCATTTGCAAAGAACTAATTCCAACTGTCATGTTCACCCTAAATCTTGGAATTAATCGAATTTGACCCGTATAGAAATTCCACATCGAAAGTTATGATAAATACTAAATAGTACACAAATGATGTGTCAATCTATTTATTTATCAATTGATTTTAAGTTACAAACTTATGAAACTAAAAATAGTATAAGAGTACAAGTATGACTCAAGTATGGTAGTCCATGACGGGTATATTTGCCGATCCTAGAATTGATTTAGTTTGAGATAGACCATAAGATTCAATTTTTTATTATGAAACTTATTATAAATTTTTTATTGGAGCATGTGTTAGAACTGAAGTAGCATTTAAGAAATATGAACCAATCTCCTCATTATCAATTGACAATGAATAGAAAATCTATGAAATCTTAACAATCCGAACACCGATGTGCCAATTAAATATATTTTATGCAATCATTTTTTACAATAATTTAATTTTATAGTTTGTAATTATTTATAACGAATTATTTTGTTATATCTAAGTGATTGATTGATTCCCACGTGACTGATTGAACTTACGTATCTATCTAAGTGAAGAAATCTTGGATCTATTTATCTTTTTAGAAACTTGAAAAAGAAAACAAACTTTTTTACGAAGTAGAACATATCGTCAGTCGTCACTACGTTAAAGGTACCAAAACAATATATCTTGGGTGTTTTTGTTCATTTATAAATATTTTGGAGGTGAGTGTCTTCAAAGCCATTTTTATATAGGAAAAAGAAACACGTGTTGGAGTTTTGTTAAGAGACATCTTCATCTGCCATTGGAGACTTCCTGCCCATCTCTTGCTGTACTACCATCTACAAAACAATCTCAAGGCTGTTAGTGGCCAGGCTAAAACCAATTCTGCCAAACCTGATCCTACCAAACCAAACAGCTTTCGTTCATGGGAGATTGCTTCTAGAAAACACAGTCTTAGCCTCTGAAATTGTGAACAACTACCACAAAGACAAAGGTCCTAAGCGCATTGTTATCAAGGTAGATATTGCTAAGGCGTTTGATACTCTTAGATGGGATTTTTTGCTAAACTGCCTTCAAGGTCTGGGAATTCCAAATCAATACATTCGTTGGATTCAGGCTTGTGTGTGTACACCTAATTTCACTATTGGTTACAATGGCATGGTTCATGGTCATTTCAGAAGTAAAAGAGGGCTACGTCAAGGTGATCCACTATCCCCCTACCTCTTTGTCATTGCCCTCAACTGTCTGTCTCTATTACTTGATAAATCAGCTCTGGAAAACAAGTTCAATTACCACTACAGTTGTGAGAAGACGAAGCTTACCCATTTGTGTTTTGCTGATGACCTCCTGATTTTCATTGATGGATCCCTTGAGTCAGTTCAGGCAGTCCTAGTAATCCTAAGGGAGTTTGAATTGGTATCTGGTCTGGCGGTGAGCTTACAAAAGTCATGCTTTTTCTCCTTTGGCCTGTCAGAAAGTGAGAACATGATCATTAGTTTCTCAACAGGTATGACAAGAGGGGCATTTCCGATGAAATACTTGGGTTTACCACTAACTACAAAAAAACTATCTATTGCAAATTGTGCTCCTCTTATTCAGCAAATTAAGGGAAGAGTTACTACCTGGAGCGCTAGATCTCTATCTTTTGCAGGAAGACTGGTCCTTCTAAAGACGGTCATAGCTGGAATCACAAACTTTTGGTGCTCCACCTTTGTGCTACCAAAATGCTGCATCAGAAAGATAAACACAATTTGTAACGCATAACTGTGGAAGGGCTCATTGGAGGGTTCTTATTCAGCAAGGGTATCATGGGAATCTGTCGCTTACCCGAAAGAAGAAGGAGGTTTAGGACTCAAAGACCTTCTGACTTGGAATCAGGCGTGTACCCTTAGATTACTTTGGTTGTTGTTCTTCAGGTCTGGATCAGTCTGGGTGGCTTGGTACAGGGAGAGGGTATTGAAGGGTAGCTTGAACAACATCTGGTCACTAAAATCAAGCCCGAGGAATTCTTGGTTAGCAAACAAGATCATAAAGATGAGAGACTTAGCGTATCAATGGATTAAATGTAGAGTCGAAAACGGAAGAAACTGCAGATTTTGGTATGATAATTGGTCTCCATTTGGTAGCTTACATGATTTTTTGGAAGGTGGTGCTTCTTTCAGATTAGGCCTTCCTGCCCAAATTACCCTCCATGATCTATACCTAAACTCTGGTTTGTATCTCCCTCCTGCTAGATCAGAAAACCAGGTATTACTACAAGCTTATCTCTCTTCAATTACCCTATCTCCTAATGAAGACTACTATGAATGGGTAATGGATGATATGGTCTTAACCAAGTACTCTACGGGTCAAGTCTACAATGTGATTAGGGAACAAAGACAATCTGTACCTTGGTTTCATGTAGTTTGGAATAAGAGAGGAATCCCTAAGCAGAGCTTCCTTTGTTGGCTATTCGTGTTGGATGGTTGCCCGACTAGGAGTATACTATTGAACTGGGGACTTGCAACAGACCCGCACTGCCTTCTCTGTAACTCATCTGTGGAGAATCGAGATCACCTATTCTTTGAATGCAGCTTCTCGTGGAGGATCTGGACATTAATCAGCAATAAGTGTCAAATTATACCCATTACAAATTGGTCGGCGAACTGGCAGGCGATGCAACAACTCAGAGGCTCTAAGGGGAAGAAAATCATTACCTGGATTGCTTGGCAGAGCACGATTTACTGGATCTGGTCAGAAAGGAATACAAGACTCCACCAAAACACATTCAAGCCTGTGGACTCCATCATAAACTCGATTGATGGACAAGTGCGGAACAAAGCTTCAAGTATACGTTTCTCAAACCCAATCCTAGCTTCACAGATGCTCCAACACTGGTTTTCCTCCTAAGCGACAGCTACTTAATCTGTCCGGCACCAAACTGGTTGTTTCCTCGGCCGACTATCAACAAGACTTACCTTATGGTTTAATTTGTTCCTTTCACTTGGTCTAATTGGATTTGTAATAGCTAAAACTAAATGGGCTCTGCTCATTAAACTATTGCCTGGGCTGGGCTGTAATCTTTTATTTTCCTTCTGCAATTTAAATTGAAAAAGTTAAGCAAAAAAAAAAAAAAAGACAATATTGTACATCTAATAAAAATCTGAACAAGAACTTCAATTATCATGCCATCTTTTTTTTCTTTGTTATTAGTTTATTCATAAATGTATTAACATGTACAAAATCTATTATTAGCTAGTGTTGACTTTCGTTACCATTTCTTGCTTTCCAATGACAAATGTTAAGATATGTCGATGGAATCTAAATTTTGTATCGTAAACATTTATGGTTTTGTCAGTTAAGTGGGTAGTTTAATGTTATTGAATCGTTTTTTAATCGCAATTGAATATAAATATATATATAAAACGATTCCTTATTTATTTTGTCAGTAAAATCGATCTAGATTTCGATCTAGATATACACAAAAGGTAATGGATGTATGATGGATCAAGTTAAATGGTATAACTTAGAGATATAGTAGTGTATGTATAGGTGGGTGTGATAACATAGAAGGAATGTGATATTGATATTCACATGCATCAAAGTTAGGATCGGAGAGAAAGTAAATATTAGAAAATGATGATCAGACGAAAGAGACATGCCATCTTACTTTGGACACAAAATTCAATAATTTATTTTAGCTTATGAGTAAAGGAAACTAATTGACCTTTTTCTTTTTAACCAACAAAACTGGCCCTTTCCCCGTTTCCATGTCAAAAAGCTTTCAAGCTTTCATTATCTTTACACAATTATTATATGCCTGCTAATTTTTAATTTATTTTATTGAATAAAAACTTATTAACCCAATATGAGGATGAGACACAGGCATTTTGAAATGTAGAATGAACAATATAATAAAACTATACTTTCATGCGTATATATGCATTTGATAGCCAAATTTTAATATTTTTGTTGCAAAAACGATGAAAGACAAAATTATATAAAAAAATAAATTATCATGTACATCTCTTTTTTTAAAACATGGATTTCAACTGTAGTTTTGACCAATCTAATATTATTTTACATAATAAAACCATTTTTACATAATATTGTGTTATTAACCCGTTAAATGCAATTTTTATCTTCGGTAATTTTTTGCAAATAAACCGTCGAAGAAAGCTATTTTGCTGATTATCCATATTTAGGTTGTCCGTTGTTTGATAGGAGGAGAACTTAAGTTAAACGAGATTTTGTATCATTTTTCAACTGAAATTTAATATTTTATTACTTTCCTACAAAATATTTGAGTGTGGTTAAGTACTATAGTCTTCTGGATCTTAAAGCAAAATGCGTCCTCAAAAGGCGAGAAACATGTGAATTGTATAGAGATTAACCAAATCAACGAAAATCTTACTACATAAAAAAGCAAAACTTGCATAAAGTATATTTGTTACATCGGATCCCTCAACATTAATTAAAACCCCGAATGTTCTCAAAGAAAATTATACTGTAATACCTGAACACAATACTCACGCACATAGTATTACGATTATATAAAGTAAATTAAGACACCAAAAGCCATCAACTCTCTCTACCTCTCACTCTCTCTCTCATTATCATCCATCAGAACTATTTTAACTCCCTTCCCTTTTACGTTTCTTTCGAAAGATGGGTTTCTCGGACGCTGGAATTTGTCTCTCCGATCAAAACAATCTCTGTGAAACTGATCTAGGGTTCCTTCTTGTACCCTCTTTAGGGTTTTCAGACCAAAGCGTTCAAGAATTACGGCCAAATCAAGATCTTGAAACTAAATTCAAGGAGACGACTAAGTGCTCACGTAAAGAAGAAGAAGAAGAAGAAGAAGAAGAAGAAGAAGAAGAAGAAGAAGAAACTTTCTGTAAGACTCCGACACGTCCCGACCAGATTATCCCGGCGGTTCCAAATATTTGTCCACCGGCGCCGAGGAAACCTAGGGGAGTCCCGTCGAGAAGTTTGAAGGTTAGAAATTCTTATAGAAGCCGGAGAATGATCCTTCTTAATGTTTCTAGAGAGATTGATTGTCTATTTAATCCAATATCTCTAGGTAACAAAATTAAGAAAGCTAGATACATTTGATGGTTCATATGTATGTATAACGTAGCTACCAATAACCAAACTGTAATAAACTACGACTTATATAATGTAGTCTGATACAATATCATTTTGTTGTTTCTATTCGTTAAATTTTTGTTTTTTGTTTTTTTTGCTAGTGTAGATGTTTTTGTTGGCAAGTGACAAGGCTTCTCATTTTGGGTGATATTGTGCGTTACATATATAGAGCATATATATACGCTTTTTGCATGTTTTGTTTCCGTCTTGTTTTTAAAATATTTGGTATACTATAAATAGTCAATATATTATGTATACACGACGATTCAGTAGCTAGAGTTTTAGCGTACATAAGTATAATTCTATAAGTTTAACCATTGAAGCAGAGTTGGTTACGTAAAGGTCAAATTTAGTCTCGAAAGTATATATAAAACATTAATGGCATATTGTTAATTAAAGAAAATTTAAATGTTTGATCACTGAAATCAAGGCGGATATGTTTCCTATGTAATTGTTTTCCAAATGGTCCGGTTCATATAAAATTTCCAGACGACCTATCCATACTATGTAATTAGTACTTCCTCCGTTTTCTTTTGTTTGATTTTTTAGGAATTCTTTTTATTTTTAAATAATTAATTTTTCCTGTTTTCAATGTATTTTTAGCTCTTATTTATTAAGATATGATAACTCATTTTAATCAAAATAATTCAAACTCGTGTCTATATATACCAAAAAACAGTTGACCTGAATCGGACATACTGTATAAAAGTAATCCAATTAATTAAACATATAAAAAAAATTTGTTTGAGGATTGGTTACTTTTGTAGGAAAAACTAATACAAATATGCCAAATAATGCAATGCAAATTTATGAAAATAAAAATGAAAAGTGACCTGGTAGTATTGGAGAGGAAAATGACGAAAAAAAAAAGTATTGGAGAGGAAACATCATCATGGCTTGAGTTGCTTGGTGTCGTATTCAAATCAAACAAATACTCTTCGTCAGAATTTACGGTGGGTATGTTTAGATCAATAGCATTATGAGAAAAATCCATGAATAATTTGTTTTTGGTAAAGGCTATCATCACTTGATGGTATATATAAGCAATGCTCTGGAAACGAAACTTCATGTTTTGGCACAAAACAAAATTTAAACATTTTTGGTTACTTAAAATTTTGGCTCCAAAAGTTAATTTTATTTTAAAATTCACGTTATATATGGTGTGTCAATGAGATAATGAATGTAATGGGGATCTTCAATATGGAGAAATGATACAAAGACAAAGTAAATTTAATAAATATAAAGACCACTCACACTTGAATCTTTTTTACTTTTTCCTACGACCTGTTTAATTGAGTGAATTTATAATTTATGTTTTTTTTAATTTAATTAACAATAAAGTTATAAATGTAATTCTTCCAATTTTCTTAATCTGTATGTCTTTTTTAGAAAATCAATAAAAAAAAGAACGGAGAGAATACTATATTAAAAAGCGAGTTTACCTATGTTGTGGACACTATTATATACAAATTTGATCTATCGGCCATAAAATTAACATTACAATACAGTTAATAATATCAAGTGAGACTGAGTATATGTATACACATATCAAAGCCCAAGCCCAAACATTCTTTTCTCCCACGAGTAGAAGATGTTAGACCTAGAATAGTAGATAGTCTTTTTACTATACACTCCTGTGAGTTGTGAGCTGAAGTTACCTGCATTGGTTCTTAGCAGTAATAATTCTCGTAAGAAATACTTAACTTAGTCAACGAAGAAACCACCATACGTATCATGGATAGACATGGTAGATAAGCTTGTATTTGATGAAACCAAGGAACGTCAGATATCTTCACCTCACTAGATTCGACTCCTTTCTAAAAGAAGGGATCAAATTCTACCTTGCCATAATCTACCAAAACCAAATCAGAAAATAATGATGAAACCCGAAATGCCACAAATTGAAGGCTTTTTTTCCTTGTGCCATTAAGTGAATGGTGAAAAGACCAAAAAACCACCTTAACTGAATTAAAGAAAAATGAAAACAAAAACATAAATTCGACCAATCACATTGCTTCTTCTTCCCCGACAAAACCAATCTGAAACCCATCCTCCATTGAAGCTCAAGCTTGGATTCTAGCTCCATTTGAGGTCGTTGAAGCTTAATTGAGGTGAGTTCTCTTAATATTAGCTCTAATCGAAGTAGATAGTTAGTAATTTAACCAATTGTTCGAATGAGAAATGGAAATACCTAAATTGATGTGCTTGAATTGAATTTCGATTTCTGTTGTAATTGGGTCGAATAGAAATTTGCATTGGTAAGTAATGTGATGAGAAAGTATTTGAATCGTAGTGACAATCGTAAAAAACCAATTTTTTTGGAATTGAATTGAAATCTGCACATTGATGAAAACTGGATATTACTTGGACCACTGGTATTACTAGTAACACTGGGTATTACTGTGAAGGTTGAGTATTACGGTGAACACTGTGGATTACTAGTAATACTAGGTACTACTATTACTAAATACTTTGAACTAATGGTTTTCATGATGGTATTTCAGTAGGTTTAATGACGTTTTTTGATTTTTCTTTTCAGGATACAATGAGCACAACTCTCTATTTTGATTAAGGAGGACATTATGCGAAGAACGGAGATGGGTACGAATGGATTTCAAGTGAAGAGAAAATGTACCCACTATTGTTTAAAAGATTTTCTGCGGAGGAAATTAGTTATTCGATGCTATTGGATGGTATATGCAAGAAGCTTGGGATTGATTCTACAAGTACAAAGCTGAAACTGAGTTTGATAGCAGTGGACACAACACCTTTGAGACAAGCAAATATATGCGATGATGATGATGTTTATGTGTATCTAATGTCAAAGGATACAAATAATTGTAGAAGTGTATTACATGTGGAGGTTGAAAAAAACCAGTTGGGGAAAGGTGTATCCTCAAGAAGGAAACAGTTGGAAAAGGCTAAGGTTGTAGTTTCAAGAGGAGACCAAGGTAGTTCTGTTGGATTGAATTACGAGAAAGAGGATATTCCTTGTAATGCTCTTACTATCTATGAAGCTAATAAATATTGGGAGAGTAATGAGAATAAAGGGCATAGTGGTGAGGAGAATGAGACTGAAAGCAATGGTTTGGATGAGAGTTTGCATGAGGGTTTAGATAGGACTGGAGAAGAAGAAGAACAAAATCAGTTTGATGAAGAAGAAGAACATCTGTTTTTGAGCCTCCAAGTTATGAAGACAAAAGAAATCAGTTGGAAAAAGGATGGAAAGATGAAATTGATGTAGAGGTTGGTAGAGAGTTCAACAACAAGAAGAAAGTGAAAATTTTTATGGAGAAAAGTGCACATAACACTACAAGAAAACTCTCATTTTGTGACTCCGATTTGTGTCACAAATCAGTCACAAAAGCAGCATTTGTGACACTTTTGTGACGAAAAAAAAGAGTGACAATTTTTTCGTCGCTAATTTGGTTGGTCACAAATGCGTCACATATTTGCGACACATTTGTGACCAGATTAATGAGTAGCAGATTTGTGACGAACATGGGACGATATGGATGTGTCACAGATTAGTGACAAAAGAGAGACTGAAGTTAGTGTTGCAAATTACCAACGGAAATGTGACACAAAAGTTGTGTCAAATGTGTGACTGATTTGTAACTTTGTGTAGTGTCATAAATATGTGACTCTTTTATGACTACTTTAAAGAAATTAGTAGTCTCAAATTGATCACTAAAGTGTCACAAAAGAGTGACGAATTTGTGATGTATTTGCGACATATTTGATATACAAAATAGTACATTATAGTTGGTATTATACTCTGTATTCTACTATGTATTATACTGATACAAAGAAGCAGTATTCTACATAAATAAAACAAAAGACTTTCATAAGCAAAATATGGTTCCGAATTTCGCAAAACGGTTAACACAATGTACAAAAAAATTAACAGTTACATAATCAAAACATTAGACGTAACCAAGAAGAACAGGTTCAAGTTCAAGGAGAAATAAACACTTTCACTGCCACAACAACCATAGCAGCCTCGTTTATAGCAACTTGCCGCCATGTCTTAGAGCTCCTATCTTTTCTATCTAACATTCCTCTTTCTTCTATTTGTGCAGCTTGATGCAAATCATCTGTTGTTAACTGCATAAGAGTTACAGAGAATATATGACTTCTCAAGCTTTTTTACTTGATGGTATCGAAAAGTGTGTGCTGTGTAGTAAGTCGAGAAACTACTATATAGCATGTGTGTGTTGTGTAAGAAAACCAAGAATGAATGTTAACAATGTAATTTTTAAAGAGAAACGTTTCTTGTTCTTTTCTCTCTAGAACAAGTAAACAAAATAGAACAAAGAGATAGAGAGATAGAGAGAACTAACCTTGGAGAGTAAAACAAAGGTTAGATGCAAGAAATCCAACATGGTATCAGAGCTGATTATCCTTGGAGCCTGTTCAAGGAGAAGAAGTCAGTCTAAGACAGAGACTGAAGAGAGGAGAAAGATGGAGAGAGCCATCAACAAAGAACAAGACAAGATCAACATGAACAAGACAAGAACAACAAAGAACAATACAAGAACAAGAAGAAAACAAAGAACAAGACAAGAACAAGAAGAACCAGAAAGAAGAAAGAAGAAAAAGAAGAGAGAGGTGCGGACCTGAAGCTTGGTCAGAGAAGATCAAGAGAATCCGGACCTGATAAGAAACGAGAGGAAGCTGCTCATTACAGAGATATTAGGAGAGCTGAAGCCTCCATGAAGTTGTTCATCACTAAGAAATGAACATGATGATGAGAAGAAGCCTGCACAAAATGGAGAGGTGTAAGGCTGAAAAACCTTATGCAAAAGAACAGATTAAACTCACTCTCCAACGGTTCCATCGGGTCGAACTCGTGTACCGAGATACTTCCAAAAGCATGTCTGATTCCAGGATATGATTCAAAAGCATGTCTGATTCCAGGAAAACAAGGAAAGTAATTCAAGGATTAGATGACAAACTAGCTAATCAATTGAACAAGCTCATAGAAATGTAATCAAACATACACAAAATTTTCATGTAAAGTCTCGATTTCTGGATGATCTGGGAATTTACTAACGAGCTTCATAGGTGAGTTTGCAGATCTAGCACACAGAAAAACAGAGAATTTTACCATAATCACCAATACATACACTTGTTAACACACAAACGATATCTCAAAAGCTAGTGTTTACCTTAATCAGATCAGATCAGATCATTCAATATCTTCATAGGCGACGTAATCAGATCATTCAATCTCGTGTGTACCTTAAGTGTATTGCCATTAGGAGCTATGTCTCTGTCATGGAAACAACACCAATCAACTCCAAGTTGGCTCTCACTGTATTGAACAACAAACATGAATTCACTCACTTACTCACATGACACCTTCTTATTGATTTCACTTCACATAAACCCATTCATTACTACTTGTTGTTAAACAAAACAAAAAAAGTGTAAGAACAAGGCAGCAAAATCCATACCTTCAAGGCAGAAATATAGATTTCTCCAACTTCTGGGTAACAATGTTTATGTTCCTTTGTATAACATTTCTATAAATTAAACCACGAAAATGATACAATTAGAAACGGAATAACAATGTATAGAGATAATAAGAAACAGAATAACAAGCAAATCAAAACACAATCCGATTTTCAGTTTCATTTGGTGGTACCTAAGATTGCTCGAGCTGGCACTCTTGTTCCTGAAGTGGAACACATCGAAATGGCTTGAATAGACAACGGTGACATCGATGCGACGGGAATGTCACCGGCAACGGAGGTGATGATGGTATGAGTTGTAAATAAAATGAATTCGGAGGCTGTAATGTTATCCACGTCGCCATTTTTGCTTTCTTTCTCCTATCCAACTTCCGTTACGGTTTGATTCTTACCGGAATTCTGCGGTTTACAGTAACTATTAGGCCGATAATGGGTCAAGTCAAGGCAATAGATTAAGAAATGATACTGACACTACTTAGTTAACACTGACCATGATTTTGAATTCATAAACTGCAGTATATAACAATCTTTTAAGAACCTACCAAGTCTCAAGAATAAAAAAATTGAACACATAGAGAAATATAGTACAAGTAAGAATAGACTTTCATCAAATCAAGTAGCAGCTACTAGTAATCATCTAAGCCAGAGCATGAATGAATACAAACCAAGTTAACAAGAAGAAAGCGAAAACCTAGAAAGCCCTCAAATTCGAAGAGAGCAAAATAAAGATACTTCACACACTCAAACACACACATTTCATCTCAAGATCCAGATATTTCAAATTAAGAATTAGAAGAAACATTCCAAGGTAAATCAGTGTACTCACTGTCGGGACCACCGAGCTGCGTGACAGCGTCAACGAATCTCTCATGGAGCTCCGCCGACCACCGCAGACGAGGCTTGGGGTCAGTGGTTAAGACCAAACAAGCATCGCCGGGAAGATTAGTTCCGTCGAGAGGTCCATGGTAGTCACTGGAATGACCACCAACGAGCGGAAGCGAGCGAATCGCCGATTCCGTCGCCTATTTTCCCGTTGAGTCCAGGAGTGACAGGACCAATTTCGCTTCTCGGTCGAGCAACTCTGGCCTCGGTTCCACCACCGATAGCGGCAGAGGAAACCCGGTTGGCTACAGCACCACTCATTTCGATGGAGAGTTTCGTTTACAGGAAGAGAGAAAGAAAAAGAAGGATTTTCACCGTACAAATCAAGAAATTTGGTTCCTCAGAATGAGAAATTAAAGAGGAAATCGAGGGTGAAAGGAAGAAAGGAAGAAGAAGATTAGTGAAAAGACAAAGGAGAAGAGTGAATCGAAGTGAAATAGATTCGGCGAGTGTGAATCAGGTGCCGCACGAGAGAGAGGGAGAGAGAGAGGGAGATTAGGGATCTGAAAAAAGAAAGAATAGAGCAGACTTTTTGTTTTTATTTTGCAACCAAAATACTGGAGAGAAAATTTAACCGCCTAAAAGCCCACAATATTTTCGGACTTGGTCCAAATAATTTGAAACCTCAAAATTATAAGCGTCACTAATGCGTCACAAAATAATTTTTGTCACACAATTGTTACAAATTTGCAACTGGTTTGCGACACTTTTGGGTTGTCACAAATTGAAACCCTATACTCTAACCATTTTGAACAAAAAATGGGATGCTTAGGTGATCGAAATTAGTTTTTTCATCTATTTTTTAAGTGTTGCTTAGAGAATATAGAAATTTGGAACAATAATAAACAAAATAAAGATCAAACACAATGGGTTAGTTTTTAAATGAAATGATAAGTGAATAAGGAAGAGTGTTTGTTAGTTGGTTGTTGAATTTTGGAAATTTGTTCAAACTTATTTTTTTTAGTAAATGTAGCAACCATTGTGTTAGCCCCCAATATAAGTATGTAAAAGAAAAATCATTTATACATAATTTTGGTTAGAATGTTATGTGTAAAGTCTCAAAATTAATACTATTGTTGCAAATCAGTAGCAAAACCATCACAAATCTATGACACATTTGTGACGCACGTTGGTCGTCACAGACAAAACCCTAAACCCCAAATGATATAATTGGGCGTAGCTAATCAGTAGCAAACGTGTCACAAATGAATAACGGATTTGTTACTGTCGCTAATTCGTCGCAAAATGTGTGACGTTATGTAAAAACGTATCAAATCCGTCGCTAATTTGTGATGGATTTGATACATTTTCCTGTTTCGTCGCAAATCGGTCGCAAATCTGTCCCAAATCCGTCGCAATCATTTGTGACGAAAATAACTGTCACAAAAATTCGTCACAGATTACATGTTTTCTTGTAGTGTAAAGCATCTTTTGCCTTCTACGCAAAGAAAAGCGATACAACGAGATATATGCTAAAATGTCGTCTTTGGAAGAAAGTGTGTCAATAGTATGCAAAGACTAATAAATCTACTCGGTTTCGTGTTGCGGTTTACAACAACATTCACACATGCTCTCGGACTAGTGCAAGTGAAAGCATCGAGTGTAGAAATAGAGCAACATAAGGATTAGTGGCTAGTTTTTTGAAAGAAGATTATTCAGGTTTATTGGAAATGCCAACACGTAAAACTTTGATGGGTTTGGTTCAGAGAAACTATGGTGTGCCACCGTCATATTCTACTTGTTGGAGGGGAAAGAATGAAGCTATTAACGTGGTGCGTGGTGATCCAGTTGAAGGATACAAGATGTTGCACTCTTATTTGCATATGTTAAAGAAGGTGAATGTGGCACACAAACTGAAGTGGTGCTAGATGAGCAAGGAAGATTCCATTTTTTATTCATCGCACTAGGGGCTTGCATAAAAGGGTTTAATTCTTGTATGAGAAAAGTTCTCATTGTCGATGCTAAGTTTGGATACTGTGGTGTGCTATTGATTGCTACAGCTTAGGATCCTAATCGACACATTTATCCGGTTGCATTTGCTGTAGTGGATAGTGAAAATAATTTAAGTTAGCAGTGGTTTTTTGAAACACTGAAGACAGTTATACCGGACAATCGTGATCTTGTTTTCGTGAGTGACAGAAATTACAGCCTTATCAAGGCAATAGAAGTTGTGTGTAAGGAGGCTATACATGGGTTTTGTATCTATCATTTGTCCCAAAATGTGAAAATGCAAGTTGCCACAAACAGAGATGTAGTTTCAGAGATGTTTCAGGAAGTTGCTCAGATTTATTCAGTGACTCTGTTCGAGAGAAGGTACCTTGATTTTAGGACAAGATATCCTAAAACAGTAGTGTATCTAGATGATAGTGTAGCGGTTGATAAATGGGCGAAGTGCTACTTTCCCGGAGCAAGGTACAACATTGATACAACGAATTCAGTTGAATCTCTAAACAATGTGCTTGAGCAAGAAAGATATTACAATTTGCTACCCATGATAAATGCGATTGTGGGCAAGATTTCTGAATGGTTCAACAAACATAGAAAGGAGGCCGTTGGTTACGATAAGAGGTTAGTGCCCACCGTGGATGAAGAATTGCACAACAGATGTGCGGATGCGTATTATTTGGTTGCGACGGAGCTAAACTTATTGAGGCTTGAATATAGTGTTGTTGGAAAAAATGGAAAATTGTATACGGTTAACTTGCGAAGCAAGAATTGTACTTGTAAGGCCTTTAATAATGACAAATATCCTTGTGTCCATGCATTATCCGCACGTAACGCACTCATGAGGCAAGAATCGAGGACGGAGAGCTATGATCTACATGATTTGTGCGATGACAAATACAAGGTTGAATATTGGAAATCGGCCTATAAGAAGACCATTTATCTTGTCCCGCATCATTCTGATTGGCAAGTTCCACCACACATAGAAGAAAAGTGTGTTTTACCTCTGGAATACAAAAACAGGAGAGGAAGAGGACGAGTGAGAAGATTACCATCACAAGGAGAACTCCACCCAAAAACAACGAAGAAGAAAGAGAAGATGTTTGACCTTGAGAGCCAAGAAGGTACCCAATAAAATACCCCAAGAGAGAGGTCTAAAAAAAACCCGTGTAGGAACTCCTAAAAGGACTCCTCAAGGGATTCCACGAGGGACTCCTCAAGTAACTCCTCAAGGGACTTCTCAAATGACTGAAAAATTGACCCCTAGAAGGAAGATGACCACCTCTAGTAGTGTGGAATTTGGTGGCCCAAGTGTTGTGCCATGAATCTTATGTACTTTGTTTCTTACTTCTGGTAGACAACTAAGAACTACTGTTTTTTGTATTCGTACTACTAATAAGTGATATGTTATGTGTGTTTTTGGTTCTTATTTAAACTATTCATCGTAATTTTTGTTTATCATTTTTGTTTATCTTACCTTTATAACAGAACAGGTTTGGTAAATTATATTTATTTGTATTTTACATAACTTCATGTTTTTAATAATTAATCGTATTTTAATTGCATTTTTAATAATTAATCGTAATTTTATTTTCAAAAAATATAAAGTAAACAAATTTTTAAATAAAGGACCTAGCTTTATAATTATTGTTTCTCTTACACTAAATTAAATTAAAAAAATTGAAAATAAGTTTTATCAATTATAACCCAAAAATTGTTTATCTTCCACAAACCACCATATAATTATAAGTTGAGTTTCATAGTGTTAACTACCAAAAGATGCAAATCTTCATATAAAATGTGTTATTGGACATATTACTTCATAGAGACATTGGAAATGTGGTAAAACTTCCAAAAATGAAGTGGACAACTAAAATTGCTTCTTCTGAACCCTTGAACAACTAACAAAATAGCAAAAACCCATTTCAGACAACTATGAACAATTCGGTACCTCTCCAGAACTAGGAACTACTATGTGTTAAAAATCTGAAAAACAAAGCGCAAATGTTCTATTACGGCGCACATGTGTTTTTTTTTATTATATTTTATTATGTTTTATTATTCCTTGTTTTATTATTTTTTCCGATTTTCAGTTAGAAAACAAAACATTTTCCACATTATTTTCTCATTTCCCTCAAAAACATTCTTCCCCAAATTTGAAAAATTAGGGTTTGTCGGGGAGAGAGAGACAAAGAGATTCCGGCCGATTTCCACTCAATTCCGGCCGATTAGGGTTCATTTTTCTCATTTCCGGCGAGAGGAACCATGATTTCAGCTCTCAGCGACTCATCTTCGGACGGAGAGACCAGATGGCGGATAAACTATTAAGGAGAATATGACTTTCCAGAATTTGCACCAGGGATTTCAACCCGATGTGTTTGCGGATAACTACCTGTCCTTAATACTCACATCGGGTATTCCGAGCCCATTCAGCACAAATTTTACAGTTGCGAGAAAGATAAAAACGTAAGTTCTTGTCAATTTTTGATTTTTCGTTGCTTTTTTTGGGTATAAAACGTGAGTGTTTGATGGGGAATCCGTTTGCTTGAACATTAGACTAATGAACACCATGTGTGGAAATTGTGGGACGAGGCAATCATGGAGGAGATAAGTTTATTGAAGAACAAAGTGAGTGCCGTGGAAGATCGCCTTAGAGAATGGATTGGACATCTCGATCACATGTCATCAGAAATCATGTGGGACTTGCTCCATAGCTGTGAGGAAGAGAAGAAGAAACTTACCGAGACGGTTGAGAAAGTCGAAAAGACTAAGAAGGAAGCAGATGAGCTAAAGGAAGTTGTTAGCAAACTTCAAACCAGGATGTTTGGAGAGAAGAGATAAAGCTTATAGTTGATGTCCTTGGAGTCCTTGTTTGTGTTCTTGCGGTTTTACTCTACTTTGTTCTTGTCTAGGTTATGCTTGTGTTTGTGTTTTTGAACTCCTAAACTATGTTGCTTATTTTCTTCCTAAAACTTGGTAATATCTTTCGTTGTTTGCTTAGTTTGTGTATTGTTGTTTGGTATTAAACTATGTTGTTTTGTTATGTCTTAATCTACCAATATTGAACATATTCTGAACATATTCTATCTTAGTAATACCTAAATATACCAGTAGTTCATTTGTAGTAGTACCTAAAATGACTAGTAGTTCAAATCAGAACATTATCCATACAAAACACAAACAAGCAAAGTTTTCAAGTTTTAAACACACCAAAAAACAAAACACAAACTAACCAAAGTTTCAAAATAGATAGATAGATAGATTAGTAGGTAAATAGACACTTGGAGGATGCTCATTCAATCCTTATTCTCTGCTACCTTGTTTCTCTTGTTGGGCATCATTAAGACGTAAGGAGATTTGTAGGACGCAGATGGTTTTCTAATCCTCTTCACACCCACTTAGAGGACACCTTCTTCACCAGCCTGAGCCTCAGCCTCAACATTATTCCCATCCTCCATGTCATCATCCTCATCACATGATTCAAATTCTTCCTCACCATCTGTCACTATCTCCTTATTCTTCTCCTGACCCTTCTCCTTCACCTGAACATCTCCATCACCTGCTCCACTCTCCTCCTTATCCTTCTCCTTCTACTTCTCCTTCTCTTTCTCCTGACCATCTCCATCACCTGCTCCACTCTCCTCCTTATCCTTCTTCTGACCATCTCCATCAACTTCTCCACTCTCTTTATCCTTCTCTAAACCCGCTCTACCAACGATAACACTAGCGGATGTACCACCAGATGTCCCACCACCATACCTTGATCTAAGACAAGAATCATCAAAACCAAAATCACTCCCAATATTCTGTGACTCGACAAATGATTCCAAAGCCTTGAGCCTTATATCCTGGGCTCCAAGCAAGTCAAAGATTTTCTGAAGACCCTCTTCAACGGTTTTTGTCAAGCTTACCATGTTTTGTTTTACTTCTACCAACTTTTTCCCATGTGATTCCTTTTCAGCAGACACCTTAGCAACCTCAGCCTCATTCGCACCCATATTCGTAGCCTCAGTCTCATTCGCACCCACATTAGCTGCCTCGGCCTCATTTACAGCCGCAGCCGCAGCCCCAGCGTCAACCTCTCTTAGAGGAATAACATCAAGGTTGAATAACCTTTCCAAAGAAAACGATCGACGCTCTCTCAACAGAGGTTTCAACCAACTGTTAAGAATAGGGTCATGGGCGTCTACGTCATCCTCTCACCTATCAAAGATACGGTAAAAAAGCGGTCTCTCATGATCTTCGGGACGCATAACACTTTGTATCCTCTGTGAGAAAAAGAAACAAATACATAATCAAAATAAGATAATAATACAATAACAACATCAACAATAAAAGAATTGGTATTACTAACCTTAGTAGTCCCTATTGTTTCGTATATCTCAGATAATGACCAATCGGTCATAGAACACATTGCGAACTTGGACTTGCACATCCTTGGGCAGTCAGGGGCTACTCCTCTAATTTGTTCTCTGTATCTATTTTTCAACTCCGGAATTGCTTCAAATGCTAGAAGCTACACGTCAAACATAAATACATTTTATCATTCATTTACAACATAATGTATACAAAAAGATTTAAATAATGCATAAATCAATTTACCTGCAAAGGAATATTGAAAGCTGGATAACACCATCCATCTGTCTCAACGACTCCTCCGAAATTTTCAAACAAATTCTTCATTTGCCTTAGATTATCATCATACGAGAATCATCCCCATGGAAAAGTCTGGCACAAGTGGAGATCACTAGCAGCTCTTAGAAAGAAAGGCTCAACAGAAGGTGCTCCATCTCCTCTCTTGCCTTTCCAGAAATCACACTACACAAGAAGTACAAGATAGCCATACGCAGCCTATCTTCAGAAGGAGCACCCTTCATCTCCAAGAACTTTTTCTTCACATCTGCATAGGTTATGGTTGTCCCACTACCGAATTGCTCCGCCACAAATTGTGTACTGTCCAATCTTTCCCATTGAAGTGGATAATTGTGACAGTATAAACCAGAAATGAGTTCGTGTTCTCTGATACAATATCTTATCGGAACACCATTAACAAAACCAAGCTTGCCTTCTCGATGCTAGATTAGCCGTATGAAGAAAGAGCATCTACATGCCCATCACCTTATGGGTTTTCTCTAAATGCATGTGGAAGAAATGCTTGAACTGTGGGTGCTCATGAAACCATCTCTTTTCCCTAGGCTTTAGAATCTCATTGATATCGGCCACTGCTTCCTTTATGAAACAACGTGATTGGATCTTTATTTTCCTTGTATAGTAGGTGTGTTGGAAGTGCATAGATTGATGTTCTAATGAAGTGTCATCCTTCAACGAATCCTACAATCATACAACAAATGTCATTTGCCTTTTAATGTAGTAATACCTAGTAATACCAACCAATTGTTTTTTTGCCTTACAATGTTGTAATACCAAGTAATACCAAATATTTTTGTTTCAAATCACAAAGTTTGAATCGGAATCACATACCATTGAAATTGAATCTTCGGGCCCATCATTCCCTTCTCCATCATTTGACCTAGAACCATGATTTTCACCATCTTCCTCTTCTTCCTCGTCATCTTCTTCTTGAGTACCTTCTAGTTCATTATCTTCTTCTTCACTACTATCGGATTCTTCAGGAATTTCTTATACTTCATCATTTCCAACAGCTTCTTTCGAATTCGAACCGTGTTCAAACACGGAGTGAACAATTCGAAGTTCAGCAGTAGTTGGAGGATCCGCAATTGGATCTACATCCTTCAGTGCATATTGCGGATTCTTCGTACGCGCCCTTCTCCTCGTCTGTGGCGGTGCCATTTCTGGGTCAAAAACAGTAAATAGTTTCGAAATTGACGATGAACCCTAATCAAACTCAAAATCGAGAACAACGTTACGGAATTTGAACACACCTTATTCGAATTACTCGAAGATCTTAGTTTCGGTTGTACGAGTAATCCCTTTGATTCACTTGTGTTTTTCCTTCAAAAACAGATCAAAATCTCAGACTTAATCGACGAGAATTGAAAAAAAACGTAAAAGAGGAGTTGGGCGGTTTTTATCCGATTTAAGGGGAATGAGTAGTGATTCGGGTCGGATCCACGTTGGTTGGGTCGTAAATAAGTTAATAAATGTAGGTTTTAGTGTAATTTACAATATTTCCGATTAAAATTAAATAAAAATAAAAACAGATTTTCCTTATGGCATTTGTGATTTGAGCCGAGCCATTTTAGCAAACAAGAATTTGATCCTAAAAGAAGTTATGGACTAATATGTTGCGTGAGAATGGGTTCGAAATGTCACTAGCTGAGTAAAGCAATTAGGCTTCGTCATATAGCCCATAATATAATACAAAAGCTGAACAATAATGAGAGGTAGGCCTGGTGAATTGTTTCTGGCCCAAAATGGAGGGGCATATAAGACAAAATTGTAAAGTAGAGGAAGATGGGATCATAATCTACATTGGTTAAGTCTCCAAAATGGGTTCTAAAAGATGTACTATTATGTTAACATAATTTAGGTTTTCTAGTTAAAATTTAATATCTAAAAGAAAATTAACCAACTAAAACTAGGAAATAATTGGGCCATGTAACATTTTTTTCCCTATTTTCAGTCTATTTATAACACTTAATTTAAAACTTTTGTGCACATAATACTTTGAGACGTGAATTGACTATACTACCCTCATGAATTATCTTTCCTCTCATCTCACCTCCCCTTTCACGAAACCTGTTTTTTCATTTTCATTTTTATTTTATTTTTACTTCTCCTTATTCCTATTTTTCATATATTTTTATTTTAAAAAAAGTAAAAATAAAAGTAATTTCTGATTCTGGTAAAGTTAATTTTTCTTTACATTTTCATATCCATTTTGATATATTTTATTAATTCAAAAAATTATATAAGAAAACAAACAAAATATTTTATACTTGTACATATAAACATAACTATCCACAACTCTAAATATATAAATGTCACACATACATATACACTAATTTTATCAGTTATTGTATATTTACATAAATATATATGTTATTGATGTTCGTGTACACTAAATTTTAGGAAAATTAGCATGTGTATTAGTTTTTATCTATATAATTAAACATCTAACACTATATAAATTATATTTAGGTAACTAACATTACTCTATCTAATTTCTGATTTTACCCTTTGTAATTATACAACTTTTTATATTAAAAATAATTAAAACTCAAATCATTAAATCAATTTTCTTCTTCTTCTTTCCTCCTCTCACCACTGCCGATTACGTTTCTCTTCTTCCATTTTTTTTTTTTTTTTTAGTTCCTTCTCCTTCTCCTGTTTATTTTTTAATTTTGCAATTCACTTCTTGTTCTTATTCTCTCTCAATTACTTTTCTTCACTCATAGTCATGGACTAAATCTCCAATCGTACACTAAGATGATATTTCATTTCTTCCATTAAACTCTCCATCGTCATCCATCTCTTAATCAAATTGAGTGGCCGCTGAATTTCAACATAGTTAACAATGTTCAAATCAAAAATCAATATAATATATAACTAGGTTTATGATAATAGTTTACTATGTGTGCAGTTTCAATTGTGTGCTATTATCATAAACCTAGTTATATATTATATTGATTTTTGATTTGAACTTTGTTAACTATGTTGAAATTCAGCGGCCACTCAATTTGATTAAGAGATGGATGACGATGGAGAGTTTAATGGAAGAAATGAAATATCATCTTAGTGTACGATTGGAGATTTAGTCCATGACTATGAGTGAAGAAAAGTAATTGAGAGAGAATAAGAACAAGAAGTGAATTGCAATATAATATATAACTAGATTTCATTATAGCACACAATTGAAACTGCAATAGTCAACTACTAAAAAATTAATATATATTTGTTGTTCACTATTATATTAAAAAATTTCAGATAAATATGTCTAGTTAATTATGTATGTATACTATTCATATAGTGAACTATAACACAATAATATAGTACACTGAAAACAATAACCAACTGTTATAATGCACTACAATGCTTCATATTGTAACGCCCCAACCGCCCCTCCCATGTGCCTCCGTCCACTTACAGGCCCGTGGGCTCACTATGCCTAACGATCGCTACGTTAGTCCCGGAGGCTCTGAAGTCATGTTTACTTACCCTGCAAATCACCACGCGATCTTTCCTCGTATTTTAACCTCACTCACACGATACTATAAATGACTTCCCAGTAGGTCACCCATCCTGAAACTACTCCAGCTCAAGCACGCTTAACTCTGGAGTTTTTTCAAGACATGCGACACAAAAGATGAGTGCACTTTAGTGATATAGGTGGCCAAATCAATTCTTTTTATGCCTCTCTTCATATACCGCATATACCACTTATGCTCTAAAACCGGGGTGTCACAATCACCCCCACTAATAGATCGCAACGTCCTCGTTGCGCATACCAAGATCGTTATCCTAGACAATCTGACTCACACAGTTGTCAGGGTTTGCTCTGATACCACTTGTAACGCCCCGACCACCCCTCCAATGGGCCCTTGTCCACTCACAGGCCTGTGGGCCCACCATGTCTGACAGTCGGTACGTTAGTCTGGGAGGTTCTGAAGTCATGTTTACTTACCCTGCAAATCACCACGCGATCTTTCCTCGTGTTTTGACCTTACTCACACGATACTGGAAATGACTTCCCAGTAGGTCACCCATCCTGAAACTACTCCAGCTTAAACACGCTTAACTCTGGAGTTCTTTCAAGACCTATGACCGAAAGGATAAGTGCATTTTGGTAATATAGGTAGCCAAATCAATTCTTTTTAAGCCTCGCTGCATATACCGCATATACCACATATGCTCTAAAACCAGGGTGTCACACATATATAGTATAGTTAACTAGAAGAAATAACTTTTAGTGTACTACAACGCTTCATATATACTAGAATAATTAAATTTTTTGGTGTAATACAACGCTTAACAGTGCCCAGCTATTATAGTCCACTACATCGCTTCATATTCCTTTTTGCCAGCTGAAACAAATAGTTGATTACCATAGTTAATATTACACCTCAACATCACTAACAGAAAAATACAACGCGAATAGTCAACTATATTTACCTTTATTTTACAACAGAAGATATTACAAACCAATATTTTTTTTTGGTGAATGACCGGGGAAAATTCCCCAATTTTTATTAATAAATTCAAAAAAAAGTTACAATAAAACCCGTCGAGGGTAAACAGTCTCAATGATATCCTCTCGCATAATCAGATCGACTACTGAAGAAACCAAAGCAAAGGTATGAAGCCCAAGCGGTAAAGTAAACGCATAGTTCGCTAATCCATCAGCTAGACGGTTAGCCTCCCTATACACATGCACAATACGGACTATCCAGTCCTTCACAAGAAAGCCATAGCATAGGCGTACCAGGAAAGACAGCGGATGGCAATCCCCAATCCCTGTCGTAAGAAATCCTACTACCATCTCCGAGTCCACTTCAAGCTCCAAATGCATCACCCGCTTGTCCCACGCCAAATGCAACCCATAGTAGACCCCCCACAGCTCAGCTAACGGTGCTGAACATCGCCCAACATTCAGCGCAAATCCTCCACACCAATTACCAAAACTATCTCTCAACACTCCTCCTGCTGTTGCTGGACCCGGGTTTCTATGTGATGCACCATCCATACTAAGCTTGATCCAGCCTGTATCCGGCTTCGTCCACCCAACCATCCGCTCCTCTCTTATAACCACCCGAAGGTTCTCCTTCTTCTTCTTCTTATTCGCGGTTGTAACCTCCTTTGCACTATCTTTTATAAATCTCAACCTGTCCCTACAATATTACAAACCAATATGATAAAGACAAGATATGATTCATGATTAATCAGTTATAGTCATGAGAATAAATCAATATCAATCATTTTGATTGACAAACGTATTTTTCGGGATTCTCAATAATTACTAATGTTTTTTCTAAACTACTTTCCTTTGTAACATAATTAAGGGCATTTCCAAATGGCTAAACAATTTGCTACATACCTAATTTCTATTCACCTTATGTCAATCACCTAATTATATGACCAAAACCTAGTATTCACCTAATTCACCCTAAATTTTATTAGTTTTAGTACATATATACATATATAATATGTTATATGTGTACATGTACACACGTAAAAAGTTATGTAGATGTACATATACATTAAAATACTAAATACATAGACGTACACACTTATATACAAACGTACTGTGTACACATACATATATATTATATACCGTACATATGAAACACGCGTACATAACTTTTATGTGTACATATATATATATATATATATATATATATATACGCACATAAAAGTAGTAGAGTTTTTTTTTTGTTTTTTTTTGTCACGAACACATTTCATTATTGATTAAGCAAATATATTATTTGTATCAGAAAACCAATAAGGGGCTAAAGTGCTAATAAAGGAGAAAAGAGAATTTAGTGTGCGTGCGCTCCGTGCCAACGAATCCGCTCTTGTATTATTCTTCTATTGCCGGTAGAGGAGTTCGAATTCGTATACACACGTATATGTACTATATATCATATATGTAAAACATATGTAATCATATATTTTATAACCTTAGAACTGAAAGAAAATGTGGTAATATGGAATTAGAAAGATTAAAAAAACATTTTGTTTGAAAAATACAGGAAATATTTATTTTATTTAAATAGAAAGAAGAAATCGTATAAAACAAATGTAAAAAAAGAAAAAATATGAATATGAGAGAGAAAGTGTGTGTATGCGCGCGCATGTGTGAGGAAGAGAGAGATGGCAAAACTGTGATTTTCTGATTTTGAGAGGGAAAACCTAATGAATAGTGTTAAAAGTGTCAAAGTGACACCAAAATCATGAAAGTGTCAAGTTAACACACATTTTTACAAAAAAGTGTTATATGCACCAATAATCCCTAAAGCTAGACATATTGGGAGAGCATCTAAAGAGTATCTCAAAGTTTTTCATTTGAGAAACTAATTTATCCCTCTAACTTTTTCTATTTAATTTTGTACTTATTTATATTTTAAAATACTCTATGAGAACTTCTTAGTGAAGATGCTCTAATAACCTCTTTCTTATTCATTTATCTATAACTGAAATTTGTGCTAGTTGAACATCCGTCTTAAAGATATGAGTAGTAAGAGACTCATACTTAGTATTGAGATCATTATACATTCCATCCATTTTTTGGGACAACTCCTTCTTGGTTTGGTTTATAGCTTCAATCTATTGGTTCTTAAACTCGGGTTCGTTGGAGCATCGGTTGAAGGAAATACGAATGGTTGCTTTGTTTGGTAGACTCCATGTAGGGGTCAAATCTCCCTTAGAAGAATCGATCGCTTAAAACGATTAAATTGAACCGGTAATCCCATGGACTAATTAACCAGAGGTTGACCAGAAGCCTAATTCGAATTAGCCCAGTGGTAAAGCCCATGAGATAAAGCCTATTTAAGGCCCAACCGACCTAGTGACTGTGGCTAAAATAGAAAATCTAGAAAACTCATGAAAACATCATATTTTGTATTGGGCGTGGCACGACCGACTTAAAGTATACTCTTGTACATCCTCATAATAGGGAGATCACAAAAATCTTACATAAACTCTACTACAACTTTCCAGGTATCAATAAAAACCCTAATTCGAATCTTTGCTTTTGTCTTTGTGTTTTCAAAACCTAGAAGCTTTTTATTCTTCCTAGAACCTTACAAATTCAATTGTGAGAATCCTGCTCTCACAATTTGGCGCTAGAAGGAGGGTATCCTAAAGCTTCATACACGAGAAAACCGCTTAAACGAACTTGAGATGATGACTGGAAACAACAAAATAACTCAACGAAATAGACGGTACCGCCAATCCAGATGGGATGCCTCCCAACTTTTCTGGAGCAACCGGACGGCTCGGGACGACGAAAACAATTAGGAGTGGGTGCCTCTAAACGGATCTCGCACGAAGGGCCCTAGGAAGAATACAACAACAAACTTGGAGGCGTTCAACGAAGTCAAAGAGATGGTGGCAAAACTGCTCAGGAAGTCTAAGGAGCAGGAGGCAATCAACAGTACCTTGACAGTAGAGCTGAAAACTCTGTGAGCAGCCAGCCGAGTGTGCGAAAGAGGAATCTTCCGTTAGCCTACGCCTCGAATCGCTCCAAGAAATCTCTTCTCAACACCAGTCGGCGCAACTACAAATCATGGAGCCCGCGATGAGCCACCAGGGTTACGAACCAGAGATAGAAACATGCCGACTACAAACTCGAATAAAGGAGTCGTCGAGATTGCCGACGATACTGAAGAGGAGCATCGTTCAGACTCTGGAGCTGCACGAGCTCCTCAAAGGGGTAGACAACCCAACTACGAGCAAGAACAAGACGAGGTTGAAGTAGAGGAAAACCTAAGGTGGGTCGACCAAGCTGAAACCGCCGCCATGTAGAGAACATTTGTCACCAGTCAGCAGAGGGAGATGGACGACCTCAAGGCGTCCTTGAGACAAGCCATGCTCGACCTTAAGGAGATACGGTCATAAGTACATCGCGCAACGAGCAAAGCCCCGAGGATTGATCGAGTATTAAAAGAAGCACGGACTACCCCGTTTACAGAACGAATAACTCAAGCTCAACAATCCGACCCTGGAAAAATCAAGGTCCCCATCTATGATGGAAAGGGAGATCCCACTAAGCACATCACAGCATTGGCCATCACTATGGGGCGAGCCAACTTTTGACCCGAAGAAAAATACATAGGCTACTGTTTTCTATTCGTGGAGCACCTCAAAGGGACATCTCTCCACCTGTTCGCAGGGATGGAAATGAACTCGGTCGATAATTTTGTACAACTCTCCGTAGCATTCTTGAAGCAGTATGCTATCCTGATCTAGCGGAGGTCTTCAGAGGCAGACCTCTACAAAATGTCTCAAGGGCTGACTGAGGCACAGCAAAAATTCATCGAGCGCTTCAAGTTGGTGCTAACTCAAGTCAAGGGGATAGACGACAGATCAGCACTCGGAGCATTACATATAATTTTGATTTTCGGAGGGAGTTAACTATGAACGAACCAGCTTCCATCCAAGACACCCTTCATCACGCCAATGGCTTCGCCAAAAGCAAAGAAGCGACGAAAACTCTGGCACTGAAATATGGGTAGATAAAAAATTTTAACTCCCAGCAAGCTCCGGCTACTGGGAAGAAGCAGCAGGGAAATTTTGTCCAAGATGAAGGAGGCTTCAAAGGTGCCCATAATTATCAAGTTGACTTGCCTGGCTACGGAAGAGGTAGAGGGCGAGGTCGTGGAAGGCGACCTCTAGGTCGCAGCTTTGGCAACACTTGGACTAGAAACTCGACTTATGACGAGTCACCCTATTTTGAGCTTCATCGAACAAGCAAACATTCAATCGCTAATTGTAGAAAACTTGGTTCGCGGTTGGCGGCCAAGCTAGCAGCCAGCGAGCTCAAAGGCATCATAAGGATCGATGATTTCCAAATAGAGCAGTTCGATGACCACACCGAAGAGGTAGCCCGCAACGAGTCCAACAAACAGGCAAGACAAGATGACAATGAAGGTCCGAAATGAAAAGTCTACAACATGATCATGGGTGGCTCACATTATTGTTCTGACACCGTCTTATCGATCAAAGCTTTTCAAAGGCGAGCCGAAGTGTGAGCTAATATACCGACACCGTCTAAGTTCCCAAACGATATCATCACGTTCAAAGAGCGAGAAGTTGACAACATAGATAAGCCCCATGATGATCCGCTCGTAATTTGGCTACTCATAGAAGATTGGGATACCACTCGCATCTTGATCGACAATGGCAGCACAGTAGACATCATTTTTATGGATGCTCTAGAATGAATGGAAATCGATCTTTCTCGAATCGAACCGCACCCGAAGCCTTTGACTAGTTTCAATGGCGAGATAATGATGACGCTTGGAACAATCAGATTACTCGTATGCGCAAAAGGAGTAACCAAATTGGTTAACTTCGCAGTATCATGCAATCCGGCTATCTACAACGTCATTATGGGCACTCTTTGGCTTAACTCGATGCGTGCAGTTACTTCAACCTACCATCTTTGCCTTAAGTTCCCAACCTTAAATGGAATCAAAACAAATAGAGGTAGCAAGAGAGCATCTCGATCTTGTTTCATGGCAGCGCATGAACTAAGGAGTCAGGCGACATTTTTGATTTCGAAGGAAAAGCGTAAAAAGCAAAAAACAGACAAATAGCCCGTCAAGAAGCTCAATGATTTATTATAGGAATTACAGATCGCTGAAGCCCAGGAAGAGGAAGTGACGGGTCCATTCTGCGAGCTGGTGAAATCGGTCTGTATAGCCGATAAAAATCTGGAGAGATGCGTAGAAATCAGTGCAACATTAGACAAGGCTATTAAGCTCGACCTCATCGCATTTCTGAAAGAAAATTTAGGCACCTTCACATGGACAGTGATAGGCTCAAATTAAACCTCTGAAATACTCTCTTAAATTAAGAGATCATGGTAGTACTTAGGGTTATCGAATCCACAGGAAATCAGAGAAACACAATAGATTTGAAAGTTCAGATTATCTTAAGCAAGATGATAAGAATGCAATTAAATAAAGCAAGCAGTGAAATAGTTGTAAAGTTAATTAAAAGAAACGCTAGGCACATGGAAATCACAGGTGAATTAGAATTGCAGATCAATAAATAAAAGATAGGATATTAAGCGCAGTTCTTAACCATGAACACGAATATAAAAGAATTCAACTTTTGCTGCAGAGATTATCTATGTTTAAATCCTAGAAAACCAAATTTCTTTGCGAATCCTAACAATCTAAACAAGCATTAAAGAACAAAGTTGGAATTTTTGTGGATTTCTTTACTTTTTGTGTAGTGTTCTTATTATTTTTGAAACAAAACAAACTTAATTCGATAGCTGAGAGTTTTGGAGAAAACCCTAGGAGATGAGAAAGGAGTTTCTGATCCCAAAACATCAAATGTCAGAAGCATCATACACTCTAGAAACACCAAATACAAAAACTTGGGTTACAAAACCGACGTTTTAACTACAGAAAGAGAAAAATGTGTTCAACATCATTTTTTGAATTGGTGTGGAAAAATTAAAACTTGCCTTGTTCTTTGGAGATTCTCATAGCAATTGTATACTAGGCTACGAGCTTATTTAGTTACTGAAAAGCACTCAAGACCTTGAGAAAATATGAAGATTATGAACAAGGAGGCAAATCAAGACAAAAAAATGAGCCGATTTTTCCTTAACTGATTGAAATGATTATTGCTTTCGACAAGTATAACTTCTTTCTACTACTGCTACTAGAAGAAGAAGAGATCGACTGAGCAACATCAACGACCAAAGCTCCAAATTGCAACTCCGAGTTTGATTCTTTCTCTTGTCTTGGAACCATCCTAGAGCAGGAAACTTGTCCCTCACATGATCACAGATAAAAAAAGCATAAAAATGACCCTATGGGTCCAAATAACGATTTAAATATTGTTTTCAAATAAGATAAGAAGCTTACACTGCCAAGGATCATTGCTCAACAGTGCAAAAAGAAGGAAGGAACCATCGAGCATCTCAAAGTTCAAGGTCAGGTGGTCCAAATGGATGGAGACTTTGCGTAGACACTGCAAAGACAGCGACTTCATGACGAAACTTATAAGTATGACATAAATAAATGGAGTCTTTGTTGATTCCTGTTACACCTTTAGTAGGCAAAGTAACATTCAAATCCCAAACCAGAGCTTCTTCTTCCTCATCCTCCAAAGAATACACTTTCTCCCACTTTTCCCCATTCATTTTATACACTTCAAACACATTCCTATTACAATTGTTCACAAAAACTCTAAACCAAATTTCTTTGCGAAAAGGAATTTTTTCATCAAAGACTACATCAGGTAATCAACAAAAATGTCGTTTCTAGATATTGGACTTATATCATGGTCTTAAATGGGTTAAAATCATGATATATCAACTCTCTGAGACTTAGCTTTTTGTTTTTCCCTAAGCAAAACAGATGTGATCACTCCTTTAGAAACCACATACCTTGCAAAGCTAATCCGGTAATACTTTGATGTGTCCCTAGAAGCATAGTTGTTCTTCAGGTTGAATCCAAACTCCTTAGAGAAACTCAGACATTCAGTCGCAAACCATTTTAGTTATTTAGGTACGGTCTCATCGAGGGAATATCGATCGCTGGACCTTCTAGATTCTTTCACTTCCTTTAACACGTTCTTGCATTTCACCCTCTCTCTTCCCTCCGAAACTGTATCCAATTAAGGATATCATAGAGATGCATTGCCCATTTTTGAATTTTTTTGATTCAGGATTTTTTTGATTTTCGGACTTGCACTTTTCTGCTTGAACTACACTTTTCTGTAGATTTTTTTTATTAGATCTTTGGCATCTCTATGACTTCACTAGATCAACGGTAATTACTGTTGTTCTTCTGGAGTTAGGGTCATGAGGCTTTGATTTTTTTGATCGAGGACAGTTGAATTCATCGTTTGGGAAGAAGCTTCAAGAGCGGTCCGTCCTTGCTTTGGAAGCTGAATCAAGTCGTGTGATTTCCAACACCTAAGACAACAGATTAGAGTTGATTAAGGGCGAGGTCTGCAACATCTTTCTGGCGTTCTCCAAAAATCTGAACTCGCTCCGTTAAACCGATCCACTTCCAGTTACCCACCTTAGTAAAACCAACCAACTTGCATTGGTAATGGTCCTTGAGTGTTGTGCAAAGCAAGTAGAAGGGGGTTTCGACCCAAAATTTTGAGGAGCTGACTCAATAAAACCCAAAAAAAAACACATAGTTAGTAACTACCTCCCCCCAGACTTAAACGACATTGTCCCCAGTGTTAGTAAGCATGAGATTGGTGAATAAAATAGATATAAAACAAAATAAACTAAAAAAAACTAAAGATTTTGTTACCTGTTGGGATGGTGACGATCGACACTGGCAAGGGTGTCGATCGACACCCATGATTTACGTCTGATCAACCAGCTGGTCGATCCACTGTTCATCCACAAAAAAAAATTTATTTTTCTTTTAAAGAAGAAACCTGAAACACTTTAACTAAAAATAAATGTTAGTAATAAAAGAAATTTAAAACGAAAATAAAATACGTACCAGTGGGTTGCCTCCCACTCAGCGCTAGTTTTTAGTCAGTTAGCTTAACTGTGTTGAGGAATTCAGACATCTGTACTCTTCCATGGAATGATTCCACGAAAGAATTTTTGCGGCTTCTGCACCATCGTCTGAACGACCGTCTCTCCTTTGTCTTTTAATGCTTGAGGAACTTTGTTTCGCATTTTGGCGAATGGTTTAGAAATCCTTTTACGCTCCTTAGGAATTCCTGCAGATTTATTAGAAGAAAAACCAAGACTTGCACGAGAAACTCAAGGCTTGCGTAAGCGTGTAACAGCTTTTTCAATTTTTAAAACTTCTATAATTAAATCAGGAGATTCGGGTTTAGGAAGCGCGTACCTTCGCTCATTGGGAGGATCGTGGGCTAGGATAAGTGGTGTGATCTATTCAGCAACAGATGAAGGACTAGATTACAACTCCTTGAATGAGTCTTCATCTTCTAGAATTTCCACATAAAATGTCTGACCATCAATGGTGGATTTTCTCCTTGTATTCTCCATATCAAAGTCCATGATCACATCTCCTAGATTAAGTTTGATCTTCCCTTTCTTAACATCAATCTGAGCACCAGCAGTCGCTAAGAATGACATTCCTAGAATCAGAGGATCTTCAGGTTCATCGTCATATTCCAAAACCATAAAATCCGTAGGGATTAAATAGTCCTGAATCTTGATAGGCACATCTTCAAGAATTCTTTTTGGGAATCTCCTGGACCGATTGGCAAGGAGAAGCGACATCCTTGTTGCTTTGAAGTCTGTCATCCTAAGTCTTATTGCTACAGACAATGGCATCAAATTAATACCAAATATCAAATCGCATAGAGGGTGAGGAAACTGCCATGTCGAAATTGAACAATGAAGCACAAAGTTTCCTGGATCTGGTAGCTTGACAGGAATCCTACTCTGAATCATGGCGCTCACTTTCTCTAAGACTACCACATCCTTCTTCTTCTTCTTAGGCACTGGAGCTCTGTTCAAGAGGATTGTTCTGATATCTCTAGTCAGCAACGCTCCTTCCTCTACCATTAGCTGCAAGTATCTTGACGTATCTTCTCAAAGCAGGTGAAAGCTTAACTACATCTATCAAAGGCATATAAACCATCACCTTATCAATCATCTTCTTAAAAATCTCCTCTTCAACCTCCTGCTTTGACCTCCTACCTCTGGGGAATAGGAGGTTGGGCTTGTAAATCTTTTCCTCTGAAACAATCGTGATCGACGCAAAATCTGGCTCTGTCTGGACGGGGTGTCGATCGACACTCCCAGGTAGGTGTCGATCGACACTTGCTTTTTGTGCCGAGTTCTGGTTTGATGATTCGAGAGGTGTCGATCGATGCTCAGCTGTAGTGTCGATCGAAACTTGTTCTGCAGTCCCAAAAATAGCTTTGAACTCATCGAAATAACCTTCTATTTCAGTTTGAACGGCATTGCAAACGCTCCTTGGGTTTGCATCAGTCTTTGCAGGAAGATAACCCTCTTGTCTCTTGATAGAACTAGCAGTTTGAGAGACCTGAACATTCAACTTCTTCACGTGAGTGCTTAATGCTGAAATCTTACCATCTAAATCCTGATACATAGTATCCATCTTCCCATTGAAACTCACGGACATTTTTTGTTGGCCCTCTAGGATCTGCTCCAGCATATTCTTCCCCTAGTTATCTTGCTCAGGAGGCTTCTGATAAGATGAGGAACCATAGTTCTTGTTTAAGTTGCTGCTCTGATATGGCTTTGAACCATAACCTTGCTAAAAACCAGTCCCGTTGATGTAATTGACATCCTCCTCTGCAGTCTCAACTTCCTAAGCAAACTGGACCGACTTCTTTCCCACAAGGATACTACGCATAGAATCGAGCTTAGCATTCACTTCTGCCAACTGCTTACCACCGCCCTAGTTGTCGCCAATCTATTTCCTCTCAAAGTCGGTGTTCTTCGTGCTATTACTTGAAGCCAAGTTCTCGATGAGAGTGATTGCGTTCTCTGGGTAGTTGGTGTTGAAGTTCCCACTACTCGCAGCATCCAGTGCCATCTGGAACTTCCAGTCCACTCCTCTGTAGAAGATGCCTAGCAATTGAACATCAGTGAAGCCATGGTGAGGACAATCTCTCTGATAAGATTTCAATCACGTCCACGCAGTCCTGACTGCTTCTGTTTGACCCTGCTTGAATGATGTAATCTTCATCCTAAGCTCCTCAGATCTCATATCATCAAAGAAGTTATTCAGGAACGCATTCTTGGTGTCCTCCCAAGTAGTTAGTGATCCTTGTTCTAGCTGCTTCAGCCAGTAGGAAGCATCCCCACTAAGAGAGTATGGGAATAACTTGTAGAATAGGTAGTCGCTGGACACTCCATTCGCCTTGATGCTTGAAGCTAAGTCTTCAAAATTCTCGATGTGGTCCATCGGATGTTCATGTGGAAGACCATGGTAAGGATTCCGCTCTACCAAGCTGAAGTAAGCAGGCTTCAGCTCAAAACAATTCCTTTGGAAAGCAGGAAGATGAATCGCAGCTCGATTTACATAGAACTGATAAGGACGATTGTAGTCAGCTAGTGTTCTTCTTCGTGCAGCATCGTTCCTCAGCAAATTTGCAGGATTCTGGTCCTAGTGTCGATCGACACCTGCTGGTTGGTGTCGATCGACAGATTTGTAGTGTTGAGCGACACCATCCTCTAGAATCACTGGTTCCTCTTTGACAATTCGATTACCATCGTCGTCGATCCTCTTTCCTTCTCTGTTGTATCACAATCCTGCTGGATCAAGCAGGATTCCATCTGGTCCCGATCTCAGTATGATAGGTTCTTGAGTAGCCATCCTTGCTACTTTCCGGTTTTCACGTTCTAAACGTGCAAGTTCCTGAAGACCGTAGTTGACTAGCTCTTTGTCCTTGTTGCTTTTAGTGGAGCCATTAGGCATGTACCTGAAACGCAAAACAAAAAGAGACAAAAGAAACTAGCACAGTAAAACAAAATAAAAGCCTAGACAAAATCCTAATAATAAAAATCAAACGGTCTAGATTCCCCGGCAACGGCGCCAAAATTTGATAAGCTCAAATTAACCCTAAGCTACTCTCTCAAAATAAGAGATCATTTGCAATATTTAGGGATCGAAATCCACATGGAATCAATTGACACAATAGATAAATAAATTCAGATTATGCTAAGCAAAATTAGGTGAACGCAAGTAAACAAAGCAGTAGATGAAACAGTTATAAAAATCAATTAAAAAGGAGCTAGGCACAGGGAAATCGCAAGTGAATGAGAATTGCAGATAATAAATAAAGATAAGATTATTAAGCATAAGTCTTAAACATGAACACAAATATAAAATCAATCAACTTTCGCTGCAGAGATTATCTATGTTTAAATCCTAGAAAACCAATTTTTTTTGCGAATCCTAACAATCTAAACAAGCATTAAAGTTCAAGTTCAATTGTTCACAAAAACCCTAAACCAAATTTTTTTGCGAAAAGAAATTTTGTTCATCAAAGACTAGATCAAGTAATTAACAAAACTGTCGTTTCTATTAATTATCCTAAGATCAGATTTCAGGTCATGAATCTAAAATCATCAATAAACACAAGTCAAGATGAAGAACATTCTAAAGATATTATTCTAGTAATTAAATCAGATCTAGCAATTCATCAAACACCTTTGAAAATCCCTAAACCTAACAGGGAAACTACTCAGACATATTCAAAAAAGCAAACATATTATTAATTGAATATATCTCTTAGAAATTGATAAAATAAAGTATAAGCCTAAAAAATGGCTGTAAAAACGTATATATAGAGTTACAAAACCGACTGGAAACATAAAAGTAAACATCAGGAACTTTTTCGACAAAAACAGAAATCTTCGATTTTGGGCTTTTTGCTCGTCTGACCAAGGTGTCGGTCGACACTAGCTCTGTTTTCTGAATCCGAACTTTGACACTTTGACGCTCCATTCTGCAATGCTCCAAAACTGCCAATAAACATCTTTTATGCTCCAAATGTCTAAATACCTATAAAGACTTTAAAACCAACACAAAACACAACAAATACTCTAGATATTGGACTTATATCTTGGTCTTAAATGGGTAAAAACTATGATATATCAGACAGCCGAAGATATGCCCCAAATAGACATCAGCATAGCCAGCCATGAGTTGAACGATCTATCCGACTTTCAAACCAGTAAAACAGAAGCGCATAAGAGTCGGCCCGGACAGTGCTCAAGCGGTAAATGACAAGGTGGAAAGATTCATGCGAGTCGGCTCGATTTCAGAAGTTAAGTACCCGGATTGTTTAGCTAATCCAATCGTCGTAAAGAAGAAAGATGACAAGTGGCTGATATATGTAAATTTCACCGATTTAAACAAAGCTTGTCCTAAAGACAAATCTCCGCTTCCGTACATAGATCGCTTAGTCGAAGCAACAACAGGGAACAAGCTCCTTTCATTCATGGCCACGTTCTCCGGCTTCAATCAAATTTTTATGAATCCCGACGACCGTGAGAAAACAACCTTCATCACGGATCACGGGATTTACTGCTATAAATTCATACCTTTTGGCTTGAAGAATGCCGGAGCTACCTACCTGTGTTTGGTGAACAAGATGTTTGCAGATCAGCTCGGCAAGATGATGGAAGTATACATAGACGACATGCTGGTCAAAGCACTCGTAGAGAAAAATCATTTCGCACACCTAGCAGAATGTTTGGAAAGGCTTAATATGTACAACATCAAGCTAAATCCGACTAAGTGTAGATTCGGTGTCACCTCAGGGGAGTTTCTGGGCTATATGGTAACCCGTCGCGGAATTGAGGCGAATCCGAAATAGATCAATGCGCTCATCCAAATGGCCTCGACCAAGACTAAGAGATAAGTTCAAAGGCTGACAGGTCGGATGGCGGCACTTAACAGATTTATATCGCGCTCTACTCATAAATGCCTAACCTTCTACGACACCTTGAGACGAAAGAAGATCTTCGAGTGGACAAAAAAATGTGAAGAAGCATTTCAGGACCTAAAGAAGTATATCGCTACTCCACTGGTTACGGGCGAATCACATTTCTCTATATTGCGGTCTCCCTTACAGCCGTAAGTGGAGTTTTGGTTCGAGCAGACGATAGTGACCAGAAATCTTTTTTTTATATCAGCTAGTCCCTTACCAACGCTGAAACGAGGTATCCTTCAACAGAAAAATTGGCACTCGCAGTAATAACCTCGGCTCGGAAATTACGACCTTATTTTCAATCCCACTCCATAATAATACCAAGCACTTTTCCGCTGCGAGCTGTTTTGCACAGTCCGACTAACTCTAGAAGGTTAGCCAAGTGGCCAGTCGAGGTAGGCCAGTTCAACATCGAATACCGTAGTAGGACAAGTATCAAAGCCCAAGTGTTGGCCGACTTCCTAATCGAGTTACCCAAAGCTCTATTATTGGATGAAATCGAAAGTCTACAATCCCAGTTATGGAAGCTGCACGTAAACTTAAAGCATAATCATCACGTTTTATCCTTTTTCATGGTGAAGTGTTCAAGTGGCGACTGTGTGGGCCTAATCCTGATTTGCGTAGAAGGTCAAGCAGCTCGCAAAATCATGTACGAAGTCCACTGCGGGTCATGCGGCAACCATTTTGGAGGAAGATCACTTGCCATCAAAATAAAAAGACATGGTTACTTTTGGCCAATAATGATCGGAGACTACGAAAAATTTACCACCAAGTGCGAGAAATACCAGCGCCACGGCCCCGTGATTCATCAGCCCACCAAACTCCTTTTATTTGTGACTTCGCCCTACCTCTTCATGAGATAGGCAATGGATATTGTCGATTTGCTGCATCCCTCACGACAAAAGCGCTATCTGTTGATTTTAACGGACTATTTCTCTAAGTGGATTAAAGAAGAAGCGTTTGGCAGCATTAAAGACAAACATGTAGAGAACTTCAAGTAGAAGAACACCATTTGTTTGTCATGGCATGCCCTACGAGATCGTCACGGATAATGGCTCGCTGTTCATTTCCAAGATGTTCGATCTTTTCTGCGACAAGTGGAAGATCATACTTAGTAAATCAACATTGCATTGTCCTCAAGGAAACGTTGAAGCTGAAGTTTCCAATAAGATGGTCATCCACGGATTGAAGACACGACTAGACGCTAAAAAGGGTCGTTGGGCTGACGAATTCGATGGAGTCTTATGGTCTTATTGGACAACACCTCGACGCGCCACAGGTGAAACACATTTTTTCCTGGTTTATGGCACGAAATGCGTCATCCCACCAGAATTCCATTTCCCTGGAATACATAGATAGCTTCTCCCAGAGCAGGAAGGGCTCAACCATCTCCTAATGCTTGACAAACTGGATCCCATTAATGAACGGCAAGACCAGGCCCTCATTAAGATGACCAAGTACCAAATCGACGCTGCTAAGTACTACAACTCTAAAGTATGGGTTCGGCGTTTTTACGAAGGGGACCTCGTTCTCTGCAAAGTGTTTCAGAATACAGTCTACAAATGATGAGGGTAGTTCGCCTAGGCAAACATGCAAGGCGAGTTAATTCCACGATCTTGGAACACCAAATATCATAAAAAGTACTATTGCTAAAGTACTTAGTCTCATGACTTGAACTATAGAGCGACTTGATCTCTGCAAAGGGTACGTAGGCAGCTCATTTTTAGACGCGTTCAATTGCCCCCCTCCTCAAATAAGGGAGGGGAATGGGTGCGTATACTTGTATACTCCCATCTTTGTAAAACTATTACTTTGCTCAATCGAAATTTCAATATAATAAAAGATCACCTTTTACACTTAACGATTCTTTTCAAAGGTTTACGTAAAGGACTACACAAAAACACCTATCTCGATTTACATCAAAGTCTTACGCAAGTCTAAACACAGACGATTATCATTTTCACATTGTTGCTGGCCACAGTGATGAACTTTAAAACTTCAACGCGAAGTTTGTACTTATACATCCACATGGATAATAAAGCGCGCTATAAAAATCCTAAGTGTTCATATTCGGAGCGCTGGTGTTCGCGGGAACACACTTGTAGCCCAAAAAGATCGGCTCCTTAAACCCAGTAAACTAATCGCTGGTCTAACTTAGCAAAGATAGTCAGAACAAAAAAAAATTCATGGGATTTTCTTGTAAAAGATAAGAACGCAACATAACAAGTGTTTTCTATTTGCAAAAGTAGAACATAGTCCACGAATAAAATATTAGAACCTTAACGAAACACGCTAAGGCAAACATCTCAAAACAATAGCCAAATCCAAACATCGCAATAATTATGTTTTTACTCTAAAGTAAAAACACGAAGTGTCACAAGATGGATAAAACCGTCCAGGCACTAACAGTCAAAACATGAATAAATGCTAACAGAAGCATAAAAACACATGAGCAAAAGTTTGAAACATTTTAAAACATAAACAAGGCTAAGCAGGCAGCTTGCGTTCTTCCTTCTCTTTAGTCGCATCGCTACGAGCAACTTCCCTGCGTCGTCTGTAATAAGCCCCTGAGCTTCAGGCACTTTGCTACTTGCCGGATCAACAACTCCGGCCTCGACGTTGTGGTCTGGAGGAAGTAGAGTGTTCACAGGAACAAACGGAACGATACTCTCAACAGATTGCGCAACTGGAGCAGCTGGCTCGTCATCGAGCAGTTCCTCGCTCGCGCTTCGCAAGCGCATTCCAAGAACGCCATCATTAGATCTGGAAGCTGCATCAATACCAATAGATTTAGCAACCAACTTAATCCACGGTGAGAAACGAATATCTTTCACAACAGCAGGGTCAACGGGATTAGTACCTAGGACACCCTTCAAGTCGGAGACAAGGTTGTCAAAGACATCATAAGCATCGGCCAGCTCGATTTTTGTGTCCGCGAGTTACTTTCGTTCTTCCTCAATGTTAGGCGGCTCTTCGCTCCCCATGTCTTCGATAAACTGAGCGTTCGCCTTGGCCTGGGCTAGGAAGACCTTGTTTTGCTTAGGTGACCCAGTCAATTGCTTGAGCAGCTCGCTCGCACGATCGAGTTTTGCTCGGAACTCGGAGGCTGTCTCCCTTCTAGCTTTAGCAGCGGGCACCTCAATTTCATGTTTCCACACCTCGGTTAAAAGAATTTTTCCCTTTCTAGCTCTGCAATCTTCAGATCATCTTTCTTCTGTTCAACACTTAGGTTATGTACATGTTTGTGCATATCAGTCGAGCTCTTATTCCATGATTCTAGCTCAATGCCAATTTCCTTTATGCGCATTGTGACGCATTAAGCTTTGGCTTTTTCCTTCTGCCTCGCCTCGTCGATAAAATTTTGCTTTGATCGCGAGTCCGCGTCATAAGCAAGTAGTAGACGGTTGCAGTGAGCTACCTTCTGGAAGCAAAACAACAATTACCAAAGCCAAGTATGGGGATTGCAATTCGATAAATCATAACAATAAGATGAAAATTTACCTTGATGTAGCGAGATAAGAACTCCTTATACTGCTCGCTCTTCAATAGTCTCTCTGGTTTAGGAAAGCTATCACCGGGATAGGTGATCTTGGACATCAGTATCGCTGCAGCTAAAGGGACATCATAAAGCTCGACTGCAGCAGGTGAAGAATCGGCTCGCGACCTAACAGGAATAAGCTCGTTGAGAGGAAGAGTTGGGACACTTCAGCGAGACTTCTTTAACAGGGAGTCAGAAGCTGGGCCTATGCCTTTTTTAACAGCCTAGTACAGCCTTTTGAGACCCGCATCTTTTTCTTTATCGCAACCATCCTTGGATTTGTGGTACCTAAGTGACGAGTCAACCGGTCTAACAGTATCAACGGCATTAATTCGTGTTTTATCACGAGTTTGCCCGTTGCTCGAAGTGTTAAGCTTCGCTTGGATGTCTTTACGGCGGCAGCTAGAATGTTCGAATCAGCGTTTCCCTCTGTCACTGAGAGAGTCAAAGTAGCTACCTTCTGAACCAAAGTTTTCTTCTAAATCCTGTGGCGGATAGTTGGCCTGCTAGTCATAGCTGGAATGTTTGGGAAGTCTTCGAAGTCACTGGGAAGATAGTCAGGTTCGCTAACAAATTCCTTAGCCTTTTCTTCAGCCCTAACTACTCTTTGACGGCTGAAGTTATGAACCCAAAAATACTTTTTCGGAGCTAATTTCTTGTACAACTTGCTAATTCCAGGAATGGGGGTACTTATGTATCAGCAACCTGCAAAATAAATAAAATCAGAAGAACTTAGACAAAAACTAAGTATAATCTAAGTTGTGGCTTGAGGATAAACTGCAGAAATCGGCACAAAAAAGAAGAACATCCTCCAGCCATGATCTTTGTTAGGGAAGTCATCTAAAATCTTGTATTCCGTTTGGTTCGCCAGATTATAAGTTGGCGCCTCGCCATCTTGACCTTTGTTTTTACGGAACTCAAGAAAACCCACTAAATGGTGAACCCCAATTTTCACCCCGCATTCGAAGGCTCTTGTTAATAGTCTAACTATGTGGTGAATTCCTCTTGTTGTTACTTGAGAAATCGCCAAACGATGGATAAAGATATGGAAAAGAATCCTTTCAGGGATTGGGAGTAGGAGGAAGCACTCTCGAAGGTAGCATTCGTACAAGGTGAATGTACCCACAGGAAGATCGTCAGCCTGTTGATCCGCAGAAGGGAGAACCAGCTCGACATTATTGGGAATAACACACCCTCCCTGAGTTCGCTCTGCGACTCTTCGTCGCACCACGTCGAGCCTGGAAGAGGACGTTTCTTTTGCTTTGCCCTTGTCTTCTTTATTTTGATACCCCAGAACCGACCCTAGCCTCTAACCTTTCTTGTTCGATGAGAAGATTGTACGCAAAGTTACACTCTTCAATTTTGACAGGAGCAGTCGGCTCAGCGAGATCTTCAATTGATTTATCGCGAGGAGATGACACTTCGACAGTAAACCTCTAACTGCTTATACCCTCGGCATTCTTTGGAGTCAGTGAAAGAACGACTCGATTTCAAAACCACGATGATTTGCCATCAACATCGATTTCATCTTCTAAATCCACGCAGAACGGCGAATTCCTTATTATCGCCTTGCGTCTAAGACGGCTATCGGTATTGGGTACAAAAATAACTCATCAAGCGGAGAATCATCATCGATATGATCACCTCGGCCAGAAGGACCAGATTCTTCTTCAACATCGCGATAGCTTTAAACGAAACGACGGATTGGCTCGCCGCTATCGCTAGTTGTAATAAGTGTCTCACCCTTACTTGAATACTTCCAAATTGAATACTCGACGAACTTACTCGAACTCGCAGACGACATCGATTCAGATCAAACTTTTCAAAAACACAAAGTATAACGTGGATTTTGACTGTTTGGATCTCCCAGATTTTTCATTGAAGAACAGATAAAGAAATATCCAAGAATACTTAAAGATGATGTCAAATCTTTAAAGAGATCGGTCAGGAAACTCAAAGGATGACGGTGGAGAAGGAGAATGCAGCGGCAGCGAAGCGACGTAACTAGCAAACCCTAAAAATAACTTACGAGAAAATAGAGAGAAAAGTCGAGAGAAGAGGCTACCTGTTTTTGGGAGAATGAGAATTATGAGTGAAACCTGGCCAAATTGAAGTTTATAAAGAATTTTAATGGGCCAACTTCAAAGATAGGCTTTGTTTCAAGATTTGGGCCTCTAAGACGAACCTGAAGGGTGAAAAATTTTCCAAGTATGGAAAATTCTTATGATTTGGTTCGATGTGCTTTGTGGCGAGCTGTGAGATGAAAACGGCTCAATAATAGGTTCACAATCTTATCTAAATCTTCGATTCGGTTCACCGCAATCATAAGCGAAGATAAACGATCACCTCGCCTGTCATCTTGTCATCTACTTCACGATTTCCATCGTTCAGCTCGCCAATTATGACTTTGACATCATTTTCAGGCAGCTCGCTAATTTCACTGCTTTCAACATGAAATTATCCGGGCGGCTTGCGGATAAGTCCGTAAAAACATCATTCAGATCGCTGTTTACTTAGACGGTTTGCAGAATTCCAGTCAGTTCACCATTGTCTCCCGCAGTGGATTGGCAAATTGTCTCATAGTAATGCCGATCAACTTGCAACACGATGATAAACTAGCCCGTAGCTACACCGTCAATCAGTTTGCGGTGAAAGATTTTCAAGCAATTTGCCGCCTGACTTGAAATTTCGAAAGTCAGCTCGCTGCAACATGACTCCAGGCCAGCTCGTCGTGACACGTTTCCAGGTCAGCTCGCTGCATCATGTATTCGAAACATCTCGCTGCTTCACATCTTCAAACCGGGTCGGTCCACAATGTCTCCGAACCAGCTCGCCGGAAACCATATACGATCATCTCGCCGTAATGTGATGAAAAATCAGTTCGCGGCAGAAGATCGTCAAGCAGCTCGCCACAAAATTTGTCTTGGATTGGCTCGCCACGAAACTACTTCAACTCGGCTCGTCATTGCGTGCATTCAGTCGGTTCTCCAAATTGGGCAAATCATCATCATTCGGGCTCGTCAATACTGTTTCTGCATCAGCCCTTATCGTTATGGAAGTCTTTGGGATAATCAGATCGTGGTTAACACAACTACAGTCTAAAACAAAAATCAATTCTTTACTTGGACACCCTTACTTCAACAAATTTATCAATAATACTGTTGAACTGGGGGGCTAACTGTAGGGGTCAAATCACCTTTAGAAGAATTGATGGCCTAAATGGATTAAGTTGAACTGGTTATCTCATGGGCTAATTAACCGGAGGTTGAACCGGAACCCTAATTTGAATTAGCCCATTGGTAAAGCCCAGGAGATAAAAGCTTAAGGCCCAACCGACCTAGTGGTTGTGGCTTAAATGGAAAACCTAGAAAACTCAGAAAAACTTCCCCTCGACATGGCCCGACCGACTTAAAGTATTATAAATACTCTTGTACATCCTTATAAAAGGGGGATCGCGAAAATATTACAGTCGCGAAAATATTACAGAAACTCTGCTACATCTTTCCAGCTATCAATAAAAACCCTAATTCTAATCATTGCTTTTGTCTTTGTGCTTTCGAAACGTAGAAGCTTTCTATTCTTCCTAGCACCTTACAAATTCAATTGTGAGAATTCAGCTCCTACACTCCCTTAGGGTAGAACAATTGCTTAGGAGGGCATTGAGCTCCTTAGTTGAATTTTTGCTTTGGATAGACTTGATCTTTAGGCTTCTCAACGTTATTGCTTTGATAGGACATATTTTTGTTCGGTCGATAGTTGTTGTTGTAACCTCGATTCCCATAATTTTCTCCTATGTAGTTCACTTCTTCTTGATTTTTATCTGAACCATCTCCAATAAACTCTATATTAGGATCAAAGTTAGGTCCCATGACATCTTCTACGGTATGAACTCTTCTTTGGCTCATAAGTAGTTGTGAAATCATGTTCTTGAGCTCGACGATTTGAGTAGTTTCAGACGATGACCGTGTGGTGTTGATGGTCTTATTGTACTATTGAGAAGAGTTATCATCACATGCACCAAGGTTCTCAATCAAAAGTTTAACTTCCAGTACGAGTGTAACACCCGGTTCATTAACAAGAAGTCAACGGCCAAATATCAGTCAACTTAATATCATTTCATTGCTCTTAAAAGTTTCCTTACATTGCATGGTAAATTACAACGTATCTAGACTAAACAGTACACTGCCACGGGAAAATCTTCACCATTACCGCTGCTTCATCCTTGCCATCCTCTGGTCCACCTTCTTGGTTACCTAACCTGCCACTTTGGTAAGGGGCGGGTGTTGAATACTTAGTAAAACGGCCTTCTCTATTCCATAACTTAACGCATCCTAATCTACCCGAAACCATTATAATCCCCACATAGTACCCAATACTATGTGTCAAGGCACTTCTCAAGTGACCTTCGCATTTATCCATTTCCACTTTCACTTTCACTTTCACTTCTATCCTAAGCAACGCTTAGTCAGTATCCATTTCTGAATAACTAGGAACATTCTCTGGTTAAACAGCTCTCATTTCCTCTCGGCAATCTCTCACGAGAATTCATGTTATTCGGCCCATCGGCATAATTTCTACTCTCTTTTCATCTAACAGAACCCGTGGTCAAGTTAGGTCTTCGTGCCACTTTTCAATGCCAAACACAAACAAGGCGAAACACATACCCATACATACGCCCTATGCAATATATAATTTTGGTGACCTTGTGAACTGACTATCCTAACATCTTAATATGCATTCTACGCTAGACTCTTTCCTACAGTTCACAAGCAATGTTTCTACTTCCATGTTAACCTAGTCTTTAATACCTCTACGTTCTCAAACAATAGCTAAAGCATTTCACACAATACTTTTGCCCCGTATGGTGGCCCCATGTAAGCATGGCTACCCGAATATGTTACCCATGACACATCTATGGCCATTTAGAAGCCGTCTCTCAAGATATACACACATAAAATTATCCGTTAATTGTGGAAGACTCAGATACCAAATCGTATTCTTATTTGATATATGTTCTTCTTTTAACCTCTTGAGCGCTTCTCAAACTAATCTTACCAATAGAGCTATTGTTGGGGTTACTAAGGATCGATCGAGAAACATATATATTTGCTCATCCCAATCCTGTCTAATACCTGACAAACAAGTGAACCAGTGGGTTAAGACATTTCTTGCGATCAAAGTCTTTATATTAGTTATACTTATACATATAATGAATCTCCATAAGTAACCACAAAGTTACATGAGTCAATATCTCATTCCGCCTTGTGGTAGCATAGTTTCTGCGTAACATAACCTATGAACAAGTACTTCCTCAACTTAGACAATCCTCACTTTATCCTCTATCTTACAATATCTTATAATAGCTTTATTTCCATGATTTAGAGATGATCGATCGAGTCATTTACCAACGACTGCGATCGGGTCAATACTTGGCTCATGGTAGCTCCCTAAAAGGGTATAGCTACGCCTATGCAAGACTCAACTCGGAAATGACAATAAACCATCATTTCCCACTTCCTAAACAGTCCAAACAATATGAAATGTGATTAGGACTATAGAACTCTTGGAGCTCTTGTCTTTCTCACCAAACAACGTGTCACTCTTGCCTTAGCCTTGGTTATGACAACTTTCCCCGATCATAAGGTTGAGATCCCATGGTGTGTCCTCGGCGCATGTATTCAATCCATAGCCAACATATTCATAGATCAAGTCTATGTCTAGACCATATACCATGAACACCTACGAGTCCTTAGTCGAATCGCCATGATTCAACCAGATGCTCTGTCACTGCGCCTATGGCTAAGCTTAAGCTTATCCTTACGGCCTTGTGCTGGTTTTGGATTAAAGTCCTTATTGATCCCAGATCCAAATCTTACCAATCCACAGACAGCTACTTTCTAGGTTAGCATTGATGCGATCTCTGTTCCTAAACTGCCCGTACTGACCTTAGATAAGATCAACCTATGCAGCCTCGAGGTCATACCGGTATCATCTCCAGATCCTTATGTGGTACCAACATAACCAATATATGAACCCTTCACGTACCGGACCATTGTCCGTTCCATCGTACCGTGTACGTAAAAATCCCATCCGTTTCTTTGTACCACGAACAAACGGAATTATCAATCATTATCCCACCGTGTATGTATGAACCACTATCTGTTGTGATCCATCATCATACCCCGGCCATATGAATGACCTTCCATCATAAGCATACTTACGGATCTCATCCGTACGTATCACTTATGTACATGGACCAAGCCCTTGGCCGATTCCCAAAACCAAGCCGAGTTTCTCTCGACCCATATCTACTCTACCCTTAATCCATACTACTAACTACTATACGAACACTACAATGGAGAAAAGAAGAAAAAGAATATATTAAGTACGGATCGTGCCTTACCTTGGCTTTGAACCGCTCTCCAAGGGACTTGGGGCGCTGAGTTCCTTCTCAAGCTCCTCCTTATTTTTTTGCTCCTAAGCGTTTTTCTTTGGCTCTGAAGTTTAGAATATATTTGGTGGTGTGTATAATGATCTCTCCTTGCTCACTATTTATAGGCCACCAAATTTCCCTAGAAGAATACTCACTTTCCTAAATTTTCTTCACCTCCTTACTATACGGGCCAAGCCCGTATGATTTCTTCCTCCCCAAGGAAGGACTTGTCCACGTCATCTTTCTCTTTAAATGGGTCGTAGAAAGGCCCATTTCACCATTTTCTCATTGGGCCGTTTTCTTACCCAAATGAATTTTTTTGGTTATTTCTTTAAGTATTCTAAACCGATTCATATCCCGGTATTAGGATGTTACAACGAGTCTAGTCATGAAAACTCCATTTTCCACAAGTTTTTTTCGGTAAAACCATGATTAAGACAATCTCTAGTGTACTCCATGAAACGTTCCAAGGCTTTGAAGAAAGATTCGGTTGCTCCTTGCTTGAAACTTGAAATCTTGTTCCTTATAGAATTGGATCTTTGCTTAGTGTAGAATTATTTCAAGAAGGCACATTTGTATTCGTCCCAAGTAGTGATGAACAGTGGAGGTCGAGACTTCATCCATCTAAGAGCTTTATCATTAAGAGAAAATGAAAAATAGCTTGCACTTTAAATAGTCAGGAGAAACTCCATTACCACGAGTTGTACTACAAATTTCTTCAAAAGTGTCGATATGGTTTAGATGATGCTTGGATGGAAGTCCATGGAATTGGTTTTGTTTCACCAAGGCAATGATTTGAGGCTTAATCTCAAAGTCATTCCTTTGAGGAGGTGGTGGACGAATTGGATTTCTATCCAAGAAGAAAGCATCGGAAGAGTCGACATCTCCAATGGTTTTATGTTGACGATGATGGACGATTTAAGCTTGTCTTTGGTGCATTTGATGCTGGAAATTTAGGTTCCCTTGATGATTAAGGTGTTGAGGTTGTTGTTGATTCCTCAAGCCTGTAGGTGGTACGAGATGTTGATCATCTACACGAGGTTGATTTTGATTCTCTTCCAAAGGAATATCATCATCACCATCCCGAGCAGGTTGGTTGTTTCAGACACCTAGGGGCTGGTTTAAGTTGAGATTGGCTCCTTCTAGAGCAGCCTCGGCAGCGAGTGCTTGCTCTTCATCGGTCATAGCATTTTGGTTTTGTAATTCGGTCATTCTTTGTTGTCAAAGTCATCTAAGAGTACGTTCAAGCTTGTCTATTTCTTGCTAAGGTTCCACTAGATTTTTCTTGTTAGAAAATCTAGTGTTAGGCATAAACTTCTTAAACACACGAAGAAAGAACGAGGAAACAAAGTTAAAATCGAAAGAAAAGAAAAGAAAAACGAAATGAAAAAGTAATAAAAGAAAAATTGAAAACTAAAAGCGTTCTAGACGAGATTTTAATCAAAAATTTGAAGGTGATGTTCTTCCAAGTCCCTGGCAATGGTGCCAAAAACTTGATATGGTATAAATTTAACCACTTAACCAACTTCCAGCTAGTGCACAGCAATCACAATTAGTATAGATATGAGATCGAATCCACGAGGACTTGTTAACCACACTACGAATTGTAATGAATAAAATAAATCTATAACCAATTATGATTTGGTCCTTTGTGTGATTGTGAATGAACACTAATACAATATTAAATAAAACTGACATCAATGGAAGAAAAGCGTTGGGATTTAGGAAATTCGCAGAGAATTATGCAACAATAACAATTGATCTAATCTAGGGATTTTAGATACACTGGACCATCTAGAACTTATAACACTAATGTATAGTTTTTCCACTTTCGTGGCTCCAACCACTATGCATAATCACTCGAATAGACTCAACTTGCGATGGTTATTACAAAGTGAAAACATGCAATAAAAGATGAAGTTCTGATAAAGTTCACCGAAATCCTTAACTAACCTTTTGAATTGTTAAGAAGCTTGGCTCATCGAATACTAGTTTACACAATACAAAAGCTTTTGGAATTTATATTAACCTAAGATCAAATTGCTAAATAAAGCAATTATGCATAGAGTATAAGTAAAGATGAAGGTTCTGTTGATATCCCTAAACAATCATCAATTAATTATATAATTATGAAACTCATTGAAAACCTTAAACCTAACAAGTGAATTACTCAAAAATGGTGCATGAAAAACAGCAAGGATATGATGAATTCATGCTAAGAAACTTTATTAAAAGAGTAAGTGATAGAAGATTCTTCTCTATATGGAAGTACAAAACGAGATCATCCACCAAAAGCTCCTAAAACAAGGAAATTCCTGATATATTAGGTTTTTAGCCTAATTCACCCATGGTTTTGTGTTGTTTTTCTTGTCTTTTTGTTTTCTTTTGATGTCTTTTCAGGTTCTACAATGCTTTGGAGCATAATTTGGAGCTGCTGGAGCTCTATGAAGAAAAGGAGAAGAATTGGAGCAAAAAGAAGAGTTTTCACTCCACCGAGCACCCGCTCGGTCCGAGCGAGCACCTGCTCGCACCAAGACACCAGAACCTAAACCTAATAAAGCTGTGGCCGCCGAGTTCATCTGATGGCCCACACGATCCCCAGGAGTTAATGAGTCAACATCAATCCCTTTTCATTAGGGAGATGATTGATTTTAATCATAAATGGGATTTCTACTTACTTTCCTTCTTTTGTTTAAAAGAGTATCTTTTGTTTTTAATGCTTTTCCTTGTATTTTAAAAGAATGATTTTCTGATCAGAGAGGATGATCTTGGTATCACGAAATATTCAACAGACTTGGAGTTTTTCTTCTTACGTTTTGAATAAAAGTATTTTATTTCTTCGTTTTGTTCTTCATCATTACCGAATCATCCATTCATCATCCATCGAATCACTTGGCCATCCGAATCATCCAATCATCATCTAGAGAAGAATTCTAAACCCCCTTTTCATTCTTCATTTCCATTATGAATTCTTATCTATTTGTTGTTGCATTTGATTTAAGCATGTCCGAGTAGTTTACTAACTAGGTCGAGGTGTTTTCAATGGTGATTTAGGGCTTTAGATGGTTGAGCCAAATAGGGAATTCTTATGTCTTCATCTCTAGGAAGTCTCAATGCTTAGGCTAAATTGATCACTTAGTCTATGATCTCTAGGTTTAATCTATTCACCAAAAATGATATAGGTTGCTAGAATTACCTTTGATGAGCATTCGGTGGTAACCAAAACACCATTGATCGTTCCCATTGAATGTGAACATATTGAACCATTGCATTAAAGCTTGCTTACTTCATTACTAAATCCACTCGAAAGTGTAGGTATTTAGGCTGTAGGCAAAGGTGTTGATACATCGCCAAAAGCGGGGCAATACATATTTATGTTTGAGTTCTAGACCGCATTTAAATAGACCCTGAATAGAAGCTCAACCCAAGTACCCGAAATCACCAAAGAATCATCTCGGCTTAGTGCCTTTTATCATTGTTTAATTACCGATTTTTATTCCAAGCACCTGCTCATTTACATCGAGCACCTGCTCACGTCAGTTTACAACTCATTTAATTTATCTTAGCTTTATTTGAAATCTATAGATTCATAGTGTAACCTTGGTCTCTGTGGATTCGATACCTTATATACTACTGCTTTTGCCTGTGCACTTGCAGCATTATTTTGGGTTAAAACTCGAGACTATCAAGTTTTTGGCGCCGTTGCCGGGGACCAATAGCGTTACCTTTGAATTTTGGTTTTATTTATAGTCTAAGAATTTTGCTAATTTTGTTTTTTGTTTTTGTTTTTGTTATGTTTCAGGTGTATGACCAGTAGAAGAACGAGGAGAAATCTGAACGAAGATCTAGTCAGTCATACGAACGAAGAGTTAGCTCGTCTCGAACGTCAGAATCGCCGCCGAGCACCTGCTCAAACCGAACGAGCACCTGCTCGCTCAGAAAACATGGCAGATCAGGAAGCTATGAATGCTCAGTTACAGATTTTGAGAGATCAAATCACCCAGTTGCAAAGGCAACAGCCGCGGGGTCAGCCAACCATAGGGGATTCGGATAATCCCCATGCGTTTTATCAAAACCGTTCGGCCATCGTCATTCCGACCATTCAGAGACAAGATTACGAGGTCAAGGCTCAGTTAATTTCATTGGTAAAGCAGCATCTATTCCATGGTCTACCCGCTGAAATACCAATGGACCACATAGAGAACTTCGAGGAAATCTGTAGTACTACGGGTTCTAATGGTGTTCCAACCGATTTTCTGAAATGTAAGTTGTTCCCGTTCTCTCTCGCGGACAAGGCACAAAGATGGTTAAAGTCACTGCCGGCTGGTTCATTGAAGACTTGGGATGAGGCTAGATCCGCGTTCTTGGATCATTTTTACACGAAGTCCAAAACGGCTGCTTTAAGGAACAAGATTGCATCCTTTCAACAACACTCCGGAGAAGCTTTTGGAGAAGCTTGGGAAAGACTCAAGGAGTACAAGAGGGAGTGTCCTCATCACGGTTTCAAAGATGAGCAAATCTTGAACATATTCTACGATGGAGTCGATTGGGATTACCGTAATGCTTTGAATGCCGCAAGTAATGGAGACTTCATGACCAAGACTAAGGAAGGTGCATTTGAGCTCATCGAAAACCTTGCCTCAAGCTCCAACAACAAGGCTCCCGAGTACGATAGAACCAAGAAGGTCAATAGTGTGGACTCTCAAAAGATCGATGAATTAACCGCAAAAGTGAACTTGCTTCTACGAGAGACTCAAAGGCCGGTTAAGTTCATGGAAGAAGATGGGGCTGCCCCTAATGCTCAAGAGTTTGTGGAAGATCAAGAAGATGGTTTGGAAGAGGTCAACTATGTGAATGGCCAAGGGTACCAAAACCGAGGGTTCAACCCCAACTACCGAAGCCACCCAAACCTCTCCTACCGCAACACCAACGTGGAAAACCCCCAAGACCAAGTCTATCCGCAACAAGGGAGTTCAAATCAGAAGTTCTACTCCAACAACACTCAAGGGAAGCAATTCATTCCCAACCAAAATCAGAACCGGTTTCAAGCAACAAACCATCAACAAACCGTTTCCGCGCCTCAACCTCAACAAGATGATTTGAAAGGTCTCATCCATCAAGTCTTGGCCAACCAACAGCAGACATCATCCGAGCTGGGCAGTAAGATGGACAACATGTACAAGGATCTCCATGCAAAGTATGAGGCCGTGACCGCACATGTAAAGAAGTTGGATACACAAGTAGCTCAAACCGCTGAAGCTATTCAAAGACCGATTGGTGCTCTTCCTGGCCGTGGTGAAGTGAACCCTAGGAAGGAGTATTCGCCATGCAATGCTGTTGAGTTAAGAAGCGGAAGAGCGTTGGCACAGCCTACGGCCACAACCCCTCAAGTTAAGGCCAAGGAGAAAGTTGTTGAGCAACCGGCACAAGAGGATGACTTGGCAGAGGATGTGATGCATGAGGAGGCTGGTTCTAGCTCAGAAACCACACCAGCTACTGTTCCGATCAATCTGGAGAAAACACCCCAGCGAGCACCTGCTCAGCCGATCGAGCACCTGCTCGCTCAGAATGTTCCCGCGAAATTTCCAGAAGCTCAGACCGAGAGAGTCTATGTGCCTAAGATACCCTACCCAGTGCCTCCCAAGAAATCTAAGAAGGATTTGGAGGATGCTAAGTGTAAGGAATTGATTAAAGGCTTGGAGGTAAAGCTTCCTTTAACCGATGCGGTTCAAATGGTACCTTCTCTCAAACGGTACATGAAGGAGCTAATTTCTGGAAAAGTTGTGGAAGAGGAGAGTGTGATGATGGTTTCCAAAGAATGTAGCGCCATACTTCAGAGTAAGGTGTTGACTAAGAAAGGCGATCCCGGGAGGTTTGTTATATCGGTAAAGATTGGGCCTTGCAAGTTTGCATGCTCATTGGTAGACTTGGGTTCAAGTGTTAATTTAATGCCTTATTCCGTTGCTAAACGTTTAGGTTTTACCGATTTCAAACCAACTAAGATCTCCTTGATTTTTGCAGATAGATCCACTAAACTGCCTGTAGGTATAATCGAGGATTTACACGTCCGCATAGGGGACACTCTAATCCCAACCGATTTCGTGGTTCTAGAGCTCGATGAAGAACCAAAGGACCCACTGATTTTGGGGAGATCATTCCTAAACACGGCGCGTGCAATCATCGATGTTGAACAAGGTATAGTAGACCTCCGTCTCGGAGACATGGTGGTACGGTTCGAGATGAGTAAGATGCTCAAGAGGCCGATGATAGATGGGCAAACCTTCGTGATCCACGATGACTCCGAGATGTCGGAAGATGTGGTTGAAGAGATCCTAGCAAAGGACTCTCTCGAAGTTGCATTGACAAAAGCCGAAAGTGAACACGGATTTCTAAGTGAAGACACCCAAGGATATGCCAAGTTTCTGGATTCCAACACCAGAATAGAGAAAGAAGATGAGTTCCAGAGTCTGACCGAGGGCACAGAAAACGATGTTCTGCCAGATTCCCAGCGAGCACCTGCTCGCTCCGACCGAGCACCTGCTCGGACCGAAAACCAGAACATCACCGGATCATGGAGCGAGCTGAAAGCTCCAAAGGTAGAGTTAAAAACCCTCCCAGCAGGGCTCAGGTATGCATTTCTAGGTCCTAACTCTACATATCCTGTTATAGTGAATGCAGAATTGAATAATGTTGAGATCACTTTGCTTTTGTGTGAGTTGAGGAAATATAGAAAGGCCTTGGGATATTCGTTAGATGATATAACCGGTATATCTCCCGACTTGTGCATGCACCGAATTAATCTAGAGGAGGAATCGATGACTTCTATAGAACATCAGAGACGGTTAAACCCGAATCTAAAGGATGTCGTAAAGAAAGAGATAATGAAACTTCTAGAAGCTGGTGTGATCTATGCTATATCTGATAGCAAATGGGTAAGTCCGGTGCATGTTGTACCTAAGAAGGGAGGTATCACGGTAATTAGGAATGAGAAAAACGAATTGATTCCAACTAGAACGGTAACGGGTCATAGAATGTGCATAGACTATAGGAAATTAAATGCTGCTACTCGCAAAGATCATTTTCCTTTGCCTTTTATTGATCAAATGCTTGAACGTCTTGCTAATCACCCTTACTACTGTTTTCTAGATGGTTACTCAGGATTTTTTCAGATACCCATCCATCCCGATGATCAGGAAAAGACAACGTTCACATGTCCATACGGCACATTCGCATACCGCCGGATGCCATTTGGTTTGTGCAACGCCCCAGCGACTTTCCAACGTTGTATGATGTCCATTTTTACTGATTTAATTGAAGATATTATGGAAGTATTTATGGATGACTTCTCTGTGTATGGGAGTTCTTTTTCTGTTTGTTTGTCTAATTTGTGCAGAGTATTACAAAGATGCGAGGAGAAACATCTAGTGCTGAATTGGGAAAAGTGCCATTTTATGGTCAGGAATGGGATAGTACTTGGGCACCGGATTTCAGAGAAAGGGATAGAGGTTGACAAGGCTAAGATAGAGGTCATAATGAGTTTACAACCGCCTACTACGGTCAAAGGAATCCGAAGCTTTCTAGGCCATGCCGGGTTCTACCGTCGTTTCATCAAAGACTTCTCCAACATTGCTAGGCCTCTCACTAGATTGCTGTGTAAGGAAGTCAAGTTCGACTTTGATAGAGAGTGTTTGGCTGCGTTTCATACTATCAAGGGTGCCTTGGTTAGTGCACCAATAGTCCAACCACCGGATTGGGACTTACCGTTTGAGATTATGACGGATGCGAGTGATTTTGCTGTGGGGGCTGTTCTTGGTCAAAGGAAGGACAAGAAGCTCCATGTGATATATTATGCTAGCCGGACGATGGATGATGCTCAATGTCGGTATGCAACCACCGAAAAGGAGTTATTGGCGATTGTCTTCGCCTTTGAGAAGTTTAGATCATACCTCGTCGGTTCTAAGGTAATTGTTCACACCGATCATGCTGCGTTAAAGTACTTGCTGACCAAGAAAGATGCCAAGCCTAGGCTATTGAGATGGATACTTTTGCTTCAAGAGTTTGATTTAGAGATCAAGGATAAGAAAGGATCTGAGAATGGGGTTGCTGATCATTTGAGTAGGCTTCAAGTTGAGGATGAGACACCTATGGAGGATAGTCTGCCAGATGAGCAAATTTATTCGATCTGCGAAAAATTTCCAGAAGCTGAGCGAGCACCTGCTCGGACTGACCGAGCACCTGCTCGGAAGATTTTTTGTGGAATTATCCAGAATGCCCAACCTTCGAGTTTCCCTTGGTTCGGTGACTTTGCTAACTACTTGGCAGCTGATAAGGTTCCGGAAAACCTAACGGGAAGCCAAAAGAAGAAGTTTTTCCGAGATGTTAGACGATACTATTGGGACGAGCCGTACTTGTACAAGCAATGCTCGGATGGGCTGTATAGAAGATGTGTTTCGGAGGAGGAAATCCCTGGGATCTTGCACCATTGTCACGGTTCATCTTATGCCGGACACTTTGCCACATTCAAGACGGTTACAAAAGTGCTACAAGCGGGTCTTTGGTGGCCAACGATGTTCAAGGATACGAATAGGTTTGTTGCTCGATGTAACGCGTGTCAAAGGCAAGGGAACATCAGCAAGCGCAATGAGATGCCTCAAAATTTCATCTTAGAAGTAGAGGTTTTCGATGTTTGGGGTATAGACTTCATGGGACCGTTCCCTTCCTCCTATAAGAACAAGTACATACTTGTAGCCGTTGACTATGTTTCCAAGTGGGTCGAAGCACAAGCCAGCCCGACTTGTGATGCTGCGATAGTTACCAAGTTACTCAAAACGATGATTTTCCCTAGGTTTGGAATTCCGAGAGTTGTGATAAGTGATGGAGGTTCACACTTCATTAACAAGGTTTTTGAGAACTTGTTAAGGAAGAATGGAGTCACACATAAGGTAGCCTCTCCTTATCATCCTCAAACTAGTGGACAAGTGGAGGTCTCCAATAGAGAGATAAAGAATATCTTGCAAAAAACAGTTGGTACAACGCGTAAGGATTGGGCGAATAAACTAGATGACGCTTTGTGGGCATATAGGACAGCATATAAGACTCCGTTGGGGACAACGCCTTTTCATTTGGTGTATGGGAAGGCATGTCACTTACCGGTAGAATTGGAATACAAGGCGGCATGGGCTGTTAAGCGACTTAATTATGACATCCTTAGTGCATCCAAGAGGAGATCCATGCAGCTGCATGAGTTGGAAGAAATTAGGCATCTCGCCTATGACAATTCCCGAATCTACAAAGAACGGACCAAAGCTTACCACGACAAGAAGATTATCCCTCGAAACTTTGCTCCTAACGATCAAGTTTTATTGTTTAACTCTCGTTTTAAGTTGTTTCCAGGGAAGCTAAAGTCGAGATGGAGTGGTCCGTTCACCATCAAAGAGGTGAAACCATACGGGGCCGTAGTGTTGCTAGACACTAAAGGAGGTGATTTTGTTGTTAATGGTCAACGTCTCAAGCCATACCTTGCGGATACATACGTGGGAGAAGTTGAATCAGTCACTTTTAGTGACCCTCCTCGAGCCTAAAGGGTTTCCAAAGTCGAGCTAACGACTTAAAACAAGCGCTTGGTGGGAGGCAACCCACCGGTAAGGATTTTTGTATAAATTTTGAATTTTAATTCCTTTTAATTACTAACATTTCACTTGTGATTTCAGTAATTACATTCTGCGAAATAGTGTAAAATTGCACCGAGCACCTGCTCGGAAGGAGCGAGCACCTGCTCGAAACCAAAACGCAGCAATTCTCTCAGATTAGCAGAACACAAAAAAATAAAATAATAAAAAAAATATAAAAGAAAAAGAAAAACAGAAAAAGATTTGATTTATTTCTTCTTTCCTTTTTATTTTTTTACTTTTATTTTCTTTCCTTCTTTATTTCCTTTTCAATTTTTGCCAAAAACCCTAACCTCTCATTTTTCTTGATTTTTGCAGATAAAGACAACTTTTTGGTCCTCCTCCTCTTCACCGAGACGGTGAAAGTTAAGTCCGGGGGAGTGGATTAATGTTTTAAATGTTTTTGCTTTGAGTCTTTTGCACTTATAAAAATTTTTTTTTAAAAAAAAAAAAAAAAAAAAAAAAAAAAAAAAAAAAATGCATATAGTTTCTCATGGCATAAACATTTTTATTATCTTTTTCATGCTAGGATCGAGTCTAGAGCATTTTAGGATTGCATTTGCATAGGGAGCAATGATGAAATTTCCTTGTAAAGATTCATTTTAGGATTCCATGATATGCCCTCATTAGAACTTTTTCGATGCATTAACATTCGTGAATTAGAGGCTCATCCATACTTGAATCTTATTTCTTTGAAAATCCCAACTCAATTGAAACTTGCATGATCTAGATTCAGCTCTATCAACTTGAACTTAAACTTGATTAATTCTTCTCACTTTTGGACTTTGAATCATAACTATGGATAAACACCTTGCATTCAAATCATGTTTGCCTAATTTTTACCACTCTTATCTTGATTTGAATGGCTATCCCGATCTAAGTTCATCTTTTAGATGAGGATAGTACCACACCTTTAAACCCGACCATTTCATTCAAACCCTTGCATTTGTTCTACGAGTGAGGCCTTTTTACTTTGTGTTGCATTGGTAAAATCTTGCAAGCATTAGAGACGACAAGGCAAAGTTTCCATTAGACTAGTTTCTTGTGTCTAAGACTAGTCTTAGGTGGGGAATGAAACCGATTTGGTATTATGCTTATTTGAATATCTTTGGGTTTGTGGTTAAGTGTAAAAAGAAAGAAAGAAGAAAGGATAAGTTCTAGGGAATAAGTTTGAAAAGAAAAGTATATAGCTCTAAGTGTTTAAAAGAAAAATGATAGCTTAGCATTCTCTTAGAATAAATCAAAAAGAATAAAAATGTGTTAGAGAATGCTAGGATGGAAAGAGCTAAAGTTAAGAAAAGAAATTCCCTAGGATTCGGAAAATTTAAAGAAGAAAGAGGAAGTTTGAAAGGTTTAGCCGAAATTGGCTAGTGGTTTAACAAATGGGTAGTGAGAAAAGAGAGATGAAAAATTGCAACAATGGGGTTATGGGTAGAAATTTGGATTCCTAGCCTTGTATGCATCAATTGTCTCTTTTCTTTCTTGCTTTTGCTAAATGTAACACTTGCATTTGAGAGTTAGCCACCAAAAGGACTATGAACAGCCTCTTTGCATCATCTAAAAGCCTTCTTCCACCGAGCCAAATGATATTGATTCATTGTCCAATTGTGAGACCGCACCAAACACATTAATGAATGTTAAAGAGTTGAGTTTAGTTGATTGCATGCTTTTCTTTTGAGTCTAAGGATTTGGAGTAATTATTTTGATAAGAGATGAGTATGGCGAAAGCTTCTTGAGTAAGATTTGTTGTGCATCGCATTAGTTCTTGTTAGGACATGTTGTTGAATCCTTCGATGCTTCTTTTGGATTTGAGCTCCCACTTTCAAACCCCTTCTCCGGATTTTACTTTTCTGGTTTGCTTGCGGACAAGCAAAAGGCAAGTCCGGGGGAGTTGATATATTAGGTTTTTAGCCTAATTCACCCATGGTTTTGTGTTGTTTTTCTTGTCTTTTTGTTTTCTTTTGATGTCTTTTCAGGTTCTACAATGCTTTGGAGCATAATTTGGAGCTGCTGGAGCTCTATGAAGAAAAGGAGAAGAATTGGAGCAAAAAGAAGAGTTTTCACTCCACCGAGCACCCGCTCGGTCCGAGCGAGCACCTGCTCGCACCAAGACACCAGAACCTAAACCTAATAAAGCTGTGGCCGCCGAGTTCATCTGATGGCCCACACGATCCCCAGGAGTTAATGAGTCAACATCAATCCCTTTTCATTAGGGAGATGATTGATTTTAATCATAAATGGGATTTCTACTTACTTTCCTTCTTTTGTTTAAAAGAGTATCTTTTGTTTTTAATGCTTTTCCTTGTATTTTAAAAGAATGATTTTCTGATCAGAGAGGATGATCTTGGTATCACGAAATATTCAACAGATTTGGAGTTTTTCTTCTTACGTTTTGAATAAAAGTATTTTATTTCTTCGTTTTGTTCTTCATCATTACCGAATCATCCATTCATCATCCATCGAATCACTTGGCCATCCGAATCATCCAATCATCATCTAGAGAAGAATTCTAAACCCCCTTTTCATTCTTCATTTCCATTATGAATTCTTATCTATTTGTTGTTGCATTTGATTTAAGCATGTCCGAGTAGTTTACTAACTAGGTCGAGGTGTTTTCAATGGTGATTTAGGGCTTTAGATGGTTGAGCCAAATAGGGAATTCTTATGTCTTCATCTCTAGGAAGTCTCAATGCTTAGGCTAAATTGATCACTTAGTCTATGATCTCTAGGTTTAATCTATTCACCAAAAATGATATAGGTTGCTAGAATTACCTTTGATGAGCATTCGGTGGTAACCAAAACACCATTGATCGTTCCCATTGAATGTGAACATATTGAACCATTGCATTAAAGCTTGCTTACTTCATTACTAAATCCACTCGAAAGTGTAGGTATTTAGGCTGTAGGCAAAGGTGTTGATACATCGCCAAAAGCGGGGCAATACATATTTATGTTTGAGTTCTAGACCGCATTTAAATAGACCCTGAATAGAAGCTCAACCCAAGTACCCGAAATCACCAAAGAATCATCTCGGCTTAGTGCCTTTTATCATTGTTTAATTACCGATTTTTATTCCAAGCACCTGCTCATTTACATCGAGCACCTGCTCACGTCAGTTTACAACTCATTTAATTTATCTTAGCTTTATTTGAAATCTATAGATTCATAGTGTAACCTTGGTCTCTGTGGATTCGATACCTTATATACTACTGCTTTTGCCTGTGCACTTGCAGCATTATTTTGGGTTAAAACTCGAGACTATCAATTCCTCCAAAGATGGCGTGGCTGCTGCTCTCTATTAATAAAAGTATTTATGATTTTCTGCAGACCTTAAACAAGAGGTTAAAAAAAATTATATATAGATCTAGGGTCTTCTAGGGTTTAACTTAGGGCAAAAACGTCTTTTCGTTCAAAACTACCAAATCTTCATTGCTCCAACCGACCTTCTCTTCAAGGCTGATGCTGGGCCTAAAAATGCTTCATCTTAGGCTGGCAATGGTCGTGCACCGGTCATACGTCCATTGGGTGTTTGATTCAATTTTGCGTCTTCTTCATATTCGAGGCAATTTGACATGTCTTCAGTAAATGAGTGTATCTTCTTTCTCACAGCTCCAAATAAGATAATTCCAACTCCATTAGAAAGCTGACTCAAAGAACTTGAATTGCAGCTAAGTTTCATTAAATTCCAAGTTGATTTGATCTTCCGTCTGTAGCAAAACTTCAGACTATTCATTGCTGTCTAACTTGGTAAAATGTGATATCTTGATAATTCTTTGGCTTGGATTAATAAGATCTTTTTGCTCCTTTTTGGTGATTTTCCTAGTTAAGACTCTAAAACTACAAATACAAGAAAAACTACCTCTTTGGTGTAAAACCTTAATGAAATACTTAGAAAATGCATTTAAATAGATAGTTAAATGGGTAAAATATGGCGTATATCACCAGGATGTCGAGGCTTTAGTGAGTGAGATTAGCACTTTGAGGTTATGTGCTATTTCGCAAGAGCCTTTGGGTTAGAGGCAGCTAATCAGGCAGATCTTTTGAGCAGGATCCGAGTAGCTCAAGAATAGGATCAGGGATTTATTGATGGTTATAAGGTTGATGGGTCCGAGTATATGGCCTCTTCGAATGGGATGATTCTGGTGCATGGCGAGTGGGTGTGCCTAAAGATGAGATTTTGAGGGAAGCTCATGCGAGCAATTTTATTACTCATCGGGTGCGACTAAGATCTACCGTGATCTGAAACGGTATTATCACTGGGTCGGGATGAAGAAGGTTGTCGCTAACTAGGTCGCAGCCTACGATACGTGCCAATTAGTAAAGGCTGAGCATCATGTTCCAAGTGGATTGTTGCGGAGTTTACCCATTCTAGAGTGGAAGTGGGATATGATCACGATAGATTTTGTGGTGGAATTGCCAGTTTCTCGAACTTCTAATGCAATTTTGGTGATTGTGGATCATCTGACTAAGTAAGCTTGTTTTTTTTGCCATCAAGAAAACCGATGGAGCAGCGGTTTTGGCTAAGAAATATGTGAAGGAAATAGTGAGGTTTCATAGAGTGCCAGTGAGTATCATGTTAGACAGGGATCCTAAGTTTACTTCAGAGTTCTAGAGAGCTTTTTAGGCTAAGATGGGCACTAAAGTGCACATGAATACAGCTTATCATCCTCAAACGGATGGATAATCTGAGAGGACAATTCATACACTTGAGGATTTGTTGAGGATGTGTGTTCTGGATTGGGTTGGTCATTGCACAAATCACTTGTTCTTGTTAGAGTTTTCGTATAATAAAAGTTATCAAACGAGTATTGGTATGGCTCCTTATGAGGCGTTGTATGGGAGGCAATGTCGTACACCTTTATGTTGGATCCAAGTAAGGGAGCGGAGCATTTATGGTGCAGATTTTGTTCAAGAAACGATGGAGAAGATCTGTGTTTTAAAATTGAACATGAAGGAGGCTCAGGATTGGCAGAGGAGTTATGGTGATGAGAGGAGAAAAAAACTAGAGTTTGAGGTGGGAGATATAGTGTATCTCAAGATAGCTATGTTCAGGGGTCCTAATAGATCCATTTAGTAGAATAAGCTGAGTCCAAGGTTTATGGGTATGTTCAAGGTTGTGGAACGGGTGGGACCAGTGGCTTATCGGTTAGAGTTACCTAAGATTATGAAGGCATTTCATAAGGTTTTCCATGTATCGATACTAAGGAAGTGTCTGTATAAGTCTGAGGAGGTGTTGGCTAAGATTCTTGTGGATCTTCAGCCCAACATGACGTTAGAGGCGAGACCTGTGAGGCTTTTCGTGATGAAAGTCAAGGTTCTGCGCCGAAAGTAGATACCATTAATGAGAGTCATGTGGGACTGTGACGATGTTGAGGAAGAGACATGGGAACCAGAGGCTACGATGAAGGCAAGGTTCAGGAAGTGGTTCGACAAGCAAGTCGTGGCTTGAGCATTGTTTCACTATGGTTTCCAGTTTCAGAGTTTTAGCTTTGTGATATGTTGTTTTTGGTTCATGTATTTTTGTTTGATTGTAACGATTATTACATTTTTGAGATTTATAAGAAGAGTATTTCTTATATTTTTTTGGTGTTATAAGTTGAGTATTTCTTATGTGTTTGTTATAGAGTTGACCTGAGCATTGGTCATGATTGGGATGATATTCCGGGATAGTTGGAATATCATGTTAGAGCCACATGAGGTAGTTCTGGTCAATAGATGTTTATAGACATATAAGAATTGATTACTCGAGGGGATGAGGATTTCCCCGTATAACTCATTGGGGGATGAGGATTACTTCAGAGGGATAAAGATTTCCTTGTATACTTATTTAGTTATTTGCGATGAGAATTTCCTTGTATAAGTATTGTGAGATGTCGAGTTCTCCCGAGGGGATGAGGATTTCCCCTGTATACCGATAGCTCAAAGATTTGTTCCTAAGAGTGTTAGTGGTATGATACACCGATAACTCAAAGGATGTGTTCCTGCGAGTATAAGGGGTTAGGCTATGAGTCAAAAGTAATTAAAGTATGAAACGTAGTTATAAGCATGAGACTATATGTGAGCCTCAGAGGTTGGGAGTGTTGATCTCGAGTGATGCTAACCGGGTTGAGTCAGGAGTATTGTCCGTGATGGACAGTTTTCCAGGATTCGAGGTCGAATCCATGGTAGTGGGGAGAGTTGTAACGCCCGTGAACCAAAATGTGAATTTTTGGTGGTGTGTGTCGATCGACACCAAGTTTCCAGAACCAGGCCAGCTCGATTTTAGCGATCCGGTTTAATGTTGTTTGGGTTGGAAACCTAAGGGCTTGTGTTTATAAGCGATCAGTCGCGTTTTCAAAGAGAAAAAAGTGATTTTGATAGTTTTGAGAGAATAAAAGAGGGGGATTAAGGTTTTGGTTAATTCTCAGAGAATGAAGTCTCTGATTCTCGTGTTCATCCTTGCTTTTGATCATTTTTCAATCCAAAAGCAAAGGTGAATGTGTGACCATGGTATGTTTGGGATTTGGAATGTTTTTGATGCGTTGTTTAAATGGTTTGAATTGAATTGAAGAATGTGTTGGATATTTATGTGTTGTTCTTCCTGTTTCATGTGGTTTTCTAGTGTTTTCGATGCTGGTGGTCAATTGTTGAGACATGGATTCCAACCAAGAGAGAATAGACTCGATTCTGTGGTTTCTGCGACCTAGTGTCAATCGACACCAACGTATGATGTTAGTTATTTTATCTGTTTTCGATTGTTGTTTGGCTGTTTCGATTTACTAGTTGAGTTATTTGGTATCTTGACATTTCATTGATCATGTGTGTATAGTTGGTAGATGGAATGACCATCTCATTGAGTATTTATGATAATACTCACGCATCTAGTTCGTTCATATGATGCAGGTAAAGATAAAGTGTGATCGTGGAATCATGGCGATAAAGAGGAGGATGATCTAGGGCTTATTTCTTTGTGTTTTAATTTAAGTTTTAGAACCTTGTTTGGGTTGCTGGTTTATCTAGAATTGATGAATTGGAATTGTTGAATTGGTTATTGGATTGGTTTAATTGTGTTATTGGATTATTAATTTAAGTTTTCGGTTTAGTTGATTTTATATTTCAGCTGGTTTGTGTTTTATTTGTTGGTTAAATGTGATTGAGTTAAGGATAAGTATTTATAGGAATAATAATTCAGAAATAAATATTTAAAAAACGGGTTAGGTTGTTTGACATAGAGACTATGACCCGAATGCAAAGAAGGTGGTTGTTAGTAGAGACGTGGTCTTTGACGAGAAAAAGGTTTGGGACTAGTCCTCTACAACATAACAAATTGATGGTGAACCGGGCATGTTTAAGCATACTCGTGATGGAGTTAAAGAAGACGGAGGAGAATATGAGGATGATCAAAACAATGATCATCAAGAACCAGAACAAGAACCTATAAACCAAGACGAGGAAGAAGAAGAAAAATAAAACTTGAACGTTGGCGTGAATCAAGAGGCAGAACCGAAATAACGAGTAATGTGACAACCTAGTTTTATGAAATATGTGGTGTATGCGGAGAGGCTTAAAAGAATTGATTTGGCTACCTATGTCACCAAAGTGCACTTATCTTCTCGGTCACACGTCGTGAGAGAACTCTTGAGGTAAGTGTGCTTGAGCTAGAGCAATTTAAGGATGGGTGACCTAATGAAAGTCATTTTCAGTACCGTGTGAGTGAAGAAAAAACTAGGTGAAAGATCATGTGGTGATTTGCAGGGTTAATAAACAAAACTTTTGAGCCTCCTCGACTAACGCACCGACCATCGGACACGGAGGGTCCACGGGTCGAGAGTGGACAATAGGCCAATGGAAGGGACGGTCAAGGTATTACAAGTAACAAGGTATGGTCGTGTTATCACAAAACCGAGATATCTTGACAACTACGTGTTGATTGCGGATCAAGAATTTGGCAAACTCTTACTCACAATTGATGGAGAACCAACTCTGGTTCAATGAAAATATAAAGGAGTGGATCGATGCAATGAAAGTCTAGTTGGATTCTATCACGAGAAACAAGACTTGGGAGCTCATTGATAAGCCGACAAGTGTTAAAGCCATAGGGCTAAAATGGATCTACAAGATCAAGAAGAATGCGGATGGCTTGGTGAATAAATACAAAGCGAGATTTATTGTAAAAGGCTATGTACAACAAGAAGTTATAGATTTCGAGGAAGTGTTTGCTCATGTGGCTTGGTGAACATCCTCCACCGTGAGCTTTTTAATCTTTACCCCTTCCGATTTGGCTTTCTCAGCCTCCAGTATCGAATTTTCCTCTTGGATTTCCATGGCCGCCTGTTTCCACTGTTTGTACTGGGTGATGATGAGGTCATCCCTCTTGGCTTCCTCCGCTGTTTCTTGGTACCAGGATGCACGGCGAGTCACCAGAGTCGGCTGCTTCTCCATGGTTTCCTCCGCCGGGAGTCGCTGCTCTTTTTTCGGTGGTTGAGATAACGAGGCCTCGGTTCCCGTCTCCTTCTCCTTAATCTTTTGCTTAATCGTGCTTTTCCCCGAAGCTTCTCCTTCTCCGTTAGAATGGAAACTTCTCTTTACCCATTCCTTCGTTGGAATTATTGCTTGATTTAAATCTAGACATCTTGACTTCTGAATTTTGATCCATTAAAAAAACAATTTAGAAAAATACATTCAATATACATTCGATATTGTAGAAAAATACATTGAGTATATATAGTATTTACTATTTAGTATCGGTTGTTATATTAGAATTTTTAATATTCAAAGTAAATTTAATATTTGAAACTAAGCCCAAAAACATATGAAATTTCAAATCCATAAATATATAATTATTTGCCCCTATTGTTTTTTCTTCTTTTTTTTACATCTATTTGTCTCAGGATATTATTACTTATCTCTCTTTCTCCTTTTTTGCGTCCTTCTGTCTTTCTTGTCGACATAGCTGAGGGAGGCCACACTTTTGGCTTAACCGCGTTTTCCGAATCCGAATATGAAACGTAATCACCTAATGGGTAAGAACTACAGAATTCATTCATTTTGTGTCTCGAATTTTATATTATCAAAATTATAATCACATAAAAATATACACAAGAATAGGTCTTGCCCATGACTCGATAGCCGCCAGTCTTGGCGTATAGATAATTGTCCACGAACGACGAATAAACAAAAAGTGACCATATGTATGTACTAGTTGTAATAATTTGACTAATGACCAGATATTTTAGTTAATCAAAAAGCCAAATTTCAATATATTTATATTTTATACCATGTTGGAGACCGCAAGTTGAAGGATAAAGAAAGTGATGGGATCATGTGGGGTCAACGATCCCCAAACACCACCCAGAGAGTAGAGACTCTTATTCGTTCCCATCAAAATTGTCCGTTTGTAATTATGAAAATTTGGCAAAAAGTCTAATTCGCATTTTCTTGTTTAAAAAATATCAATTTAGCTACAAGACGACCAACAGAATGTGGAACAAAGACAGATTATGGGCTTCCCTTTCATATCAAGTAACCAAATAATAACAACAAACAAATTTTTGCCAAACTTATCAAAGAAACAATGAATCTTTCCATTACACAACTCACTTCTTTTTCTCTTATTTCAATCTCCCTCCCCACCTTACAAAAGATCTACGTAAATTCACCTATTTATACATTCTTACAATTTCACCCCAATTTTTTTCAATTTTCTGCCTCAAAATGTCCCGGAAATCGGTCCTTACACAATTGGTTTGTCCATCAGCTCGATGTCGGCTGCGATCCTTCCTGAGCCACGGCCGGTTATCCTACCGAACGATCCAATGCTCGATAGTCCCATGAAACTGCTGCTTTCTTCGCCAAGGTTTATCGATCTTCTATGCTTTCTGAGTTTGGAGGAGCTAACATCACCCGCCTCACGATCAACAACTTCATCCTGGCTCTTGCTCTTGTCATTATTGTTGTTGTTATTCTGGGCGACCACTAACCATCCGATGGTACTTCTACAGAATGGACAGACCGGTGGAGTCACGGTTGATGTCGTTGGATTTGGTTTGTTGTGGCAACACAACGCAAGTGTGCATTGCGCACACATTTGGTGACCACAGTCTTTCACTTCAATCGTACATACTTGCTCAAAACAAATGCAGCACAGTTCCGTATCACTCACCTGTCGACATCCAGCATTAAAAACCATTTCAATTGTTTACAAATTTAAACAAACGCGCTGTGTAATGGTGGTACCTCGGACATGTTATCATCTGAGGCGGTGTCGGAGAAAGACGCTAAGGAGTAAGCAGTTCCCTTGAGGATGGTTTTCTCTCTCTTCAAGTTAGCGTCCATTAGAGCCTGTTCTAGGAGCAGTTTCGCCTCCTCATTAAGCTCGCTGATGAACTTTAATGGTGACGGCCAGACCAGAGGCTCGGCAGATGACGGGTTAAGCAATGCTCCACATGCTCCATGCTTGTGTTTCATTGCAACCACATAAGGTATCCTCCTGAAAAGAAATTTCAAGATTCAAGTTATTCCTCTACAAGATGACCTATTGTGACAAGAGAGAATGTTTACATACCCAGAAGCGTCTCTCTGAAGACGATCAGCACCCCAAGCAAGCAACTTTCTTACACAATCGATCGATCCGCTTCTAGCTGCCAAATGAAGAGGTGTGCTCCCTGGAGAACTGTTAGCTTTAGATGGTTAGTCCCAATTCATTGAATGTTTGATTTCAAAGGAAAAGAATTCATAATCCATTACCCGTATACGCTAGTAGACGCACAAACAAGAGAACCACTATCCAACAAGACATTCACACATTCAGGCCGTCTCTGCCGCGCAGCTAAATGCAACGGTGTTGCTCCTTTATCATCTCTTATGTTCACAAATCGCGCATATCCCCTTACAAAAATGGCAATATCCAAGCGTAAACCTTTCCATTCAGGAGTTTGATCAAAAAGATAGGGAAAGAGATATACCAATGAACAGCAACAGGACTTGATTGAGCAGCAGAGAGAATGGCTTGAACACAATCAGAATGTCCATAATACGCTGCGTAATGCAAGCATGTTCTTCTATTCACAGAATCAAACATCAAAATCTGCAGATTTCCAATAAATAGCAAATTAAAAATCCTGGATTGATTGTGAAAAGGTATAACAATAAAAGGAAACGTTACATTAGCTCCAACTTCAGCTAGCTTCTTCAGGCAAGAGATTCTTCCATACATAGCAGCTAACATCAATGGAGTCTACACGAACGAGAAATCAGCTCAAAAGGTATTAGAAATCAGCAACAATAACAATACAGCTATAGATCAAAATGCGATTCTAACCTGCTTATGACGATTCAACATATCTGGATTCGTAAATCGTTCCAAAAGCAAAGACAAAATCTACAAAAATAGAAATGCATCAGTAACATCGAATCGATCAATAATCAACGAATCTGAAACAAAAACACCAGATTCCGGCGAGATTACGGCGAGATCTCGGAGAAAAAGCAGAAAACAAACCTCGATCTGACCAGTAGCAGCAGCGACATGTAGAACGGAGTGACGATCGTAAGCAGTAGTCTGAAGCAAAAGACTCGGATCCGTCACCATCACTCGCCGTATAGTCACGACGTCGCCGCACTGTACGGAAGCGAATATTCCGTGCTCCGGTCTAGCTCCACAGCTCATGCTCTGCCCCATTTCAGCTGATTTCTAATGAAAAGTAGGAATGGAAACACGACACCGTCTGCCACCGGTGAAGCGCTCCGCCGTGAGAAGTAAGCGCCACCGTGACGCAGAGCGGTGGTTGGGGTTCTTAGCTTTGGGGGATTCAATGGAGAAGAAGAGGGAAGTTTCACATTTATGTACACATTTGATACGGCTTTTCAGATATTAATTTTAAAATCTTTTTGTTTTGTTTTTTTGGAAAGTGAATTATAAAAATAAAAAAGAGACGACTCTATTGGAGTTTGGGGTATGCCCGACGGGCAGAGATTTATGTTGCCCGTTGTCAGTTTTGGTTACAGTTACTCTTCGATTTCGGGCAGCTTGTCAGATATTTTCTTTTATAAAGGTAAAATGTCTTCTTTTTTTTTGTTTCTTATTCTTGTTGCAGTTTCGCTTAACCATATACCAAAAAGATAATAGCGTCCTGAACTCCACATTAACAATACAATCGAATTTATTTTGCAATGTTTGTAACAAATATATAAATATTACTAAGTGTGTTATTCAATGGAATATTTAGTATGACTTGATGGTACATTTATTTAAAGTTTGTATAGTTAGTTTTTGAACGGTAGATTTATTTGAAGACTGTATACTTATTTTTTGAACGGTAGATTTATATACGAACGGTAGACTTATTGTTTTGACTTGGTGGTAGAGATTTTTCCGAATGATAGACTTATTAGAGTGATTGATAGAGTTATTATTTTCAATGGTAGATTTATTTTCGAGCAGCATACTTATTAGGTTATTGGTAGATTTATTTTCGTAGACTTATTTTGGATGGTAGATTTATTTTCTTTAACGATAGAGTTAATTTGGCATGGTAGAGTTAATTTCGTGATTGGTAGACTTATTATAGTGGTGGTAGATTTATTATAGTGGATAATAGTGGAAGACTTATTATAGTGGTGGTAGAATTATAATGAGTGGTAGATTTATTATTTCTGCCGGTAGACTTATTCAATCTTTTCAGTTTACTAGATTAACCTTCGATTGGTAGACTTATTGGTTACGAAAAACATTGGTAGAGTTGTTTTTTCTGTTAACTTTATGGTAGATTTATTTTTCAAATGATAGACTTGTTATCTAACGGAGCTTTTTATATAGTTATGGTAGACTTATTATCCGACGAAGCTCGTCATATAGTTGTGGTAGACTTGTTATCTGACTTAAGTTCTTTAAACAACAATGTGGTGGTAAACTTTTTATTTGACCTAGGTTATTCAAACAACACTTTAGTGGTAGACTTGTTATCTGACTTAGGTTCTTCAAACAACAATGTTGTGGTAGACTTGTTATCTGACTTAGGTTCTTTAAACAACAATGTGGTGGTAAACTTTTTATTTGACCTAGGTTATTCAAACAATACTGTAGTGGTAGACTTGTTATCTGACTTAGGTTCTTCAAACAACAATGTTGTGGTAGACTTGTTATCTGACTTAGGTTCTTTAAACAACAATGTGGTGGTAGACTTATTACCTGACTTAGCTTCTTTAAACACTGTTGTGGTAGGGTTCTTATCTAACTTTGGTTCTTTAAACAATGTGGTGATAGAGTTATTATCTGACTTAGCTTCCTTAAATAATGTTGTGGTAGACTTGTTTTGGAATGCGGTAGATTTATTTGTCATGTTTTTCACTTGTTTATATTAATTAACCTACATTCTTCATCATCCTTCTACATTCTTCATCATCCTTTAGTATATTGTAAACATGCTAGGATAAAAAAAATGATAAGTTATTGATTATCCAACGATGACGATCAAATGGAATTAACATGCAGGTCATCATTGCATATCGTCATCCATACTATTATAAAAACTACATGTACAATGGTTACTTCATAACTATTATGCAAGCAATCTACGAAACTCTCATGGATAAAAGGTGTATTGGAGACTGAGATGGAGTGGTACCAGCCTAGGAAAGAAAATAAGTGTTCTAATTGTCGTTAGTATGATCATAATCGTACCAATAGTGAAGCTTAAATATGTGTCTATTGATAAATCATGGTTTTTACCTGTTTTTAGCCATGATATAAGTCAGTTTTATAGAGTCTTTTCAGTGTTTTTCGAGTCTTTTAGAGTCTTCGAAGTTTTATTAACATTTCGAGCATAACTGGTGATTATGGAGCAATTTGGAGCATTGTGGAAGGAGCATCCAAAGTTTTCAAGGGAGAATAAGACTCGGTGTTAATCAACACCACCTTTGGTGTCGATCGACACCACTAAAAGAAATTAATTCAGACTTGAGTTTTAAAGACTTTTGAAGAATTGCAAGTTAAACCAGAAGTTAAACAAAAGTGCCCCATAACGTTTTAGAGTCTTTAAACATCTTTTTTTGAAAAAAAAAATATGTTTTATTAATCCAAGACATTCTAACCAATAAAAATTCAATTTGCAGAATTTAAAAAGTCAAAAACACTAGAAAGTCAATTAATTGTGCGTTAGTAAGTGAAAATATCACTTATTTGTGAATAAAAAATACCTCCTAAAACATCGCTTAAAAACAAACGGAGGGAGTATGTATATGGTTTTTAAAGCCATTGTTTAAGCTATGCTTTATTTTTATTGAAACTTAGAGAGAGATTTGTAGCAAAGCTTTGGAGAGACAAATCATACTCCTTTAGAGAAGATTTTGAACTCTTTTACCTCATTTCTTATCTCTTTTATGCAATCTATTATATTCATGATGTTTGTTTCATTCACCATGTATGAGTAGATTCTTTGTTAGGTTTAGGGTTATTCAATGGTGACTTATGAATTGCTAGGTTGAATTAAATTGTTAGGATAAAATCATTAGGGTTCCTCATCTGGATTTGTGTTTACTGCTTATTCTAGCTTCGCGACCTGGAATCTGATATTAGATTAATTGGTAGACACAAAAGTGTGATTAATCGTCTGAACTAGTCTTAGATGAGCAAAATTCCTATCTGTAAAGAAATTTGGTTTAGGGTTTTGTGAACAATTGAACCTACACTTAATCCTTGTTTAAATTGATAGGATTCGCAAAGAAATTTGGGATTCTAAAGTTAGACATAGATAATCTCTGCAGCGAAAGCTGAATGGTTTTATATTAGTGCTTAAGTTCAAGAACAACACTTAATAAACTCTTAACTATCTGTCGAGATCTGTAATTCAGATTCACCTGAGATTTCCCTACGCCTAGCTTTTGTTTTATTGATCTTATAACTGCTTTCTTATTTACTTGTTTTACATTCCAGATTGTTCACTTAGCTTAATTCGAATTAGAGGTTTATTGTGTGATTTCTTTTCCATGTGGATTCGATCGCTAAATACTACAACGATCTCTTAATTTGAGAGAGTAGCTCAGGGTAAATTTGAGCATATCAATTTTTGGCGCTGTTGCTAGAGAATTGAAATTACCTTTAGATTTTGATTATTAGAATTTTTTCTAAGTTTTTCTTTTTGTTTTCAATTTTACCAACTAGCTTTTGTTTTTTGTTTCAGGATGAATACTTTAGTGTTAGTTTGTGGTGAAGATGGTAATTTGGTAGATACAGAGGAAAACAGGCACAATGAGAATGTGATCATTGAGCATGTAGCACTAGAGCAACAAGTCAAGGCTGATGTGGATGCACCCTGGGTGATTACAACAGGTCGGACTAGTTTTATGCGAATCGAGCTTCGATTCGTCCACCTGCGTTTCAGAGAAACGACTTTGAGGTGAAGCCTGCGTACTTCAACCTTGTGTCTCACCAGCCTCTCCATGATCTTCCACACAAGCACCTAATGGAGCACATTGAGAAGTTTGAGGACTTAGCATTTTGTATCAAAGCTAATGGAGTGTCTAGTAACTATCTTTTCTGCAAGCTATTTCCTTACTCTCTGAGTGGAGATGCATCTTATTGGCTTAAGCAGCTTGAACCGGGATCGCTAACTACTTGGGAGGACATCAAGAATATTTTCCTCAACAATTTCTTTGATGATGCGAGATCCAAGGATTTGAGAATGAAGATTGCTACATTCCGCCAAGGAGAGACCAAAGCATTTAAGGCTCCATGGGCACGATTTAAGGGATATCAGAGAGATTGTCCTCATCATGCCTTTAGCGATATTCAATTGCTTACTATCTTCTTCAATAGAGTGGATTGGAGGTACCAGATAGCGCTGGATGCTGCGAGTTGTGGAAATTTCAAGACAAACTATCCAGAAGACGCCATTGTGCTTATTGAGAGCTTAGTTTTTAGCAATAGTAGCAAGAACACCGATTGTGAAAGGAAGAAGCTAGGTAGAAATAAGGATGGTAGTCAGATAGCATAGGTTAAGGGTAAGTTAGATGTTATGCATAGTCTTCTAGTGGGAAAGAAGTCGGTCTAGTTTTCTCAAGAGGTTGAGACTTTCGATCCAGAGGTAAGAAATGAAGAAGAGGATGTTTACTACATCAATGGAACTAGATTTCAGAGGTTTGGCAATTATCAAGGATATGGTTCCTCTTACCAGAAGCCTTTTCAGAGAAACAACTACACAAGGAACTATGGTTCTTCTTCTTATCACATACCTCCTGCTCAATCTTCGGATAGTGAGATGAAGTCAATGCTCGAGCAGATCTTAGAAGGACATTAGAAGATGACCGTGAGCTTCAATGGAAAGATGGATGCCATGTATACTGATTTAAATGGGAAGATTGAGGATTTAAATATTCATGTCATGAAGCTGGATGTTCAGGTTGCTCAAACTGATGGGTCTATCAAGAGGCAAGAAGGATTTCTTCATAGAAGGACCAATACCAACCTCAAGCACTCTTGCAATGCCGTTCTGGGGAAAAGTGAAGATGATTTCATGGAGTTTAAAATGATTGAAGATGATTTTACAGTTGTAGAGGCAGGGTGGCGATCGACACCACCTCTGTGTCGATCGACACCAGCTAAAAATATCAAAAATTTGAGTTATGATGGACTAGAATTGATCGAAACAAAAGAAAATATGGGGTCGACAGACTGTGTGTCGCTCGACACCACCTCTGGTGTTGATCGACACCACTACAGGATAAAAAATCTGTATTTTCAAAAAACCGCAGAATTCCTGGCAAAAAACGTCTACAAGCCTAAAGTGTTATTCCCAAGACCAATGAAGTCCAAACAAGAGGTAGAAGTTGCAAGATGCAAGGCGATGATAGATAAAATAATGGTTGAGATGCCTCTAGTTGATGTAGTTGAGCTTTCTCCCGCACTAAGAAGGTATTTTAAGAAAATGGTTGTCAATGGTGTGAGTCCTGAGGAAGGAGCACTGCTTACCAGATACATCAGTGCAATTCTCTTGAACACAATTCCAATCTCAAAGAAGAAAAAGGAGGTGATGGTCTCTGAACAAGTTAATACTATGATTCAGAGAAGGATTCCAGTGAAGCTACCAGATCCAGGGAATTTTGTGCTAGATTTCTCAATCTCAACAGGAAGGTTCCCTCATTCTCTTTGTGATCTAGGATCGGGTATTAACTTGATGCCACTCTATGTTGCTGCTAGACTTAGAATGACTGATTTTACACTAACTAGGATCTCTCTTATCCTAGCTGATCGTTCCAAAAGGATCCCAGAAGGTGTGTTAGAGGATGTTCCAATCAAGATTGATCACTACGTGACTCCCACATACTTTGTGGTTTTGGAATATGATGAAGAACCTCAAGATTCTCTTATTCTAGGAAGATCGTTCTTTGCTACAACTGGTGCTACCATTGATGTGAGAAAAGGGAAGATGAAGCTTGATTTAGGTGATGTTGTCATGAATTTCGACATGGACAAGACAAGGAGAAGATTCACCATTGATGGTCAGACCTTTTTCGTGGAAAATTCAATGGATGAAGATCTAATCAAAGAGCATTCAGAAGACGTTACTACTGGGTATGTCAAGGAGTTGAATACTAGTGAGCAAGTGAACAAGCTAGTTGCTCAAGAGATATTGGTTGAGAAACCTTCATTAAAGCAAAGGTATGCACTTCCTAGAATCAATTCAAAACCTCCTGATTTCATCAATAAGAATTTAAAAGGTGCAAAAGTTGTTTCAGACTTATGCAAGAACGAGATTCTCGTAGAAGGCTTGGTGTTTCTTTTGATGATTTTGCAGGAAAAAGGAGTGTCCCACCCAAATTCGCCCTTCTAATGTTCCTCGCTTCCTTGGTCGAACTCATGCCCCTAATGCCTATACTTTCTGATCCACCAGACGCGTGAACCTAGTGGTAAGTATATTAATTTCATTTTATTTTATTTGTTTCCTAACTATTGGTATTAATTTTAAGTGTCTCAGGATATTTTAAAAAAATTGTGATGGAGCCTCGATCGATCATCTGATCGATCTATGCAAATGAAAGGGTGTCGATCGACACCCTGTGTGTGTCGATCGACACCATGACCATGTAACATTTTTTCATTCGTTTTTCATTTGTTTCAGTTTGTTTTCTTTTTCTTTTACTAACTTCAGGCTTGATCACACTGGGAACAGTGTTGTTTAAGTCTGGGGGAGGTAGTGGCTAACTATTGTGTTCATTTTTGAGTTTTAAGAGTCAGTCGAAATTGTTTTTTTTCGGGTCGAAACTCCCCTTGAGATTGCTATAACAGAACAAAATGATTAGGACCATTACTAAAGCAAATTGATTGGTTTCACCAGGTGGATAGCTGTTAGTTGATCAGTCTAACAGGGAGAGTCCACACTTTTGGAGACCTAAGAAAATAAGTTGCTAACTCCGCCCTTAAATGAACTTTAATTTCTTGTCTTGGGGCTTGGTAATCGCGGGACTAGATTCCTCTTTTAGCACTAGCAAAGTGAGGATAAGCTCCCTTTGATCTTGTCGTGATATTGATAAAAAAAAAAAGAATAAAGTCTTAGATAAAAAAGTGCAAAGATACTTGTGACCTGGTCTCCCACCATAGAACCACAGTAGTGAGGCCTCATGACCCCGTCTCCTAACAAGGAATAACAGTAGTGAGCGCTATTCTAAGACTACATAGTAATTCTCATGACCCCGTCTCCTAACAAGGAACAACAGTAGTGAGTAAAGAATCCTATGAAACCATGTAAATGGACAACAATAAACTAAGGGAAGAGAAAAAGAGAGCAGTGCAGAAAAGTGTTTAAGGAAGGGAAAGAATCTATAAGTCTTGTGATCGTTATTCTGTCGACGAGACCCACTATATTGAATGAAAGGGGTTAGTAACTGAGAGTCCGAGTTTTTCTAAGGGGTTTGGATTTAATCTGGAGGATTGCTAGACTTGTAGTGAGTACATCTAAGTACTGCATGTTGTCGACTTTGCGGTATGTGGATCCAAGAGTACCGATAACACTTGTTTTCCTTGAGTACAAGCAAAAAACTAAGTCTGGGGGAGTTGATTACACCGGTTTTTAGCCATGATATAAATCCATTTTATAGAGTCTTTTCAGTATTTTTCGAGTCTTTTAGAGTCTTTGCAGGTTTATGAACATTTGGAGCATAATTGATGATTATGGAGTAATTTGGAGCATTGTGGAAGGAGTAGCCAAAGTCTTGAAGTGAGAATCGATTTTCAGACTAAGTGTTGATCAACACCACCTCTGGTGTCGATCGACACCACTAAAAGAAAAAAATTTAGACTTGAGTTTTAAAAACTTTTGAAGAATTGCAAGTTGGCCCAGAAGTTCCATAAGTTAAACAAAAGTGCCCCAGAACGTTTTAGAGTCTATATATATGGTTTTCAAAGCCGTTGTTTAGGCTATGCTTTATTGAGACTTAGAGACGAATCAGATTTGTAGCAGAGCTTTGGAGAGACGAATCAAACTCCTTCAGAGAAGACTTTGAACTCCATTACCTCTTTTCTTATCGCTTTTATGCAATCTATTATATCAATGATGTTTGTTTCATTCACCATGTCTAAGTAGATTCCTTGTTAGTTTAGGGTCATTCAAAGGTGATCGATGAATTGCTAGGTTGAATTAAATTGTTAGGATAAAATCATTAGAGTTCTTCATATGGATTTGTGTTTACTGCATATTATAGCTTTGCGACCTAGAATTTAATCTTAGGTTATAGACACGAAAGTGTGATTAATTGCCTGAACTAATGTTAGATGAGCAAAATTCCTATCTGAACATAAATTTGGTTTAGATTTTTGTGAACAGTGGAACCGACACTTAATGTTTGTTTAACTTGATAGGATTTGCAAAGAAATTTGGGATTCCAAAGTTTAGATATAGATAATCTCTGCAACGAAAGTTGATTGGTTTTATATTAGTATTTCAAGTTCAAGAACAACGCTTAATAAACTCCTAACTATCTGTCGAGATCTGCAATTTAGATTTACCGGAGATTTCCCTACGCCTAGTTTTTGTTTTATTGATCTTACAAATGCTTTCTTATTTACTTGTTTTACATTCCATATTGTTCACTTAGCTTAATTCGAATTAGAGGTTTATTGTGTGATTTCCTTTCCTTATGGATTTGATCCCTAAGTACTACTACGATCTCTTAATTTGAGAGAGTAGCTCAGCGTAAATTTGACCATATCATCTATTATTGTGTGTGCCTTTTTAGTTTTCAGTTTTAACTTGCTAAACTATTTTAATGTTACGGTAATTGATGCTAAAGACATTTGGAAACATATTATATAGAGTGCAAAGAATAAACCTACCATCAAAGAAAAACAAATCTTCCGCCACCACCTCTGAAGTCTCCATGTCCACCAGAATAAATCTACCAAAAAAAAAAAAAACAAACCTACCATCAAACTAGAATAAATCTACAATCAAAGAAAAACAAATCTACCATACCATTGAACAAAGAATAAATCTACCATCAAACGTAAATTTGTAAGTTATCCACGACCTCCGCCTCTTCCGCCACCACCTCCAAAGGCTCCAGGTCCACCATCAGCAGCGATTCTATGAACCAGAGTACCGTTTGGTCCAGTGTGGTCCGTCTCGACATCGTAAAATGTCAAAATAAATCTACCATGCAACATAAATAACTCTACCACACAAATAAATCTACCATTATAGAATAATAAATCTACCATGACAGAACAAACTTCCTACCAAATTAAACTACCATTACCATCGCCGAATCCAACAGATCTACGACCTCTGCTTCTTTCGCCACCACCTCCGAAGCCTTCACGTCCACCAGAATAAATCTACCATCAAAGAGAAACAAACCTACCATCAAAGAATTGGAGATTAGGGTAAAGAGATTTTTACAAAACTCTCTTTACCATCGAAACGAAACCGGAATTGTTAATTACATGTTGCAGAATGCACCAAAACTTTCTAAAAGTGCACAAGAGCAAGAACAATCCCGGAAATCGAACACGAACAAATCCGAAAATCGAACAAGAAGAAATTACAAAAAATCGATTTGTATATATATATATATATATGAAAGGAAGAAAAGAGAAGTTAAGAGAAGACAAAAACTTACCGTTGGAGTTGTCGGTGACGAGAGAAATCACTGGAGAAGACGAGAAATCGCGATTGTGTCAAAATCGCACGGTTGCGATTTTGTGTTTTTGTGTCGTTGAAAAAAAAACCGTAAAAAGAGAAGAGAGTTTTGTTTTTATTAATTTTTTGTAAACCTCTTTTTTAGTGGCAAATTTATAAATACAAAAGCTTCACAAAATTTAAAAGATTTTTGCTATTTTCGGATTTCATGAGAGTTGTTATAGTAAATTAGGTAACTTTTGAGAATTGTTATAGTAATAATCTCTTTTTTAATTGTATTTATCCTCTATCAATAGCAAACAAATGACAAAAAAAATATAAATAGTTCCAATCCCTTTTGCACTCCCTTAGGTGTTCTTAGATAGCATGGCACACACACATGTATATATTTTATTCCACTCATGATTATTTAGAAATAGAAGTATATATATTGTCGTCAATATATTAGTAGTTAATTACTAAAACATTTCTCAAAAAGATAGTATTATTACTAAAAGCACCCACTTTTAAATTTTCTCCTCGGGCTCCAAGTGGCTGTTCGATGGCTTTCGCTTCCCGATGTAGACTTCAACTTCAACGTGGAATGTTTTTTTTTTTTTTTTCCCGTCAACATGGAATGCTTCTTTCACCAATTTCTTTTGTAAGCTACAAATACTAGTATGATCGATTCTAGATTCCTAAATATAATCCTTTACATATTATTAGAGAGGTGATTGCACCTAAAAATCGTATATATAATTTTTCTATTCACTCTCACAATTTTAATGTGATATGACATTTTTTAAATTGTGACATGTTAAAAATTGTAGTTATAATAGACATGTGTATATTTTACGTTTTAATAATACTCTACTCATGTCGATTTTTTTTTACTCGGCCTTCTATACGTTTTTTTTTTGTTTGCTTGAATGATGAATTACTTTACCCTTATTTATAATAATAATTACAGGGATCAATAAATTATATATCTCTAATGAGTTATCAATTCATCAATTTTATGGTATTACCTTACTTTCCATGGAGAAAGGCTCTAAATAATCGCGAGGGAGTACTGTTTTATTACTCTATACTAAATCAACAATTTCGTACGGACAGTGTTTCACACGACACCAATAGGTGTTTAAAACACAAGATAGGCAAAGATTCAATTTCAAGGAGTGGAAACAACATAAACTCCACAATAATATATTGTTTTTGATTATATATTGTTCTAATAGGTAAACCCGTAATAAATTATCATCAATTTCACCTATAAGAAAACTTTTATAAGATCTTTCCCTTTGAAATTGATATAGGAATTTTTTTTATACGATATTTTCGTTTACACCATACCATATTTGAAATAAAAATTTTATTCTCATAACTATGACTATAATAAAATTCCTAACCCGATAATTGTGCATAATTTAAATCATAAATGAAGGTTCTTAAGATATTAGGTATTAATCGATAATGCGTATAAAAATATTAAGGGTGTTTTAATGAGGCAACATCCAAAGCGTATTACAAGCCCATTAGAGTTATGACATCCAAGGGGGAGTGTTATAAATCATAGTGGATTGTCATAACTAGTTCTGGTCCGTTTACGGCCCATTAACACTTAGTCTTTAGGCCGGTTTAATGAATCCTAGTTGAATTAGGATTTTCCTTTTATGTACTTTCCTTTTCCCATTAGGAAAATGAATTTTCCTTTTCTCTCTTGTAATAATCCTATATAAAGGATCTTATGATTAATGAATAAACACAAGCTTCCCCATTCGTTCTCTTGATTCACAACACGTTATCAGCACGAGTTGCTCCCTAAACCCTAAAAACACAAAAAACGCGATTACTGTTCATCGTACTGTTCATCGCGTACTGTTCATCGCGTACTATTCATCGCGCACTGTTCATCGACGATTACTGTTCATCGACGATTACTGTTCATCCGGCGTTACTGTTCAAATCATAGTTCATACAGCTTTTAAGGTTACGGCGAACTAGAAGAAAGTTCATACAGCCTATCAACGGTTACGGCGAACTAGAAGACTCACGGAGGTTAAGAAACCCTAACTTGAAACCCTAACCTAATTCAATTAAAATCCAAACCGATTGCATGATCTGTACCCGTGTCGATCGACACTAGTTTTATGTCGATCGACACGTAAACTTCTGCCTGAATTTGTTGTTTGAATTAAACTGTGTCGATCGACACAAATCACCCGTCGATCGACAGTAAACACTCTGTCCAAATTTGGTTGCATATTTATTTGAACTCGTTTGTTTGTTTGCTTGTTTGGATTGATTCGTTGATTGATAAACATGAAACTGAAACTGATTGCATCATATAGACATAACATGCTTGATTAAAATCCGGTCATATCATCATACGGTTTAGAATTTGAATACTAGGCTTGCATCATGAGCATATAAAAACATTATGTTAGGTTGTTAAACATAAAAATCTGGTTTCATAAGCATCATGCATCCGTACCCGTTTATATAAGCACCCATGACCTATTTTGCATCATATGCATAAACTTTAAAATCTTATAGTTCTTAGAGAATAGGATGAATGTTTTCAGATGTCGAAAATCAACAATTTGGATTATGCTGCCCTCAATCTCTCTGGAGACAATTACTTACAGTGGGCGTTGGATACTAAGATAAATCTAAAGTCTAAAGGACTTGGCGAATGTATCATTGAGGATAATAATGAGAATGAAAGAAATCGATACAGAACGATATCGATCATTCGTCATCATCTTGTTGAGGGTCTCAAGGATCAATACCTAACCATTGAGAACCCTTTGGACCTTTGGAAAGAATTAAAGATAAGATATGACCACCATAGAACGGTGTTGTTACCAAAGGCCAATTATGATTGGAGGAATCTCAGGTTCCAGGACTTCAAGTCCGTGGAAGAATATAACTCGGCTATGTTCAGAATAGTTTCTCAATTGAGACTATGTGGTGAGAAGGTAACTGAGAAATACATGTTGGAAAAGACCTTCTCCACCTTTCACACTAATAACGTGTTGCTTCAACAGCAATACCGTGAAAGAGGTTTTGAGACATACTCAAAGCTTATAGCATGTCTATTACTAGCCGAGGAGAATAATACACTGCTAATGAGAAACAGTGAGATGAGACCTCCTGGATCAGCCCCACTTCCTGAAGCGAATGTGGCCACAGATGAAAAGAAAGAAATTAACCACGTCCAAAGTGATTATAGACATCGTGGTCGTGGACGTGGGGGTAGATGGCAAGGACATGGCCGTGGCCATTTTAATCCATACGGCCGAGGTCAGGGCCGAGGTCACGGATTCCATAACGATCATTCTAACCGCGGGCGAGGACGAGGACGCGGATACCGAACTGACTATGATCGTAATAACCGTGGTATTACTTCTCAACCACGAGAATCAAACCCAAAATCAGTTTGCCATCGATGTGGAATGAGTAATCATTGGGCTAAGACATGTAGGACTCCCAAGCATCTGGTTGAACTCTATCAAGAGAGCCTTAAAGGGAAGAATCCAGAAACTCATATGATCCAGCATGATAATGAAGGAGATTTCGATCATGAGCAAGATGACTTGATGAATTTTGAAACCTCAGATATACTTAAGTGATTGATTTTGATTTTCTGTTTTGGTGTTTTGTGTTTTGCTTGTTTTACGTTTTACACTTTATACTTTGGTTTTGTGTTATTGCTTTCTATTAAACTTTATGGAATAAAAGAGTGTTATTTAAAAAGTATCTATTCACCTAGTTCAAAGAGAAGTCTATTGAGCTTTAAAGACATTCGAATGAATGGTCTTCATGTTGAAACTAAGGACGAGAATAACAAAGAATTCCTTCAAATCTTTGAAACCGTCCATGGCTATAAGAAAGTCCTAGAGACTATACCTGCCATTTCTGTGGGCCTTTATTGTGCTAAGATCGGAATGATAGAAGCAAATGCTATGGTAAACAAAGAGTTTACTGAGAATTTCACTTTTTGGCATAACCGGCTTGGCCATCCCGGTGCTAACATGATGCGAAAGATATTAGCAAGTACTAATGGGCACACCTTGAAAGAAAGGAGAGTTATCCCAAAGAATCTCACGTGTGAAGCATGTTCACTAGGGAAACTCATTACTAGGCCATCACCAATCAAAGTAACTAAGGAAACGATAAATTTTCTGGAAAGAATTCAAGGAGACATATGCGGACCAATACACCCACCTTGTGGGACGTTTAGATATTTTATGGTCCTTATTGATGCATCCACGAGATGGTCACATGTCTGCCTATTATCAACTAGAAATGTGGCATTTGCAAGATTGCTTGCCCAGCTCATACGTTTAAGAGCACACTTTCCAGATTTTCCTTTAAAGACTATACGTCTTGACAATGCTGGTGAATTTACGTCCCAAGCGTTTAACGATTATTGTATGTCCATGGGGGTAAGTGTTGAATATTCTGTGGCACATGTACATACACAAAACGGTTTGGCTGAATTGTTTATTAAACGCATACAGTTGATTGCTAGACCGTTGCTAATGAGATCAAAACTCCCGGTCTCAGCTTGGGGACATACAGTTTTACATGCAGCAGAGCTAATTCGTATCAGGCCATCTAGTGAACATAAATATTCCCCATCACAGTTAATAACGGGTCAAGAGCCAGACATATCCCATCTTAAAACATTCGGATGTTCCGTTTATGTGCCTATTGCACCACCACAGCGAACAAAGATGGGACCTCAAAGGAGGATGGGGATATATGTTGGATATGATTCTCCTACTATCATTAAGTACCTTGAGCCAACTACGGGTGATTTGTTTAAGGCCAGGTACGCAGATTGTCATTTTGACGAATCTGTCTATCCAACATTAGGAGGAGATAACAGACTGGTAAAGGAAATTATATGGAATCAAACGTCCTTAAAATGGCAAGATCCTCGGACTCAAGAATGTGAATTAGAAGTCCAAAAGATTATACATTTACAAAAGCTAGCTAATCAATTGCCAGATTCCTTTGCTGACCCGAAAAGAGTAACTAAGTCTTACATACCAGCTGTTAATGCACCGATTAGAATTGATGTTCAAGAGGGACACAATCAAGTTGCTACAGAATCTAAACCACACTCAAAACGTGGCCGGCCAATAGGTTCCAAAGATAAGAATCCTCGGAAAAGAAAGAAAGGTGCTGAAATCGTGGTTGAGGAATCTGATGGAACCCCAGACATAACTGAACCGATAGTTCCAAGCAATGAGACTCGGGACGCCGAGTTTCATGGTTCTGACGTTCCTGAAAATAATGAGATCTCAATGAATTATGTTATGTCTGGAATACAATGGAATAGAAAGTGTGTGGAAATCGATGATATATTTGCTTTTAAGGTAGCACTTGAACTTATGGAGGATCTAGAACCCACGTCGATATATGAGTGCACTCAGAGTGAAAATTGGACTAAATGGAAAGAAGCTATAAACGTGGAGTTGAATTCTTTAAGGAAAAGGGATGTCTTTGGTCCAATAATTCGGACACCCTATGAGATTAAACCAGTTGGACATAAATGGGTCTTTGTGAGGAAAAGAAATGAACATGGTGAAATCGTGAGATATAAAGCACGGCTTGTTGCACAAGGATTCTCACAGAGACCAGGAATAGATTATGAGGAGACATACTCCCCTGTGGTGGATGCTACAACTTTTAGATTTTTGATAAGTCTGGCTATAAGAGAAAAGTTGGATATGCGGTTAATGGACGTTGTAACTGCATACTTATATGGTCCACTGGATAATGAGATTTATATGAGATTACCAGAGGGTATTGAGCTCAAAGATAAGAAAGGTTCTCGAGAACAACACTGCATAAGGCTGAACAAATCCCTTTATGGACTGAAGCAAAGTGGGCGTATGTGGTACAATAGATTGAGTGAGTACTTAGTCAAAGAAGGCTATAAGAATGATCCCATCAGTCCATGTATTTTTATAAAAAAGTTTGCAAACAAAGGGTTTGTTATCATAGCAGTTTACGTGGATGATTTGAACATCCTTGGAACCCCTGGTGAAATCGTCCAAACAGTTGAATGCCTCAAGAAAGAATTTGAGATGAAAGACCTAGGCAAAACTAAGTTCTGTTTGGGATTGCAACTTGAGTACATAAATGATGGAATCCTTGTGCATCAAATGGCATATACTGAAAAGGTACTCAAGCGTTTTAATATGGATCAATGTCACCCATTGTCCAGCCCAATGGTGGTGAGATCTCTTGATCTAGAAAAGGATCCGTTTGGTCCTAAGAGAGACTCTGAAGAAGTCCTTGGTCCCGAAGTGCCATATCTCAGTGCCATAGGAGCTTTAATGTATCTGGCAAGCCACACTAGGCCAGATATATGTTTTGCCGTGAATTTATTATCAAGATTTAGCTCATGTCCGACCCAAAGGCACTGGGACGGGATAAAACATATTCTTCGTTACCTACAAGGAACGAAAGACTTGGGTCTATTTTATACTAACCAATCTAAGGACGGTTTAGTTGGTTTTGCTGATGCAGGTTATCTTTCAGATCCTCATAATGCACGGTCCCAGACAGGTTATGTGTTTACTCATGGAGGAACTGCAATATCTTGGCGGTCAATGAAGCAGGCCATTGCAGATACATCTTCTAATCATTCAGAGATATTGGCAATTCATGAGGCTAGTCGTGAGTGTGTTTGGTTAAGGCTGATGACCCAGCACATAAGAGTGGATTGTGGAATGGCCGAAGGTAAGCAGGAATCGACGGTCTTGTTCGAGGACAATGCAGCGTGTATAGCTCAACTTAAGGATGGATACATCAAAGGTGATAGGACGAAGCACATTCTGCCAAAATTCTTCTTCACATCCGATCTACAGAAAGATGGAGAAATTCAAGTGCAGCAAGTACGATCAAGTGAGAATTCAGCAGACCTATTCACCAAGTCACTTCCAACCTCAACGTTCAAGAAACTTACTTATCAGATTGGAATGCGTCGTTTGAAAGACTTGCAGTGAGGTTCAGAACAGGGGGAGTAATACGTGTTGTACTCTTTTTCCTTCACCACGGTTTTGTCCCAAAATGGGTTTTACTTGGTAAGGTTTTAATGAGGCAACATCCAAAGCGTATTACAAGCCCATTAGAGTTATGACATCCAATGGGGAGTGTTATAAATCATAGTGGATTGTCATAACTAGTTCTGGTCCGTTTACGGCCCATTAACACTTAGTCTTTAGGCCGGTTTAATGAATCCTAGTTGAATTAGGATTTTCCTTTTATGTACTTTCCTTTTCCCATTAGGAAAAGGAATTTTCCTTTTCTCTCTTGTAATAATCCTATATAAAGGATCTTATGATTAATGAATAAACACAAGCTTCCCCATTCGTTCTCTTGATTCACAACAAAGGGAAAATTGTTAAATTATGCCACATTTAGTGGCAAAATGTTCCATTAGAATTTATTTTCCATAGAAATGTCTCATTAGGCTTTTGTATTTTCAAATTCCAAATTTAACCTTGATTTATAATTACTAAAGGTTTTTATTAATTCTTACTAAAATTTAAAAATAAAAAAGGAAACAAAATAAAATAAATTTCAATCTGAAAAAAGGAAAAAAAATCAGTTTCCTTAAACAATATTTATTTTAAAACGAAAAATCAATTAAAAAACATATATAATACAAAAAATATTTTAAAAACTTAATATACAAATTTTATAAAAACATAGGTTTACTTAAATAATATATATTTGAAAACGAAAAATCAATTAAAAAACATATTTACTACTAAAAAAATATATATTTTAAAAAACCTAATATACAAATCTTATAAAAAAATTATTTTACTTAGATAATTTATATTTGAAAAACGAAAATCAATTAAAAAACATATATAGTACAAAAAATATTTTAAAAAAGTAATATAAAAAATATTTGTGAGATATTAAAATTAGGAAATTAATTTCATCTTATTTCGGAATTAGTCATAATTCTTTTTAAATTAGTAAATCTTTTCATTTTTGGCAACTAAATATTTATTCCTAAAAATTAGGAAATTATAACTAATTTCGTAGAAACAAGATTCTACGATTTGGTAGATGCACGACGAATTGGTAGAACTGTTAATAGAAACGACCTTCTACATATGGTAGAATTTATTGAAAATGGTAGATTTTAAATTCTACTAGTGGTACAAATTTCATATTTAATAGAATCGAAATTCTACGGAATTCTACGAAATACTAGAACGTTCACTATGTAGTAGAACATATGTAGAACATATGTTCTACTACAGGGTAGATTTGTGTAAAATCGGCAGAATCTGAATTCTACTACATTCTACTATCAGTAGAACACAAAACTATATTCATTATACAATATGCATTTTGCTTTTTTTTTTTTAAATGTTTTCACAAAAAACTCTATTCATGATATGTTTATAATTTACATATTTTTAAAAAATTAAAAAACTTATTATTTAATTTTTTTTCCACCACTTAGGGGTATTATCGGAAAACAACAAGAAATGTGTATTGAGACATTTTATGCTTAAATGTGGCCTATTTTAGCAAATTTCCCTAAATTTGAAATTTGAATAAGATCAATTCCAAATCTAAAACACTGTTAATGGACATATTGATATATATGTTTTTTTTATTTTAATTTGTTGAGATACAAATATGTATATCTTTCAAGATAACATTATAAAATATTCACAATAATATGTATTTTTTTACAATTGTGTAATTAAAACTACTTTTGTTATTATAAAATTTTACGCTTCTGTTACCATGATTCAAGATTTTGTATACTTATTGTTGCCTATTACCATTCAGTATCTTTTTATAAAATCTATTTTTATAATCTTCTATACAGAATATATACATTTTGATTTGACTACAAATTTACGTATATGAAATAATAAAATAGTAAAAATAAGTTTCCCAAAAATCATTTATTAACAAAAAACTATTGTTGAGAAAAAAAAAAAGAAATAACAAAACAACAATTTCTATGATAAAAATTAGAAACCAATACATATGTTTCACAATTAAAAACATATTCATAAATAATTTACCCGCATATATGCGGACGTGTCACCTAGTACAGTGGCAGATCTAGAAACAAAAATTCTATGGGGCACCAAATATTTATCATATAACTAAAATATTACAATAGCTATAAATAGGATTAAGCATGCCCATAACAAAAATCGAACGTCTTACCCCATTGTCAGATGGACTCAAGCATAACCAATTGTTCCAACAATATACTAGTGCATACTGCAAACTAAAAATTATTTAGAAGTAGTGTAACATCCCAAAACCAAAGAAATGCACTTTGGTCAGGGTGTCGATCGACACCCAAGGTAGTGTCGATCGACACCAGGGTTGCAGAACTCGGGTTAATTGGATTTTTGGCTCGGTTCATTTGCGGTTTAGGGGATTGACCTAGGGCTTTCGTATATATACATTCTAGGGATTTGAGGCCGCGTTTGGGAGGAGAAAAACGCAGAGAAAAGTCTTAGTGATCATTGTTTTGAGAATCGTTCGAATCCTTCGAGTGTTCTTCGTCATTTCCTCCTCGGTGTTTGTTCGTGGTGTGATTCCGTGCGGTTCCAAGTTCAAGTCAGAATCGTTCCAGCCTTATAAGGGCTTCGTTCTACGTGTTCTTAGTCGTTTCGATCCAAAAACTCAAAGGTGTGTGCGTGATCGCTTAGGAATGCTAGTAATCGTTGGTAAATCGAATGATGGATCGAATGAATGATATTTTTTGGTGCAGTAATGATTGTTTTGCCTCTGTATTGTGTATGAATCGTGTCGTTTCGTGATGTGTTTTTTTTTGTGATCGATGCTTCCCGAGACAAGCCGCGTGAGGACAGACTCGAGTTCTGGTCTCAGGAACAGAGTGTCGATCGACATCTAGGGGTTGTGTCGATCGACACCCTGCGGGGAGTTGATACTCGTTTTGACGAGTGTCGATCGACACCATGGTGGCGTGTCGATCGACACCCGTTATTTCTTGTCGAACTTTGTGTAATTGTTAATTAATCTGGAAATTGTTTAATTTATCTGGGGTTGGTTGAAATGTTGAATTGGATATTTATTTAATGGTTAAACTTGGTTTTTATCGTTAAATGTTGTGTGTGTAATCTGTTAGCGGGATGACCGCTCCACTAAGTATTTATTAAATACTTACGCAATTCGTTTTTTCCAATTGTGTTGCAGGTGAAAGAAAGGGAAAAGTGTGATCGCGGAATCATGGCTTTAGGGAGATGATGATTAGGAATGTCTTTTGGTTTTTCCTGTTTTGCTAAGTTCCTAGTGAACTCGGTTAGGTTGCTAGAAATGCATTGATTATTTATTGGTGTTTCGGTTGCCATTGATTTATTATTATTGAAATTTTATTATTGGATTATTGGTTGATGAGTTTATTCCGCAGTAGAATTAATTAATTAATTAGATAAAAAAAATAGACCGGGTGTTACATTTTTACGATCTTGGTATGCGTAACGAGGACGTTGCGATCTGTTAGTGGGGGTGATTGTGACACCCAGTTTCATGGCATATGTGGTATATGCGGTATTTGCGGAGAGGCTTAAAAGAATTGATTTGGCTACCTATATCACATAAGTGCATTTATCTTTTCGGTCACAGGTCTTGAGAGAACTCCAGAGTTAAGCGTGCTTGAGCTGGAGTAGTTTCAGGATGGGTGACCTACTGGGAACTCATTGTCAGTACCGTGTGAGTGAGGTCAAAACACGGGGAAAGGTCGCGTGGTGATTTACAGGGTCAGTAAACAAGACTTCCGAGCCTCTCGGACTAACGTACCGACCGTTGGACATAGTGGGCCCACGGGCCGGGGAGTAGACGATTGGCTCATGGGATGGGCGGTCGGGGCGTTACAAGTAGTATGGGGCACGTGCTCCACCCTACAACACTGTAGATCCGCCCCCTGACCTAGTATACGTAAAATACGATGGTATATATTTTTTCTTACGTTGAGAAATAGCAGTGAAGAAGTTGTGTTGTATTCTATCTAAATGCAGTAAAAATGACGTTACGTTAAATAATAATGGTAGATCAATTATAAAACAGAGTAGTTATTAGAAGTTTCAAAAAAAAAAAAAGGTAGTTGTTTAACTCAAATATATAAGAGAAAAACATAGCAGTAAGTAAAAGTAATTGTATCAGAGATTATCAAAATAGAATTATTAAAAGATTTTTTTTAATATTTAGTCCACTCAAAATCTAATGCAACATACTAGGACTACATAAGTATTATCATTTCCATATTAACGAAGGTAAATAAATTCTACTATAGTCAACGGAATTATTATATTTATTATGGAATAGTCGTACAAGCGTTTACGATAAATGCTCTTTTACCGTCAATTGAAGAGAGGATTTAAAGCATTTCACCAAAAAAAAAAAAGAATGGGATGATTTAAAGCGTGAAGTGATACGGTCGTACGGGTAAGGGGTCTTTAAACATGTCTCAATTTTGTATCAATTAATCACATAGTAATTTCATTTTATTTTTGTGTTATGCATAAATTGTTGGAACTTATTTGCATAAATAAATGGGCCATTAATTTGGGCATTTGGTTTATGAAATTTGAGTTAAAAGTTTGAATGAGAAATTGATTTGGGTCATAGTCTGAGTAATTTTTTGGATCATTGATTTGCCAAAATTTACTCATTGAATTTTCTGGAAATTTTTCATTTCTGATTTTTGGAAATTTTCCATTTTTGAATCTAGAAGTTTTTCTTTATTCGTGGCCGACTTAGTAAAAATTGAGAATTATTCCAAATCCTTTACTGATTCGAAACTTGCGGAATACTCCAGAATCTTCAACCTCAAACTATAAATAAAGGGTCTCGTCTCTCATAATTCCTTACGCTCTCAAACACAGAAAACCCACAGTTCATAATTCTTCTATCTCTCTCGTCTTCATAGCTTTAGAAAGTAAGTCTTTTAGTTTATAGTTTCGAGAGTATAACGTAGTTCTAGTTCGCTGAGTTCTATACCTCGGGTGCTCGAGTTATAGTTCAGATCGGTTATATCCTGGGATTCAAAAATAATATGTTTCTGCGAGCACAAATGCAGACGATTTATTGAATTAAGGAAAAAGATAATATCTTGCCTCCGTGATTTACTGCTTATTTAAATACTGTCTTTAAATACTACTGTTGTTCTTCGATTTCTGTTATCGTTTCTATCAATAAAATTCGTCTTTTTCTTAATTCGGTTTTCGGCTCCTACAGTCTTAATTCAATAAATCCGATTTTTGCTTATCGCCTTAATCGGATTAGGTTTTCTTCGAATTTTCAAAACGATTTCAAAATCTTCTAGAACTGCTTCTGTTACACAGAAAGTTTAGAAGAACGCTTTTAATATTATTATTCTCTTCTTCTTAAAACTCTGTAGTTTCCACGAACGTTCAGATCTGAGTGGGTTTGTGAAACTTTAAAAGCAATTACGTGTAATTTAGTTACTTGAATTGCTTGATTGATATACTGATCATCTCTGTTATCTGTGAACAGAATGACTGCTGACGATATCAACAACAACAATGTGATCTCTAACCAGACCCCTGATGAAGCACTAGCTGCACGCCTTGCCAAGGAACTTGAGAAGACAAGCTTGAGTGATGTGCGCCGAAACTTGTTCGGTAATGGATCAACTCATACAGCGATCCCCCCCTCTGCTTCTCAAGGCATGATGCTAGATGAGTTTGATGGCAAAGGCTTCAAAACGTGGCATGACAAGATGCGCTACTACTTAGCCAGCATGAACTTGGAAAAGTACCTTTTAGAGGAACCACCAACAGTTTCGGCAGAAGACACTGATGTGTATGTGCTCGCTGGTGTCGAAAACTGGGTTCAAGGGGATTTTTGCTGCAAAGGCCATATTCTGAACTGTTTGGTCAATAATCTGTACGACCTCTACAGCAAGTACAAGACTTCAAAAGCACTTTGGTTGGCTTTGGAGGACAAGTACAAGGCTGATGACTCTGGGCTGCAAATATTCTCAACATCGAAGTTTTTGAACTTCAAGATGGTGGACTCCAAACCAATTATGGAGCAAGTGGATGCTTTCCTATGTATCTGTCAGGAGATGGAGTTGGAAGGGATGTTGCTTTGCAACATCTTGAAGACCAATAGCTTGATTGAGAAGCTACCACCAGGTTGGGCAGATTTTAAGAATTATCTTAACTTCAAACGTAAGGCAATGACTCTTGATGATCTCGTCCTAAGGTTGAGAATTGAGGACAACAAACGTGGGGCTCATACAGAGGTTCAGAATCAGGGGCATAACATCAATGTCGCTGAGCATAAGGCTAAGTTGAGGGGTAAGGGAAAAGGGATCTCAAATCCTTACAAGTCCTTGAAGGTGTCATCTACAACGAACTTCAAGAAGAACGTTGCTGAGAAGAAGTTTAAAGGGAAGTGCCATCAGTGTGGAAAGATTGGACACAAGGCTGAAGTTTGCAAAAGCAAAGCTAGGGAGATCAAGGGCCAGGCGAACCTAACTGAAGAGGACTTTGTCGCGGTGGTCACTGAATGCAACATGGTAGAAGACAATCCAGTAGAGTGGTATTACGACACTGGTGCAACTACACACATCTGCTCAAATAAGGCCATGTTCTCCACCTACGTGAAGAATCAAGCAAACGAGCAAATTTTCATGGGCAACATGGTTGTGTCCAAGATTGAAGGTAAAGGAAAGATAATTTTAAAGCTGACTTCTGGTTGGGAGCTCTCTCTGCTGAACGTGAAGCATGTACCTGATATGCGCAAGAATCTCATCTCTGGAACGGTGTTCAGCAAGAATGGCTTCGCGATTAATTTTGAGTCTGATAAGCTTGTTCTTAGGAAAAACGGGGTTTATTTGGGTAAGGGTTTTGTTAAGGGTGGACTGATCAAGATGTCTGTAATGACTGTCCAGCCGAGTAATGTAGCTTCTGTTTCAATTGCTGAAATAAATGAAAACCCTTCTGCTTACTTGGTTGAGTCGTTTACTATTTTGCATGAACGTTTAGGACATGTTGATTATAAAACAATGCGAAAGTTGCAAAACATGAATTTAATTCCGAAATTCAAAACTAACCAAGAAAAATGTGAAGTATGCGTACATGCCAAACTCACTAAAACTCCATCCCCCAAAGTTCAAAGAACAACCGAACCTCTAGGTTTAATTCATACGGATTTGTGTGATTTAAAATATGTGCAAACTAGAGGTGGTAAGAAATACTTTGTTACCTTCATAGATGATTGCACAAGATATTGTTATGTATATCTGTTGCATAGCAAAAATGAAGCAGTGGAAAAATTCAAAAAGTTTACACTTGAAGTTGAAAACCAGTTGCAGAAAACAATCAAAGCTGTTCGAAGTGATAGAGGAGGAGAATATAATGAGCCTTTTAATGCATTCTGCAGAGAAAAGGGGATTATACATCAGACAACCGCTCCCTACTCACCAGAGTCTAATGAAATTGCAGAACAAAAAAATCGTATTCTGAAAGAGATGATGAATGCGCTGTTGCAGGAATCTGGGTTAGCCCAGAACATATGGGGGAAGCCTTGTTTACCACGAACTACATCCTCAACAGGATACCACATAAGGTTACTGGTCTGTCACCATATGAACTGTGGAAAGTTACGGTACCTTCGTACCAACACCTCAAAGTGTGGGGGTGCTTAGCAAAAGTGGATGTACCACCTTCTAAAAATGTCACAATAGGACCAAAGACCGTAGACTGTATATTCATTTGATATGCGCATAACAGTACTGCTTATCGATTTCTGGTTTATCAATCAGATATCCATGTAAATACAGTTATGGAATCAAGGAATGCATCATTTTTTAAACACATCTTCCCATGTCGGAAAACTCAGAAACGAACTCGTGAACAACGAAATGCAGCGGCCTCACAAGCTGAGGATGAGACTTCTGGTACAATTACTAATGAGGAAATAGAACTAGAACCGGAACCCGAAGCGGAACCTAGAAGAAGCAAAAGAGCTCAGAAGACGTTTGGTGATGATTTCTTGATGGCGTTTCTAGCTGAAGACGTACCAAGAACTTATGCAGAACCCATGTCTACGCATGATGCTCCTTACTAGAAGGAAGCAGTCAATACTGAAATGGACTCTATCTTGCAACATCATACTTACAAGATAGCAGATCTACCCCAAGGCTCTAAGCCATTGGGAAATAAGTGGATTTTCACGATTAAACGAAACACTTATGGTGATATTGACAGGTATAAGGCTAGGCTTGTGGCACAAGGATTTCGACAAAAAGAAGGCTTAGATTTCTTCGATACTTACTCTCCGGTAACGAATAAATTTAATAAGAATGCTAATAAGCATTGCAGCCTTTCGAGATCTTGAAATTCATCAAATGGATGTCAAAACTGCCTTTCTAAATGGTGATTTAGAAGAGGAGATCTATATGAAACAACCTGAAGGGTTTGTTATACCGGGACAAGAACACAAAGTTTGTAAACCCGTGAGTCCTTATATAGACTCAAACAGGCTCCTAAGCAGTGGCATGAAAAGTTTGATAGTGTGATGATGTCTAATGATTTTAACATTAATCAATGCGACAAATGCATATACTTCAAAATTACTTCTGTAGGGTAGGTCTTGTTGTGCTTATATGTTGATGATATGCTCATTATAGGGAGTAATAAAGAAGTCGTAAATCAAACAAAAAGCATGCTGAAGAGACATTTTGACATGAAAGACTTGGGTCTAGCAGATGTCATTCTGGGGAAAAAAATCATCAGGACTAATGAGAGCCTCATCTTGTCTCAAACCCATTATGCTGAAAAAATACTTGATCGATTTAAGCAATATTCAAATGGGACTGCGAAAACTCCAGTGGATCCTCAACTTCACTTGACAAAGAATATGTGCAACAGGTAGAGTATGCAAGAGTAATTGACAACTTAATGTACTTAACAAACTGTACAAGACCAGATTTAGCGCACTCTGTAAATGTACTTAGTCGCTGCACAAGTAATCCAAGACACGAGCATTGGAAGGCTATAACTCGAGTTTTAAACTATCTACGTTATACAAAATATCATGGCCTGCACTATAAAGAACCAGCAGTTTTAGAAGGATACAGTGATGCCAACTAGATCGTAGATTCTAAGAACTCAAAGTCCACCAGTGGATATATCTTTACACTTGGAGGTGCAGCAGTGTCCTGGAAATCTTCCAAACAAACTCTGACAGCAAAATCAACCATGGAATCTGGATTCATAGCATTAGATAAAGCTGCAGAGGAGCCTAAATGGCTTCGTAATTTCTTGGAAGATATCCCAATGTGGGGGAAACTTGTGCCTGCAATACGTGTACACTGTGATAGCCAATCGGCTATAGGAAGGGCACAGAGTACCCTGTACAACGGTAAGTCTCGTCACATTAGACGACGACATAAGAATATTAGACAACTTATCTCAAGTGGTGTAATCATGGTCGATTATATCAAGTCAGCAGATAACCTAGCGAATCCATTTACAAAAGGTTTGACACGAGATCAAGTCATGAAATCATCAACATGAATGGGTTTAAAGCCTATGACTTGAGAGAAAGTTTGGTGGATACCCAACCTACATGAATGGAGATCCCAGAAAGTAGGTTCAAAGGGCCAACTAAATCAAGCTGAATCCACTACAAGTACTAAGAGACTCTTGTTTTTTCCCAGTTCCTAAAGTGATGTATAGTGCTTCCTGTATGTGTAGAGGTTAAGCATAAGCTTTTAATGATTTGAGATCTAGCTTTGTAAGATATCTGAAGTAGTTACATGATACTTCTTTAAATACACCCAGCTAGTAAATCACCTTGTGAGTGTGAAATGGGGCCATTTCTAAGAGATTATTTGAGGTTGTACTCTCCAAGTTCACTCATGTTAAACCAGGCATGTTCAAGGCCACAATGAACACAATAGAGAATGATGTTCTACGAGAAAACGCAACTGTGTTATACCTGCTGTCTAAGTTTACATAAAAGCCCGGATGGTTTAAGACATCATGTTCACCAGCTGGCCGAGTAAACTCGACAGGTATTAACAATGACTGGATCAAAGCTGAAAAATGCCACCAACTCAGATACAGTTAGTTATGCTCATAGGCAGCTTATCTCTAATTGGATTTTTCGCATATACTCTCGAAGATCTGTCTAGTCTAGCTAGTATAGTCAATCCATAGGGATAGTTGAGTCGTCATATGTTTAGATTTATTTCTATTCATGTGGGGAAATGTTGGAACTTATTTGCATAAATAAATGGGCCATTAATTTGGGCATTTGGTTTATGAAATTTGAGTTAAAAGTTTGAATGAGAAATTGATTTGGGCCATAGTCTGAGTATTTTTGGATCATTGATTTGCCAAAATTTACTCATTGAATTTTCTGGAAATTTTCCATTTCTGATTTTTGGAAATTTTCCATTTCTGAATCTAGAAGTTTTTCTTTATTCGTGGCCGACTTAGTAAAAATTGGGAATTATTCCAAATCCTTTACTGATTCGAAACTTCCGGAATACTCCAGAATCTTCAACCTCAAACTATAAATAAAGGGTCTCGTCTCTCATAATTCCTTACGCTCTCAAACACAGAAAACCCACAGTTCATAATTCTTCTATCTCTCTCGTCTTCATAGCTTTAGAAAGTAAGTCTTTTAGTTTATAGTTTCGAGAGTATAACGTAGTTCTAGTTTGCTGAGTTCTATACCTCGGGTGCTCGAGTTATAGTTCGGATCGATTGTATCCTGGGATTCAAAAATCATATGTTTCTGCGAGCACAAATGCAGACGATTTATTGAATTAAGGAAAAAGATAATATTTTGCCTCCGTGATTTACTGCTTATTTAAATATTGTCATTAAATACTGATGTTGTTCTTCGATTTCAGTTATCGTTTCTATCAATAAAATTCGTCTTTTTCTTAATTCGGTTTTTGGCTCCTACATAAATGGCGTCATCTTCTCGTAATCCTTCATTTCATATTAATCTTTCATTTCTTTTAAACCTTCTAGCGTGTTCAACCAAAAATGGCATTTTCTTCTCATAATGCTTTCAAATTTGATGACAAATTTCAGTAAGCATTCGAGAATAAGTTCGACGGTTATGGTCCGCCTAAGAAGGCAACCAAGTAAAAATAAAAAGAATCTATATTGAAAGAGACCGCTAAGAAGGAGACATCCGACTATGGAATGATTAGTTCAGTGAAGATGCAACATTGCTCATATATTTCGACACCATTTTTGGATGAACAAGCCCTTGTTTATGAAAATAGTCGATCGGCTCTCCAATGAAGTTCCATGCATTCTTTCAACAAAGAAGAGATGCTACTGGAAGGTTTAGTCTCTCTGGACTGCAAAAGTGTACATCCGCAATTCGTACGATGGCATATGTTTTGTGGCTGATGCGTGTGACGAATACCTCCGACTTAATGAAAGTACTGTGATTTCATGCTTGGAAAATTTTGTCCAAGGAATAATATCTTTATTCGAAGATGAGTACTTCAGAAGACCCACATCGGATGATCTTCAACATGTACTCGATGTTGGAGAGTCACATGGATTTCTCGGGATGATAGGAAACATTGGGAGATGAAGAATTGCCCCGCAGCTTGGAAAGGGCAATATTCGTGTGGATCCGAAAAACCAACAATCGTTTTTAGAGACTGTAGCGTCACATGATATCTGGATTTGACACGCATTTTTTGGATCTCCATGTACCTTAAACGATCTCAATATTTTTGATCGTTCACCAATTTTTGATGATATATTAAAAGGCTGAGCCCTAACTGTGATTTTGTTGTCAATGGACGCGAATACAATTTGGCTTACTATCTCATAGACGGTATTTATCCAAAATTGGCATTTTTTATTTAATCTATTTTACTTTCACAAGGTCCGAAAACTTCGTTATATGCTACACAAGAATCTGTCCAAAAAGATGTCTAGCGTGCTTTTGGAGTCTTGCAAGCTCGATTTGCCATTGTAAAAAACCCAGCTCTTCTTTTGGATAAGGTCAAAATAGAAAATATTATGAGAGCATGTATCAAACTGCATAACATGATAGTTTAAGACGAACAAGATGGATACACTCAGTTTAATGTCTCAGAATTCCAACAAAGAGAAAGAAACAAAACTTCACAAGTGGATTTTACGTACTCTACTGATATGCCTACAAATCTCGTCAATATGATGGCCAATCGTAATCGAATTCTTGAGAGAACAATCCATCAACAATTGAAAGTTGATTTGATTGAGCATATTTGATAAAAAATTTGGACCAATACAAAATTATATAACTAAGTGTTCCTTTTCGTTTATGATTTGGCAATCTATATTTTAAATATTTTTATGTCATGCATTTTTTAATTATCATTAAATGTAAGATATTTTAGGTTTTATTATATGTATTATGTTTATAAATTTAAATAAAATATTTCTCAAAATATTTTTTTTTATTCTAAATTTTTTTTAATAGGATTCTTAAATTTGAATGATGAGGAGTTGGTCTAATGCCATGGCGACATAACTTTTTGTGTCAGGATAGGCATTTGTCATGACTCATGAGGATCTTATTTCACTAGGGGTCCACCAATTTCCTTTTTTCCTTACAAATTACAAAGGTAATTAATTGGAATATGGGCACGAAAATAAAGATTCCATGTTTGGTACGTACAATCGTCGGTCTTATGAAATAAATATATCCCATCCAGGATTTCTATCAGATTTTTTTTTAACAAGAATTTTTTACTTAATAAAAATAGCCATATAATCTCATATAAATTATAAATATAGGCTCATTTTTACGATCTACGAAAATTAGATTTTTTTTTGTTATTGAATATTTCACATGTGGTCAAAAATTCCAAATATACCACAAAATTAAAATTAACTATATATAAATATTTAAAAGTAAACACTAAATCCTAAACCTACACCCTACCCCCTAAAACTATATCCTAATTGTTCAATAGTTAAATCAAACCTAAAATTTTTAATTCTAAACCTTTAAAAATTAATTTTTGTGTTTGTAGTATTTCTGGAATTTTTGAATTTTTTTTTTAAAAAAATTGATAGTATGTTTGAAAACAGAACTTCAAAATGTGGAATTTTAAGAAATTTCTCTTTTCTAATAGTCAATTTTTTGGTACAAGCATTCATCACTTCTCAGAAATAACTTTTTTAAAAAAAAATTCACTATTCGTTGCATTTTGATTAAAATATATAAAGATGCCCATAGAAACGTCATGTCAAGCTAAGTATCTTAAATTAGCGTTAGAGCTAATTAAAAAAAAGGTTAGTGATTTGATTCTTTTCTCGTGATCTTATTTTATTAGGTAAACGAATAACCCAACAAAATTATATTAAAAGGAAAATAAAATATATGGAAAGTGTACGGTAGATGAATGGAGTTTGTTGATAATACCAAAGGGGCAGAAGTTTTTGGACTCAACTCTATGAAATTGTAAAACGAGACAAAATGTGAACAATAAATAAATAATTGTGTAGAAACAGAATAAAAAAAATAAGATAAATAATTGATCGGCACGCGAGGTTTGTCAGACTCGACATTTTGCTCTTCTTTTTATTTTCACCGACATTTTCTTACTTCCATGTCTCTCATTTTTGTACGATTTTTTCTTCTTTCTTTCTTTTACATATACATTCAAATTTGTACATTTTTTTGCTAAACAGTCGAATAATTTATTTTTCTCTAAAAAGAGTTGTAGTTAAACAATCTCACGATATTATCGTATCGTCTGCCCAAATATTTTCTCTTTTAAGTTTCAAAATATATATATTTACTCTTTTGGTTTGAGTGGCTCCATTTTTGCGATACAATTTTTAAAAAATATCACTGTATGTTATTATACAATGTTTATAAACATATCTAAAATCTCAAATTTATATAAAAGATGTTAATGTAATTTTTGCTAAACATGTTATTAAGTATTAACCTTGCCAAAATTATAATAATTTTTTTATAAAACCTTACAAATATTATTAAGATTTTATAGGATTTCATAAAATTTATAACGTTTTAATTAGTAACAGCTTAAAGACAATGAATTCAGAAAGGAGAAAACTGGTGGAAATAGCACTTTCTGACGAAACCGTTGTGTTTTTAACATTTTCCTAAAAACGGTGTCTCTTTGTCACTTATTACAAGTAAGTGAATGGTAATAACCTCCGGTGGAAACGCATGATATATGGGCGAGAGTGGGAACGTGCGATGGGTTATGGTGTAAGCGGCTCCGATGAGACACGGAGATGTTGTCCACTATTAGTGCATTAAATACAACTGAGACTTGATTTGAAGAGAGCAATTAATGATGTGTTACGGAAAGCTTGCGTAGTTGCATTACGGAAAACCTCTACTTATAAAGAACCTTGGAGGAGCATTAGTTGCAGTGGTTGGTAAACAGAGCATTAATGGCAGGAGAACCAATAATGGTGAAAGTAATGGTGTACATATAATAATAGTGGTAACAACATCGTTGTATTTACGTACATAGTTTTACATTTACATTTGTTAACGTACTCGTGTAATGGCACATGAAGGTTTGTAGAGATCCAGTTGTCATTGTGAGCGGGCAGTGGCGATATGGGGCGGATGGCGAGTGAGTTTTCACGGTGGACAAAAAACACATGAGCAGAACGATGAACATGGACGGTACGTTTGAAACGTACATGGGTTCCAGGGACCATGCCAGAGAAGAGTTTGAGGTCGATGGTGAAACACCAATTGTGCTCATGTTCTGGACGACAACAAAAAATGCTATCGCCGATGCAGTCCAGAACCCGCCTGTGGTGTTTTCGAGGGACGAGGGGTTTGAAAATTACAAGACCATGAGGACCATGGACAAGGGGGTGACCCTTTTTGTTGAGTTTGGTGAACCGATGGTTGGTATGACCAATGTCATAACGCTGCGCCGTCTGGTGTATGATGAAGAAGGGCTCGACATTATGGAGGCTAATCGTACATTTGTGGCCCGAGACGGCAATGGAACGGTACATGAAACCCTACCATGCCGTAATCTGTTTGGAGAAGACGTTTCCGACCCCGTGTACGTCAATCAGCCAGCTGGGGACATCGAAGAAAGGATCATAAGTTTAACAGGAGCCGAAGACTTGATATTTGAAGATAAAGTGGGAGAAGACAGTGGAGACTGTTTTGAACTAGAGTCAGATGAAGAATAAGAATATGTACACCCGATGATTCGGACAGAGAGGAAGATATTGAGTACGATATGAAGCACTGGACAACGTTAACCAACAAAGAGTATGGTGAAGGAGTCAGTGAAGATGGGCCAAATAAAGTACCAACAGTCGTGGACAGAGAAACATGTACATCCAACCTCCCCCCACACAGAGCGAGTATGTACCTCTTAGTCTCCAAAATTTGTACGCGGATATCAGGAGGGACGAAGGGTTCTACGCAGCTGATGCAACCTCAATGTTCGATGAGTTTGAAGAAGGGGATCAAAATATATGCGATCTGGAAATTGCAACCACGGAAGATGCATTGTACAAGGGGAACACTTTTAAAAATAAAAAGGAGTGCCAAATAACGCTTGCTTTGTACGCAATTAAGAGGTTATTCCACTTCAAACAGACTTGGTCCACACCAAGGAAGATTATTTGCACATATGTTGATCCACGATGCAAATTCTACATCTTAGCTACTTTAGTTCGAAATCGAAAGGCATTGGTGGAACATACATGTGACATTATGTCCCGTGCACAATACACAAAACACGCAATTGCGAAGATGATTGCTGAGCTAATGAAATCAAAATACGTAAACGAAGAACCAGGCCCTCGTGCATGCAACTTGCCAAACATTGTCCTACAGGAATTACATGTAATTGTCACATACTAGAAAGCGTGGAGGGTAAGAGAGCTAGCGTTGGATATCACACATGGATCAGCAGAGGTAGTTACGATCTCCTCCCCGTGTACATCTGTAACACCCCGGTTTTAGGGCATATATGGTATATGCAGTATATGCGGAGACACTTAAAAGAATTGATTTGGCTACCTATATCACCAAAGTACACTTATCTTTTGGGTCACAAATCTTGAGAGAACTCCAGAGTTAAGCGTGCTTGAGCTGGAGTAGTTTCAGGATGGATGACCTACTGGGAAGCCATTTCCAATACCGTGTGAGTGAGGTCAAAACACATGAAAAGATCACGTGGTGATTTGTAGGGTCAGTAAACATGACTTCCGAGACTCCCAGACTAACGTACCAAACATCGGAGAGTGTAGGCCCACGGGCTGAGAGTGGACGTGGAGCCCATGGATATGGCGGCCAGGGCGTTACAACATCCATCTATTGAAGAAATCAAATCATGGTACATTGTGTACAATAGTTGCGACGATGAGGAAAACAGGGATAAAAAGTTCAAGTAATTGTTCATGTGTATGAAGGCGTCAATGGATGTAGTTAAACATCTGCGAGAGGTTATTATGGTTAATGGAACCCAACAGACGGGCAAATACAAAGGGTGCTTGTTGACAGCATGCATATAAGATGGAAATTTCTAAGTGTTCCCCATTGCGTTTGGCGTCGTGGACAGCGAGACTGACGTATCTTGAAAGTGGTTCTTCAATCAGTCAGTTGTTATTTTTGGTGGATGCAAAGGATTGAATTTCATGTCTGATAGACACGCATCAACAAGGCGTGGAATACAAGCCGTATTTCCAAATGTTGGTCATGGTTGCTGGCACGTTCACTTAGAAAGTAATGTCGCATCGAAGATTAAAAAAAAGGGCTATCCAACCTTGTTGGCCGCGCGTGTAATGCATTTAGGCTAGGACAATTCGATGAGTTTTTGACGAAAATAGAAAGAAGAGATGATGAATGCGCGATGTATCTGAAGAAAGTGGGAGTCGGCCACTGGAGTAGAGTCCACTGCACAGGGAAAGATTACAATTTAATAAGCAGCAATATAGTTGAATCATTCAATGTTGTTGTTGAGCAAGCAAAGGGGTTCCCAATAATATCAATGCTAGAGTACATTCGGACGGTAATGATGAGATGGTATGCAATGTGCTTGGCAGTTGTCAAGAAACATCACTCAGAAGTGACGCTGAATGTAAATAAGCAGCTTGTAAGCATGTTGGAAAAATAGGCAAGTTATGGGGTTGGCGTATTGTCTTGTTGGGGAATAGCTATCCGAGGAGTGGACGACATAAACTACAATGTCATCCTGGACAAGGGTACCTATACATGTACGCTGTTCAATCAATTACAATTGCCTTGTTCACATGCACTCGCAGCAGCACTACACATTAGAATTCTGCCAAATAGTGGAGTGGGTGACATGTACAACATGAATACGTGGAACCGGGTGTACGAGGTTGAAATCCTACCAGTTCTAGAGCCATCTGATTATGTCATATCGGCGAATGTACGGAGCATGCAAATATTTCCCTCCAAAACACGGCAACAGGCGGGGCACCGCCGTAAGCTAGGATCCCTTCAACAGGGGATTTTAGTGTAAGTGTACGCTTAATGTCCTATTAACACAATAGTTACAAAAATTCTAGAGACTTCACTTACACAATTGGTTGTATATAGGAGCGAGATGATGCAAAGAAATCCAAGAGTGGCAACCAGTGCTGTTGTTGTAGGAACACTGGACATAACTGCGCTACGTGCAAGGATGGACTCTGAGCTTAGCATGTCTATGTGGGAAGTAGTATTATTACTGAAGCATCATGTCTAATATATGGTAGATGTGTACAAGTCATGTGTCAGTTACGTTTGCCAATGACTCCAGTATTCTGTGTGTTAGATTAAGTGTTTATCGAACCTTAAGTTATGTAGACTATTGTGCAGAGTTATTGCATCATTGCTAACTCGTACAATGGATTTCCCCTTTGCATTGCTTTTTATTTCAATTTTTCCAATTTCTTCACGCCCCAATGTCTGTGTAAGGTCAGTCTTAGTGTTGTCCTCTCGTGTCAGCGTGTTTAAAATCTTTGCTTCTTTTAATTTTCATTGTCACTGTGTTTGTAAGCTAGTTAAATAGCGTTACCTATATTCATGTGCCATTTATTACTTTATACGGGAACCGCCCTTTATTATAATAATGAACCAATTGCCCAAACAATCTACCATTCGGTTCGACATAGAAAACTCAAAGTGAATCTCGTAGAAAATAAGTGATTTCTAATTCCCTGATGAGAACCTCATCGACATAGTTCACCGTATGGGGAGGGAAAGCTTTTTACTATTAGGACCATTCATAGCCACTGACCGCCGTGGACTGGTAGCGGTCTGGGAAGAAGTTGTCCTCCGTGAAGCAAATATCACTAGTTTCATACAGAATGCTAACCATGTACGCAAAAAATCCCCGCACAAAGACTTCTTTGTGCGTTGCCTTGATAGTGGCAATAAGCTGGCTTACCTGCTAGAAGGTCTTCGAGTTGCATACAACGACGGGGATGTATTCAAACCCACCAACCTAGTCAAATATGCAGAACCCTGTGTTCGTGTACGTCATAGGGATGTTCCAGATCTGTGGAGAGAACTTTGAAGTTAGGTACAAGACATTGAAAGCACTCCGTTGGTGGGAAGATGTGAACCATTTCAACTTAATTGGAATACTGACAATGGATATACTCAGCAACTTATATCCTCCAAGACGCAGAACTTTCGGAGTCACTCTCCAATGCCCGTCCATTATGTGTAGTTATGAAGGCGAGAGTTATGGGAGTTACAGGGAGTGTTACGTAGAATACAATGCCCACTAGATGATGGCTTTCTCGTAGATGTGTACACTAAAATAGAGGTCATGTTTGGTTGTGCAGAGTACGTTGATGTTTTTATTTTTATTACTTGCTTGTTGTGCTGTACACCCACGGGTGTCCTTCACCTAACAAATATTTGTTATAAATATTCATGTCTATGACTGGTATACTACTACTTCAACTCTTCCATATATCTGTTCCTAGAGCATGAGTGAGAAAACATGATCCAACATTTTCCCCAAGAGATGGTTATTGACATAGTCTGTCGAGTAGGTGGAACTAGCTTCAGGAACCTAGGGGGACTCATCAAAGCAAGCCAAGAATGCAAGGTTTTTGCATTGTCACATACTGTGCTTAAATGCGTGGACCTATTAGAAGTTATGGAGAACGGGCATCACGTGTACCTCAAACCGCCGTACAAGCATTTTTTTATCAAATGCCTTGAGGCAGTAAACCAAACCGCTACCCTCAAGGAGGTGCTCCGTTTGGCATTCACTGAAGCAAGAGATGATGCCACCGAAATACTAGAAACATGTAAGACACATGGTAAACCGCCGTGTACGTACTTGGAATACTTCAAATATGTGGCAGGGATTATGAAATTGGATGTACGACGTTGGAACCTCTGCGGTGGTGGTGTAATATATAGTCCACCACAAAATTGGGAAACAACATAAGGCAGTCCATCATGGGCATGCATCCAAGGATGCGAGGATCATTTAGATTCACTTTGGAATGCCCACATCCAACATGCGAGTGTGACGGGGATGATATATGTAAATGTGGTAACTGTTTTGTGATGTGGAATGCAATAAAGCTAGCAGAGTTTTCATAGGTGTATGTGTTTTAATAATGTAGAGACTATTTTAATAAATATATTTACTTATTTCTTAACATAACAAGTCTGTCAGTACACATGATTGCTAAAACATTGCATAAGTACTCTGATACTGCAATCCCTGTACATTTAACAAGCACATGAAAATGGCAAAGAAGTTGAAAAAACAATTTTTGCAACGATGTCCAGCCCTAGAGCATGGTGGTACATGGATGCATGACCAATGACTGGCGAAATGTTTGGACGTACACGCGATTAACTGAGCTATATGTTTTACAAGGTCACATCCCAACGACTCGGCGGTCTTCAAGTCACTCATTCGACGCCAAAAATTACTAATCTCATCCATGGCCAAGTAATAATCACCACGGCATATCATTAGAAGTGGTATTAGAAGAGCTTCGAAAGGGGATTTAAGAACCATCGGTTTTATTGTCTTCAACGCAACATCGATGTCATCCTCAACAATAATGAGATACAAGCCTTGCAAGTAAGCTGCATTTGGAATCTCTACATGTAGCAAACTTAGAAATGTAATTCGATATGGAGAGGAGATTTTAACCACCAAAGCATCCACCATTATCTCTTGCATGGTGACATGGGGGGTTTGACCATTCATTGGCCTTAAAGGATCGGTCAACAAAGCTTCCTAGAACTCTTTTACAGCTAGTAGCGAGCGACGGGCGTTGTGGACAGTAGGTATATGTACGAGAGACGGGCGTTGTGGACAGTTTCTTTGAATAACGGGGAGAAGCTCCACGACATGAGAGGCATGGTGATAGACTTGAATGTAACCCCACATAGAAAATGATGCTTTTAGGAAAGAAATATGTGAAAATGTATTCCCTTAATAGGTTAGTGTTGGTTGTTCATGTACGAGATACAATATTTATGAGAGGTTGGCTTAGGTTAATATGGACAAAGTTGAAAAAAGGAACAAAAATTATGAGAAGTGATGGTTGCATCGATTTCCTATACATGTGGACATGGTGGTGAAAAAGATACATAGCTTTTCCTATAGGCTACGTATACAGTGGAGTCTCTTAAATCTGACAGCCATCGTAAATATCTTAAACCCGAAAAGTCTTTGACGTAGACATATATTTGATGATTACTTGTACATAAAAATCTACTTATTTGAACCAACAAAATTTAAATAAATCGTATCATAGTTTTACCAACCATTTCAAAAGTCATCACAAACTTAAAATAAAAACACACTTGAACTGAAAAATACGTAAAGTCTAAAAAAAATAGATAAAATATTCATGCGGCTACGGTAATTGCATCGTACACATCAATGGCGTATTTCTTTCAAAGACGAAGTACACCCTCTTTCGTAAAGTCATCCATCTGACTAGTTGTACACCCATGTGCATGCATTTCCAAGAACTTAGGAGCTATAGGTCCACTGTCGCCAACCTTCTTAACCTAGTATATACTTTCAAGTCTTGTCCACGTAAACGAGGTCGTCTCAGACTCTTCTCCACATCACTCAACAATCAAATACGAAGTCATTTCCCCTACGGTGTCATTAACTCCTCCATTGCTTCTACAAATGTTGCGGAACATAAGAGATCAAGAATCTCTATTGACCGTGTACGTTTGTTGATCTCTAACCTAACCCAATGTTTGGCTTGCCAGTACATGGGGAAGTAGATAACCTCAACATTTGTACCCCATTCCATGACCTCATCCCTAGCATGTAAGGTTCCATTGGCGTATTGCTTTAGCTTGTTAGGCCATGTGTACATACCTTTGGCATGACTAAGTTTGAAGTTGTTGTACTCCCCACGCGTTAAAGACATAGGCCAATCATCAACAATAACAACACGACTTTGTGTAAAAAACACCTGCAACTTGGACCATAACATGGATACAAGGACTTCCATGGCCTAAAATGGATAATATAAGATACTTTTGATACGTAAACAAATCAAATACCATGTGGATTACAAGTAATACTTACAGATCTTGCCAGAAACTCATTCTTCTTTGCTAGGATGCTGAAGAAATTCATTTCTACCTCCACTCCACATGAGAGAAGAAATATCCTACAAATACACACAAAATGTAAACAAAATATAAACAATATAATTTTGTGTACAAATTAAGAACTAATACTTACGGATTAGTGTGCAGACCCACAACCTTATTACACAAATTAGATCTTCTTTTTTTTCGATTTACAGATAGGGTCATATGCCAAACCTGCAAATACTGTACTTGGAATGAGAAATTTTGCTTTAGATATGGGGTTCCGCAACCTAAAAACCCTGTGCCTTATTAAAACATGTCCATGTGTTTCGGTTTCGCCATTTACTTATTCTGCCTAGAGATGTGCAACTTAAAAATCATATCGTTTGTACATGGAACGGTACATAATAGGAAACCTACTTTATAACCAAATCCTACATAATCATTTTCCGATACAACGTCGTCTTCTTCGCCACTTTCTTTAGCTTGGTGAGTAGGCTCATCATTAGCAACAATCTCATGGCCATCTTCTAATGGGACTGAGTTCAAAGGTTTTTGATATAGATATAGATTTCATTAGTAATTAATAATTAGGGTTTGGAAATTAAAACTACCGTAGACGATATATATATATGCCACATCATGACCACCGTGTACGACTATAGCCAAACAACCTTTGCCTGTTTCTCGGCATCGTGTACAACAATCTCATGGTCCAGATATATATCACCATGTACGGTACCATCTACACCCATATCTTCATGTACGTTGTCGAACTGATCATGTACTATTAGAGCATTTTATTCCACGGGTTCTTGATCAGTGTGTACGACGTTTTCCTCTGCATCTTTAACCTCAGTAGATTTGTCAGCATATACTCCTCCATGGTAATTTGTTGTTTTTTTCATAATATGTACCCGTTTCATTTTGGATGTACAGGGTGAAGGTATCATGTACATTCAGAAATGATGTCAAGGTATGCAGGTTGGCATGGTGTACTAATTCGTTATCATGTACATCTCTTATCACATCACCTGTACACCCATAATCTTTAAATGCCTTTTCAAACTCACCATCAGTATCCTAGTATGCGTGTACGGGGATCACGTCCTCCTCAAATAGACTACCATCCTTAACGGGAGTTTGGACAGACTTCCTAAGTCGATGGTTCTTACAAACCTTCTTCCCTAATGACACATTCTGACTAGGCTTCGCAGTACCCTGTGTAGCGGCTAACTCAAGACAAATAAAGTCTTTCAACTCATGTACAACTTCGACAAGTATCATCCCATCACCCACGGATTCCACCTTTAGCTTCAGATTTCTTCATGACCGCTTCACACCAGAACCACCCACAACCTCCACCACATCATTCCCTCCATCTCCCCTTCCTCTTTTCTTACCAGATTCAGCTTTCCAACACCTTCAAACAACCTCAACATCATATTCTTTCAAAACAACTTTCTCTGCTTGTGTGTACACTCTTTCACAAGTGTTGTCACCGCCTGGCCAGTCATGTATCCCGAATGTGTGACCTCTTTTAATCAATGACTCAACTAACTCAATCTTTGGATCAGCGATGTCAGCATCCCAAAATGAGTTCTCCATTTCCTATTCATCAGTAGTATGGAGTATAGATTCCACAGATTCCAAACACAACAGCAAAACATTAGTACAAACATCTCGTACACATCACATGATATCCACAACATGACTATTCGTGTACAAAGAATTAAAACACTTACATATTTTATTCGCTCACATAAATGATGTCTTCTTGACTTATTGGTCGTTTCCGAGCCAAATCATGGTTATAGCGCCGAGTTAGAACAATCTCGTCTTCTGATTCCCTGTTGATCTTGTCCAATCTATCAATAAACTATTATGCTAGAAGTTGGAGGGCCAAAGGAAATCCATGCATGGAGATGGATGATTGTTGCAACCTCCCTACCATTATCTCTAGTGCTTAAGCCGATTTGTCCTTCATAAGTTTACAAAACATGTCTTCGAATGAATGACGACCCCATGGATAATTGAGGAAAAATTTAGTATCCCGGCACATCTCCACAATATCTCATTGACGGATCCAATTTGCAACCTCACTGCTACAATACATTCGATAATAACTATTAAAGTAACACTCAACTTTTTCCATGGCGGCGAATACTTTGTTATTCTTCAACATCTGCAACAGATTTGGAACCTTAACTGACTTTTGGTTCCTAACCAGCTCGAATATATACTTGGAAGAAATCCCTTCTATGTTCAGCCGTTCTTGAAGCGTCTCCGCTTCTTGATACTCACCACATTTGAGACCGGTGAGTAAACAATATTCCCTAAGAGAGAACTTGATTGGTTTGCCTCCAAACACAAACCATAACTCATGCGGTTTGGACATACAAGATTGACGGGTGAGTAGATTGAACACAATTTTCCAAGAGAAAGATGATTTCCAAGGAGAGATATCAAACAATTTGCCAAACTGCGAGTCATGTATATGCTTTAACTCTAGAGTGTATTTAGGGCTAAAGCAATTTTGGCAAAGTAATTCGGCTTGGAATATACATTCACTCTTACACTAGTGGGATAGTAATCTCGAACAAATATCCTTGAAGGAAGGTTAGGATCCATAGTTGCGAGTCCGGCGGGACATGGAAGGACGAAGAGACAATGGTTAGCAAATAATATAAAACCAGATGGAAGGGACGAATTATACAACTGTATATAAAATAGTACCTTCTAATCGCTTAAATTCCTCTTCGTTCATCTTTAATGGCGATGCAAAAACCCTAAATCCTGAAAGAGAGAAGATTTTGTCATTGGTAAACAATAAAACAGAGAGGAGAGAAGAAGAGACGTCTTTTGTTCGATTAAGTAATTGTATTGTATAATAATGATTTGACTGGGCTATTTGTTCGTCATTAGTGGGGCCAATTGGAAAAGTCGTTTACATAGGGAGACAAAACGGTTTGGGTGAAGGAGACAGAACGGTTCGGATGAAGGAGACGAAGCGCGTATGGGTATTTACATAAAAAAACAGTCAAAAGTGCTAAGCCCACTAAGGACCCAATAATGGTGCAAAAAAAAGTGTGGGTTTCAGATAAAAGTGTCATATGGGCCAATTTTTCTTTAGAAAGTCAACCTAGAATCGTCTTTCTAATAACACGTATACATGTATTAGATTATGTTATTAGAAAAATCAAAGGAGAAATGGAAGAACATAATATTAAAAAAAAAATAGTGGAAGAAAAAAATATACTAGATTGAATTGGTAGTAATATATTATACCTTTTATATAAAAACTAGGTGAGTATGTTGTTGATGTTATTCATGTAATTGTTGTATGTTTGTTTTTGGTCTCGTTGATTTGTTTTTTTTGTTTTGTTCTTTTTCATTTATTAATCTAAGGTAGAGTGAGAATGTAGAGTAAGTGGGCGGAAATAGTAGTTGTTTTGAAATGTAAAATTTTGTATTTTTTGGCTTTATGTTATGTTTACTATGAAATTTGTTTGTTTTGGTAATGAGTTTAATTTTCTTTGTTGTGTCTCTTTTGATTAATGATGTTAACGGATAACTGATATACATTACATTATTTGATTATGTCTATATTGTTGTTAGGCTTTTTATCGAAAAGTCCATTTTGTTGGATTTGTTTTTATGGAAAGATAAATATGGTCAAAATTTAAAATCTTTTACATATATGTCTTTGGATTATTTTTTAGAGTGCAACCTTCATCTTTCTACCCATTGTTTAAATAATCTATGGTTGCAAAAGCGTGACTGATAGAATAGCCGTCATAATTCCCCTTATTATGAAAATGTAATTTTGGTCAATGTAAAAGCAATTGCAAGACAAAGAAACAACTTAACGTATGGAAAAGTAATTTAGGAATTTGAAATTGTGCCCATAATAGAAGACCCTTTAAGGATAAAAAAGGAAATAAACTAAAGCATGTGGACTAGTTATGGGATTGACAGATTTGTTGATAGTTTATCACTCATGACGAATTCGTTAATGGACACTCTCCTTATCTGCCATTGTTGAACTTATATTGAGGCCATCGTTGCCTCCGTTGCCACCGTTACCACCATTTCGCTTGTCGCTCTGAAATGCATATTTGTTGATTACCTTAAGAGTATAAGTTTAGTATACAAAATGTAAGTACCATTGCAACATCCTCAATTGTGGTATATTCTGTCATTCTTGAGAATGTGAAAGCATGATGCATGGGTGAGAAGTGAAACGCCTTGATACGTATTTGAAAAGTAAACTCCTTCCCAACAAGGTTTGCAAGTAAGTTTGGCAATTCATTACCATTGTCACCACCTCCTTATAAGTATTGATTGCGGTAGTTAGTACTACTTTTGTAAGATAGTCTTATGTTTGTGTAATTACTCACCTCCTCAAGAGTCATAGTTGTTGTAGGTTTCTACGTAAGGTGGACCATCTCTGAGTCAAATACCACAAACGTGTATTTCTGTATTTTCCTAGAACAAAAGCTAATAATGTAAAATCAGATTTTATCTACCTTCATATGAATCCAAGTGTATACTTTATCTAACCGGAATGTAATGAGAATAGTGTATGATTGTAATGTACGTTATTGGGTAAATGAAAATCAAAGTTGTGTAATATATTTAAAAGAGTGAGATACTAAGAATCTTAAAGGCTAATACTTAGCCATAAGTGGAAAAACGTAGAAATGCTGTATGTACTTTTAGGGCGTAAGGAAAGGGTCATTATTATACCTTAGAACGCATGTTGCATTTGGTGTAAAACATCAGTTGACGGAAGCGTTTATGGTCGGGACGATGCCACTTGGGTTTTTGATTCTATGCCAATCCATAATGGTGTCAAAGCAACTCTTATCGAGGGGACAACTTCCATATATGCTGTTTGGGCCAGTTTGTTGTAAAGACTACTCCCTATAACCTTGCGAGGACCCTGAATGAATTTAATGGAAGTTATTGGTAAGTTGTATTTTACATAAACGTCGAACAATGATTATGATTAAGGTTGACAATGAGTATCACTTCTATGTCGTGCTCTACATGATTCTAGTTACTCCCTATGACTTTTATGTCGTGCTCGACTTATAATTACTTTATAATGGTTTCCTGCAGACCTAAGTGAGAAGACTTAGAAAACTTATAGAACAATACTACTGACCTCCAAATAGTTTTGGATTTAATGTAGTGACCACCATGAAAAAATTGTTGTTGTTATGTGGGATAAGCGCAACACGAAAGGTAACGGCTGCATCATCCCAGAGGATTAGGTAGGCCATGACCGACTTGGAGAAAAGATTTAAAAGATGCTAGAGATTTAGGATTTGGTTGTTGTTTTGAATGTCCAGGATGGGAGAAACTTTTTTAGAGAGCTTACTTATCCACCCGTAATCAAATAGGTAAAAGTAGCGTGCAATTTGGGTCATCGAGGTTTGATCCTTGGATCCCGCGCTTTTGACCTTTCTGGGAGCTGCTTCTCCATATGTACAACACATACAATTAAACAAAATAAACCCAACAAACAAAAAAATCAACCAAATTGATGGCAGAGGATCTATGGAGGCAACTTCAGGGTTTTCAGTAACGCACTGTTTTTTTGAATTTGATATGTTTTGTTCATATTGATATATGCCTATGAACCACAGATGTGGATGGTGGGTTATAATATTTTTTTGAGAGAAGAGGAATTTTAAAGGAAAGGTAGAGATTTGTAAATTTGAAGCAAAAAATCAATCTAGTAGAAGAGTTGCAAATCTATGCGTAGGAGTTTTTGATCAACAGTAGAAGAAAGAAGAAACATAAGTAACGAAAGAGTGGTGGAATAAGTGACCTTTTGCGAACCATTTGTGTGCACTTGCATTTCTATTCCTTTGAATCGGCGATTAGAAAGATGGAGAAGTAGAGAGAGGCTTGTATTTACGGTGGTAAATGGATGCGGTTTCCGGCGGGGAGCGTAACTGGAAAAAGGAGAAGGACAAAGAAGAAGATGATTCGAGGTAGGTATGGACAGTGGCGGAGCCACATGGTTGAGAGAGGGGTCAGCTGACCCCCATAACATTTATAAAATAAGATTTGTAGCCACATTCAATTGTTATCTGTCAGACTATTTGGTATGAAAATTGTAAGTTTGACCCCCATGTCATAGGATCGAAACATGTCTTTTGCCCTTTTTTATTTTTCTTTACTTGTCTTTCTTGGGCCACTTAATATTGTTACATACACATATTCTCTAACCAATACGTTTTATTATACTTTGATTATATTTCTTACTATGAGTTGTTGAATAGGATTATACCTAAATAATTATAAACAGACACAACAATAAACTAATATGTACCACTAATTTATATTTAGATAAATAAATATCTCTAAAAATATATATCATACCATATTCCATCATCAATACTTTAGAAACAAATAAATGTATGATTATTATATTTTACAAAACTATAAATACTTGAAGGCTTCTACACCATGCTTGGGGTTCGAATCCCAGATAATACAAAATTCTTGCAGATTAATGAAGGACGCTTTTCAGAAGTTTCAGAGTCGTCCGGGGAGACCATGTCCATCGTTGGGGATGTCGTACATGCAGAGCCGTTGGTCCGGGAGAGTTTGTCCATCTTGGAAGATGTAGTACATGCAGAGCCGTTCGTCGGGGAGAGCTTGTCCATCAGGGGAGATGTCGTACATGGAGAGCTGCTGCATCATGGAGATTTATGTAGAAGTTGTTCATCCTAATCGCATAGACAACATGGAGTTTGGAGTTGAGTATCATCATAATAGGATTAGATCAAATAGATCCAATTAGTCTAATGATGATTTTAATATCTATATGATAATTCAGACGATTAAAAAATAATAATAAATACTTATAAAATTACATATACAATTATTTTTATGGAGTTTTACACAAATAATAGCATTATTTTTTGTTTTGTTTATTAAAAATACCTAACAATATTGCCTTAAATGTTTAATTTTTCGAAAAAGTTAATGTGAAATAAATAATTTATTACTATCATATAATTATATTAATTTTGACCCCTAAAAAATATATTTCTGGCTCCGCCACTATGGAGAGTGGTGGCGATTAGGGTATGAATGGCTAGAGTTGTGGAGAAGAAGATAATTCGTTTGTGTGTGGGATTTGATTTGATAATGTGGTGAAAAAACAGTTTGAGGCCCAAACTAATTGTTCTTGTCATTCAACGAAGGCCCATAACTTGTGTGATTTTGTTAAAAGAAGCTAATATTCTAGATACTTTAAATAAACAGTGAAAATAATAGCTAACTAGATGATTGGCCCGCACCATGTGCGGGTATGAAATATATTTTAAAATGATTATATTTTAGTACTAATAACATAATTTTATTATTTATCAATTTAGAAACAATATACTAATTATAATTATTATTTTTAAATTTATAAAATTTTAAAGATGTTGAGAAAAAAGAAAAATCTGAAAGAAATATAATTAAAACTGATTCTAAACACTAAGTGAAATATAAAACCAACGACTGAAACGGTTCGGGCCGGTTTATCAAGACTTATAAGCATCATCGATCTTCTTGCTTATATTATGACCTTGTAAAATGTTTATGATTCCAAAACAATTTCATAGATCTTCTTATGGGATAAATTTTTGGGGAAAAATTACTTTTTTCTCACAATTCTTCTAGTCTATAAGGTATGTTTGTGTCTATTCTAGTTGACGGTTTTTGGCAACGATAATCTATAGATAAAATTTGATTTGTAAAAAAGTTGTTACGAAAGGTAATGTTTTGGTTACCCCTATATATGATTCTAAAGTAAAAGTAATCAAGAAAAATATTGATCAATTAATTTTTTTTTACGATGTTTATTACTTTTGATGTGTATATTTTTTAGTTTTGGCTATTGACGTTGGTCTCATTTGCTACTGTTTAATTAGCCAAATTTTAGACAGAACTGTGTTTTTGATGTAAGGATTAAGATAAAAAGAACTCAAGTTTGAAATTTTGTGGATGTTTTGTATTTGCAACATCTAACGGCTTTGAGATATTTTGACTCTCCCTTGTCTCATTTAATTATCTACGTAAACCAAAACCAAAATTTAAACAAAAATTGAATTACTACATTAAAGCATATAGAAAAATAGAAACAAATCAAATTAGTACATTTAAACGTATAAAATAAATATAAGCGATTTAGTAAAGAAAAGAAAGCACAAAGACGTTCTTATGTCCGGATGTTGAAGTGTTTCTTTATATTGTGCATGGAGGAAGGAGTACATAATACGATTCTAAATAATAGCTGATTTTTTAAACATTAGAATATATTATAGAATATAAATTTATTCCTTCATTATTGATTATTTTCTTATATATATATATATATATCAATTTAAAGTTTTTTTCTTGAACAGAAAATCTTTAAATTTAAGAGATAATTTCAGCATATTTTTGGCACCAAGATTTAAAAGATATTTAAAATTTTCTAGGTTTAAATATTTTTAATCTATCCGTACATGGTGCGGGAAGTCACCTATATCAGATTTTTTTTTAATATCTGGGATCTTAAGTTAAGTATATAGAAGTAAAAACAAACATTAAGAAGTCTCAAAATCATTTTACATTATTGGTTGATATTAAAATCAATTTTCATAAAGTACACATCTGATCATTGCAGAGTTCATGAGACGCAAGCATAACTAAATAAGTTTATAATATATACTAGGAAAAATGTTCCACTAATAAAACATACCATAACATATTTTGGCAGAAAATAAAAGAAACGTGCAAATAAAATTGATCAAGAGTTATGACTCAAATATGTTCAATATTTGGATAATTCGAAAACTCTAGTGAATTCCTTTAGTATTTGGATGATTTTAAACTCGCCACTATCTCAATACACACTTGGTTGAAATAACAATGATTTGAACACGCTTCATTTATAATTTTGAATTAATTATTCAAATTTTAGATTCTTGGTTGGTATTTTTTTTTAATGGTATTGATAATTTTTCTAAACGTATAGAACTCATCCAATCCGATGAGTAGCAGATAAGTTGTTGCCTTGTTAATACAAGCAAGAGAGTATCAGAGAATCCTATCACTCAGATTCTATTACTTGCACGGCTAAATTACATATGACATATCATAAAGTTAAATCAGGTGACATAAGATTCTTCCAAATATATACTATAAATTAAGAATCCATTTGATAAGGGATCTAAATGAAAAGAAACTAAATTTGATTTAAATGATACAGTGGAAATATCTGTCACATATAACTTTGCTATTATCTAAAAAATTTAATACTTTTATGGTGAATTTTCAAATAAGACTTCCCAAAAATTATATTTGATAATATAAAAGCAGTCACCACCTAATCTGAATAATTGGTGGTCAGAAAGAAATAAGAGCCAAGCTTGTCCAATGATAATCAAGATTCAGATGTGATTAAGATAGTTAATAAGCATTTTAATTGGCAAGTACCTTTCATGGGATTTGCTAATACGCAATTAGGTAGCTCAAAATGGTCTTAGGTGGAGATGAGAAGAATCTAAAGTTTAGTTGAGTTTTCGATTAGATTCTGATTAGTCATTCAATCTACCATATATCTGACCATTTATCTACTTGTAAATAAATGGGCCTTACCCCAAATTATTCGATCTCGTTTCATATACCAAACCATTACTGTGTTAAGCCCACAATATTGTACAGCCTAAAATTAACTTTTTTTTTAATATTTTGTCTCTCTTATGAAGACAACATCTACCGAACGATTTCACATATTCATTTAAGCCTTATATATAAAGGGAGGAAAATAAAAATGATACATAATTTTAACAAAATATCAAAATAAGAGTTTTAATTGTTCAAAACTCAGATTTATTTAATATATCAAACAAATTTAAATTAAATAATACTGATTATATTGTTGTATTGAATAATACTGATTATATCATTGTATTAACCTTAACTAATATCAAGTAAAAATCTATCTACTATATAAAAGTTGTTGGGCTCTCTCTGGGGGCAGGGAGAGATGGACACATGGCACTAAACAAAAACAATTTAAGATCTGACCGACGTTTGAGCGTCTCACCTTCTATGGTTCTCTTCTTCTCTTATGTGCCTAATCTTAGCCGAAAGATTTGGAACCGACTTCAATAAATGAGTTCCACAGCGAATTTTAGATTTTTAACTTTTTTTTCACTACACTAAGAAATAAAAAATCAATTTAAGAAATATACAATTTTTTTTTTCTTGTTTGGTCAGTAGAAAAAAAAGTACATAAATATTGTGTATATTTAGTAGGTAATTGTACTAAGTGGTTAAGCAACTGTTTTTATTTTTCTTTAAACAAAATTTAATATTTTTAACTGTTTCAATTGACATAATTACATAATTATTTAACCACTTTTAAATTATAAAACACTTTTACAATCATATGAGAGACAGCCATAGCCCAAAAGTTTCGTGTTGGGTTTAACCAAACATTGATGGTGTATGACTGTATGTATACATCTTTACTTACATCCTCATATCTTCTCATATAAATTCTACTGTGTGTCTCTTGTGGCTATGCATATTTTAGTATCATCCAATTTCTATTTTATCTCCGTCTCTCTGGAGTTTTCACGTGTTTCCATTGTTTTCAATCGTCGTCAGTTTTCTTATGGAATCATATCTTCTTTCGATTCTTGGCATCATGTGTGAAATAAAAGGTTCAATTTTTATACATTGGTTTGCTTCTTTGTGGTGTTTGTCATAATGAAGAGAATCCCTAAAACCATTTGATTGGGTTACATGTTTTTGCCTTGTCTACTTGTTCTGGATAGGGTTTTGTGGATAAATATTAGATTATGAATTGCCACTTTGTTAGAGATTCATCGACTCTTTTTTTCTTTTTAATTTTGTGATGCAATCATGGACAGCTTGGAACATGAAGTCACGAAACAGCTCGAACCCGAGGAAGTTCGTGTGGACACTACGGATGCTGAATCCTTGCACATTCCGATCGGTCCTATGACGAGGTCAAGGACCAAGTAGCTTAACCAAGCCTTCGACCTACTCATTAGGCGCCTTGAAAGCAACCTTGAGCCGAACGCTTGTCCGATCACCTTGATCGCGATTCAAGTGGCTTAAGGGTCGGAGATGAGAGGTGTTGCGGCTTGTACTCTTTTTCCCTTGCCTTGGTTTTATCCCATTGGGTTTTCCAAGGAAAGTTTTAATGAGGTGAGCTCGCACACTTTGTCCCTAGCCTCATCATCGTCATTGCTACTTTTGTCATGCGGTTCTTCCATCTCGCGGAACACATCTCTCGGATTCTTTGAACTTAGTCTATTTGCCTTTCAAACTTCCTCTTTAATTCTAGTCAAGGTCTTAGTCAAACTTTTAATGTTTTTGTGTTTACAAGTTCATTTATTATCTTTGTTTTTCCGTGTAAAAGAAAGTGAAAGGGGTTTGTCCTTTCATTTCCTTGCCTATATGAAGGATCTTGATCCTTAGAATAAATCATCAAACTTTCTTTCTAAAACTCTTTCAATTGCTTAATCAAGAGAAGTGTGTCATATCTTCTCATCTTTTTCTTAGCTTTGTGTGTCATATCAAAGCCTAGAAGAAGCCTTGTAGTCCAAGAGATCCTTCATATCTCTCGAAAGTATACCTCGATTCATCATTCACAATCCGTTCATCTACCATTTCAATCGATTCATCTTTTTCAAGTCATTCCATCTGAACCTCATTTTATTCATTCCGCATTTCCAAAACCTGTCGAAGTGTTCATTGGGCTTAGATCCTTACGAGGAGTTTATCATTTTGTCTATTCATTTTTAAGCATTTTTCTATAAACATCTGATTTTTTTTTCCATTTTTGTTGTCTTGTTGACATGGTTCTAATAAGTAAAGGTTTCATGTTTTGTAAGATATGTATTTGTATTTATTTCTGAAATTGAGCTCGATTACTCTTTAAGACAAATATTTGAATTGTTGTTACTCTTATTTTCTTTTTAGGTGCAAGTCAAATTGACTATCATCTTCAAGTTTAAGTGGACTCGAAATGGCGTTGCCAATTCTATAAACTGGTTTGTTTCTGATAGATATTCAAACAATTTTTTACTCGTTCATCTGCATCTATGAATGAAGCTTTGTATACCGAGCTATGTAGTGCTTGTGCTCGACTTTTTGTAATTCAACCTCGCAAAGGCGAGCGAGTTTATTACTTTCTAGAAGGCCACATAGAGCAGGTAGGTTAATTTTTCATTGAGGTGTGTCTAGTTTTACCTTAGTGACACAACGATTTAGCTGAAAGGACACGTAAATCCATTGTAGTACTATAGGGTCGAATCATCTGAAGACCGATAAAGAAATATAAAATTTGTGGGAGTCAAGTAAATTAAGGAAACTATCATTGGTTTTTTAGGTTTTTGAAGTAACTAGAATCAGAATGTAAATAATGGAATCAAATAAAACAAGCGTTGAGTTTCAAGAAATTTTCTAGGGTTCATGGATTAAGCTATTTAGGAATTAGGAACATAGATCTAGTTAAGTATGCAATCTAGTCGTAAATTAATCATAACATTCTTATATCATTGATTAAACATGTCTAACAACCTATGTCACGACCGGTTTCAGGAAATATGTGGTGTTTGCGGAGAGGCTTAAATGAATTAATTTGGCTACCTGTGTCACCAAAGTGCACTTATCTTATCGGTCACAAGTCTTGAGAGAACTTTAGAGTTAAGCGTGCTTGAAAAGGAGCAATTTAAGGATGGGTGACCTATTGGGAAGTTATTTCCAGTACCATATGAATGAGGAAAAAACACGGGGAAAGATCACGTGGTGATTTCCTGGATCAATAAACATGACTTTTGAGTCTTCTGGACTAACGCACCGACCGTTGGACAGGGTGGCCCCACGGGCCAAGAGTGGATGGGAGCTCATGGAAGGGGCGGTCGGGGCGTTACAGTTTGGTATTAAAGCGAATCCTGATAACTGTGCGATTAACACTGTCGGGGGTAATGATCTAGATATGCACAACGAGGACGTTGCGATCTGTTAGATGGGGTGATTGTCATGCCCGGTTTCAAGAAATATGTGGTGTTTGCGGAGAGGCTTATAAGAATTAATTTGGCTACCTATGTCACCAAAATGCACTTATCTTTTCGGTCACAAATCTTGAGAGAACTCCAGAGTTAAACATGCTTGAGCTAGAGCAATTTAAGGATGGGTGACCTACTGGGAAGTCATTTACAGTAACGTATGAGTGAGGACAAAACACAGAGAAATATTGTGTGGTGATTTGCAGGGTCAGTAAACATGACTTTCGAACCTCCTGACTTTCGAACCTCCACAGGCCGAGAGTGGACGGGGGCCCATTGAAGAGGCGGTCGGGGCGTTACAACCTATTTCATTTAGGTTATGAAGGTGAAAATGTAAACATACAGTAAAAGTTGATACATAACATATCTAATACGAGTTCATATAATTTAATTAGGTTGTCAACTAGATGAGATCAATATATATCATATCCCTAAGTTTGTCAATCAAAGTAATCATGTATCAAGCATAGATATGGCCAAATCTTAATCAATTCTTATTTGTCAAGCCATGAAATCCTTTTTAAAAAGCCCTTTAGTCTTGCAGTTAAAAAGAGTGGGTAAGTGATCGTTGATCACTTGGTCGATCACCCTTCACATTCTCGACTTGCTTCTGCTTCGAGATTACACGATCTATCTTTAGTAATTCGAGCATATCATAAGATCTAAACGTTGGATTCCCACGATCGAATATGATGTTTGTAGCTAAGATTCCCCTCTATCTTGTGGTAACATCTTCCTGTCTCGCTTAATCCAACGGTGGGAACATTTTCATATGAGGTAAACCATATGACGGACAAGATATGTCTTTGCTTAAAAACGCTTATTTTCCCTCTTTTTAAGTAAAAATGCTCAATTTCTTATGAAGGCTTCAAAACTCACGAAACATTTAAAGTGGCAACTAATGCCTAAACCAAAATGTTTCTTTCTTTAAATCATATAAAACATATTAAAATCAGTAAAATATGACATACATCAACTCTTCTATACTTAAAACTTTGGTTGTCCTCAAACAAAAGCATCAAAAACATAGAAAAAGGTTTGAAAGTCATGAGAACTCACATATTCTTCGGACCATACCTTTGCTTCGTTGACCTATAATTCACATACAAAAAAATTTACTCCAATACTTCTTAATCATATCCCATCACAACCATCACATGTCTTGTCTATCAAACCTTAACCTGCAAAAGTCTCAACTTCACATCCTTCAACTCTCTATACTGATTAAGATAATGGTGTACTTTCTTTCTGAAAGATATCATATTAGGTAAAGGGCTATGTATTAAAGCTTATTTACTGGTGGAGTTAAGAGTGTTTAGGGTTACCAGACGTTTTGGAGGATGCAGATTTTATGCAAACCCACAAGAGACAACAAATTGTAGATACCAACAACTTCCCAATCACCAAATGCTAACTCTCCTAAACTTAGATTATGCCTCGGGTATTCTATAAATCACTCCTCATCTATCATTAAGAACCACATCCCTCTTATCAATCCATATCATTCCTTGGGATTCTTGCTAACCTTGAGACTCATAAATGTGATCAATTTCATTTCCCTTAATGTTTTTCATGATTTTTTTTTTGTTTATAGCAAAAGGAAATAGTAATCTTATGAACTTGGAGTCTCAAAGACACAAAAGTTACCATGACATTGAGTAAATCCCAAGGAAGAACCAAACCATGCATGAGTCTTTGCGTACTCTACCAAGTATCTCAATTCCAGCATTAACAATGATTGAAAAAAACTATGCCGGTCCTTTTTCTGTCCAATGTTTTTACACTTACCCACACATATGAAAATGAAGACAAGAATGCGTGAGGTTCAAAAAGAGGTAAAGAGTTTAAGGTGGGTTCCAACTAATAGTGAACTGGCCATTCATGATCAACAAAGAGTGGTAAAAACTTTATAGAGTCATGAATGTTTTGTTTGTTTTCCTAATATAACACTTTTAAAGAGAATAGTGAGTATGTATGATCAATGTAAAAATTCAAAATCAGATCCATTAAAATCTCTGCAAACCAAAATCTTCTACGGACTATTCAGATCAACAAGTTTCCAATTCGTCTGTCTTGAATCAAACTCGTTGTGAGAGTCATAATCAACACAATTAGATTTGTTCAATGGGTTTGTTCAATGGATTTGTTCTACGTCAAAACTACAAAACAAAGCTTAAGAATCATGTATATGACGAGAACTTTTGCGTACAAATATCTCTGAATGAATTCGGATCCCTTCAAGTGATGCACATGAGTTTATATACTCATCTAAGTTTAATTGGCCAATTACAAAGAGATGATTGAAACTTTCCTAATTCTCAAAGAATTCCCTTTAGTCGTTTTGTCCATAGAGTTATATTTCGAATGATAAAAGAAACTTCCTCAACCATCAAGACTTCCTTTCTCCAAAGTCGGTCTGACTTATTGGGCCTTCATTTTTGGATTCGCTTCGTACTGGACTTATCACTTTGGCCCAACCTTACCTCGTCATTTCATCAAGCTGGCCTCGAGCTAGAAAGGCCTTCAATACAATGCCTAACTCAAGTCAACCTCGGCATAGTGCATTCTCCATCTGACCTTGTCGAACTGGCAACTTTGACATGAATTGCTTGCGTATGGGATAGTTACGTATGGGATGGCCCTCGGGAAGCACAAGAAACCCTAACTTTCTTTAGGTCAAGAAAGATGGGGAAATGAAAAATTCTTGGAGTGTTGGAAAGGAAGAGTTTCGTTGGATTATATATATATAGTAAAGAATAATCAGAAGTTTTAATGTGAGGAGTATTGCAGTTAGATCATGTAAATTAGTTTTGTAACATATATATATATATATAGGGTGAAAATGGTTGTGGGAGAAAAAAGCGGAAAAATTAAATAGAAAAAGAAAGAGTGCAACTAGAACTTTTTCCTCCAACTTTTACATGATCCACTAAATTTGACTCGTTTATTTGATGGGACCCACTAAATTTTAGAAGAAAACAAATTCATCCCAAATGGTGAAATTATAGAAGAATTAAGAAAGATAGTCTATTCCCCCAAATTTTATTCCTATAATGTGTCAACCATTTGCATCCATAGTTGTGGTTGGATAATGCAAAAGTATAAGAAGTTGTTATTAATGAGTCATTCTGAATTTTCTACAAATTGTAGATTTTATATAGGGACCCTTTTGTATAACCTCAAATACATGGGTTATATAGAAATTAAATTTCAAAAGATTCTATAATCATTCATCAATTTTTGGATAATTTTTTAAGAAAGAAAGATAGTTTATATCTGATACCAATGTCAATCTCATGCTAAAAGGATCTGATCATCTAACCCTTCATGATTTTATTAAAAACTAAAATATCAATCTCATTGGTTGTGACGCATAAAACATGTTGGGTTTAATTCTGCTATGTTTCCTTTACTAGCAAAACATATTTTTTTTCAAAGGGAAGATCCTACTTTGCACTCGCCATAGAGACGATTTCCAAACCTTTACTCTTTTAAATCCAATCTATTCATTATTTGTCCTATAATTTATGCTTGTTTACTTGCATCTATCTACGTGGTCATCTAGTTAGGTATTTTAGATGTTTCATACGTTTGATGATAATTTGTTAGAGAAATCTAAAGATTTTTAATAGATGAACATTCCAAAAGCTAGGTAAATCACCAGAAATAATCTTTAAAAAGCTAGGCATCTTAACATGTGCAAGTTAAGTTAATGAGTTTAGTGAACTTATGAAATCTTGAACAAACTAATGCATACTTTCTTGTAGTAAGCAACGAAAATTAAGCCACAAAAGTTGAGAATTATACATTTGTGAATTGAATTCTAGACGGTTTCTTAACTAACTTCCTAGCGATTGTAGAATTTTAATAAACATGATTATATGTAGATGTCCTAAGACACGATGCATTTCTACTATTGTATTAATCAATATTTCCAAAAGTTGAAAATTATACCTTCGTGAATTGAATTGTAAAAGGTTTCTTAACTTATTCCCTATCAAATACTTGCTATGAACATGATTCACCGAGGACTTGAATAATATTACTTGCAAATTTAGGATGAAGATCTAGTATAGAATAGTTGATTCTCTGATTTTGTTCTTTTCTTTTATGAATCAGATTTCGTTCTTTTGTTTGTTCTTTAGTGTGTTTCATGTGCATGAATAAAAGATCTAATACCATAAATCTACTTAAGCCTAAGAAAAAAATATAGAAAAGCTTAAACGATCCCTTTGAAGAGAAACATAACAAAGGAGAGTTGGGCTAGGAAATCAAACCAACAAACTAGAAAATTAAGAACAAGTTCCTACTACAGAAGTTACCAAATTGTTATCTCACTCGAATAAAAACTCACTAGACATATCAACTCATTTCTATAGTCAAAATATTTTAAATATTTATTAATTTTATTGAACTCAAAACCTAGACTTTATTAATGCGGTTTTGCAAAATTTTCGTAGATTTATCTTTATTTAGGATGAGTTACCTTAGTTTTTTTTTTTTTCATACATTAACTACACATACAACCTAAGGCAAATTTTGTAAAAATTATATTCGTACCCTACTAAAACAAGCTCCAAAGTAGCATCTGCTTCTAATTATAGAGTTGCCAAAAACTCAGTTTAGATGAAGAATCTTTTGGATAAGAGTGAAGTTGTGTGGCAAATGTTGTGTATATTAAAGAACTAAATACCTAATTTGATGTATAAGAGGAATTACAATCTTAATTTTTGTAGATTTAATCCTTATTTTGGTTGTTGTGGAAAAGAAGAAAAATTACCACATCTGTCATATTTTGTGAATTCTATAGGATTTTATTCTTATTTAGGATATTGTGGGAAAAAATGAAAATTGCCAAATATATACATTTTCTAAATTCTAAAGATTTTATCCCTATTATCCAAATGAATGAGCCAATGGACATGTGTTCCTAATACTTTTTCATATAAATGGACTACTATCAAAGTTGCAGCTCTTGATTTTAACTGATTCATGCACTTGAAGTTGTACTTAGCACAAGTTTAGAAAATGTGATTCGTACAATATTATATCACAATTTTTTTAAAGCACTTGAAGGTGGATCTCTGTGTATTTGAAGCTAGCAGTGGACTATCCAATCAATACAATACTCTCACAAGACTTTAACGAAGAAATCAATTTCACCTACAACTTTTTCAACAAGGATGTTTGTTCGTCGAGTTGCAACCTTCTCATGTGTAAACAGGTGAACCCCATGACAACATCCAATGACAAGTTTATTTTACAAAATGAGAGTAGTTACTTAATCAGAAGTGAAGAAAGAGGAGATGAGAACGAGAGAGAATTTGCCCCCAATATCTCAATCCCATCTTGACCAACCACCACAAAGGCTGAAAGGGGTATCAAAGGTCGAACCGACATGATAATACACTGCGGTCCCTATTTTAATTTCCTAGCCACCAAAGAAGCCGAAGAGATATTCCACTTCACCAAAAAAATAAAGCAAGATGGATGACTCTTCTCACGATGAAGCAAACCCAATGCGACAAGACAAGCAAGGAAACATCAAATCTCCTTAATTCACTCCAAAAGATACCATCTATTACTATTGTAAATACCTTGGCCTTTTCTCATCAAATCCTTTAACGATTATGACATCGAGTCAGTAAGCATTAAGTTCCGGGAGAAATATTTGAGTTGTGTTAACTATATTAATTTCAAATTATTTTAAGAGTCTTAGTTTACCATATTTGTTTCAATTTTTTTTATGTTGTATTTATTTATTAAATAATTTCTAAACTTCAAATAAAATTATAAACCTTTTAAAATAATAATTAAAACAAATCATGTAGATTTATGTTGTATATTTGTGTGGAGTCTTGATTGCATATATTTTACATCTTTTCTTGGGGGGAAATGATTTAATTTCCTTGTAAAGTTTTAAGTGTATTGTGGGGAAAAGAAAGAAAAAAATGGGAGAAAACAATATCGGTTTTACCCTAGGAAGTGCTCAAAATTCCAAAGAAAAAGCTCTAAGAATTTAATTAAGTAGTGACCTCCTTTAAAAATTAGTATCATAAGAGGAAAATTTCATAAATTATATCAATTCACCGAGCTAAGCATCGGCCGGTGATCGTTGTTGGGGCAACGAGGACTTGGTCCACCGAGTCACTCACCGGCCACTAGATCATTATGGTTTTCTGTAAACTCAAATACTTGACCCATTTCACTCAGGCCAACTTAGGAACACTTACTCTTTAGATCTAAAAACGTAATTTTTAGCATTCTCTAAGTTGAAGCCAACTCCAAATACCAATTAATCATGGCGAAGATGGTTGACCATTTTGGAATCATTGACCATTTTGGATATATATAGGTATAAAACCAAAAAAAAATTCGGATTCAAGACAAATATAAAATTTATATTTAAAAAATAAAAACTACATATGAAGAAAAAAAGATAACATAAATTTTTGAATAGAGAAGTAAATGAAATTTAGAGAGATTTAACTAATACATTTGAATCAATTATAATGTATTTTCTTTAAAAGGTAATAATAAAAGGCAAGAAAAATATCTAAATGAAAAAAATTAATCATTCGAATATTCAACATCCTTAGCATGCTAAGTCATTAAACTAAGCAATAGGTGTTTTATGTGTTTTACGTGTTTTAAAAAATATAATGAATCTCCTAGCACTAGTTAGGAGATCTCCATTCACAGCCTTGGTGAATGCTATTTTATTAAGTTAATGGTTCAAATATCTAAGATAAAGAAAAAAAATCCAAAACGTCAAAGAATTTGCCTTAGGAATATAACATAATACCAATCACAAGCATATTTCGAGCTAGCAAATGCTTTCCAGCCTAGTAGTCAGCAAATGATGCTTTGGTTGGTCTACAAATCAACATCGTGATGAAATAATAATAACTATCAAACAAAACTAAAAGACAAAGCAAACGATGTGTTTGATAATGTAGCATTTGTTTGAATTTCCATAATGTGCTTTAAACGTCATTCATTGTTGTGCAAATAAGTTGCTCGCAGTTCCTGCCATGGTGAATTCTTCACCATATCCTAGAAAAGAGAATGTCAAAGTATTTAGTAATACTTTGACATTCTCTTTTATAAGATATGGCAAATGATTCACCATGGCAGAAACTGCTAACAATTTATTTGCACAACAATGAATGGCGTTTAAAGCACATCTACAAAGTTCAAATAAATGCAATGTTATCAGACATGTTGTTTGCTTCCGGTCTTTTAGTTTGGTTTGACTGCTATTATTATTTCATCATGTTGCTGATTTGTAGGCAAACAAAAATGTCATTTGTTGACTACTAGGAAGGCGTAACGCCCGTGATCCAAAATTGTGTTTTTGGATTGGTGTCGATCGACACAGGGGCTGGGTGTCGATCGACACAGGGGCTGTGTGTCGATCGACACGGGGTGTTAGCCTCTCGATGGAATCGGACAGGGGGTACTGTGTCGATCGACACAGGTGTTGTGTCGATCGACACGAGCTGTTGGGTTCTCGAGATTTTTGGGCAGAGAGTGCTCTGTCGATCGACACAGTGGAGTTTTGTCGATCGACACGAGCCAAACCGGAATTAGGGCTTTTAATTCTGATTTTTTTGGTTAAGGGCTGGTTAGGGTTTCTCTATATAAGGGAAGGAGCGTGCGTGAGTCTCCTTGACAGCCGTTTTTAGAGAGAAACCAGAGAGAAAAGAGATTTGAGAGAGAGTTTGATTGGATTTGGAGTGTTCAGCAAGGATTCTTGTGGATTCCTTGTGTTCTCCATCCAAATAGCTTGTGTGATCGTTTGGGAGGCTCTAGAACGTGTGAGGAGCGTGGCGGTGACTGATTTTCGTGGCTGGGAGTCGAAATCAGGGGCTGTTCTTCGTGTTCTTGAGTGTTCTTCATCGTTCTTCGTCTTTTCCCTTCGAATCTAAGGTGAGTGCGTGATCGTGATATGGAATTAGGTTATTAGGGATTGATTGTGATGAATGGAATTGTGTATGGTGATTTTCGTTGTGATTTACGCGTACTGGATTCGAGTTGATCTCGCGAGATAGAACGGAACTCGAGCCGTGAGAGGATTTGGCTCGGTTCAGGTTTCTGCGAGGGGTGTCGATTGACACCTAGAGGTAGTGTTGATCGACTCCACTGTTTCTGATCGAGACTTGTGTTTGAGGATGGAGTGTCGATCGACACCAAGTGGGTGCGTCGATCGACACTCAGTCGTTTGTGAAGTGTGTGTTTTGGATTGGGGTGCCGATCGACACCATGTGGGTGCGTCGATCGACACCAAACGATGGATTATGGATTATCGATTGTGTTGTTCGATAAATTATGTGCTGTGAATTGATTACGGTATTATTGATTTGTGTACTGATAAAGGGATTAATGCTGGTTAACTGTGTTATTTGGAATCTTGTGGATTGTTGTTAGCTAAGAATTATTCGTTGTGAAATGGTTATTGCATTGTTTAGTTGTGAATTGGTAATTGGTAAACCCTGTTTAAATGTTGGTAATTGGAATATTGTTGATTGTTGATTGATCGCGTAGAGTTGATAGTCTAATTCCTATTATATATCTGGTAGACTGGATGACCGCTCCACTGAGTATTTATGATAATACTCACGCAACTCTGTTTTTCCTTTTTGAGTTGCAGGTAATGGAAAGAGTGTGATCGCGAAATCATGGCGGAGGAAGAGGATGATTAGGATGTTATGTGTATGGTTTATGTGGTGATAGAAATGTTGTTTAGGTTGTTAGAATAGAATGGAATTGTTATTAGAATTCTGGAATTGTTGGAATTGATATTTGGAACTGTTATTGAATGTTTTGTGTTGAGTATTCCGCTTGTGATGTCTAAAAAAAAAAAAAAATGCGGGTCTTACATTTTGGTATCAGAGCCCTTACGGTTCTAGGGCTAGTAGTGATTTTGATGAACTGAGACTATGTGTTTAAATTGATTATGTGTGCTTAGTCAATTGTAGTCTTATAAATCATCCTCTTCAAGCCTTTAAAGAGTTTCCGCGGTAAGTTGTGTTTATTTGTTTCTGTGAATTCTAGTCTCTTAGAATGTTCTTGTGTAAAGTGCAGTGAGTGATGGCTAGAGTTCCGAGAGGTCATGGTGGCAGAGCTAGTGGCCGTGGAGGCCGGAGTCGTGGTTTTGGTCGTGGTCGTGGTCGGGGCCATGTGGCTAAGTTGTTCGAGTGGAGACTCAAGTGGCCGGTTCGCCTGTGTATCAGGAGTTGTCAGAGGGCCCTGTCAGTGTGTCAGATGGTTCAGCTGGAGCGAGAGTTAGTGCTAGAGCTTCGGGTGCGGCAAGAGGCCCAGGGGCAGGTGGTGCTTCAGGCGGAGCTCAGGATCCGGATGATCATGTGTCTAAGATGCTAGCGTCGATTTTGGAGCGTTTACCGGGTGTAGTGCCAGTGCAGACTCCAGTGGAGGCCCGGAGGGAGCAGTATCTTGCGTGGTCTAATGAGTTATTGCTCATGGGGCCCTTGTCTTTCTCGGGTAGTGGGAGGCCTGAGGAGGCCAATGAGTGGAGATTGAAGATCGAGCGAAGGCTTCGTATTCTCCGATGTCCTGAGGATTTCTGTGTGGATCTAGCGGTGGAGTTCTTGGAAGGCAATGCGCGCCTTTGGTGGGCTGGAGTGCAAGCCAGGAGGAGGAGGACATTGTGGACTTGGGGAGAATTCTTGGGCGAGTTTAATGCCAAATACTTTTCTCAAAAAGCTATGGAGCAGTTGGAGTTGCAGTTCCAGAGATTGGTTCAGGGCAACCTATCAGTGCGTGGTTATGATGCTGAGTTTAGCAGGTTAGTGGTCTATGCGAGTAGCGGCATGGATGAGGAGCGAGCCCAGTTGGGCAAGTTTGTGGCTGGACTTCGGATCGGGCTGAAGAAGCCTGGCATGGCTTCTAGGTATGCCTCGAGGGCAGAGTTGGTGGAGGCACTCGTAGCGGTCGAGGGCCTAGAGGAGCAGTTCGAGGAGTGAGCTGGTTTTTGGTGTTCTTTTCGGTTTTGCTTTCCGTTTCCGAGTTTTGAGTTTCGGTGTTGTTTTTGGATTTTATTGTATTTCGTTGGTGTTGAAACGATTTACATTTTTGAAAATTTATAAGATGGTGTTCCTTATTTATTTTCGTATGGGTTTTGAGGCTGTGTGCCTAGTTGTGTTATTATGTGTGGACCAGTGTGGGTCGATGATTTGAGGTTATCCCTGGAGGGGAATGTTATGGCTATACCACGTGAGGCGGCTCTAATCGGAGGAGAGGTGTGTTCTCCTGTGTGCTTATTGGGAAGCGTGTTCCCAGAATAAGCAGCGAGGGATGTGAGATCTCTTGCGGAGATGTGAGATCCCCAGATACCGCTGGCTCGAGGGAGGTGTCCCGAGAGTGCGAGCGGTATGTTTTCGGGTGTGGATTAGAGGGAGCCTCTGAGGCCAGGCCACGAATCGATCATCATGACTTCCAAAGCCTCCATGAACGCAAACAAGCACCGATTAATCACTAATCTCTCAAGAACAACCCAAAATTCTCACTTTTCTCTCTAAAACATTTTTCAGCGTCCAAAAACATTACTGCTCGGTGAAGATACACTTAAATACCTGAGCTTAGGGTTTTCGATAATAACCCACAACAAACCGCAATTAAAAATCGAACTGAAAACCGGCTTAGCAACAATGTTGTCGATCCACACACCACAAGGTGTCGATCGACACCCCTTACCAAATTCGATAATTTGGTTTGCGGATGTTACAGGAGCCTGCACTGGCACCGCACGCGGTAACAACTCCACTATCAATGATAGGATCTACACAAGATGATCATTTGGACCCTGAGCCCCTACTGCATTAGCACCCCCACATAGGCATGCTGGAGCACCAACCCCTCCGGCACCCCTCCCGGCACCAGCAGCTTTCACGCTGACACTGGTACTGGTCTCGCTCACAGATCCTACATGATGTGTCAGCATCTCAGAAGCCTAACCCTACGTCGCACTCTGCACCGCACTCTCAGAAGACTCAATCACTAGTCCCCGACCACGACCTCGTCCTCCACGGCCTTTACCTCTACCTCGACCTCTATCACCGGTATCCATCTCTCTGCACTCACACATAACAGTTTAATGAGCTACTAGAAGTCACATCAACAATTAAATACATAACACGTAATCTCTTTAAAGGCCGGAAGAGGATGATCGAAGACTAATAAATCGACTAACTACTCATAATCAATTGAACACATAGTCTTAGTCATTCAACCAACTGCCCTAAAACCATAAAGGCTTTGATACCAAAATGAAACAACCATCTTTTTTTTTTAATTAATTAATTAGTCCTAATTAATATTCCAATAAATATTGATTCTTTACGACTAATTCAACAATCACAATGCGGAAGTTCTCACAGAATTAACCATCAATAATAAACCAAATAATTCCAATAAAGCAATTTAATTCAAATAAACCAATTCTAATGCGAATAAATCAATCTAGCATTTCTAGTAACCTAAGCACTATGTTCTACTAAAATGCAACTCATAAAGTAAACATCCTATCATCCTGTTTCTACGCCATGATTCCGCGATCACACATTATTTTTACCTGCAACCATGGAACAAAGAGTTGCGTAAGTATTTCATAAATACTTAGTGAGCCGGTCATACCACCTATGGCGTATCACTCATGCTTAAGTAAAACATTTACAATTCAATAATACCCAACACATATCACATCACACAACACAACACGCAAAACAAACAAGTTACTGATCAATAATTGTTCGAGTCGAGCAACACTAGCAGGGTGTTGATCGACACGACAACAACACTCGCCTCACTGCAGAACTAGATCGAGTTTCTCCTCTCTCAACTCGATTCCGGGCTGCACGAGTCGAAAACCTGCACAAAATACTAACAATACAATACACAACATTTACAGCAAGACCAAAGCATCAATCCTCACAAAAAACCATAACAAAACACATCAAAAGCAATCCTTCATTGCCTAGAAACGATGGTCGCAACTCACCTTAGCCTAAAACAAAGGAAAACGGGAATTTAACACGACGAACACACGAACATAGTCTCAACAACGTCGAAACGTCACTGATCCAAGACTCTACCACGACGAACACGAGGAAAAGGTGAGTTCTACACCACAAATCACTAGAACACTTCCCTAATGGAACCTCAACACTCAAACTCTTCTTTTCCTCTCCCAGCTCATGAATTCTGATCAAAAATCTAAAAGAATACGGCTGCCTCGTGTTTCTCCTTATAAACCTACGGTAAAAACCCTAAACCAAGCCTAAAACCGCGATTAAAACGTAATCCGGTTCTGTTCAGAATTGCTCGTGTAGAGTGACACCTTAACTGTATCGTTCAATACTCCACAATCTGTCGTGTCGATCGACAGACGCATTGTGTCGCTCGACACGAACACCAAACTCCCATTTTTGATTCACGGATGTTACAAACCCAAACCCAAATATTAAAATTACAAATCTATTGAAAATCAATGTTTGTATTTGTGGTATTTTTGGAACTATTGAAAAAGTGAAATTTTGGATTTAAAAAAAAAAACAATTGGTGGCATATTAGGGAATTCTTATCTCTGGGTGTATAAAAAATATAAACGAGTGAAATACAAGCAAAAATAGAGACAAGCAAAAACAGAGAAGGGAGAATGCCACCAGCTATGAAGATGCAAGATCAGAAGGAGTCATGTACCAGAAGGAGTTGTTGTACCAGCAGAAGTAAAATAGGAGCTTGAGTGGCACAAAGGAGTTGGGCCAAATGAGTTTGGGCTTTAACCTAATTGAAAGTATTCTTGCCGATTGAAACAAAGATAAAAAGAGGTAAAAAGTTTTCAATTACGTTAGCAGATTGAAGATGCAAGTCTTGTATTAGTCGTTATACTAGAGGTAGTACAACCGGAATTGAAGCAAGTACAAAGGACTTGGGCTTTATGGAGCTGGGCCATGGCCTAGGTTAAGACATGGAGCTGTCATGAAGTGTAGCTGAGTGGCAGCCAAGGGATCTTTGCGTGAAGAAAAAGATATGAGAAGATCCAAGAGAGATTTAAGGAAGATATTAGAATATTTGGAAAGATACAAAATCTTAGGGGCCCTTATTCAAAATAGAAAGTTGGTTACGGTTTGTGCAGTCAACACAATAGAGAAGATCTTAGGGGCCCTTATTCATTGATGGATTTCCCTAGAGTTTGTGGATTCTGCAAATTGTGAGATTGTATAATTTTTTGTGGATTGTTATTGATTCTTATAATATATTCTTGTGGATTGTTATTGATTATCATGGATTGATATGGATTTTTGTATTCATTTTCATTCTTCTATATAAGGTAATATATATAATTTACATTTTTCTCTAAAGTATCAAAATTGTATATTTTCCAATTTTTTAGAATTCACATTAGTTATTTGGCATGATTTCTTTTTCTTCAAAATAAGATGTAAGCTAAATTATTGTCACTTGCCATCATCAGTTTTCACATCTTGTTCTTCATATACATGTGTTTATATAAAGTAAGTTTCAGTGAGATTTTCATTTTTTATATAATATATTTTTTGTTCATGTGTTTGTCTTGCAAAAACTGGGGTTTGAGATAGTTTGTATAATACAAATACAGAGAAAAGAGTTGTATTGTTTATGTTGATCGAGTTAACTTTTTTTTTTTTTTGTTTAGAACGGTTTTGATATAGAGAAGCAAAGGAAAATTGTTTTGTTTGTTGGATTTTGGATGTGTCGTTTGTATTTTTACTTTTAACGTAGATTTCAAAAATCTTATGGATATACATGGTATTTTGAAAATCTTAATGTATGAGTAAAATTGTATAGATTCGAGAATCAATAAAACATAAATTTTTTGAGTAACAATGGATTTTAAAAGGATTGTAATAATCTTCAAACAAATAATAATGGGGTTTACTTAGAAATTAAGAATCTACTAACAAATAACAATGGAATTTAAAAATTTGAAGAATCTACATAAATCCAACTACGAATAACCCCTCCTTAGTATTTAGCAAAGGGGATTTAGGATTGTTCATTAAAGAAGATCTTAATCAAAGGGGGCTAAAGGGTAGTGAGAGGTTCATAGATCATGTGTTGATCTTGAACAGTAAGGTTAGGATTGAAAAGAACGGTGAGTGACGTGTAAGTTAACTTATCATATCAATGTAGTGAAGTTTTGAGAAGAAAACCCCTTGTGTATTGTGTTCCGGATCTGTAGCGGTATTTGTACAAGTACGTAGTACATCTTCATTTAGTATCAGAGCGGGCATTTGTCTGCATATTGTACAGGCGAGATCCTGAGGAGAAGATAGATAGTTACCAAGACTTGATTCACAGTTTGAAGGTGATACTCGATGACAGAAATTATGGGTTCTGGAAATCGAGGATAAAATCCGTCATTGGAGGCATTGATGTACTTGCCTGGAGAGTTGTTTTGGTTCAGTGGGAAGCTCCTACGGTGCTTGATGCATAAGGGGTCAGATCTCTCAAACCAGAGGACGACTGGACTGAGACAGAGATGAAGAAAGCCAAGTACAACTCCAGGGCTCTCTCTGCAATTCACTGCAGTGTTACAAAGAAAACCTTTGGACTGATTCAAGGCTGTGAGACAGCTAAGGAAGTATGGGATCTGTTACAGACGCACTTTGAAGGAACTCAGAAGGTTCAGAACTCAAGGAAGGACATGTTGGCATTAAAGTTTGAAAATCTAAAGATGGAGGAGCATGAAACAATCATTGAGTTTGTTGTTAAGCTGAAATCTCTTGGACAAGAGGCTGCTACTCTTTGAAAGAATTATAAAGAAAAGAATTTGGTCAAGAAATTCCTTCGTTGTCTTCCCTCGAGATTCATGACATATAAATTAGCGTTCAACGTCTCTCAAAACACTGAAGAGATGAGCTTTGGTGAGATTGTGGGAATGCTTCGACAGCATGAGATTGAAGTGGAAGGTGTTGCCTTGGAGACTAAGAAGATGAAGAATCTGGTGCTGACTTCTCGAGAGAAGTATGAGGTTGAATCAAAGGATGATGTTGATACAGTGGGTCTCCTGGTACGACGATTCGATAGAGCTTTGAGACGAGTAGAGCAAGGTCAAGGCTCAAAAAAATTTGGTGGGTTTGAGGGACAACCGAATACCGAGAAGACTGGTCGAAGGAATGAGGTGCAATGCTTCGAATGCAAAGGTATTGGTCACTTCAAAACTGATTGTCCCACTGTGAAATATCGTGAGTTGAAGTACTTCGGATGCAAGGGCTTAGGACATACTCAACATGAGTGTACTACTTATCCAAAGCGCAAGAATGAAAGATCAATGACGGCTGAAGGCAAATCAGAAGACACAAGTGATGATGAAGCAATGCTAAATAACTACATCACATTTGTTGGGATAGACAAAGTTGATGAGACACTATCTGAATTATAATCAAAAGAAGAACATGATGATGAGCTTATATCAAGCTACTGAGACATTCAAGATACTCTCATTCATCTAAACCTTGAAAATTCTTGTCTTATCAAGGAAAAGCAGCGCCTTGAGAAGTTGGTGAAAGTAGTTTAGGATGAACTAGAGGCTGATAAGAAGTTGGTACAAGAAAGTCGGACACTGATGAAAGAGAAACTTGTTCTAGCAACCAAAGCTGCACGACTGGAAAAGGAGTTGTACGATGAAAAGGAAATATTAGCACATCTTCAGGCTTAGTTGGATCTCTAATACAAGAAGATCCACATGTTCGCTGGTACAAAGCAACCTGATTAGATTATGTCATACGGTCGCATTGAGAAGACACACAGAGGTCTGGGTTACAATGGAAGAAATGATTCAGAGACTGGAGGTGTCAAGTTTGTTTCAGCAGGATACACTGGTTCATTAGCCCAAAACTGAAGATGGTACAATACAAAAGAAAAGAATGCTATTTCTGTGGAAGGATAGGCCACATTAAAAAGTATTGTTACAAGTTTTGGGAAAGGGTGAAGCGTCCAGGCAACAAGGGAAGTACACATGGAATCGTCATTGAAATCAGATCTGGATCAAGAAATCGGATCTACAGGGCGCTCGTACAAGACGTGGCTGAGCTGGCTCTACTAGAACAGAACTTCGATGTAACATGGCATCTGTCTCAAAAGTTCAAGACGATGCTGGTCCTTGGTACTTTGACAGCGGCAGTTTAAGGCATATGATAGGCACCTTAGACAATCTCCAGAATATCAAGATGGTGAAAGGAGGAAAAGACAAATTTGGAGATGGAAGTCGTGGTGCTATTTAAGGGAATAGAAACATCAGTGAGACTGGACTACCACAACTAGCAAACGTGTACCTTGTACAAGGGTTGGGATTACGCTGCAACATGGTTGTTGTCTCAAAAGAACTTAAAGATTATCACTCGGACAGTGATACAAAGCTTCCTGCAACAGAGAGACAGAGAAGACCACTGAAGAGGAAGAACAGACAACAACATTGGATAAGACTGGTTCAGAGGAACAAATCGAATCAGGTAACTAGTCTATGACAGATCCTTGTGTTCTATAGGATGTGCATCAGAATCATTATGCATCTGATGTCATCGGAGCTGCGAATGAGGGGCAGAAAACGAGAGGAATCAGAAAGGACTATAATGAGATAGTTCAGTTTGCTTGCTCTGTATCAGTCTTAGAACCGAGGGCACATGCTCAAGCCCTCGAAGACAAATTTTCGATATTGGCCATGGAACAGGAGCTGGAACAGTTTGAAAGAAACGAAGTCTGGGAACATGTACCAAGACCTCAAACAGTGAATATCGTGGGTACCAAGTGGATTTTCAAGAACAAGATCGGTAAAAATGGTGTTGTGGTTTGCAACAAAGCCATATTGGTTGCTCAAGGATACTCTTAAATCGAGAGAGTAGATTTTGAGGAGATATTCGCACATGTAACAAGAATTGAATCCATTCGATTATTTCTTGGAATGGCATGTATTCTGAATTTCAAGGTGTACCAAATGGATGTCAAGAGTGCCTTTCTAAATGGCATCTTGCAAGAGGACATTTATGTCGAGCAACTCAAAGGGTCTGAAGATCCGGATCATCCTAAGTATGTGTACAAGATAAGGAAAGCGTTGTACGGACTGAAACAGGTTCTAAGAGCGTGGTACGAGAGACTCATGGGATTTCTGGTAGAGAAAAGCTACGCTAGAGGAAGTGTCGACATGTCTTTGTTCATTCTTGATCGAGACAGTGAGACAATGATGGTACAGATCTATGTAGACGATATCATCTTCGACAGTATGTCTCAAGCACTTTGATACGTGAAGTTTTAAACCTAAATAGTATCCGCAAGTGCACAGACAAAAGCAGTAGTATTTTAGGTATCGAATCCTCAGGGACCACGGTCACACTATGAAAATATAGATCATCGTTTAAAGCTAAGATAAAATGGGAATTTGTTTGTGACGAATTAATGAACGAAATAGCAACTAAAAATGATGTAAATTCAATAAGATAAAGGCACTAGATTAGAGTCATTCGCCGGTGGTTTCGAATCATGGACTGAGCAATCTATTCAGGATTCAATTTAGCGCAATCTAGAACTCGAACATGAATGTAATATTGCCTCACTGTCGTGATGCATCAATAACTTTATCTAGCATCCTAAATGCATAAACTGTCGTTCGAATTCAGAAATGAAGATAAGCATTAACAATTTGGTTCGATTTGTTCACAATCGATGGTAACAATCAACTGTCGTTGGTTACACACCGATTGCTCATCAATGGTTTATCTAGCAACCTAGAGCACTTTCGTGAATAAGTTAATCCTAAAATCATAGACTAGATGATCAAATTAGCCTAAGCAGTATGAATCCCGATTGATGAAGACAAATGATAACATTTCCTATTTGGCTCAGTCACTATCATCCTAATCCACCATTGAATTTCCCTAATCTAGCAATGAGACTACTTAGTCATGGAGGACAAAATCACAGCAATCAAATGAGAAGAAAGCATCATGATAAAATAAGAGAATAGGGTTTAAGAAATCTTCTCAATGGAAAGTTGTGGATGATCCTCCAATTCTTACAATCAAAATCCTTGGAAATGAAAAAACACCTTGAAAGGATCTCAACAATGGAAACAAGTAGTCTCAGCTCTCAAAAAAATGTCTCAGGAAAAATCTCAGAAAAAATAGCACTCTCTACTTGGAAAGTGGCTACAACTTATTTATAAGGAAATTTTAGGGCAACTTGGTTCTGGGAGCCCGACCGGTCGGTCCTCTCATCCGGACCGGTCGGTCCGGATTCCAGAGACTTCTGGCTTCGGGTCTTCGAGTGTGGACCGGTCGGTCCTCTCATCCGGACCGGTCGGTCCGGATTCCAGAGACTTCTGGCTTCGGGTCTTCGAGTGTGGACCGGTCGGTCCTCTCATCCGGACCGGTCGGTCCGGATTCCAGAGACTTCGACTTCCTTGGGTCTTCAGGCGAGCAGGTGCTCGCTCCAAACCGAGCAGGTGCTCGATTTATGAAAATCACTGTCTTTCCTCCAGATTCGTCCCTTTTTGCTCCAATGACCCTCACGGACTCTAATCTATGCTCGAGAGCCCCTTAGAACCTGAAAAGACACAAAATAAACTAGAAAGAACCAAAAAGACTAAAGAAACAAAGCGTAAAAGACACCAAAATACTAACATATCAACTCCCCCGGACTTGCCTTTTGCTTGTCCGCAAGCAAACAAGAAAATACGAATCCGGAAAAGAGGTTTGAAGGCGGGAACTCAAATCCAAAAGAAGCACTAAAGGGTTCAACAACACGTCCTAAAAAGAACTAACTCGATGCACAACAAACTCTACTCAAGAAGCTTTCGCCATACTCATCACTTATGAAATATTACTCCAAATCCTGAGACTCAAAAGAAATCTTGCAATCAACAAATATTCAACTCTTTAACATTCATTATTGTGTTTGGTGCGGTCTCACAATTGGAAATTTAATCAATACCATTTGGCTAGGTAGAAGGAGGCTTGAAAATGATATAAAGAGAAGGTTCATATTCTCTTTGGTGGCTAACTCTCAAATGAAAGTGTCACATTTAGCAAAAGCAAGAAAGAAAAGAGACAATTGATGCATACAAGGCTAGGAATCCAAAGTTCTACCCATTATCCCCTTGTTGCATTCTCTCATCTCTCTTTTCTCACTATCCCAAGTTTAACCACCAGCCCCTTTTGGCTAAATTTTTCTTTCAAATCTTTCTCAACCTTACTCTTTCCTTTTCGATCAAAATCCTAGGAAATACTCTTTTCATTGCACTAGCTCATCTATCTTAGCATTCTCTAACATATTTTCTTCTCTTTTGATTTTATTCTAGGAGAATGCCGTTTTCTTTTCAAACACTTAGAGCTATATACTGGTCCTTTTAATTCCCTTCCCTAGAACTTATTCTTTCTTCTCCTTTTCTTTATTTTCTTTCTTTTCACACTCAACCACAAACCCAAAGATATTCAAATAAGCATCTAACCATTTCGGTTTCATTCCCCACCTAAGACTAGTCTTAGACACAAGAAACTAGTCTATTGGAAACTTTGCCTTGTCATCTCTAATGCTTGCAAGATTTTGCCAATGTAACACAAAGAAAAAGGCCTCACTCAAAGAACATATGCAAGGGCTTGAACAAAATAGTCGGGTTTAAACGGTGTGGTACTATCCTCATCTAAAAGATGAACTTAGATCGAGATAGCCACTCAAATCAAGTTAAGAGTGGTAAAAATAAGGCAAACATGATTTGAATGTCAAGTGTTTATCCATGGTTATGATTCAAAGTCCAAAAGTGAGAGAGATTAGTCAGGATTAAGTTCAAATTGATAGAGTCGAATCTAGATCATGCAAGTTTCTAATGAGATGAGACTTTCAAAGAAATAAGATCCAAGTATGGATGAGCCTCTACTTCATGATTGTTAATGCATCGAAAAAGTTCTAACGAGGGCATATCATTAAATCCTAAAATGAGACTTTACAAGGAAATTTCATCATTGTTCCCTATGCAAAAATGCAGATGCAATCCTAGAAATTCGTTTTTTTTTTTTTTTTTTTTTTTTTTAAAAAAAACAATTAAAAATCCGACTCAATGAAAATTCAAATAACTAACCGCTCCCCCGGACTTAAATCACACCGTCTCCGGTGTGTAAAAGTTCAAGAGAATGGTGACACATGAAACTAGGGAACACAAAACATAGATAAATAAAAGAAACGGATAAAACAATGATAGTGGAGGGTGAAAGAGATATCACCGAGTAGAGGCTTCATCGCCTCCTTCGCCGCGCGTTCTCCTTCTCTTCCTTTCCAATGGTTGACCCGAACCGGAGGTAGAGCTTGAAGGGACCGGCTGAGCATCTCTTGCTACTGTAGCGTGACAACATCCTTTTGAGAGCATCTCCATAATCCTTTGCATTAGGCTGTTGTTCTTCTTCGTTGCTTGGATCATCCATCGCCTATATTCACCACTGTCAGCATCATCAGCGATGTGTGGGAGATCAAACTCACCTTGGGGAACGGTTTGGTATGTTAGGCGCGGAATGGATGGGTCAGCTTCTCCGGTTTGAGAAATCGAGCAGGTGCTCGGTCTGGATGTACTTCTGCGCGAGCAGGTGCTCGGTCTTGCGGCTGAAGAAGAACGGCTCGGGTTTGGCACGAGGTACTCCAGAAGAAACGCAAGGTCCTCCCACGTGTTGAGCTGTGTGAGGAGGGGGCATGGAAGCATGATGAAGTTAGGTTCTCCATTTGCAGCAATGAACTGATAAGCACTCGGCTTAACGATAATCTTCGAGTTTAGCAAATGCTGCATATCCAGACGTGAAACTTCGTCGACGCAGGAAGCCTTGGATAAGTCAAATCTAAGGTGGCGAAATAGTGACGTGAGCAAGCTTCCAATGCGCTCAACACGAGGGACTCCAGAGGTTGAAGCAGGTTGAGCCTTGATTGCGCATAATGTCTCGGCAAACCGAATGCCCAAATTATAACGGTAGTGCTCAAATTGCGCTAAGTCTCCATCTCCTACAATATTACCAACACCCAAAAACAAAAGCATTAACTCATCATTATGCACTTTGTTACCTACGGGTCGGTCGAAGAGCATGTTGCTTAGAAGTCGCGCAACAATGCGGAGAGCGGGATGACGGAGCCGGTTTTGACTTGCAGAGTTGCTTGAGTACGTTCCCGAAGCTATGACGTTCCAGAACGTCTTTGATTCCTTAAGTCTCCCTGGGCTTTCTAGCCTTGTATCGGTCGTGTGAAAACCGTAGACGTTGCAAAATTCAATCATTGGAATCTCGTATCTCGTTCCTCCAGCAAAGAACGAGAATGTAGCTTCTTCAAGAGACGGTGACTCCGGATTTGCATACGTGAGAGTGGCGGTTGCGAGGCATTGTCTTGTCAAATCTGGGTAAAGCACGTCTTCTTCTAAAGCGAAACACATGCAACGAGCGTGCAGAAGGATGCTATGGACTTGCTCTTTTAAGCCAAGCTCAGTCAATGTTTGGTCACACAAGAACCTAGTTGGCTCAAGCGTTAAGGCAAAAAGTTTGTTGTAGTTGAAAGCGTCGATTTCGTCCCACGCGGTTGCTGAAGAAGGTGGGAGTTCGACGGTATCAATGTCAATTGGAGTCTCTTCGGTGCGAGGCCACGGATAGGTTACGGGTCTCCGAGCAGTGGAGGATGTGGCAATACCCTTGCCCTTATCTTTGATCCCGAATCGCATCCTTGGTGGCATTGTTAAAGATCGTTGAGAGAGACAAGCGACGGTGAGGAACTTGGTTTTGGAGCGAGTAGAAGTCTCGGTGGTGGACGATGGAGATTGATGAGGATTGAAGCTTGATGGAGAGATTGGTGAGAGGGATAGCTTGATCGTGTGAGGGGGAGGAAGTGAGCGGCTGCAAAATAGGGAAGAAGAAGAAGTTAGTAAAAAAAAAATTTTTTAGGTTTTTAAAGGGTTTTTTTTTTTTTTTTTTTTTTAAGGGGGAAGGAAATTCGGATTGGTTGCTCGGGCACAGGACCGACCTGTCCCGATACTGGATCGGTCGGTCGTGTTTCCAGAGAGTTTGGCCGTGTTCTGATCCGCGTAGGGGATCGACCGATCCGGGTCAAGGAGCGACCGGTCTCATTTCCAGGGGCTACTCTCGATCCGTTGAGTCTCCTGGATCGACCGGTCGGTATATGGGACCGACCGGTCTCATTTCCAGAGACTTAATCCGGGCTTTTTCCGAAACTGAGCAGGTGCTCAAAAGAGATTCCTTCACCATTTTTTAGAATTCAAATACTGAAAACACAAGTAAAATGTTAGTGATAAAAGGAAGTTAAAACTAAATTATGTACGAAAAACCTTACCGATGGGTTGCCTCCCATCGAGCACTTGTTTAGAGTCGTTAGCTCGACTTTGTAAAGCATTTAAGCTTGAGGAGGATCGCTAAGGGGAATTGATCCACCTTCTTCGACGCATGTGTCGGCGAGATACGGCTTGACCCGCTGGCCATTCACAACAAACTCTCCTCCTTTAGTGTCCAGCAACACTATAGCTCCATATGGTCTTACTTCTTTGATCATAAACGGTCCTGACCATCTTGATTTGAGCTTGCCCGGAAACAATCTGAGGCGCGAGTTAAACAACAAGACTTTGTCGTTAGGAGCAAAGTTACGGGGAATAATCCTCTTGTCGTGATAAGCTTTGGTTCGCTCCTTATAGATCCTCGAGCTATCATAGGCTAGATGCCTAATCTCCTCTAACTCGTGGATCTGCATAGACCTCCTCTCGGCTGTACTAAGAATGTCGAATTTGAGCATTTTAACAGCCCATGCCGCCTTGTACTCAAGTTCTACCGGGAGGTGGCATGCCTTCCCATACACCAAATGAAAAGGCGTTGTCCCCAACGGAGTTTTGTAGGCAGTCCTATAGGCCCATATTGCATCGTCCAACTTGGCGGCCCAGTCTTTTCTAGTGGTTCCTACTATCTTTTGTAGGATACTCTTGATTTCTCTGTTGCTAATCTCAACTTGACCACTAGTTTGCGGGTGATAAGCTGTTGCAACCTTATGCTTTACGCCATGCTTCCGTAGAAGGTTCTCAAAAACCTTGTTGATGAAATGAGTCCCTCCATCACTTATCACCACTCGGGGGACTCCAAACCGGGGGAAAATTATGGTCTTGAACATCTTTAAAACCATAGCGTCATCATTTGTTGGGGAAGCAATGGCTTCAACCCATTTGGACACGTAATCAACAGCCACTAAGATGTACTCATTTCCATAGGAGGATGGGAAAGGTCCCATAAAGTCTATTCCCCAAACATCAAAGACCTCTACTTCCAGAATGAAGTTTTGAGGCATCTCATTGCGTTTACTGATGTTGCCTTGCCTCTGACAGGCATCACACTTAGACACGAATCTGTTCGCATCCCGGAACATCGTTGGCCACCAAAAACCGGCTTGTAACACTTTCGAAACCGTCTTGAATGTGGCGAAATGCCCAGCATAAGATGAACTGTGACAACGTTGCAAAATCCCAGGTATTTCAGCCTCTGATACGCATCTTCTATAGAGCCCATCCGAACAATGCTTGTACAAGTACGGCTCATCCCAAAAGTAGCGCCTAATATCGCGGAAGAACTTCTTTCGCTCACTTCCTTTTAGGTTCTCAGGAACTTTTTCAGCAGCAAGGAAGTTAGCGAACTTAGCAAACCAAGGGAAACTCGGAGAGTGGGCATTCCGAATTATACCGCAGAATTCTGATTGAGCAGGTGCTTGGAAATTATCGTAGATTTCAATCGCATAGATATGCTCATCCGGCAGACTATCATCCATTGGCGTTTCATCTTCAACGTGTAGCCTACTTAAATGATCCGCAACTCCATTTTCGGACCCTTTCTTGTCCCGAATCTCGAGATCGAACTCTTGAAGCAATAGAATCCACCTCAATAATCTAGGCTTAGCATCCTTCTTGGTTAGCAAATACTTCAATGCAGCATGATCGGTGTGAACAATCACCTTAGATCCGACGAGGTATGACCTGAACTTCTCAAAAGCAAATACAATTGCTAATAGCTCCTTCTCGGTAGTTGCATACCGGCATTGAGCATCATCCATAGTCCGACTAGCATAATATATCACATGGAGCTTCTTGTCTTGCCTTTGACCCAGAACAGCTCCCACAGCGAAATCACTCGCATCAGTCATGACTTCAAAAGGTAATTCCCAATCCGGTGGTTGTACTATTGGCGCACTAACCAAGGCATTCTTAATAGTATGAAACGCCGCCAAACAGTCACTATTGAAGTCAAACTTCACCTCTTGACAAAGAAATCTAGTGAGGGGTCTAGCAATGTTGGAGAAATCCTTGATGAACCGACGATAGAACCCAGCGTGTCCTAGAAAGCTTCGGATACCCTTTACCGTAGTAGGCGGTTGCAATGCCATCATCACTTCTATCTTAGCCTTGTCGACCTCGATCCCTTTTTCTGAAATCCGGTGCCCAAGAACTATCCCATCACGGACCATGAAGTGACACTTTTCCCAATTTAGAACAAGATGCTTCTCCTCGCACCTTTGCAACACCCTGCAGAGATTAGACAAACAAACAGAAAAGAACTCCCATACACAGAGAAGTCATCCATAAAAACTTCCATAATATCCTTAATAAGATCAGTAAAAATGGACATCATACAACGTTGAAACGTTGCTGGAGCGTTACACAAACCGAAAGGCATGCGTCTATACGCGAAAGTGCCGTAGGAGCATGTGAACGTCGTCTTCTCTTGGTCCTCTGGGTGGATAGGAATCTGAAAGAAACCTGAATAACCATCTAAGAAACAGTAGTAAGGATGGTTAGCTAAACGCTCAAGCATCTGATCGATAAATGGTAAAGGAAAATGATCCTTGCGAGTAGCAGCATTCAATTTCCGATAATCTATACACATCCTATGTCCAGTTACTGTTCTAGTTGGTATCAATTTGTTTCTATCGTTTTCAATTACCGTGATACCTCCTTTCTTTGGCACAACATGCACAGGACTGACCCACTTACTGTCAGATATAGCATAAATCACCCCAGCATCTAGAAGTTTCATTATCTCTTTCTTGACGACATCCTTGAGATTCGGATTTAACCGTCTCTGATGCTCGACAGAGGTCATAGATTCATCTTCTAGATGTATTCTGTGCATGCATAAATCAGGAGATATCCCAGCAATATCATCAAGTGAATATCCTAGAGCTTTCCTATACTTCCTTAATTCACACAAAAGTAAGGTAATCTCAACATTGTTCAGTTCAGCATTCACTATAACGGGATAAGTAGAGTTAGGACCGAGAAATGCGTACCTGAGCCCTGCTGGGAGGGTCTTCAATTCCAGCTTTGGAGCTTTCAGCTCGCTCCAAGAACTGTGAACAGTAGACTGAGCAGGTGCTCGGTTTTCCTCGATTCTCGTATCATCTTCCAAACTTAGAAACTCCACTCCCTTATCCATCTTGGTGTTAGAATCCAGAAACTTAGCAAATTCTTGGGCGTCTCTGCTCAGAAAACCATGTTTTCCTTCGGCTTTAGTTAACGCGACTTCAAGCGGATCCTTTGCTAAAATCTCTTCAACGTCATCCTCTAATAACTCTGACCCGTTATGGACAACAAATGTCTGCCCATCTATCATTGGTCTCTTGAGGAGCTTGTTCATCTCGAATCGAACCACCATATCTCCTAGACGGAGGTCCACTATGCCTTGTTCGACATCAATGATAGCGCGCGCCGTGTTAAGGAAGGCTCTGCCCAAAATCAGTGGGTCTCTCGGTTCCTCATCGAGCTCCAAAACCACGAAATCAGCTGGGATAAGAGTGTCCCCTATGCGGACGTGCAAATCCTCGATAATACCTATAGGAAGTTTTGTAGACCGGTCTGCAAAAACCAAAGAGATCTTAGTTGGTTTGAATTGAGTTAAACCTAAACGTTTAGCAACTGAATAAGGCATTAAATTAACGCTGGAACCCAAATCAACCAATGAGCATGCAAACGTGCAAGGCCCAATCTTCACGGAAATCACAAATCTTCCCGGATCACCCTTCTTTGTCAACACCTTACTCTGAAGTACGGCGCTACATTCCTTGGAAACCATCATCACATTCTCATCCTCAATGACTTTTCCAGCGACTAGCTCTTTCATGTACCTCTTGAGTGAAGGAATCATTTGAACGGCATCGGTTAAAGGAAGCTTTACCGTGATATCCTTAAGCATTTCCTTACACTTCGCATTCTCCAAATCCCTTCTAGACTTCCTTGGGGGTACTGGGTAAGGGACCTTTGGTACATAAATTCGCTCGGGCGGAATTTCGGAACTTTTCTTGGAAGCATCTCGACTGAGCAGGTGCTCGGTAGGAGTGAGCAGGTGCTCACTAAACTTTTTCGCAGAATCGACTTGGACAGAAACTCGAGGTGCTCTTGAGCTTGTTTCAACCTCCTCATTCATATCTTCTTCCAATAAACCATCCTCATGAGCTTGATGCTCGGGTAACTTCTCCTTAGCCTTCACTTGAGAGCTTGTAATCGTAGGCGGTACCATCTTCCTTCCACTCCTCAACTCAACAGCATTAACTTGATACTCCTTCCTAGGATTAACTTCACCATGTCCCGGAAGAGACCCAGCTTCAGCGGTTTGAGCTACTTGAGTATCAAGTTTCTTAACGTGCGCGGTGACAGCTTCGTACTTTGCGTTTAGATCATTATACATATGCTCCACCCTTGTGTTTATCTCTGTAGATGCCTTTTGTTGATTGACCATCAGCTGCTGCATGAGACTCTTCAACTCGTCTTGAGAGGTAGGCGCGGTAGTAGCTTGCGGTTGCGGAGTGAATTGTTGTTGGTTCTGGTTAGGGACGTATTGCTTCCCTTGAGTATTACTAGGATAGAACTTCTGATATCCTTGGCCTTGTCTGCTCTGATTCGCACTTGCTTGCTGCGGGTAAATCTGATCTTGTGGGTTCTCAACATTAGTGCTTCGGTAAGAGAGGTTAGGATGGGTTCGATAGTTGGAATTAAAACCGCGGTTTTGATATCCTTGGCCAGTCACGAAGTTAACCTCTTTAACTCCAGCATCTTCATCATCCTCAAACTCATGAGGGATAAGGGTTCCCTCATTCTCTTCCACAAGCTTTACTGACCTTTGATTCTCACGAAGAAGCAGATTAACCTTTGCCGTCAACTCGTCCATTTTCTGAGTGTCAACATTATCGACCTTCTTAGTCCTATCATACTCGGGAGCTTTGTTATTGGAACTCGCAGCGAGGTTCTCAATTAGCTCAAAGGCTCCATCCCATGTCTTGGTCATGAAGTCCCCGTTACTTGCAGCGTTAAGAGCATTCCTATAGTCCCACTCAACTCCATCGTAGAAAATTCCAAGAATCTGCTCATCTTTGAAACCGTGATGAGGACATTCCCTACGGTATTCCTTGAGTCTTTCCCAAGCTTCACAGAAAGCTTCACCAGAATGTTGTCGAAACGAAGAAATCTTGTTCCTCAAAGACGCAGTTTTGGACTTGGTGTAGAAGTGGTCCAAAAACACAGCTCTAACTTCGTCCCAAGTCTTCAAAGAACCAGGCGGTAAAGACTTCAACCATCTAGAAGCCTTATCCGAGAGTGAGAACGGAAACAACTTGCACTTCAGAAATTCACTCGGCACTCCATTAGACCCCGTAGTAGTGCAGATTTCCTCGAAATTCTCAATGTGATCCATCGGGATTTCAGCCGGTAATCCATGGAACAAGTGTTGTTTCACCAGAGATATCATCTGAGGCTTGATCTCATAATCCTGCCTCTGAATAGTTGGAATCACAATGGCGGAACGGTTCTGATAGTAGGCATGGGGATTATCCGTATCCCCTATACCCGGCTGTGCTGGAGGGGCATGTGGTTGATTTCTTTGCAATTGAGTAATCTGATCCCTTAGCACTTGCAACTGAGCATTCATCTCCTCCTGATTAGCCATATTATCCGGATTCGGTGAGTTTCTTCGCCGACGGTTTTCTCGTTCAATACGTGCTAACTCTTCGTTCGAAACGTTGATTAAGGATTCGGTGATGTTTCTTCTTGTTCTTCTACTGGTCATGCACCTGAAACACACCGAATGCAAACAAAAGAAAACAAAATTAGCAAAAAAAAATTCTTAGACTATAAACTAAATCGAAATTCAAAGGCAACGCAATTGGTCCCCGGCAACGGCGCCAAAAACTTGATACGTGAAGTTTTAAACCTAAATAGTATCCGCAAGTGCACAGACAAAAGCAGTAGTATTTTAGGTATCGAATCCTCAGGGACCACGGTCACACTATGAAAATATGGATCATCGTTTAAAGCTAAGATAAAATGGGAATTTGTTTGTGACGAATTAATGAACGAAATAGCAACTAAAAATGATGTAAATTCAATAAGATAAAGGCACTAGATTAGAGTCATTCGCCGGTGGTTTCGGATCATGGACTGAGCAATCTATTCAGGATTCAATTTAGCGCAATCTAGAACTCGAACATGAATGTAATATTGCCTCACTGTCGTGATGCATCAATAACTTTATCTAGCATCCTAAATGCATAAACTGTCGTTCGAATTCAGAAATGAAGATAAGCATTAACAATTTGGTTCGATTTGTTCACAATCGATGGTAACAATCAACTGTCGTTGGTTACACACCGATTGCTCATCAATGGTTTATCTAGCAACCTAGAGCACTTTCGTGAATAAGTTAATCCTAAAATCATAGACTAGGTGATCAAATTAGCCTAAGCAGTATGAATCCCGATTGATGAAGACAAATGATAACATTTCCTATTTGGCTCAATCACTATCATCCTAATCCACCATTGAATTTCCCCAATCTAGCAATGAGACTACTCAGTCATGGAGGACAAAATCACAGCAATCAAATGACAAGAAAACATCATGATAAAATAAGAGTATAGGGTTTAAGAAATCTTCTCAATGGAAAGTTGTGGATGATCCTCCAATTCTTACAATCAAAATCCTTGGAAATGAAAAAACACCTTGAAAGGATCTCAACAATGGAAACAAGTAGTCTCAGCTCTCAAAAAAATGTCTCAGGAAAAATCTCAGAAAAAATAGCACTCTCTACTTGGAAAGTGGCTACAACTTATTTATAAGGAAATTTTAGGGCAACTTGGTTCTGGGAGCCCGACCGGTCGGTCCTCTCATCCGGACCGGTCGGTCCGGATTCCAGAGACTTCTGGCTTCGGGTCTTCGAGTGTGGACCGGTCGGTCCTCTCATCCGGACCGGTCGGTCCGGATTCCAGAGACTTCGACTTCCTTGGGTCTTCAGGCGAGCAGGTGCTCGCTCCAAACCAAGCAGGTGCTCGATTTATGAAAATCACTGTCTTTCCTCCAGATTCGTCCCTTTTTGCTCCAATGACCCTCACGGACTCTAATCTATGCTCGAGAGCCTCCTAGAACCTGAAAAGACACAAAATAAACTAGAAAGAACCAAAAAGACTAAAGAAACAAAGCGTAAAAGACACCAAAATACTAACATATCACACTTGTTGACGAATTCTTTACAAGTATGACTCAAGAGTTCGAGATGAGTATGGTGGGAGAATTGAAGTACCTTCTCGGCCTGCAAATCACACAATCTGAAGAAGAAGTTTTTATCTCACAAAGCACTTATGCAAGGAATCTCATCAAGAGGTTCACGATGGAACATTGCAAAGAAGTTAACACCCCCATGAGTACTACAGTGAAACTGTCCTGCGACAGTGACAGATGTAGATGTGAAGCCGTACAGAGGCATGATTTGCAGTCTCCTGTACCTGACAGCAAGTCGATCTCATTTGGGCTTAAGTGCGGGCATCTGTGCCAGATATCAAGCCAAACCTAAGGAATCACACCTTGAAGCAGTGAAGAGAATCATCTGATATATCAGAGGTACAGCTGAGCTAGGTATTAGATACTCCAAAGTGTCGAACAAGAACTTGGTTGGGTACTGTGATGTTGGGAATATGGATGATCAGAAAAGCATAAGCAGTGGTTGTTTCTTTCTTGGAAATAACCTGATCTCATGGATGAGTAAGAAGTAAAACTCTGTATCACTCTCCACGGCTGAAGCAGTGCACATTACTTTGGGTAGCTGCTGCACTCAACTCTTGTGGATGAAACAAATGTCAGCCGACTACGAGATAGATTTTGGAACATTGTTGGTTCATTGCAACAATAAGAGTGCTATAAGTATCTCAAAGAATCTAGTACAACTCTCAAGGACAAAGCACATCGACATTCGGCACAGGCTACACCGAGAAAAGAGAACTCCAAAACTGTGGTACATGCTGTATTACTTTTGCTCAAGCAGCCTATACCAGAAACTCAACATGATAAACAACGACAAAATGAACGTGGTACAAACTGTATTTCTTTTGCTCAGGGAGTTTTGTACCAGAAATTTACACTAAGCTCAAAACATGCAAGTGAGGATTCTGATGACGGTTCAGGCTATATTTCTTTTGCTCAAAAAGTCTGGTACTTGAGGAATCTGATGATCATCTGCTCTTTCCTGTGAACAAAGGTTGAAAACCGACTCAAGGGGAGATAAAGACATGATGGTATGAAAACTAATCACTTGAGTCACTGATAGTCAGATGTTGTAATCCGTACAAGCGAAAAATATGTCTCTAGGTCTGGTACGGTGTTGGTTCATACAGCACAACAATGGTGAAAAAGGTATTAATTTAATTTGAACAAAAGGTTTTCCAATGGCAAGTTGTTAAAGATTGATTTGTTGGCACCATTACTCTGCTAATCCCCATTTGATTTTGGGTAAATGTTGTTGTGGTTGAGCTGAAATTCATGAACTATGCTACTGATGGATGTGTGTATCAGTGTATGTAGAATTTTATGCAGTGAATCAGGGTGTTTCGGAAGACCATGGCCCTGTACCACAGTAAATTGGTCGAGAGAAGAGAAGAATTTTTCTAAGTGTTGCAAATGGCTCGGACTTTGATGAGTTGTCTCCATGGGTCTTCTAATAGAGAGCTTTGAGCCTATTAAGTGCATCGGTCTTTTGCGTTATGGGATAGTCTCTAGAAGTGGTACAGACCAAGCTAAGGAAGCTGAAGAACCAAAACTTGGAGCAGCTCCAGCTCTTAAGCAAACATAAAGAAAAAGGATTAAAAGAGAAGCATTTCCTGTGTCCGGCAGGTCATATGTACCTTTCCAGTCTCAAGCATCTGCTACAGCACAACCTGTATCTACTCCGGTCAAGTAGCCTATCTCTGCAGCGGAGCAACCACCTGCATCAGGCCATTACACAGTCGTGAGTCTTGGCGCCATCCAGATTTCACTCACTACAAGAGCTATTCCAAATAATGGATCTGAGTCATAAGGTGAATCAGACAATGATGGGGCTGAATCAATTCATGCGGAGAGCGAATCATGTGATACTGATAACGATGAGAGTAAGAGAATTCTGATACAAAGAGTGAGGAGCCGTATAAGTTTGCACAAGTTTGATCCAGAAAGTGTTGCACAAAAGATGCTATCTCTAGTGTTAGAGAAAAGCAAAGGTAATGAGGTTTAAGAGGAATTAACCGATTCTGGCTGCGACAGAAACTAGTGAGTTTGAAACTGGAGTTGAATCAGGAGATGGTATGAGACATACAAGCTAAACGACATGGAGATTCGTTCAGTCATCATACCACAAGGCTAAAGCAATCATGCTTCAATATGCGTGTCACGTACCATGTATGTTTGACACTGTTTAGACACAGCTTCAGAATACAAAGGTCATGTTTCTTTTCCCTATGTACTAACTCTATATGTTTTTAACTTGTGTGCTCACAAGCTGGGGGAGAAATAGAGATGTCTTGATTTGTGGGGGGGATATGACCGGATCATGGTTCTTTATGTTATTGATCTTGATTAGAGATTTGGTCACTAGTGATAGGATTATGGGGGAGTTAGGAGATGAGGTATTATGTTGAATGGTTGATCTTGAGAACTCTATAACTTTGTAGCTCCATGTAATATACAGTCTTGTTTAGAATCCTATTTGTGGCTAGCTACTTGTGTTGTTATGTGTATGTGTTTCGGGTCCTTGTGCTTATGAGACACACAAAGCTAAAAAGGGGGAGGGGGGGGGGGGGGGGGGATTAAAGATGCAAGACCAGAAGGAGTTGTTGTACCAGCAGAAGTATCATAGGAGCTTAAGTGGCACAAAGGAGTTGGGCCGAATGAGTTTGGGCTTTAACCTAATTGAAAGTATTCTTGCTGACTGAAACAAAGATAAAAGGAGGCAAAAGGTTTTCAATTAGGTTAGCAGATTGAAGATGCAAGTCCTCTACCAGTCGTTGTACCAGAGGTAGTACAACCAGAGCTGAAGAAAGTACAAAAAACTTGGGCTTTATGGAGTTGGGTTGTGGCCTAGGTTAAGACATGGAGCCGTCATGAAGTGCAGCTGAGTGGCGGCCAAGGGATCTTTGCATGAATAAAAAGATATGAAAAGATCCAAGAGAGATTTAAGGAAGATATTGGAAGATTTGGGAAGATACAAGATCTTTCCAAACTTGGTGACCAAGACTAGGTTGTGGGAATATTCCTATTAGGTTTAAATAGGGAGTTGGTTGCGGTTTGTGCAGTCAACACAATAGAGAAGGTCTTAGACTTTAGCAAATGAGATTTAGGGTTATTCATTAAAGAATATCTTAATCAAAGGGGCTAAAGGGTAGTGAGAGGTTCATAGATCATGTGTTGATCTTTGAACAAGAAGGCTAAAAACGGTGAGTGACGTGTAAGTTAACTTATCATATCAATCTAGTGAAGTTTTGAGAAGAAACCCCCTTGTAGATTTTGTTCCGGATCTATAACAGTATCTGTACCAGTTGGTAATACATCTTCAAGCTACTCATAAGGAATTAGTTGGACCTTACCGCTCTAACTACGGTTTAGCCACTCCCACTCACATCTCTGCTACAATATTCATTTACATATATTTATGCTAAGTATGGTGATTTGCGTTTGGTGTTAATGTGTACTATGGGTTACTTATAACATTTGTCAATATGATGCTTCTGCGAAATCTCCAAAGGCATTTTTTAGACTAGGTTATCTTCAGGTTATAACACAACTCTTACATAGTGAATTTTAATCAAACAAATATAAATAAGAAAGCCAATAACTAAAATCAGTAGCATTAGTTAAGCATATTCATTCAACTATCTCTCGTTGTTTTAGGGATATTCAAATGTTGACTCTATTTTGATCTTGTATTTTACTTTTTTAAAGTTGGTTTATGATTGAAGAGATTTGGCCAGAGAATGGAAATAAAATCTTCAATTGGAGATAAGCATACTTATCGTTTCATACACTGCAATGTTCTACCTTCTCTATTCACACGAACAAGTACGTTGTTGTTGTCACTTGCAGAGCCAGATCTGAGATTATCGGTGGCCCATACCCAAAAACATGATCATTATTTCATTTAAATATTTTTTAAAGAAAATATGATTTTTTAAAATAAAAATACATTTATTTCTTCTTCAGTAAAAAATATTATGAAAAACTTTAATTTACATTTTTACAATCAATCATATAATTTCACAAAATACCAGATCAAAAAAAAAATTGGTTACTATCTCACTAAATATTTATTTACATCACTAAATAACCTATTTTCAATGAATTAATATACAATTAAAAAAAAATAAGTGGGGCCTCTATTCAATTGTTTCAAATAAATGGGGTCAAAGCTGACTTAGGTCACCTGCGTCACTTATGCTTTGACCAGGCCCGGCCTTGAGCCAACACAAGTGAAACATTGGTGTGGGGCCCCAATTTTGTGGGTTTTTTTTTTCAAAACAAATTTAGTTCAAAATATAATTAAGAAATATATGAAAATAATCAAAACTATATGAAATTTATAAATTTAAGAAATAAAACTAAGAAAAGTATATATAATTATTAAAGATAAGGTTGCAAAAATTATATCAATAAGTTATTTTTTAAAACAGATACTTATTCCGTTTCAAAGTATAAGTTGTTATAGAATTTTTTTTGTGTTTTAAAATATACTAAGTAGTTTTCACATTTCATTGCACTTTTCTCCTTTATTGGATATTGTTTATAATTAGTTGAATTATTTTTATATTATATATTGAATAATACTTATCGGTGAAAACTCATTATTTATTCTTCGTATTTTTAACCAAAACAATTTCTATTTTGAAACAGAAAGAGTATATAACATTCATAAAAAAATTTTATAAAAAGTTAAAGTTTAAGATTATTTTATATATATGAAACATATGATATGTTTATATTTTTATATATATTAGATTTTTTTTGCTATTTCGTATAGGACCCCGAATATCTCAGGACCGACTCTGGTTTTGACTAACCTTCAAATTCTACTCTATTAAACCGTATATAAGTACCTTTTTCAGGGATGTATTGCAATTTTGGGATATATACGAAATGAAAAATATTGAGTCAATCATTTGTATGCATGTATATTTAGCTATGTGAATTCTATAACACTTTTAGTATCGTGCGCCCTTTTTTTCTTTATGTGTGTTATTCATCCTTTCATGATTATTTGAGCTCATCAGGTGCACATTCTAAAAAATGATTAAGAAGTTAATATAATGACGTTAATTTAAATATGCAAGTGTCAAAACTTAGAGAATGCACTTTGATAACTTTTTCCTAATGTTTGTTAATGTTTTGTATATACAAGGATGTTCCAAACAAAATTAACATAAAAATGATTTATATATGGACATTTGAACTACTTGTAACAAAGGAATGGTTTTGGTTTTTCAAATGTTCGTTTCATGGGCTTGATTTTTGTGGACACAGTTTTAACCACTTCAAATTCAAGACAGATGTATATATGTAGGCCAAATTAATCTTTCAGTTAGAAATTTATAACTTACATTGTGGTTCTAACTACTCTCTAGATATATTTTAGAAATTTATATATAACTTACAATGTCCTCACCTGGTTTAATTTAAAACGGTGGGAGTATTATCTTAATTGTGCCATGTGGAAGCAAACAATATCTAATTGGAGAGTACTTATCTTTCTCTTAGCACCTTTATTTTGGATGTATCAGTTTCTCAAATGCATTTGCATGTTCTCTCTCGTACTCAAAGCTTGTTGGGTTTTTGCTTTTCATTCGCGTATGTAGAAAGGTTAATCTAAATGTCTTAGTATTCTTTTTAGGGTTTAAATCTTTGTATTAATCTCTACTTTAAAACTCTTGTTCTTTTGTGTATATTTTTGCAGTTGGTAAATGGTGATAGTATGTACATTGATATTGTGGTTTGAAATTAATTGAGTTTTTTTTTACGAAGAGTATAGGTGGTTTTATTTCTAGGGTTTGGCAAGAGGATGGATAGGATTAGCAATCAACCAAACGAGATTATTTGCCACATTGTGTCGTTCCTTTATGCAAAGGAGGCTGCTTTCTCAACGGTTCTCTCCAAGAGGTTTCTTAATCTCTACAACTTCATACAAAATCTTGAGCCTGATGAGTCATTAGAGAGTTTCACAGATTTTGTGGACAGAGTATTGGCTCTCCCGGCTAGTACCCGCATAAAGGGATTCTTTTTAAAACATCAAGATGATATTGCTCATATCAACCGTTGTCTATGTTAATGTATTAAATCGCGGTGTCTTGGATCTTGATCTAGACATTTATGGTGGGGAACAATATTCACTTCCCATTGAGGTTTTCAATTGAAAGACACTCGTTAAGCTGAAATTGGAGAGTGCTTTGGGGAGTAGTTTAGTCATTGATATTCTCCCTGAGAATGCGTCTTTACGAGCACTTGAGACCCTCGTTCTTAACTATGTTCGATTCAAAAATCTTCCTGGTTGTGCGTTTGAAAAGCTTATTTCTGGTTGCCATGTCTTCAAGGAATTAATCATAAATGGTGTGGAATGGGAAAGTTGGAATTGGTCGGGCAATTTGTGTAGTCCAACACTTAAAAGACTAACTATTATTCGTCTTGGAGATGATTTATATCACTTCAATGTTATGAGAATAACTTTGAATACTCCGAGTCTTACCTACTTAGAGTGGCTTGATGTTGTTCCGGATGAGTATCCAATCGTTATTCTTGACTCCCTTGTCGAAGCTAAGCTCGATCTTATGTTGACGGTTAATCACAACTATGATGGGTTCGTAGATGATGACGATATTCTTACTAGCAATCCAACAAATCTGATAAAGGGATTAAGAAATGTTCAAATCATGAACTTAACAACTCCTACTACTTTCCAGGTAAGTGTGCTACTTGATACTTCTTATAAGTGATATAGGGCCCAATAGTTGGTTATATATATGTGAATGTTTCTTGTGATTACTAATACAAATATCAAGCTTATATATTATGTGAATACCAAATCCAGCATATAAGAGCGCCAAATAATGATTTGTTAGAGGATGATGCTGTTCTGCAATTTAGCAATGTGGTGAAAAGCTCATGAATGACATACAAGCAGAATGTTACTACGATTTTCTTGACATCCAAAAGATCACTGCAAACTTACATTAGTCACTTATTAAACAAAGTAAGCCTAAATATTTGTAAAACGTGCATCTCTAAGTAGTGGAGTCTAATATACTTGGTTTACCATACACTTATCTTGAGCTACTCAACATTCACGAACAACTAGAGTCACACAGCTCAACCAACCAGCTACTTCTTTAGGGCTTCACAAGACGATAAGCAATGAACCTATCATCCCTAAAAAGCATCTCGGCATCTTGAGGAAGAGTCATCTCCGGGTTCCATGGACAACAAATTACATGTTGGCCACTTGGTATACTTAGATTGCCAGTTCCCATTATGAGCTTCTTTTCACTCTCTTCTACACACGATGATGTTTCATTACCATCGTTTGTTGAATTCTCAGGCATATGCAAAGCAGCAGCATTAGTAGTTGGTGCATTAAGAGTACCATCGTGCGTAGGATTTACAGGCACATGCGAAGCAACAATGTTAATCTCCTTTGCATTATTGGCTGCTGATTTACGAGCATCTTCGAGTTCTGCAGAAAGTGAAGCTGCAAATCATGACCAACCATTTAGCATAAAAATAACATCAGAACCCATAAGCATGTGTTTGAGAGAAGACTAACCTTCTTCGGATACTTCAATCCACTTAGATGGGACATCAGGCGTCACCGTCTTCGAAGGTTGGGAAGGTATTTCTTGTAAACTGCTCTTGACAGTTGGATTTGCACCTTCTTGTCTCTCACACAGTAAAGAAGGCGACGCAGTCTGGTCCTGGTGCCCTGCACATTATACAATATTTGATTCATATAGAAAATTAACATCACTTGTCGATTTTTATAGATTTGATCATTTTACCATATTGGATACTCATGAAAGCAACTTTAGCAGCACTCATTTCAGCAAGCTTTTTGGTTTTTGCGTCTTCTCCTCTAAAAAACTTCCCAGCAAACTCAACGGTTGAAGTAAAAGTACGCGAATGTGGTGGACCAGACGTAGCAGTTGCATAAACCGGTAGAAGTGAGTTTTCTTTCTGCGCAATTTCTTGTAACAAGTTCTTGTAAGCAACATCAATTCCTTCTGGAGTCAACGGAGCCAAAGAAGCCAATGCAAGCTTTGCAGCCGCGTGTTCGGCTGCTTTTAGCGTGGGAAAGAATTCGTGGCTTTGGAAAGTCTGTCCACAAACTGTAACCTTGCATCTAAACCGAGGAGCGTGAGCAGGACCTTGTCGCTCAGTGGCGTAAACCGGTAGTTCCATGTTTTGTTTCAAGGCATATGATTGGAGTTGACTCTTGTATAGATGATCCATCTCTACCCAAAATTGGAGAAATTAACAAACTTTCAGTTCAATGTTAGACAGAAAGCAGTAAAGCTAATGCATAGAAACAAAATTCCTAAAAACCTCTTTCAAATTTAACCAAAAAATAATTATATATTACGAATTCAGATTAGGCCGTGAAACTAAAGCGGTTTATATAAAAACCTGACATTTATACTTGTGGGTTCACTGAATATTAAGAAAAGGTTATGTTTTTAAACCTAATTGTACAAAAGTGGCAAAGATAGAGATGAATTGCTTGAATTGATGCAGAAACTAAAATCAGAGTCAATTAGGGTTTCGGATAAACAGGGAGAAAAATCCCTCAACAATGTCTGAATTGGAGATTACTGTTTACAAGAGAGGAGCAAATTGAAAAAAAAGAAAAGCGTACCTGTATAGAATGGTGAAGAGACACACAAAGAGACGAAGCAATCTTTGAAATCTCCGTATTCGCTTAACTGACTTAATTACATTGATAAATTCTTCATCATTTCCAAGGATCTGGCCCGATAAAGTCATCAACACTTAATGGGCCGGAAAACGGACTTATCCCAATTACTACAGCCTCTCTTGCTTCAATCTCTACCCACACACCTGGCCCCCGTTCACATATCCGGAAAAATTATAGCGTTTTGTGATTTGTTTTTTTTTTTCAAGGATATATCTAATTTTCCGATTTTCTTTGCTTGGGAAAAATCTGAATATTTGTAGTTACCAATATCCAGATCTTTTTCTGGATATTTTTGAATATTCGGATACTCATGCATATTAACGAAAGAAAAATATTCTATATTTTCAAAATATATTATTTTTTATATAATTTTATTTGATATAATTAAAAATAAAACGAAAAATAGAAGATTAAAATGGTAACTATATTTTCAATTAAATAAATTAGTAACTACTTATTTTTACTATAAATATTTCCGTCCAATATATTGAAAAAGTTTAAAAATACAAATATATGTTGTACATCCATCATATTATATGTACATATATGTAATTAACGGATCAGATCAGATATTCGGATTTTTAAAATTAATATTTGTGATTTGTTTTAGACGGCCGTAGATTTTACTATCTACTTTCCTTTGATTCATAACGAATATTTGAATTTTTCGGATTAAATCAAAACGAATATCGGATTGAAGACCATACTCCTTTTTGATCAGGTGAACACCACTTTTGCTTCTCCCATTGCAACACATACTATTAACTAACTTGTTCAAAAAAATTATCTTCTTTTCTAGTCACAGTTTCACTCTCATGGTTTTGTCAAAAACGACCTTCACTTGCAAACAAGTATCTTCTCCTTTTACTCAAGTTGAGGATATCATCCGTAGAATCTCATCTAACAAAGATCTAGGTAAAAGAATATGTAGAGAAAGACTGATTCACCCATCAACTAAAGCTATCGAGATGCATTATCAATTTGTAGCGGTTAGGCGTAATTGCGGTAAAACTTATCGTAGCTAAAAGGATTTCACGAATAAATCCATTAATTTTATTTCACAATGAATAATGTTTACAAATTGTGACAATTTGGTTAAAAATATATCTTTATAATATTTTAAGTTTGTCAACAACCAACAAGCTCTGACAAGACGACACGTGTCATCTCTTTCTTTACAAATTTTTATTTAAAAAAAAAGTTTAAAATGTTTTTACTAGGTTTCAAACCCAGCAAACCTCAGTAATTTAAGTGGAGAAGAACCACTAGACTACTAAAGACACTTGTATATATCACGGATATAAACATATATAACCCGCTACTAAAAGTTTTTCTAAAAGCCATTCACAAAAGCAAGAAATATTTTGAAATGCCAAATTTTTTTACTTTTTTTGTAATGTGGAATCTATTTAATTAAATAAATTTATATACCTCTAATAATGATCATTCGTGATTGATATTAATTGCTAAATTTCCAAAATTAATCTTTCCATTTATTTATCAATTATAATTCAACATTTAATTTTTAAACGCCCATATAACGTTTTAATTATTTAAATTCAACAAATTATTAATTATTCTACCATAAAATTGATCTCATCTAAATTTAACGTCCACATTTACTTACTACAATAAACTTACAAAATCTAATCAATTTATTATTGAAGATAATTATGAAATCTGAACATTTTACCTTGATTGGAATCAATTTATTTATAATATATCAATATTAAAATAGTTTAAAAACACTTTACCTTTATATCTTTATGCAATATAAATAAAAAAATTCACTACTTTAGTTTCAAGTCAATTACAAAATTGGGTTTTTTGTCAAATATAAAAAATAAGACAAAACATATTGTTTGTCTTTATATCTAATAAACATATTATCATATAGTTTTATATTTTGATTTTTAAAAATATAATTTGTGAGAATATTTTTTAAATATCACTTACATACAGTAAAATAATTTTAAAATTTATATAAATAGTTTTTCCACGCAACGCGTGGAATTTTTCTAGTTTATTAAATCATCTGGCTCATTTAAATTTGATAGCTTCATGGCTCTAACTCATTTAGCCATTAACCCATTAGTTTAAATGAGTTAGTGGATACATCCAACTCATTTGCTTATTGAGTTGGATCAATCCATTACCCATTTAACATTCAAGTCAATGTGGTATGGATTGGATTGGTTTGTAACGCCCCGACTGCCCTATCCATGGGCTCTCCACGTTCACTCTCGGCTCGTGGACCCACTCTCCCCGACGGTCGGTACGTTAGTCCGGAAGGTTCGAAAGTCATGTTTATTGACCCTGCAAATCACCACACGATATTTTTTGTGTTTTGAACTCACTCACACGGTACTGGAAATGACTTTCCAGTAGGTCACCCATCCTGAAACTACTCCAGCTCAAGCACGTTTAACTCTGGAGTTCTCTCAAGACCTGTGACCAAAAAAATAAGTGCACTTTGGTGATATAGGTAGCCAAATCAATTCTTTTAAGCATCTCTGCATATACCGCATATATCATATATGTCCTGAAACCGGGGTGTCACAATCACCCTCACTAAAAGATCGCAACGTCCTCGTTGCGCATACCAAGATCGTTACCCCGACAAACTGACTCATACAGTTGTTAGGGCTCGCTCTGATACCACTTGTAACGCCCCCAACCGCCCTATCCATGAGCTTCACGTCCACTCTCGGCCCGTGAGACCACACTCTCCGACGGTCGGTACGTTAGTCCGGAAGGCTTGGAAGTCATGTTTACTGACCCTGCAAATCACCACGCGATCTTTTCATCTGTTTTGACCTCACTCACACGGTACTGGAAATGACTTCCCAATAGGTCATCCATCAGTAAACTACTCCAGCTCAAGCATGCTTAACTTTGGAGTTCTCTCAAGACTTGTGACCGAAAAGATAAGTGCACTTTGGTGATATAGGTAGCCAAATCAATTCTTTTAAGCCTCTCCGCATATACCGCATATACCATATATGCCTTGAAACCGGGGTGTCACAACTTGGTTTGGTTTATCCATTTTGACATTCTTAGGTAGAGAGATGTTTGTAGCAACAACGATGAAGACTCAAATTCTAGAGAACTGCGGCAACAACGCAAATTTCTGACGTTAGGTGTCTGAACTCGGTGTTTCTATATCAAGTTTCCGTTGGTATGTTACGACATGTACAAATTTTGTTGGATTTTGTCCATTTTTTGTCTACGTTGAGACATGGTCTTTGTTAGTAGTTTTTTTATCTTTTTAATTTCTATGTTATATCTTTATGTTAAAATTATGAAATTGTATAAAATTTAATATTTTATCCAAAAAAAAAGAGAAAAACAATCTTATTAATTTTTCATGAATAAGAACCTTTGCTGTGTATCTAGAAGACTCGGGCGATTATCTCCTTCGACTTGATCGAGAATCATTCTACCTCAAATTTGGGTATGGATGTATACATCTCATGGAGCTTATACAGTCAAGTCTGGATGTAATTTTTTGTGAAAAAGGTAAGTGATATATCATGGGTTTTACCCATTTTAGACAATGATATAAGTCCAATATCTAGAGTCTTTGGTGTGTTTTGTTTGTGTTTTAGTGTCTTTACAGGTTTCTATTGGAGCATTAAAGATGTTTACTGGGAGTTTTGGAGCATTGCGGAAGAAGACGTCGAATTGATTAAGTGAAGAATGAATTTCAGAGGTTGGTGTCGATCGACACCCTGCGCGCACAAGAAAAGTTCAATTTCGGAAGTTTGCCGTTTTTGCCCAGAAGTTCCAGATGTTTACTTTTATGTTTCCAGTCGGTTTAGAACCTTTATAAATACGTTTTTAAGCCATTGTTTAGGCTTCACGCTTTATTTTACTTAGTTAAGAGATATCTTTCAATTAATATAATGGTTTCTTCTTTGATTATGTCTGAGTAGTTACCCTGTTAGGTTTAGGGTTATTCAAAGGTGTTTGATGAATTGCTAGATCTGATTTGAATTGCATAGGATTAATATCTTTAGAAATTCTTCATCTTGACTTGTGTTTATTACTGATTTTAGATTCATGACCTGAAATCTGATCTTATGATAATTAATAGAAATGACAGTTTTATTAATTTCTTGATCTAGTCTTTGATGAGCAAAATTCTTTTTTGCAAAGAAGGTTTAAGGTTTTGTGAACAATTGAACTTAAACTTTAATGCTTGTTTAGATTGTTAGGATTCGCAACGAAAGTTGACTTTCTAGGATTTAGACATAGATAATCTTTGCAACGAAAGTTGATTGCTTTTATATATGTGTTCATGTTTAAGAACTGCACTTAATATCCTATCTTTAATTATTATCTGCAATTTTGATTCACCTGAGATTTTCCTTTGTATAGCTTTCTTTTAATTGATTTCACAACCATTTCTATTGCTTTGTTTACTTGTTTTTGCATTCACCTAATTCTGCTTAGCATAATCTGTATTTATTAATCTATTGTGTCAACTGATTCCCTGTGGATTCGATCCCTAAATATTGCATCTGATCTCTTAATTTGAGAGAATAGCTCTAGGGTTAATTTGAGCATATCAACAAGGTCAGTCCGCATCAATGCCTCTTACTTTATTTAGAGCACTGTGGAAACAGAGCTTGCCACCAAGACTTCATCATTTTTGGTGGAGAGCCCTTCATGAGGCACTTCCAGTTACAGCTAAGTTGAAGCAAAGGAGAACTTTAAAGGAAAATATATGTCCACAATGTGGAGAGTTTGAGGAAAGTGTAAATCATTTGCTGTTTCAATGTACAGTGAGCAAAGAAGTATGGAAGCTTGCCCCAATAAGGAATCCATTTGCTGGTTGTACTGAAAGCAATGATTTACAAGGGAATTATGAAGCTTTTGTGGAGCAGAATAAAAAGCCACAAGATCGGCTTTCCTTAATCTATTTTCTTGGATGGAGGATATGGAAGAACCGCAATGAAGTGATTTTCAATCATAAGAGGTGGCCAATTCCAACTGTTATAAATAAAGCCTTGCAGGACCATAATCTCTAGATGGAAGCCACAAGGACAATGGATCAGGAGCTTCTACCCAATCAATATCACAGTTATATGCCACAATCTCATATGCATCCTCCTCAGGATCTAAATCAATTGTTTTCGCAGGTCCCTAGTCAGTATCATTGTTTAGTTGATGCTTCATGGACATCTCCTCATCAACGCATTGGATGAACTCTCTATAATCATTCCTCTCAGATGGTGATTATTGCATCTGGATCACTCATACCAATTCAATCACCAAACCTGGCGGAAGTACAAGCTTTGAGAACAGCGGTCAAGGAATTACATAGGCTTGGATATAAGGATGTTATGTTCTCTGGTGATTTCAAGCAACTTTACAAATATCTTCAGGTCTGGAGAACATGAGATATTGAATTTTCATTTCAAAGTCTTGGGGCTGTTCGTTTGGTGAACCAGACGCAGCGTCTGGATGCAATTATCAGACGCTGTTCGTTTTAGTCAATTTATGAAGTGCATCTAGATGCGGAAACTGGATGCAAAACAAAACTCATTCAAAATATCCAGAAATTTTGGATGAGTTTGAAAGTAGAATTTTGATGCACTTAAGTGCGTCTCAAATTACAAAAGTCAAAAATATCCTTATTTATAACCATAACATTAAATCAATTATATTTTTGCCAAAATCGCAAAATCACGTTTTCTCACCAAAACCACAAAATCACGTTTTCTGCCAAAACCGTAAAATCGCATTTTTCCGCCAAAACCGCAAAATCGCATTTTTTCGCCAAAACCGCAAAATCGCGTTTTCTCGCCAAAACCGCAAAATTGCGTTTTTCTGCCAAAGCCGCAAAATCGTGCTTTTCTGCCAAACCGCAAAATCGAGTTTCTCGCCGAAACCGCAAAATCGAGCTTTTCTGCCAAAACCGCAAAATCGCGTTTCTCGCCGAAACCAAAAAAAATCGCGTTTTTCCGCAGAAACCGCAAAATCGCGTTTTTTTGCTGAAACCGCAAAATCGCGCTTTCCCGCCAAAATCGCAAAATCGCGTTTTCCCGCCAAAACCGTAAAATCGCGTTTTTCCGCCAAAACCAAAAATTGCTTTTTCGCCGAAATCGCAAAATCTCGTTTTCCTGCTGAAATCGCAAAATCCCGTTTTCCCGCCAAAACTGCAAAATCGCGTTTTTTCGCCAAAACCGCAAAATCACATCTTCTTGCAGAAGCCGCAAAATCGCGTTTTTCCGCCGAAACCGCAAAATCGCGTTTTTCCGCCGAAACCACAAAATCGAGTTTTCCTGTCAAAACCGCAAAATCGCGTTTTTCTGCCGAAAGCGCAAAATCGTGTTTCCCTATCAAAACCGCAAAATCGCGTTTTTCTGCCAAAACTGCAAAATCGCAATTTTTCCGCAAAAATTGCAAAATGATTTTATTTAGTAATTAAATTATTTGGTGTGATTATATATACTAGAAGTATATTAAAAAAAAAATTGGTCATTATTTAGGTGTAAGTAAATTTAAATTATAAATAATCACAAACATGGGTTTTTGGTCATTTTACATTAAATGCGTCCAGATGCTGATATCAAAACACCAAACGAACATAAGTGCATCTAGATGCAATTTCTGGACGCATGAACCAAAAACACAAACGAACAACATCCAGATGTTGGGTCTAGCTACTGCGTCCAACTGCTGCGTCTAAATATTGCGTTGAGAAACTCAAACGAACAGGGCCCTGGTAGAGGACATTATCCAAATTGCAAATCTATGTAATTTCAAGTTCATTCATGTATCAAGGTCTACGAATGTTGTATCGGACTGTTTAGCTAAGCAGGCTAGATTTAGTTCTCAAAGTTATATTGTAAAATGGAGTATGTAATCAAGTTTTAAAGAATGAAATCATGTTGACGATTAAAAAAAATAAAAAAACTTTACACTTAGTAACCCACTTTTGAAAAACAATACAACACAACTTTAGTTAGTGTTTGTATACATTAATAAAATATTTATAATTAAAATAAAAAATCGATGGACCGACCTGATCTGATCGGAGCCAACTCGACGCAGAGATTCAATTATTATTTATCGGCAATGTAGCCGAGTCGAGCCAATTCTAACGTAGCCGAACCGAGCCGTTTTGAGCAATCGAATGATAGGTTTCACGAGTCAGCACTTATTTCTCTCTCACTACAAGTCCATGGAGACGACGACTTCGTCGTCTTCTTCGTCTTCTCACTTACTTTCCATACTCGAGTCCAACGCTCAAAACTCGCTCGTAAATTAAACTTATTCTCTATTCCTTCACCATAAATGGCAAACAAAGGCGAGGAGTTAGCACAAACCTTAATCGATTCCGTAAACGAGATCACAACACTCCGATGAAGAAACTCACCGGAAACCTCGCTCGGCGATTGAAGCTTCTCCTTCCGATGCTAGAAGAAATCAGAGACAGTAATGAGTCTTCTTTGGAGATTTTGAGATCTTTGTTCTCTCTTAAGGAATCGCTTCTTCCTGCTAAGGATTTGCTCATCTTCGTTACACAAGTTAGCAAAATTTATCTGGTGTGTGAGTATTCTCCCATCTCCCCTCTTTGATTCTGAGATTTGAAATCGAAATTGAAATTGATTTTTGCTGATAATTTTGGAGATTTTACGATGATTATTGTTGGGAATAAGGAAGCAAATATAGTATTCTAGTGTTGTTTGGGAATGTTTACTGATTCTAGTGCATTTAGGTATTGGAGAGAGAGCAAGTGATGGTGAAATTTCAGAAAGTGACAGGTCTATTGGAACAAGCTTTGAGTGGAATACCTTATGAAAATCTTGAAATTTCTGATGAGCTTAAAGAACAGGTATTACTGATGAGCTCTGATTTGGTCATTTCACATTTGCTTGTTCTTGAGCGAGTTTTCATTTCGTTTGTTGTTAGGCTGAGCTTGTTTTAATTTAGTTACGAAGAGGGATAGGCAAAGGCCGCGATACGTATGATGATGAGTTATATAAAGATCTTCTATCTCTTTACAGTAATTGTCGTGATACAGAATCCGAGATGCTTAGGAGAGTGGCTGAGAAGCTTCATTTGATGACCGTAGCTGATCTTACGCAAGAGTCGTTGGCTTTACTTGATATGGTCAGTTCTAGTGACGGTGATTATGGTGAAAGCTTTGAGAAGGTGTCAATGGTTCTCAAGAAAATTAAAGACTTTGTACAAACTCATAATCCTAACTTAGACGATACTCCCATGAGACAAAAAGATATCCCTGAAGATTTCCGATGTCCTATTTCACTTGAATTGATGAAAGATCCAGCAGTTATTGTTTCGTCAGGGCAGGTAATGGTCAAATCGTTATTCCGTTTCCGTGTCTTGCTTAACTGATTTACAGTCTTGTTTGGATCTTGTATATAGACGTATGAACGCGATTGCATTAAGACATGGCTTGAAGGAGGGCACTGGACGTGTCCAAAAACACAAGAAACGCTTACAATTGATACCGTTACACCAAACTATGCTCTAAGAAGTCTTATAGCTCAATGGTGTGAATCCAACGGCATCGAACCTCCAAAACGTCCCAACAATTCTCAACCGAGTAGTAAAGCTGATGAACGTAACAAGATCGAAGAACTCCTACGTAAGCTCGCTTCACAACGCCCTGAAGAGCAAAGATCGGCTGCAGGAGAAATCCGCCGTCTAGCGAAACAGAACAACCATAACCGAGTCGCGATTGCCTTATCAGGTGCGATTCCTCTTCTGGTGAATCTCTTAACAGTATCCGATGACTTGCAGACTCAAGAACATGCCGTGACATCGATTCTTAACCTCTCGATATGTCCAGAGAACAAACGGAGGATTGTTTCTTCATGTGGAGCAGTTCTTGGTATTGTTCATGTGCTCAAGAAAGGTAACATGGAAGCTAGAGAAAACGCGGCAGCTACACTTTTCAGCCTATCGGTTATAGACGAGAACAAAGTGACAATAGGCAACGCAGGAGCGATCCCTCCACTTGTGACGTTACTTAGCGAAGGATCACAGAGAGGCAAAAAGGACGCGGCGACTGCTTTATTTAATCTTTGTATATTTCAAGGGAACAAAGCCAAAGCCGTGACAGCCGGTTTAGTTCCTGTGCTAATGCGGTTATTAACAGAACCCGAAAGCAGAATTGTTGATGAAGCGCTCGCCATTCTGGCTATACTATCGAGTCACCCTGAAGGGAAAATGGTCGTTGGATCCGCTGATGCGGTTTCGGTTATGGTAGATTTTATTAGAAGTGGGTTACCGCAGAATAAAGAAAACGCAGGTGCGGTATTAGTGCACTTGTGTTCATGGAATCAGCAGTATTTGATTGAAGCTGAGAAATTAGGAATTGTGGGTCTTTTAATAGAAATGGCTGAGAATGGTACTGACAGAGGGAAACGCAAAGCGGCACAGTTACTTAACTGCTTCAGCCGTTTCAGCGAACAGCAGAAACAGTCTGGTTTGGGTCAAGTCTCTCTGATCTGAGTTTAGGGGCTTTTTACTTTTACATTCCTTGTGATTGTTGTTAATTAAATCTTTGTATATTTAATCTTTTTGAAACCTGTACAGGAACTAAATCAGCAGTGTTTTTACATTCCAATAGCCAAAACGACATGATTTTGAAACCTGTACACTGGATTTCTCTCTGTATGTAAACTATTTTGATCTCAAAACTTGCATTTGTTCAGATTTCAGACCGATAAAGTTAAGTCTACCATCATTGTATGTAAGCATACAAATATACTGTAGAAGTATACAAATCTACCATTGTAAATCTACCGCCATAGTAACCAATAAATCTATCAACTAAATATTGTTTTAGTACACCCACAAAATTAAATAATTCTACCACCTCATTAATAAGTCTACTACTCATTTATAAATCTAGCATCAGTAAAAATAAGTCTACAATCCACAAACCGTGTAACTCCTATGACAATAAGTGTACCACGTATTTCTAATCTACCATCAAACAAAAAAAAATCTACCATTCGATGATAAATTTACGAGTTAAATTTACCATTCAAATACTAAGTCTACCACTCAAAATAATCTCTACCACCGTTGGCGTTAACTATAACACTCATATTATAAATCTACCACTCGGAAACATCTCTACCACCAAATAAAAATAAGCTTTCGAAAAAGTCTACCAATATAATTTTAAATATAGCGTCTTCAATTAAGTCTACCATTCCAGGTATAAGTCTACAATCATAAATCAAATCTACCATCAGTGGAATGGTAAACTTTTAAAATTTTGGTAGACTTATTTTCCCTGATTTTGTCTATGTGGCAAAATATAGTAATGACAGTTTTGTAAATACGTTTTTTGTTATCAAAGAAAATAAGAATAAAAAGGTACAAAAAGTCATTTTAGTAATTAAAAAAATTGAAGTTAGTTTAGTAAAAACGCAACTTGCCAAAGTTATTCTAGTAAACTCCTGTTGGAGTTGGATTTCATACCTGAAATCCGGCCCATAAGGCTTAATTATGATCAGACTGAATCATAATTATAATTGGGCCTCAGGCCCAGAATCCCTGCCAGACTTAAATAAAGGGCGCCATATTCTCTGAATTTGCTGGGCTTAAGTCACTGGCCCGATTACCGTCAGAGCTGAAGATTTTCCTAACCGTCTATCCAGCGAAGATAGACTAAGTCAGCACCGCCCCAGCGCCCCAGCTGCAATCCCGATATCTCCGGAGGATGGATCCGAACGTGTCCGAGATCTCCGGCGATGAGAAGAGATTAGCGGAGCTGAACCGTTTAGCTCACGGGAGGATAAATACGACGATTCTAGAGCTCAAATGGCTAACTTTTTCTATAAGCTTACACTTAACCACACTTCAGTTCTCCCGACTGTTCTAGCTAAAGTTCTCTTTATATATTCAATCATTCATCAATATAAATTCACTTTCGTTATCTTGTGTTCGAGTTTAGTCACATTTATTGACATTTCTTAGGACTAAATTTTTTTTTCCGAATTCACATATAAATTCTTATTGCGAAATCTAGCTTCCACATTACCCTATAAAATAATGCGGTGTTTGTTTTAATATATCGTCAAGTTTCATAAATTCCAAATGTTTGTTTTAAAAAACCAAAATCGTGTAATGTGTAAACCGTCATTTGTCCTTATGCTCATCTCTTATATTTTGGATGCGTTCCGTTCTTGAAATTCTAATGGATTTAAGTTTCACCGTTTTAGGCAACTATAGAAATAAATCTTAGCCATATTGATTGTTCTTATCGATTGCATCACCTTTTTTGTCAACATTGGGCTACAATTGCCGGCAATTAGCTTAAATCCTACTTAATGTAGGCAAAGGAACTCGATCCCATGTGTGATAATGCTTGTTTTTAGTAGACTTATCTCCTGCCACTAGACTAAGGTCACTTCACGATTGTATCACGTTTCTAATGTTAAATTTAAACAAACATGCGTTCTGGAATGATTTGTTTCATTGATTACTTTCTCCTTCCTGCATAATAAATTATTCGAACTTTGAGCAAAACCGCATATACTTTATTCTTTTACGCTTTTAATCTCTCTTCCGTTGTATAATCACTTTTCTGGATTTTTTTTGGTTCTCTTTCTTGTAAGACCATTTCACGGCCGGAAGCTCACAAACACTCCACCTTTTTTCTTTCTTGTAAGACCATTTCACATTTGCAATTTTCAAATGATGCCCTCTATAATTTACGAAAGAAAGTTATATGTTTAATGTAATGCTATCTTAGTTAAACTCTCGCATCTCTATGATGCATAACAATTTCGTCATTTGGGATTCGATACGTATGTAGTACGTACAGAGAACACACTTACACCTACGAAGAACTAATTGAGATAGAATTTGATTGTATTAGTAAATGTTGTATATTTGACATCTTAGCATTTTGTAAGTGTTTAGAAAACGGGTGCAGAAGATTTAGAGTTGGAAAAGGTTAAAATCCTACCAAGAATTGCAAAGGCTCTACAGACTACAGACAACACGGGGACGTCACTTTGTAAACGTCTCCCCTACCAAAGATGATTCGGGGACGAAGATAGTTTGAGAACGATTCAAAAACCTTCTCTAAACGTTTCGAGCAATGGGGATAATAGCAATTAACGAGGACATTTTTAAGTCGGATTGGTTTCAAAATCGGTGTCTCTGTATAGATATATACTAAGGTTTGGTCTAAAATTAGTATTCCCAATCCCATGTATACTTACTAGGGTTTAAACTTATAAGTTGGTGTGCCCGTTTAAACTAGGCCTTTAACATTTCATATATCTCATCTCTAGTCACAATACCTTTACCTTTTCACATCCTCGCTTCTTCATACTTTTTTCCACCTGCATGACTGGATTAACCGAAATTTAAAAATGACTGTTCGGTGATTAGCTTATTTTTGTTGTTATTTAAGATATTATTGGTGGTATCGGGTTTGGTACCCTTTACCCAGACCCGACTTAAGATTAATCCGACCCGGATTAAAGCAAAAGACGTTAAATTGGGCTCCAGACCAGGAGAGAAAGCCCATTATGAAGTCAAAGAAGCCTCTTTCTCAGGAAGTCTTCCTACCTTCGGTTACTTGGAGAATAAGTACGAAATATACGAGAATATTGATTAAATCTGCTCGGTTAGGATATTTCCCATTTTTACCTAGGGTTTTGTCATAGACTGTCATTAGATATAACTATGTAACCCATTTTACAGAAAAGAGCATCCACAGCTCTCTGGAATAATACACATTCTTTGAAACATTCTTGATTCTTCTTAGCTTTTCTTATAATTTGCCTCTCAGATCTAAAACCCTACTTATTTGGGGAAATCGAGTTTGTTCATGAACCCGGTACCTTCAATTACATTGAAGTTTTCTTTAATATTGTTGAGATTATGGGTGACTTACTTTATTGTTTTAAATTTATGTGTATTTTCCTATGTATCTATAGCGTACTCGTTTTTAACTCCATTTCCGTCTTCATATTTGTCCTTGTATCCGGTCTCAGTGCAACTTATAGGGCTTTAACAGTTTGAAAAATACAGTACATAGCTGATACAGTACATAACTGATAACGGATCCGTATTGGTATCAGACACATGACTGATGACTCAAGGATCAATGACAAACGACTATACAAGTTTAAAGATGTATAATGAAATAATGTAACTAAAATAATAAGTTACTGACATGAAAACTAATTTTGTTATAGGAGCCTATTTAATAATTTTAATTATACAAATTAAAACTGAGCTGCCAAATGACAATAATTTGAAGAGTTAATCTATATAGTATGTTAAGGTTTACACAAACCTCAAGTCATGAGAGGATGCCATATGTCACATATTCTTTTGACATTTGACTTTCTGTTTTTGTAACTTTAACAATTAATTCCAACAATTTAATATTTAACTCTAACAATTAAATGTATTATTGTAAACTTTTAATGATTTTAAAAATAGATATTTTATTAATAATGTTTAAGGCTATAGTTTTTATATACGTTATTGTGATTTTGTTTTTAAAAAAAGTCACAAAAGAGAAACTTCCCTAAAAAAAACTATAATATGAACAAAAAAGAAATGTGAAAAAATTAAAAATGATTTTAAGAATATTTAGATTGATAGAATGCTAAAGTATGATTGGAGAGATTTAGAATAAATATTTTCATTTTAAAGTTCTCACATCTTCTCAAACTCGATTTCCAATTACCCCTTAGTACGATTAATACTATTTGTAATCGACATAACAATTTTAACCAAGACTCTTGAAAAAGGCTTAGTCCACCACAATTTGTGAATCTAAAAAAATAGAATCACTTCATCAATAAATCGATGTTAAAGATGAAAATTACATCAAACCAATAAAGAGAATGAGACAAAAATATGATAAAGCATCAATTATTCTCTCATTACAATTCATTGTTCTAATGAAATAAACACACAATGCATTTTAACATATTTGTTGAGATGTTGCAGATGTCTTAATAGAATAGAAAACATACAACTTTTCTTATCAATATTTTTTTTAGAAATGTGTTTGATGCATGAAAAAAGACTACTATAATCATATTTTGCAAGGAACCATAGTGAATAAGTATAGACATACAAGTTAGAAAATTTGTGCCAAAGACGTTGTCTTCTACATGCTGTAAATTTACGAGCAGTCTATTTTTTTTATACAATGTCAAATATGTTCAACAATTTGCTAAAAATACTTAGTCTTCTAAACTAGATAATTATTTACTATTAAATACACAATATAAATTCATAAAGTATAAACTATTGCATATTTTATATGTTAATTTTCAAACCCACGCAACGCGTGGGCAATCTCTAGTATGACATATTACTCATTTAGGGTCATTGTGTTAATATTGTTAACCCAATTTTACTTTCTCTTTTTGGGGGGTTCAAAACTTGCGATTTAAAGGTTACAGAAATCGTTATTTTTTTCCAACAGAAACATGTATTTTGAATAACAAGCAATTTTTAATGTGGACGCCTAACTTATCACATGATTTTATAAAACTAATCTTTAAGCATGAAATTCTAAAACCTTAACTTCTATTTCATAAATAGATATCCACGTGAATGTTTCTTTTTCCCTCTCCCTTAACCCCCTTTCTGTGTAATCAGTATATGTAAGAAACTAGTAAATGAATTACGATCAGAAAGTTAAAAAAAAAAAAAGAGATATCCACGGAAAAATAGTTTGTCACGAAAAAATCAATTATTTCATAATAGCTTAAATGACGAGTAAAATCGTTAATTACAAACTCCTTTAGTTTGATATTACTTGATGTTTTACATACTTTTTTTTTGTTTCATTTCAAGTATTTATGCAAAATTAATTACATTTTTTGTTGTTTTTGACTGTTTCAATTTAGTAGATTATTTTTTACTAGTTGATTTGTTTTGGAATTAATGATAAATTGTGTTTTATTTTAATAAAATAAAAAAAATTATTTTTTAATCTGTGTGCAAAAATCTTAAACATCAACTAATATGAAACATAGGGAGTATCAGGGCCGGCCCTGAGGGCAAGCGGGCAAAGCTCATGCTTATGACCCTCATATCGACCTTCAAATTTATTATAACTAATCGGCCCTCAAATCCTAAAAATTTCTTTAGTTTAGTGATAAATCGGCCAATTTTCGTATTTTTGCTTGTGGCCCATAAGAACTCAGGGCCGGCCTTGGGGAGTATATTTAAATTTATGTCACACTCTTACCATTTACTTAATTTCTCTCTAAATTTTGCCATCTCCCTAAATTTTACTCTAGAAATGTTTGTTAACGTCCAAAATGTTATAGCGATGGAGAGCCTATCACATAAACAGATATTGTATATAGAAAAAAGAGAATTTTCAAGATTTACGTAATTCAAAAAATGAAATCCAAAAATGAAATCCAATGCCTTCTGAGTATTAATACTCTCTCTGTTTCAATATATAAGCTTTTTTGGGGTTTTTGTTTTGTTTCAAAATATAAACTGTTTTGATAATACTAGGTACTTTTAACTTTATTAAATACTGTGTGACCAATATTATTTTGCAGTCTTTTTTATAATTGGTTAAACTGTTTTTAATAAATATTTTAAATACTACTTTTTAGAGTAAAAGTAGTTTCTTAATATTCGCGATTTTTGCTAAAACCTCTTATATTATGAAACGGAGGGAGTATCATTTAAATCCAAGATTTACATTATTCACACGTAAATAGTTAGATTTTTAATAATTTAATATAAGAAAAAGTGAGTGATTTTCAAGGATGTACGGAATATTTTTACTGGAAACTAAAAATATTATAACGTGGTACGTACATGCATCACATGCACAGGTCTTTATTAAGAAGACTGAAAAAGATAAAGGAAAAAGCTCCAAAAAATGTGAGAAATCTAAGCTTTTGGTAATTTAATAACTTTGCCAACTATAGAGAGACACGGAATTGTATGATGAAATTCGTCAGTCTGTAACACCCTTTTACTTTATGAATTATCCTATCGGTCCCAATGTTATTTGTTATAGAATCATTTATTATATAAACTTTTAAGAAGAAAAAAGCAATTAATGATTAAAACCCCTAAAGGAATCTGCAACCCCACTGCAAATCCCACTCCAAATCCCAATTTAAAATGAAGTTTAGAGTAAAATCATCTTCAACCCATATTTAATCCTATTCTAAAATAGAGTAACTCACATTTTTACTCTACATGTAGAATAAACTCATTTCTCACTCTATTATAGAGTTTAACTTTTTTATTCATAAAAAAATTAAACTCTAATATTAAAAATATGTTTTTGTTATTGGTTCTTTCATTTTTTTATAAAATGATTAATGACCCTTTAACAAAACTAAAAAATGATAATCAAAATTTATATTAAAAAAAACCTTTAACCAACACAATTAAAATGTAACAAAATATTTTAAATACGATGAAATTTATTAATGAAAAATAATGAAATTAAGATAGATAACATAAAAAATATTATAATTAATGATTTAATAATTTAAATTGTGTAATGTAATTTTTTTTCTATAATAAATTTTCAAATAAAATAAATTATGATTTTAGTGAATTATTGTTAATTTTAAAAGTGAAAAATAGAGTAATGGGGTTTGAAAAAACTCCAACTCCAAAATAAAGTTTACTCTAAATTAGAAAAAATAGAGTAATGAGTTAGAAAAAAAGCCTTGTAATAGTTAATCCTCATTGGTTCAATTCTCACGTACTCGGGGACTTGTAACAAACGAACCCATAGGCAGAAAATTTCAATAGTTCAAGAAACAACAAATAAAATATAACATACAAATATGTTAAGTATTATTTTATGAAAATTCGAGTGAAGAATACGAATTGGACAAACACAAACTCGACAGATACTCACACATCTAACAAGTTCATAATCACACAATACGATTACTTCTTTGTCACACCTGACTCTATATATGCATCCAATGACCATATAAGTTGTTAACAAACCGATTCTAAAATACCTTCTAAAGTTTCTCCATCATTAATCCCACGGCTAAGAAAGATTCACATTAGGTGCTGGTGATGATCATTAGAAGAAGAACCGAGGAGACCCAAACCAGTCCAATATTGACTGGATTGATTACCCGGAGATGTCAATCCCGAAACCGGTCGAGTTATATTACCCGAATGAGCTTCTTCCATTTTTACCGGAGCAGGCTGACAAACCCTAGCAGCACCAATAGAAGCTGAGGAAGAGGATAATCCCATATTGTTCCCAATATTGCCCTCGTTAGGGAAAGCATATAATCCCATGGTTCGATCGAATAAAGCAAAGTGGTTAGCTGATCCAAGAGAAGTCATAATGTTATTCTCGTTGTTGTTACCCATGACCGGACCTGAAGTGTTAGCTCCATGGAAAAACCCTAAATCATTCAAGAAACTTGAGCTAGTATTACCATTTCCACAATTATTTCCATTAATCCCGGCTACGTTTAAACCAATACCACCGAGTTGAGTGAGGTTTTGTAGAGTGGGCAAAAACGGGAATTGGCTATTTGTTTGGAGCTGGACGTTACTATTAGTAGTTGTTGGGCTCGGAGCGTTGACCATAGACGTTGACTGCTTGTTCTGTGAAGAGGAGGAAGACTTTGAATTCCCGGTTTTACCCTTCTTGTTCCTCCGGCATCCACCACCGACGGGAACGTTCCTCAAGGCGCCGCCACGTGTCCAGTAGCGGCGGCAAGCCTTGCAGAAGTGACGTGGCTGCGTGAGGTTGTAGTTGTTGAAGTAACAGAACTTGGTGTTGGCTGAGTCACATCGAGGGCACTTTAGGGCTCCCTCAGGCGGCTGAGAGTTCTTTGCTAGCCTTGCTCTCTCAGCCGCCGAGCCATTGTGACCGGCTGGATCAGCGGCGGCTGCGGCATCCACATGATGGTGGTTAGGGTTAGGGTTTTGTGGGAAGTCGTGAGAGAGGACTTGGTGGTGGCCACCTAAACTTCCACTTTCTTGTAGCTGAAGATGATGAGGATGATTAGGATTGTTATTCGAATTCGCAGACTGCAAACATTAAAAAACAAAAAGGAATTCAATCACACAATACAAGAAACATGAAACTGTAACTTTAAATTTAATATTTGGTTGTTTTCTGTACAAGAAATTAAACTGAAGTAGTAGTATGTATTTGGTCTATATATAGGTGAGATTATAAAGGAAGAAATACCATGATGTGTTTTGGAACTTTGAAAAAAAAGAAGAGACTAAAGATGAAGGAAGATGAGAATAGGAATATATCTTTTTAGAAAAATGAATCAAAATTATTAATATAAGAATCAAATACAATCCATGGAGAATTTTAAGAGAGCTAGAAACCACACACCAAAAAGAAGAAAGTAAAGAAAGAGAGGATTAGGTAATATTGGAAGATCAAAAGAACCTGTGGCCAATTAATTGGTGGATCTAAAAAGCTTGAGACGGATGAGAAAACCATTCTTCTTCTTCCCTTTTATCTCTTTGTTCGTCTTTCTTTAATAAAGTTTGATTGATCTTTAAAACTCAAAAGAACAAAAATTGTGGGAATCAAAATCAAAACGAGAACCAAAGGATAAAGAGATGTGTGAGGAGAGAACAGAACCAAAAGGGAAAGAGAGAAAGATAGAGGTTTAGAGAGAAGAGGATGATAGAGAAGGAGCACAAAGATAAAGTGAGAACATAATGCTTCTTTTTTTAAAACATGGTCATATTCTTATGCTTTTTTTTTTTTTTATATAATTTCCACTCTCATGCATTATTTGCTTATGTGTAGCTCTGTATTTCTACAAATATATTATTTTGTTGTGATTCCCTTTTTAGGGTTTGAGTGGGGGGACGTTTCTTCGCCTATAAGGTTCCCTCTGTCGAATAATAACTATATATGTAATGTATATATTCATATGATTTAGAAGGTCTTCCTATGAAGGGAAAAAGAGGGGCCTATAGGGGTCTATAAGTTGGAATAAATAATCAAAGATGTTCTAGAGACAACCAAAAGACCTTACTTTGTAGGATTTTACGTGATGTATAAATAAAGAACTCCAAGTATTTATTTAAGTTAACTTTTGTCATATCATTTTTCAAAAAAGAAAATGGGTTTTAAAAGTTGGGGGCAACCGATCTATGTCAAGTGTTTTATAGTTCGGGATTTTATACGTAGAAATTGAATGATGTATGTTAGAATCTGAGAGTTTGTTAGATTGTATAGTTCTTTTAAAGTAAATTTATTTTTTAAAAATATCTATTGAATTTGGTGGGTTATAATTAAAAATTCACAAAAGCAAAACTTATATTTTTTATTTTATATATCTTTTATTAATATATTTTTTGAATTTATATCAAACTATTACATTATTAGTGTTTGTTGTATAAAGATATTCTAATTTTTGTATATGGAATTTATAGATTATCGCTTTTTAAAGAAGATATGGAAACACATAATTTTTAGTAATTTAATGAAATTTTATGACTAATTTAAGTAAGATGACACATCATAATAAAATATTTGACACGTCATTATAAAATTCATGAGAGTGATACTAGCAATGACACAAACAATTTTGAGAAAATCACCTCTCAAATATAATATAGGGGTTAATTTGTTCTTTATGTTTAAATATTAATTCAAAACTCAATATGTCCTTTGTTTAATTAATTAAAAGAAGGTTAAAGTATTCAACCCTACTTTAATAAAAAGTAAAAACTCTTGTTCGAAATCGAGCTAGGCGTGAATCGGACAATTGGTCCGGGTCTAGCGATTTTAACTAACAAATATCTTTATAAAATAAAAATTATGTCATATTATATTTTGTTATGACTAGATTTACATATTGAGCATCTCGTATATCTCTATATTAGTTTCATGTTGTAGCTACAAAAAAAATCTACCAATTAACGAAATATATCCCTTAAAAAAAGGGGTAGTTTTAATAATGTCACACTTGAATTAGAATTTTCCAAGCGTGCCATCGTCGAATGCATCTTTGCATTTATGCTATTTTTATTGACAAAATGACTAAACTACCCTGGTGACTAATGAGAAAAAAATTAAGAACAATAAAGTTTATTCATCTCTCTCGTAAATCGTACTCGATCTCGATGATATCAAAATCGCGCTCCGACGACATCAAAATCGTGCGGCGAAGTAATCAATAGCGGCGGCCATGTGAACCGAATCTTCACCACTAAGTATCTGAGTGTATCGTCATTTTCTCAAAAAACGAATAATTCTGTCCACCAAAAATTGCACACGGGCACGATTTTGATGTGGTGAACAAATTTGGGTTGCACATCCACGTACATTTCCGTTTCCAATTCTGATTCCTCCTTCTCTTTCTCGGTTTGATTTTGAATTGGTTGGGTTTTTATTTGTTGGTTTGATATTGATTCTTGCTCTTTGGGGTTTTATGAATCTGAGTAAACTAGATGCTTGTTGAATTTAGGGTTAGCATTCTTCTAATTCTATTGGTTATGTAAATTAGTGTAAGAATTGATTCATTGATGTGAAATTTGCAGTGAAGTTAGCTTCTGTGATGTTGCTGCTTTCTTAAGTGTATTGAAATCTTGGTTTATAGTTGATAACGACGATAAATTTGAGTTAATAATGTGACTATAATGGAGGAGAAGAAGATTAGTCCAATGGAAGAAAACCAACATAGCTTTAATTAGACCATATCAATGGAGAAACACCAAATATTTTGATATGTGGGGAATCAATTAAGAAAGTCGTGAGGTTTAGCCGTTCCATTGTTTTTTAGTTTTTAAAACATTATGTTTTATGTTACATTCTTGTAATTAGTAATAATCTGCTAATCTTCCACGTTTCATGCTCTTAATCCTTGTTTTCCTTCCCATTCGATATTAGGTTGGGGTTTATCTAGGTGATGTTCACTTGGATGAGCTCATAGTAACTTGCTTAGACGAAGGTAAATCATATAAACCCAATTCTCTTTATAATCTTTGTAGTCGTCTTCGAGTTTTGAGAGTATTTGTTTTCGATAAACAAGTTTTGAGGACTTAATCACAATTGCTTAATAGTGCAATACATATAGCTGCCGAGAGTATTTGGAAGAGAGGTGTAAAACAGAGAGAGTAGAGAGGTATATATAACTTATATGCATATGGTGGCGTTGTAAAGCCCGTGAACCAAATAGTATGAATTTGGTACGTGTGTCGATCGACACAAGGGGCGTGTGATGTGGGTTAAGTTTTACCTCTTAATCCAACTTCGTGCAAGTGCACAGCAATCATAATTAGTATAGATAAGAGATCGAATTCCACGAGGACTTTTAACCACACTACGAATTGTAATGAATAAAATAAAGCTAGAGCAAAGTGTGTTTGTCGTTTGGGTGATTGTGAATTAACACGGATGCAAATATTAAATAAATTGAAATCAATAAGAGAAAAGCGTTAGGACTTAGGAAATCGCAGAAGATCATGCAACAATAATGATTGATTTAATCTAGAGACCTTAGGATATACCGCACCATCTAGAACTCATAACACGGAGGTATAGCCATTCCACTTTCGTATCTCCGACTACTATATTCATTCACCCGGATAGACTCAACTTTCGATGGTTATTACAAGGCCAAAATATGCAAGATTAGTTCAAGTTATGATATTGTTCACCGAATTCCTTAACTAAACTTTCGATTGTTAAGACGCTAGGCTCATCAAATACTAGTTCTGGTCAATATAAAAGCTTTTGAAATCTATATCAACCTAAGATCAAATCACTAAATACACGGTAAAGCAATTATGCATAGAGTACAAGTAAAGATGAAGATTCTATTATTATCCCTAAACAATCATCAATCAATTATCGAATTATGAAACTCATTGAAAACCTAAAACCTAACAAGTGAATTACTCGGACATGGTGCACGAAAAACAGCAAGAGATAGAAGAAAACATGATGATAAACTTTATTAAAAGAGTAGGGATAAGAAGATTTTTCTCTATAGCGAAGTACAAAGCAAGATCATCCACCAAGGCTCCTAAAACAAGATCTATGATCAATCATCCAAGGGAGGCGTGGCTGCTATTCTCTATGGGTAAAAAGTGTTTATAAATTTTGGCACACCCTAATCAAGAGGCTAAAAACAAGTATTTATAGTGCTAAGGTCTCCTAGGGTTCTTCATGGGCAAACCCGTCTTTTCATCATAACTCCTCAAATCTAGAAGCATAAGGTCGGCCACATGAATTTATGGGCTTGAAAACACTCCATCTTGGGCTGATAATGGTCACCAACTTCGGCCTTAAGGTCTGTCAAAGCTTGACTTCATTCTGCACCTTCTTCATCTTCGAGGCAGTTTGACATGTCTTCAATAATTCCAGTGTATCTTCTAGCTCACAGATCCAAAAAAATATTTCTAACTTCATTAGAAAGTTGACTCAAAGAGCTTAAAATGTAGGCATAGTTTATCAAAATCCAAGTTGATTTGGTTGTCCGTCCGTAGCAAAACTTCGGATTCATTCCTTCTGTCTAAATTGGCAAAGTATGATATCTTGAGAATTTTGTGGCTTGGACTAAGTGTTTGGCTTGATAAACTTTATGCTCTTTTTGCTCCATTTTGGTGATTTTCCCTATTAACACTCTAAAACTACAAATACGAGGAAAAATTACATTTTTGGTGTAACACCTTATTAAAATACTTAGAAAATGCTTTAAAATAGATAGTAAAATATTAGGTATATCAGCGTGTCGATCGACACAAGGGGCGTGTTGATCGACATAGCATATTATGGGTCGGTTTTGTTTTGGTTTAATTTTTGATCGTTGGTGTGGTTTAGGGATTTAAAACCCTAAGTCTCGAGTTTGTAGTCGGGGGGAGCCTTATTTTTCTGAGAGGAGAGGCAGTTAGAGAAGATAAGAGAGTTTGTGAGAGAGATTGAGATTGTTAGTGAATTCGAGAGTGAAAGTGAAGGATTGTGACTTGTTTATTTCGTGAAGGGACCTAATCTTGTAGTTGTCTTCGTTGTTCGTGGTCAGTCTTGTTCCCATTCCATCCCTATCCAAATTTTTCGAGGTGAGTGCGTAATCGTTGACTTATCTGGGTAAACAAGATGATAATTGCAGTGAATTTGGGTGTTAATCGTTGATGATATTATTGTGTGATTCCTAGATGTTTTTTCTCTGTGTTATTGTTGTGTTTTTGTTGCCGTGTGATCGCAGGTTTGACTCTACGGTGGATCAAAAACAAACGAGGGAGAAGAAGGTTCGGTTTCAGGATTCTGCAGTCTGTGTCAATCGACACAGAGTTGGGTCATGTGTCGATCGACACGGTGCTGGTGTCGATCGACATAGAGTGATCTTTGCCGAATAAGTTATTGTTCAATACGTATAGAACTGATAGCTCAATTGTTGCTTGAATTGTTAGAATTGACGTATTGTTATGGTGTGTATAGTCAGTAGGTGGGATAACCATTTCACTAAGTATTTATAAAATACTTACGCTACTAGTTGTGTAACGCCCCAACCGCCCTATCCATGGGCTCCACATCCACTCTCGGCCCGTGGGCCCATACTCCCCGACAGTCGGTGCGTTAGTCCAAGAGGCTTGGAAGTCATGTTTACTGACCTTGCAAATCACCACGCGATCTTTTCCCGTGCGTTGACCTCACTCTCCGGTACTGGAAATGACTTCCCAGTCAGTCACCCATCCTGAAACTACTTCAGCTCAAGCACGCTTAACTCTGGAGTTCTCTCAAGACATGTGACCGAAAAAATAAGTGCACTTTGGTGATATTGGTAGCCAAAGCAATTCTTTTAAGCCTCTCCGCATATACCGCATATACCATATATGCCCTGAAACCAGGGTGTCACAATCACCCCCACTAACAGATCACAACGTCCTCGTTGCAAACACCAAGATCGTTACCCCGAAAAACGGACTCACACAGTTGTCAAGGCTCTATCTGATACAGAAATGAAACAACCAACACTTTTTTTTTTAAATAGTCCGAATTAATATTCTCATAAATATTAATCCTCAAAGATTAAGTTCCAATAACAATACTGCTGAAGTTCTCACAAATAATCCATCAAACTAAATAACCAATATTAATTCCAACAAAATAGATTCCAGAAAAGCAATAATCCATTAATGTGAAACTAGCAACCTAAGCATCCAGGTTCACTAGGACTAGACAATAAAGCACCCTAATCATCCTCTTCATAAGGCCTTGATTCCGCAGTCACACTTTTCCTTTGCATGCAACACATGGGAAAAAGAGTTGCGTAAGTAATTGATAATTACTTAGTAAGACTGTCCTCCCGTCTACAGGCTAAGTACGCATATACCATACATCAAGCAATAATTATTTTAAAAATGTTTAACGCATAATAACTGGGTGTCGAGCGACACTACCACTAGGTGTCGATCGAGAATTCAATGAAAGTGGCGTCGATCAACACAACCACTAGGTGTCGATCGACGCTTGATCAACAAGAATGTCGATCGACACAACTTCTAGGTGTCGATCGACACTCTGTTCACAGTTTCACAACACAGATCGTCAACACTAGGGTGGGCATAATTCCCATTCTGTACTGAATCGTCCTGTCCCGTCCCATTCCCGATCCTATATTCTCGTTCCATATTAGATTGTATTCCCCAGTGGTACAACTTAGTGATTCCTGTTTGGGAATGGGACACGACGGGACGGGACTGAGAATTTCTGAAGTCCCATTTGTCCCGAAATAAATATTTACTAGTATATAAATATATTTTAGTAGATATGAGTTTCTTAATTTTTCATATAAGTTACTATGTTAGTAACTCTTTTTGTATGCTACAAAGATTTGAGATTTGAGATCCAAAGATTGTTTTATCTGTTGGAGATTTGAGATTTGAGAGTGTTGGTCTACTTAGAATTTTATTTTAATTTAGTAAGATTAGTTTATTCAATTGCATTTTGGTAGTACTATGAAACTAAAGCTTGAAAGTTATTTTAATTTGTTAGATTTTTCTATGATTCTAGTTTATGATATTTCATTTTGCTATTGTCTCTGGCTTTTTTCTTATAAATGTGATGGACGTGATTTAGATTTTATAATTTTCTTTTGTCATATTTTTTTCTGGAATTCCCGTTCCGTTCCTGTTCCGTTCCGTCCCGATCCTGACCTGTTCCAAAGTTTATATGGGACATGAATGGGACAAATATTTTGATTCTCAAATATTTGTCCTGTTCCCGTTCTAGAAAATTCCCGTTCTGAATCCCGTTTGCCCACCCCTAGTTAACACGATCAAAAAACATAAAACACGCAATTCATCATTGATTTCATCACAAGGAACATATATCAAAGACGATTTCATCACAATAACACAAATCAACCACGATTCCATCACGAAAAACACCTAAATCGCTCATTCACACGATTTCGGGTCTATACGAGCCTACGGTCGCGCACTCACCTCGATTATACGAATTGAGGAAAGAAAATGAATTGAGATAGCGACAAAATCACAGACAACAGTGTTTTGCTGACGCCTCAAATCAAGCTTTTGTTGCCAACGACCCCAAATAATCACACGAACCCTTCTAGCAAAGAACGACAAAGAACATTTCTCAAAGCCCACAAAAACTCTCCTTTTCTCTTCTAATCACTATTTCTCTCTCAAATCTCTGATTTTCTGCCTCGACCTCGACAAAACTGAGATTGCTCGAGTTTATAACCTCGCCTCTAGGGTTTTGACCCTTAAATGCATAAACTGAGCGATTAAAACTTAAACTAAAAATATCCCCAAAAGATTGTGTCGATCGACACCCCTACCAAAATTCCATATTTTGGTTTCGGGATGATACACTTTATTCCATGTGTTGCAGGTAAAGGAAAAATGTGATCGCGGAGTCTTCGTGTAGGAAGAGGATGATTAAGATTTTCTTTTATGCTTGGTTGAACTGAGTAGAACCTGGTGTTTAGGTTGATAGCTTTGTCTATGATTTGGAATTGGAGTTGGTTGTTGAATTACTGTTTTAGGGAATTATTGTTTTGAAGTTGAATTATTGGATTTCCGCTGGTTGGTTTGATTATTTGAAATTAATCGTTGAAAATTATTAACTATAAGATTATTAATTCAGATTAAAAAGAAAAAATTGGTTGTTTCAAGCGTGAACAAGAACAAATCATACATGTATTCTAAATGAGAACGTAGTCTTTCATCATTTTTATATTATAAAGTGTATTTAGAAAGAGGGGAATATCAGCATAATTCCACCTTTTTGAAAGAACATAAAACAAAACATGTATATTTACAAGGTTGTTCAAAACAGATAATAAAGTGTATTAAGTTTTTTTTTTGTTTTAAAAGCTTAAGTGAATTTTCGACTAATTAAGCTTGTAAACCATTTAAGAATTATTGGTGTAACATCCCAAAACCAAAATTTGGATTTTTAGTAGGGGTGTCGGTCGACACCAGTGTTTTTAGATTCGTTTTGGTTAAGTTTTAATCGCGATTTCTGGTTTGGTTTACGGGTGTTAACCCTAGGCTCGCATTTGAATAGTGGGGCAGCCGTGTTTTAGTCCGAGAAGATTGATAATTGAGAGAGAAAAAAGATTTTTAGAGAGTTTTGGGAGTTTGATTTGTTCTTGAGCTTGATTAGTGGCTTATAGAGCAAAAGTTTGATTTATGGTGTTGATTTTCGTGATTTGGAAGAGAGATCAGAGTGTTTGGGTAGTTATCAAGTCTGATTTCGGGAGTCCTTTCATTCTCGTGTTCATTCAATCATTCTAGGCTAAGGTGAGTGTGCGACCATAGGCTCATTCAAGCCAATAACGAGTTAAACGATAGATTTTTGTGTTTTCCATGATGAAATTGTGTTTGCGTGATTGTGGTTGTTGTTGTGTTATGTGGATTGAGTTTTGGCGTAGGTATTGGTGGAGTTGGCGCGAGAACGGGTCATGAGAGGAGAAACTCGTTCTGCTGTCTCTACAGTTGGAGTGTTGATCGACACCTAATGGTAGAATCGATCGGCAGCTCTGTTGTGTAAGCGTCAATCGACACCTAGTGATAGTGTCGATCAACGCCACTGTTCTTAACTTGTCGATCGACACCTAGTGGTAGTATTGATCGACACCAAGGAAATTTCTACGTTTAACATTTTAATTGTATTATTTTGCTTGCTATTTGGTTGAATGTATTTGGCATGTAGACGGGAGGACCGTCTCACTAAGTATTCATGATAATACTTACGAAACTCTTTGTTCCATGTGTTGCAGGTAAAAATAATGTGTGATCGCGGAATCATGGTATAGGAAAAGGATGATTAGGAATATTTCGGAATCATGGTGTAGGAAAAGGATGATTAGGAATGTTTCATGATTTCATTTTAGTAGGAATGTTTAGGTTGCTAAAAACGATAACTTGATTGTTGGGTTTCTATGGAATTGATATTTGTTTGAAATGTTTATGGATTTAATGGTTGAATTGTTTTTATGAGAATTTTTGCGTACTTTTATCTGGAATTAGTCGTTGATGATTAATATTTATGGGAATATTAATTCGGGCTAATTATAAAAAAACAAAAGTTGTTCATTTCATTTTGGTATCAGACCCCTTACGTTTTAGGGCAGAAGGTTGAATGACTAAGACTATGTGTAGTTAGTCAATTTATTAGTCTTAGATCATCCTCTTCGGACCTTTAAAAAGATTTCGCGGTAAGTTTTTGTGATTGTTTGTGACCTCTAGTATACTTATTTTTCTGTTATGGGTTAGTGCAGAGAGATGAATACTTGTGCTAGAGATCGTGGTAAGGTAGAGGTCGAGGTCGTGATAGAGGCCAAGGGCGTGGTCGGGGACCAGTGATAGAGTCTTCCGATAGTGTGATTGTGGTTGCGAGTGCTGCACAGAGTGCTACGGAGGAGCAGGTGGCTGATTCGCAGACCTGGAGGGATCTGTGAGCGAGACCAGTGCGAGTGTTAGCGTGAGTGTTGTGGGTACTGGGATTGGTGCCGGAGGGTTTGGTGCTGCGACAAGCGCAAGTGTAGGTGCTGCTGCAGTAGGAGCTTAATGGTAGTATCGATCGACAGCTCTGTTGTATAAGCGTCAATCGTCACCAAGTGGTAGTGTCGATCTACGCCACTGTTGTTAACGTGTCGATCGATACCTAGTGGTAGTATCGATCGACACCAAGGCAATTTCTGCGTTGAACATGGTGTTTAGGTTGCTAGAAATGATAACTTGATTGTTAGGTTTCTATGGAATTGATATTGGTTTTGATAATGTTTATGGATTTAATGGTTGAATTATTTTTATGAAAATTTTCGCGTACTGTTTATCTAGAATTTGTCGTTGAGAATTAATATTTATGAGAATATTAATTCGGTCTAATTATAAAAAAAAAGTTTAGTTGTTTCAATTGGCGCTGTCTTATGTTATGTATGTGTTAAAATCAAATGTCCTATGGTGGTTGAATTTTTATGAGATCATCCTTGTTCGGGGTGGAAGTCGAGGACGTAACCATAAAAGCTTTATAATCTCTTTTAAATAACTTTTATAATTTGTTTTAAAAAATTTTATAATCTCATTAAAAAATCTTATTATATGTTTTAAAAACTTAATAATATGTTTAAAGAAGTTTATTAATCCATTTAAAAAAAAACTTTATAAAACATAATAATTTATTTTAAACAACCTTATAATCTGTTTTAAAAAACATAAAAATTCTTTATAATCTATTTTCAAAAACCTTAAAATCTTATTAAAAAACTTTATAATATGTTTTAAAAACTTTATAAAACCTTATAATCTATTTTAAACAACCTTATAATCTATTTTTAAAAACCTTATACTATAATTTTAAACATTAATGAAACCTTATAATATGTTTTAAACAACCTTATAATCTATTTTAAAATACCTTATATTATTATTTTAAAACTTTACAAATTTTTGTAATCTGTTTTAAACAACTTTTTAGTCTGTTTTAAAAAACATAAAAACTTCTTTAATCTGTTTTAAAAAACCTTATAATCTGATTAAAAAACCTTATAATATGTTTTAAAAACTTTATTAAGCCTTATAATCTGTTTTAAAGAACCTTATAATCTGTTTTAAAGAATCTTATAATCTGTTTTAAAAAACTTTATAAAACCTTATAATATGTTTTAAAAAAACATAAAAATTCCTTATATTCTATTTTGAAAAACATAAAAATTCCTTATAATATATTTTAAATAACCTTATAATCTTATAATCGGTAAAATTCCGTATAACTGTTTTAAACCTTTAAGAAGTTTAGGTATAAAAGCATATACGCCATAAGTATGTTACTAGCACAATTGTTATATGTTTTGGAACGAACTAAACTAAAAATGTTAGAAAACTTGATTGGCTTCTCCCAACTTATCGGTTAATCCCTCGATATAACATTTCCAATCTTTTGAACACAAAATGATCACATAGTACCAAAAAGGATATCAATCATGACATATACGTTATAGCATAGCACATATGAACTTGAATACTAACAAAGAGTATTCATTTTGGTGAAAGAGGTCGGATAATAGACAAAAGCTTTCAATCATGACATATACGTTATAGCATAGCACATATGAACTTGAAAACTAACAAAGAGTATTCTTTTTGGTGAAAGAGGTCTAATAATAGACAAAAGCTTGGAATCAGGTTGCATATACAGCTTTAGATATATAGACATAGAAACACATTATGTCTTCGACAACAAAGAGGAAAGAAGCATCTTAGCAAAATTAACCAAATGAAATCTGAATTAACACAAGATGCGGTGAATGTTACCGCTGCTCATCTTAGGACTTCTAACTTTGATCCCACAAGTCGTTGAAAAAAATTGCAAAAAAAAAATGGATGTTTATGGTTCCAACCACTTGAATTAGTCCCAATCTCAAAGAAGAAGAAAGAAAAGGAACCATTTGGGCTTTGGCCTAATTGGTCTAACCAGATGAAGTTTGCAGTCCACGAGGGTGGTCCCTTTGGGACCTAGGTGTTTTGTTGATAGGTCTTGGAAAGATAATGATATTGTTATAGGAGCGAAATAGAGATACTCTTCCCTTGCAGATGCAGGTCTTTTGATGAACGCAAATAACTTTTGATGCAATCTCTCTCCTCTTCATGTCGAATTAGCTCTTATTTGGGCCATGCATTGTGTGTTGACACATCAAATAATTGACCTATCTATACAATTATTAAAGCAATAAAAAGAGTTACTTTTCTCACAGTTTCAATGAGCTAGTCAACATGGCGACTTCGCCACATGATTAGCCAAACTATAAGGTCGTGTCGATCGACACAGGTGGTGTCGATCGACATAAACGGTTGAGTTATGTTGATCGACACAAAGTGTATTGAGTCTCAGACGCATCATGAGGGGTCCGTGAATGAGACTAGAGGAAGTGCTAGTGCGGGTATTGTCGGTGTCGGGAGGGGTGTCGAGTTAGCTGGTGGGGGAGCGGCCCAAGTGTGGATGCTGCTCCAGCTCAGGATCGTGTGGATCGTCTTGACGGTATGCTGATGCAGTTGCTGGAGGGGTTTCTGGCAGTGGCTCTGGGGCAGACTCCTGTGGTGCCTCCAGTGGCGGAGGTGCAGCTGAGGGCTGCAGGTACGGAATTGCGTCCGACCTATCTGGAGATGATGGGTCAGATGTGGAGTTTGTGTACAGCTTTCTTTTTAGGCTGTGTTAGGCCTGAGGAGGCTGATGAGTGGCGGATGCGAGTGGAGCACAACATTTGTTTGATAAGATGTCCTGAGGATTATCGGGTGGAGTTGGATGTTCTCTATCAAAGTGGGGATGCACATTTGTGGTGAAGAGGCATTGGGGCTAGGAGGCCTTTTGCGGTCTGGACCTGGGGCAAATTCTTAGCTGAGTTCAACGCTTAGTATTTTCCTGAGGAGGGTTTAAATCATCTCAAGATGAGGTTCGTAGAGCTTGTTCAGGTTGACCAGACGGTGCGTGAGTACGACGCAGAGTACACTCGACCGCATGTGTATGCAGATCGTGGCATGGAGGACGAGCAAACACATGTGAAGAGGTTCTTGAAAAGGTTACGATGCAGAGTGTCAGAGTACGTCTCGAGGGCAATGCTAGTGGAGTTTACCGCATGTATTGAGGAGGACCTGAGGGGTCAGGCAGCTGTAGTTATTCGAGAAGTGGTTGCTCATCTTGTTCAGCCGAGGAGACAGCAGCAGCATAGTGAGTCTAGTTCTGGGAAATGCGGTAAGCCTGGATAGGGTCAAAAGAGGAAATGGGACGATATTTTCGGAGCGAGTTAGAGTGGTCGCGGATACTTCAGGTGTGGGAGCATGCACCACAAGCTTGGGAGTTATTATAGTAAGGACGAGGCTCAGGACTTGCGTGTATGTTATCATTGCATTGAGACGGGGCATATTAGGCCGATGTGTCCCAAGTTGCAGAAGATGGTAGTGGTGGCGGTTCAGCCGGTGGCCGAGCAGCTAAGGGGAGCGCATGCGGTGGCACAAACTGCAGCGGAGTAGCGAACGCGGAGGACCTGAAGAAGCAAGTTAAGGATTGAGCTGGTTTTCTGTTTTGTTTGCAGTTTCAGAGTTTTAGCTTTTGCAATGTTTTTTCGATTTTTTTTTTCGTTTGGTGTTAAAACGATTAGTAGATTTTGAGAATTTATAAGACGAGTATTTCTTATTTAGTTTGCGACTTGAGTAGTCAAGGTGTAGAGTTTGTGTTGAGTTTTTGTGGGAGTCTAAAAATAGAAGTTTATGAGGAATAAAGACTGTATTTTTTGAAGGACTCTAGTGGAGCACCCTGTGCATTTGGATTGTTCGAGTGGACTTGAGGATTTGTCAGGGTGTGATGATATTCCGGGTTAGGGAATATCATGTTTGGAACTACACGAGGTAGTTTTGGCCGTTAGATGTTTATAGACGTTACAGAATTATTACTCTAGAGGGATGAGTATTTCCATGTATACTTACCTGGGATGAGGTTTTCCTAGTTAAGTAGGCAGAGATGATGATTTCTCTCGAGGGGATGAGTATTTCCCTATATATCGATAACTCAAAGGATGAGTCATGCGAGTGTGGTTTGAGGTGAGGAGTTTAAAGTAATAAATGTATGTAACATGCGTATAAGTGAAGGATTGGTGATGAGTTTCAGAGGTCAAGAGAGGGCCTCGAGGGGAATTGCCTGTGTTCGGTCAGAGTGAGTTATTATTTTGGAGTATGGAATGACAGGTTGGTATCACGGGAAGTAGTTCTATTCAGGAGGTGCTTGTACACATATAAATTGATTACTCTAAAGGAAGCATTTTTCCTATATATCCAGAGCTTGAGGGAGACGTCTGGAGAGTAGAGTGACACCAACATCGTTATCTTGAAGGAGACGTCCTGAGAATGTAATGATGTCAGGATGGGTATGAGTAATCATTGTTTGATAGTGGCATGAGCATGCGACTGGATATAGACCTCATAGTTGGGTATGTGATTCCGAGTAAAACCAAGTGGTGAGTCGCAGAGTAAAATACGTGTCAGCCAGTGAAGGCTGAGCATCAATTTCTGAGTGGATTGATCTAGAGTTTCCCATTCCAGAGAAGAAGTAGGATATGAATGGTGATAGAGTTTGAAACCGATGGAGCCGCGGTGTTGGCTAAGGAGATTATGAGGCTGCAGGGAGTGTCACCCAGTTTTGTGTCAACAAGAAGTTTAGGTTCTCGTCAGAGCTTTGGAGGGTTTGTTGAGGATGAGTGTTCTGGATAAGGATGGCTCCATACAAGTTTTGGTATGGGAGGCCGTGTAAAACATCTCTATGTTAGACCCAAGTGGGGGAGATAAACTTTTTATGGTGCGAGTTTTGTTCAGGAGACGACAGAGGAAGTCCGTGTTTTAAGGCTGAACTTAAAGAAGGCTCAACATCGGCAAAGGAGCTATGCCGATAAGAGAGGAAAGGAGTGGGAGTTCACGGCAGGAGATAGAGTATATCTCAAGATGGTTGTGTTGCGAGATCCTATTAGATCAAGGAGACTTGGCGGAGTCTGAGGTTTTTGGGTCTGTTTGTAGTGGTAGAACGAGTTGGACTAGTGGTATACCGGTTACAGTTGCCTCTGTAAGGTTCTTGTGTCAAAGTTGAGGAAGTGCATGCATGCTTCGGAGGGTTGGTGGCTGAGATCCCGGAGGATTTTCTGCCAGAGTTGTGGGTTGTGGCGAGACCTTGACGATTCTTATGAGGAGAATTAAGGTGCTTCCTCTGGTGAGAGTTTTTGGTGCTTTTGTGTTGGTTCAAAAGGGGAGACTTTGGAGCCTGAGGCAAAGATGAAGTGGAGGTTCAACAAGTGGTTCGACGGGTAGGTCACGGCTTGAGCTTACTTCTGTCTTTGTTGTCCGGTTTTAGAGTTGCCTTGGTGCTATGGTTGCCTTGGAGTCATGTACTTGTCGTTGTGTTGTAACAATTATGCATTGTTAGAGATTTATAAGATGGAGATTTCTTATATTTCTTTTCTTTTATAAGTTGAGTGGTTCTCCTTATATGTGCGGGTTAGGGTTGACCAGCGGTTGGTCATATTGGTGGTGATATTTTGGGCCAGGGAATATCGAGTTATTAAGAGATGAGTATTTCACCAGAGGGATGAGTATTTCTCCAAAGGGATGAGTATTTTCCAGAGGGTTATTAGGAGATGAGTATTTCTCCAGAGGGATGAAGAATTCTCGGGGTACTTCATTGGGATAAGGAACTCCCTGAGTACTAGTGAGGAGATGAGGATTTCTCCAGGGGCATTAGGTTTCTCGTAGTGTTTATGGGAGAAGGGGGGTCTCTCTAGAGGGAGGAGAATTTTTCATGTGTGCTTAGTGGGAGAGGAGGTTTTCTCCAGAGAGGATGTAAATTTCCTTGTATACATATTTGGGATGAAGTTTTCCCAGAATAGGTAGTGAGAGATAAGGGTTCTCTCGAAGGGATGAGTTTTTCCCGTGTGTCAATAGCTCAAAGGAAGTGTTCCTAAGAGTGAGAGGGTTGTGGAAAGGTGTGGAGAGGTATTTAATGTCTGGAAATGCTGGTAAGCATAAGTCTGGTTGTGAACCTCGGGGAGTGTGAGCGATGATCTCGGGTAGTGTTGACCGGGTTAGGTCAGGAATTGGTCTATGATAGACGGTTTGTGGGATTCGGGTGATAGTCTCGCATGTGGCAGATTAGGTTGGGTCAGAAGTACGGTCTGAGGTAGTCGGCAGTGAGTCGTGAAGTTGGGTCGTGGTGGCCAGAGTATTAGGATTCGAGGATGAATCCATTTGTGGTGGGGGAGAATTGTAATATCCGCCAACCAGAAATGAGATTTTTGGTGATTGTGTCGAGCGACACAGTGCGTGTGTTGATTGTATCACCCCAGTTCGAGATCTAAACGGAGACACAACTGAGGAACACCTAAGTTCCCAATCATTGGTTCTCGAAACACATCCAAGAGCCCTAGACTCAACACTTAAGCATCCGTCCCTATCGAATACAACCTAAGGCTTACCAACCGGAGCTATATTCGATAGTTGGATCGTCCGGACAAGACTAAATATCATATGAAACCCGAGTTATTTAAAACTGATCATTTACTTATTTCTACTTATATTTTCAAACTGTTACCAAAATATATATACTTGCTCGCGAGTCTAACTCTCTGAAACATTTTGTACATAAAAGACATTAATAATTTACAAAAACAAGGAAATCTACTACTGATTTTCCTAATGTTCCGTCGTGCTCCTAATGATCTAAGGTTACCTGCAAAACAGATTGAGTCATGAGCACTACTTGCCCAGTGAGTCTAGGTTCCCATAACATTCAATAATATATTCCGAACCAAAAACCCAAAATAACAATCAACACTCAACACTCAAATGTAATGCATATTTAAATGTGAACAATTTATATTATGCATTAACATTTTCAATTCCATTAAGGCCTTACGCGTTGTCTATTCCCATCACGTGTATTCAAGGCATCTTTTGGTCCCTAGCCACAAAGGCTATGACTTAGGATCCTTAAATAATTCTTGTGATCATACCTTGTCGGTACGTAACCACATCGGGAATTCTACGTCGTTAAGCAGTACACAGCCCTAGGCTGCAATCCCATCTCTCTGTGTCTTCGTGTACTTAAAATAATACTCCACGAGTAATTAGCCAAGCCACAAATCAAGGGAATAACATACCGCGCACTTAAAAAGTTTATATGAATTAACCAATTATCATTTATGCATGTAAACTTGTAAACAAATTCGTTTAGGTTCATACTCAACACTTGGCAATTTTACGAATGATTTGGATGAACCTCCATACTTTACACTTAGTTCATTCTTTACCTTTTCACTAGTTCAAACCCTTAGCAATTCTAGTAAATACTTTGACACAAATCTCTACGGCTATAAGCATAACAAAAAACAAACATGTGTGTTCTACTCATCTAACACACGAATACTCATAACTTAGACTCACCTTGATTAAGGTAAAGTATGCGATTCTTCACAACCATTCTACTCTCGTTTTCGCCTTAAATTCAGTCTTGCTTTCTATACAAAACAAACCATAGGTTTACTAAGGCAACACTTAGAGTTTTCAAAGGATAATTAATGGAAATAAGTTAACTTATCTTACCTAGATCGGATCGTGACTGTCTATGAAACTTCTTCGGATCTTTGGGTACCTTCCCGGGACTGATCCAACGTGATTTTTGTTGGATCCGAACATAAGATGAAGAATTTAAGGTTAGATTCGTGTTTAGAATAAGAATCTAAGTTAAAAAAAATGAAAGGATCCGATCATAGGAAGCTTACCCTAAGTTTCTCGATAAAGCTCTAAGACTGTCTACGCTCGCTAGCTAACGGCTCTGGCGAAAGGCACTGATGGTTCTGAAGGACTTTAACTTGACGCTCACACAAAATGAACAGAGCTTTGGCTAGAAGATCAACTATTCCATAGCTACTCGGACAAGGCAACATCTTGGATCACGAACACAGGAAATGATCGGATTTTCTATGCTAATTTCTCAGAGAGATTTTGGTGTTTGAAAACATGGGGATAATGGGAGGACGTACATGGCTTATATATAGGGTATAGTAAGATAGGATGAAGGTAGCTTAGTCACTGTTGACTCGTCGCTTACTGTCGCAACACCTCGTGCTTACGAGATTTGTCATTCTTTGGATTTGTCGTGCTTCTGTTGACTTATCACACAAATGCGCAACACCTCGTGCTTACGAGATTTATCGTGCTTCTGTTGACTCATCACACAAATGCGCGACACCTCATGCTTAAAAGATTTGTCCTGCTTTGGATTTGTCGAGCTTCCGTTAACTCATCATACATATGTGCGACACCTTGTGCTTATCACGGATTTGTCGTGCTTGCTCAATCCCGAGCACGTCAAATCTTGAGCACATCAGTCCCGAGCAGCTCAATCCCGAGTTGATGTATCGTGCTTTCGCAAGCTTTTATACTTTCATAAAAATATCAAGTTTGGAAAATTGATCTCTACGTTACTTTGTCCCAAGGAAATGTACATTACTTCGTTTTAAAGAAACGTACGTTACTTCGTCCAAAGGTAACGTCATGATAACCTAGCTTAGCCACCGAGATGCTTAACCAAGCACCCTGCTTAGTCATAGAGCAGCTTAACAAAGCTTCGGCCTAGTCCACGAACGGGTCATTACATCGATCGACACGACTCATCGTGGAGTGTCGATCGACACTGCCTGGGTATCGCTCGACACGATCAATTCTGAGCAGAATTGGTTTACGTTTTATTTGCGGGTTTTGGTTTGGTTTTAGGGTTGAAACCCTAGAGCTTCTTATAAAAACTCAAGGGATCATGTGTGGCTGAATAATTGACGATCCCAAAGCAAAAAAGAGAGAGTTTGAGAATAGATTGAGAGATTCTTGTGTTCCCGTGGATAAAGGTTCATAAGAAAGAGTTTTAGGTGAGTTTAGGGGCATAGAATTGAGTGTTCTTTGTCGTTCTTCGTATTGTGTCTCGGATCAGTAACGGATGGATGTTTAGGGGCTATGATCTTCGTAATTTTTCTCTGTTCAATCTGTTTCCTTCCTTCCTAGGCTAAGGTGAGTGTGCGACCATGGCTTCTATGCAAAACGGTTTGATTTGATGCGTTTATGTAGTAGTTTTTGTGTGGTATTGCGAATTTGGTGTTATTGTTGTGTGTCTGGTTGGATTTTATTATGATATTGATGCAGGAAAGCGACTCGAGTTCATCGGATTCAAGCCATGAGAAGAGAGGCTCGTTTTCGATGAACTGTGAGGTCGTGTCGATCGACACAGGTGGTGTCAATCGACACGTGATGTATCGCTCGACACGAGCATCTGAATGATTTTAATGGCTTGTTATTTTAATCGTTTTGTGTTATGTGCTTTTTGTCGTCTCGATCGACACCTTCCATGTCGTTTTGTGTTTTAATCATGGCTGTTGTAACATCCGTGAATTGAAATATGGAATTTCAGTACTCGTGTCGATCGACATGAGGGATTTATGAGTGTTGATCGACACGGTTTGGGTATCGCTCGACACGTGCTTTTGCCGAACCGAGTAATTAACGTCGTAATTACGGTTTTTAGGCTGATTAGAGATTTTAAGCCCTAGGTTTCGTCTATGAATCGTGGGATTAGTGGTGGCCGCGAAGAGGAGGAGAAAACGTGAGAAAACTTGTGATTTCGGTAAAGAATTGAGGATTTGTGAGTGTTTTTAGACTTGATCATTTGTTGAACGTACAGAATTCATTCATCGGTTTTTGCTTCACATTTTAGCGTGAGAATCAGTCCTTGTGTGTGGTTGTGATCGTGCGTTTCTGTGCCGTTCAATCCTTTTTCATTCCTAAAATCCGAGGTGAGTTCGTGACCATAGGTTTCTAGGCGATGATGGTTTGAATGATGATTTCGTGATGATTGTCTGATGGATTTTGGTGTGAATCGTATTGTGGATATTACTGTGTGATTGTGGATGGATATTGTGTTGATCGTTTGCAGGTTTGCAACTTGTAATTCCCGGAATCGCATTGTGAGAGGAGAAACGCGATTCTGGTGCAATTGCAGAGGCGTGTCGATCTCCATAATGTGTTTGTGGTGAATTGTGATATCTTTATTGTTGTTTGTTATGTTTCCTGAGCCTGCTTGTTACGCCAGTTGATGGTATGACCGGCTTACTAAGTATTTATTAAATACTTACACAACTTTTACTGCCATGTGTTGCAGGTAATATAAATGTGTGATTGCGGAATCAAGGCCGGTGAAAGGGATGATAGGAGGGTTTATCTATTTTAGTTTTATCTAGTGAACCTGGTGTTTAGGTTGCTAGAGTTTATTGAAATGTTTGAATTATGGATTTGATTCTTGAATTGATAATTGGTTCAATTATTTATTGGATTATTTTTATGAGAACTTCCGCAAATGTTTAAATAGCTGTAGAGAGTTGATATTTATGGAAATATCAACTCGGACTATTAATTAAAAAAAAGTTGTTGGTTGTTTCAGCTGGGACAAGAGGATGATTAGGATCTCTAGTTTATTTGTTATTGAGTTGCATTTTTGTAGAATCTGTTGTTTAGGTTGCTAGAAATGCTGAGTTGAGTTATTGGAATTAGAATTGGTTTATTAGATAATTTTAATGGTTGAATCTGGTTTAATTGTTTATTGTTTTCCGCTGGTTATTGTCTGGTTATTGTTGTTGTTGAATTAACAGGTTGGGAATTAATAATTATGGGATTATTAATTCGGGTTAATTATTAAAAAAAAGAAAAAAGGCTGGTTGTTTCAACAAGACTAGCTACTGAATATATAAGTGGACAAAGGTTGGTTGTTTCAAAAACAAAAATTGGTTTTTCATAGGTTGGCTTTACAAATGCTACCAGACATTTCTGTTTATACTAGTGGTGGTTTAAGTGTTAGTTTCTTCTAGATTATTCTCTAAACATTATCTATTTATGTTATACAATATTCTACAATTATCTGTAAGTTTTATCATAAAACAATATAACATGATAATTCTACAAATTTCTTCTTCTTATCCACTCTTTCCATAATTTTTTTTTAAGCTAATGGAGGGAATGTCCAACATATACATTGATGGTTAACTAGATGTTAAATATAATTCATTTTCATAAAGATTCATAATCATGAAAGCTTGATTACGGTATCTTTGTGGGGTAAGAGTAGCATTAGGCCTAATCGGTCGTTCTTGCTTCCTTAAAATCAACTTATATGCTTTCATTGCGATGGTTTTATATATCGAATGTATCTTTGTACGTTTTTTGTTCTTTAAAAGTATATGTGCTTTTAGTGTTACAAGAGAACTAAAGGGTGAACAAAACACAAGATAACAGCAAGTGAGTGGTGACATTTAACTATCAACCTTTAAATATATTTTTTTATCATTTGAGTAGAAACACTTCAAATATATTATTTTTTTTGTTTCGTAAAAACTAATCAATAAAATTCTTTAAATAGAATATTAACATCTTTTATCCCTTATTGTTGGGTGTCCATGTTTTGGCTTCTTAATATATGATTCAGACGATTAAAAAACAAATAATAGAATATTGATATACAAAATACATTACACGATTAATTAGTATATACATTACCGTGAATTTTATTTTTCCACGACTTATTTTGGTATCATAGTTACGATTCTGCCTTTTTGTTTTGTTTTGCATGTCTTACCTATTTTGATATCATAATTACGATTTTAGTATCGCTGTGAACTTCTTTTTTTCTTGTATATCATCTAGATAAAGCATCCTACTGCTAATCTCATTTCTTTTGTACTGTGTAGAAAACATGTTTTGAATAATAATGAATGAACAATGTAGTAGCTTTTTTTTTTTTCTGTCGTCAACAATGTAGTAGCTAGATTAGCTTTATTCTATATCAAAAGACGGAAAGAAGGAGAAGAGAAGCATGAAAAAAAGAGGAAACATGTCATTTCCAACTTGCATTTTATGGCTCACCTTAAAACAAAAACAAAAAACAAAATTTTAAAGAAAAGAGTGATCTTACAATTTATCTTTACATTTATCTTCTCTTTTTTTTCCTCTTCTCATCTCTTTAATAATCATCAGTGGTTTAGTACTATCAATGCTCAACATCCTTTTCAGAAAGAGACTGCCAAAAATGATGCTTAACATCAGTGGTTTAATATTATTACCCCTAAAAACAAATAATCTTAACGTTGATGCATGAAGTCATCATGCATACCTTTTTCATATGTTCTAATCCTTCATAATTTTGTTTTGTCCTCTCTTTTTTTGTTTTTTTTTCATTTATAAATCGGTTTTGCCCATACAATAATTCTGAAATTTTCCATCTCACATAATAATTTTCGTGAAAAGATCACACTGAAGTTTATATACTTTTCGTAAATTAGATGAAATCGTTTTCTTTGAATCTTTTTTTATATCCGGAAGTATCTCGTTTTTCTTTCATAAAGAAACTTAATAAATTATTTATGTTTTGTTTTGTCCTAAGTCAATGCTTCAATTATGAACGTTAACTAATTTCTTGCTTTATGAGCTTCCCTTTTCGTCCAAACATTCTATAGAGCAATTGGGAAAGTCTCGATTACGAATTCAATATGATTACGTTCTATTTCCACACATCGTTTTCATTTTTTCCCCCGAATTTGGCATCATTTTATCAATCGTTAGCTTCATCTGTCGGAACAAGTATTTATAATTACTTTTAAAGAACACAAAATGTGCTTTTTTTTAAAAGGATATGCAAGTAATAGAAAGTAGTAGAGGAAACGAACACAATCACACATGGATTCTTTTCTCATACATTTATTACTAGATCAATTATATATGTGTTTACAAGTTCCATTCAATATCTTCAATCTAGCCTCACACGTTCAAAGATTTATACACAAACTATGAACATCTCACTGAAAGTGTATTTTGTTAGAGTTTTAGAATGCACAAGCTGAACATGTATCCGGTGTGAGGCATATTCAGTGTCACTCAAGAAATACCTTAGGAAGCAGCTTTGGAATAGCTGACATGGATCATGATGGCTGAGCTGGACGACTTAGAGGAGTCTAGAGCATGGAGGATCAGCTTGTAAGCGATCCACATCATAAAGATTCAAGCTAATCCCTTGGAGAAAATAAGGGATTATATAACAATAGAAATAGAGATTTGGTATTATCTTTAATTGAAGATCACGTCTAGGGTTTGCCATCTGCCTATTGTGTATAAATAGGAGGGCTAAAGCTTTGAAGAGCTTTAACCCCATGATGATATAAAGAAAATTTCTAGCAAATGGTTTTGGGGGTTCTTGTAAGATCACAAACCAATAGGGCTACGAGTTTTTTTTCTTGAGAGGTTCTTGGATCATGTATAGATCCTTAAACAAGTGAGGCTAGATAGATTGTTTTAGGTGAAATTTGTAAGTGCATCTAAAAGATTTTCTAGCAATATTTTATTGTGAAGAAATTCTTTGTGCCAAGTCTTGTGTTACATTATGTCTTACTCGTAGTTATCATTTTCAATTGGTAGCAGAGCAGCACTTGTTCGTATTACATACAAGTGGGATCTTGTGGACAAAAATGAAGAATTATGAAGATCATAAGTCAAAGAAATTTTACGTGGAATGGATGACGTAGAGAACAGATCTGGTTTAGATTGAGCTACATCAAGCTGCATCAGGAAGTGAGTCAGAACAAGTGGAGTAGATACAGAGGCACATAAGCGGATCAGGGAAAAATAAGAGAAACTCTATACTTAATTTTAGCATCAATGGGAGAAGATGTGCAAGTTCCACAAAAACCAACAAGATGGATGTTATGTGATTGAGGGGGGAGTTTGAAGAACATCAAAGCTTGTCGTGAAGTTATGATGCCCTAAACTCTAAATCCATTGTTTTTTTTAACTATTTCATTTATATATCAAACATTTTGTAATGTATAATCAATTTAAAATCATTACACAATCAAAACTTTGAGACATTAATAATAAAAAAATATATAAAAAGAAAGAAAGACTACACGCATGGTAACATACAAATTTTCAATCCCCTAGTTTACAAAATAATCATTATACTTAGTGGCTTAGGCTACTGAGATTAGCCGTTGAAGGTTCAAAGAAGCATGATCCATCTTGTCAATTTGCCTTGAACCCATCTTTGTCAAACACTTCCTGCACCATCCCCGTATACAATCTCAGCATCATCATGGTCACAAAAGGGAAACAAGGCAACGTAAGGATTGCTTGACTTGAAGTCTCGGGTCACCTGGAGCAGTCCTAGCGGCTAGCAAATCCCAGATCTTGCAAACACAAAACTACCAACAACATTAGAAGAAATCACGCAGCTAGAATGTGGATCCTGAAACAGATATTCACACACCTTGAATGTTGATTAAAACCAAAAACAAGTACCATAAGATCTTGTTGTATTACTACCTGCACCAAGGCGTTACCAAGCTGCTGTGCCATTGTCCTAAACTCAAGGTTATGCATAACCTTATTCATTGTTGTAGGTCAAAGTTAGGGAGACCTCCTCCTTCATGAGAACCAGTTGGAACAGATCTTTGAAGCGATGCAGGATCTTTAGCTATTTGGTCAGCCAATTCCTTGATGCTTGGATCGTTAAAGAAACAACACAACCACACATTGACTTATGCTACTCGAGAGAGACTCATTTACGCAATCAAACATACACAAACAAACAAAAAGACAAAGGAGACTTACATTTAGAATGCCTGAGAAATCGAAAGCATTGAAGTCGAACCAAAATCAGCTGGTGACAATGATGGAGAACCCCCTGAGTTTGATTCCGGTCTAATTTTTCTCCTCCCTGGAATCGTTTTTCTCATCTACGGAAACACAATACATTGAAGAAAAACTTGTCTATAAAAGTCAAAGAAACAATAAAACAACCACCAAATCGAATCTAAACATAAATGCTTGAAATCGATTGAGAAAAAAAACAATACATAAAAGATCACCGATGAGAAGAACTCAGAGGATTAGCCATCGAATCCAAATGGGAAAAAAAACTCAGAGATTCAAACTTTATTTCATCTCTTGCTAGAAACAACTTAATTGACTAATGGATCCAGCAGCCTTTCGTGCACCAATAATCATCAAACAAGGAAGTATAAATCAATACTTTTTATTTTTTGGAATATAAATCAATACAATCACTCATAATTTCCAAATCAATACCGAAGAATCAATAACTATACCAAATCAAACATTCACAGGGAGAGATCCCAATTTCAACTTTGAATTTGAATTAGGGTTCTAACATTATCACAGCAAAGTGAGGATAAGGGAAGCAAACAAAGAGAAATTGAAACCTTTAATTTCCTTTGGTTTATAGCTGGTCTGAACCTGATAAAAGTTTGCGTTAGAGACTTTCCGATGCTTGGCCTTTGCTTCCTCTGAAACAAAAAACCAAAATTGAGATATCAAATGAAAATAACAACCAAAATTAAGACTAAAAGAGATTTGTGCAAGAGAGATCTACGCGAGTACCGCGACGGTGGTGGAGAGAGAGAGAGAGAGAGAGAGAGAGAGAGAGAGAGAGAGAGAGAGAGAGAGAGAGAGAGAGAGAGAGAGGTGAAGACGGTGAGTCAGTGACCGAGAGAGAGGGTCTGACAGTGGTGAGAGATAGAGAGGAGGACCGTGGGTCGGTGACTAAGAGAGAAGGTCTAACGGTGGTGAGAGTGGGAGGAATCGAGAAGTGGGAGGAGGAAGAAGAAAGACGAGTAAGGGTTTGCAAAAGGGGATCTAATTCACTAAATTTTTTTTTTTTAGGTTTTTGGAAAAAAATTAGGCGGTTAGTGAAAATAATTTTCGCGGTTAGTGAAAATAATTTTAGGCTTACGATGACGTTTACAATAAGTATGTGCTATTATAGATAGAGGTATAACTAAATATTCAGGCGGCAGACAAAATATTTTTGCCGCTCAACATATCATAGCGTTTGTCATTATACAAACGCTATGAAAAAGTTTGGCACGAGTCAACCATAGCAAAAACAAAAAAAACGCTATCTTCCAGTGCTATTAATACCCACATTTCTTGTAGTGTGTGCTTGGATTCTAAAACTTAGTTAAAAGGGGGAGATTGAAAGTGTATTTTGTTAAGGTTTTAGAATGCACAAGTTGAAAATGAATCTGGTCTGAGGCATATTCAGTATCACTCAAGAAGTACCTTAGGAAGAAGCTTTGGAATAGTTGATATGGATCAAGATGCCTGAGCTGGACCAACAAAGACAGGAGATGAGCTAGACGACTTAGATTAGTCTAGAAGTATGAAGGATCAACTTGTAAGTGATCCACATCATGAAGATTCAAGCTAATCCCTTGGAGAAAATCAAAAGATTGGATAACAATGGAAATAGAGATTTGGTATTATCTCTAATTGAAGATCACGTCTAAGGTTTGCCATCTGCCTAGTATGTATAAATAGGAGAGCTTAAGCTTCGTAGAGCTTTAACCCCATGAGGATGTAGAGAAAATTCCTAGCAAATCATGATACTAAAAGGCATATTACACGAGTCTTGATCTGGAAAGCAAATAAACCCTGAAAGGATAATGGTAAACTTCTGACATGACCAAGAGATGATGGCAAAATCATTTGAGTGGACACCGAGCTTGAGAAGACTGACATTGAATCTGATACCACAAAGATACTCCATAAGTAGGTTGAGGAAGACACAACACGAAACCAAGGTATTAAAACAACTACCATAACTATGCAAGAGTATCAACATCTAAAATTACTTTTATGCGACAAAGTAGCACATATGTGCTAAACCTACATCCAACAAAAACCTACAAGTAAAAATTTAGGAACCAGGCCCAACTAGGGATGCAAGGGAACCGCTAGGAGGCTCCCAAGCAAACAAGGCAAGAGAAGGGAGGAGGTGCCTCAACTGTTTCTAAACTAGAGCCCCAAAGATCCACAAACCATAGCCTCATGGTTGATTTTCAGATATTCAAAGTCCTATACAAAAAAAAAAATTAATTTAGTAAAACATTAATTTGTTTTATAGACATATATTTACAATGTAAATTATATATTTGCTTAAGAAATAAATGATCGTTATATTTTTTTGTTACAATTCTCTTATTTATATACATTTTATCAACTTCTCTTATTTATATACATTTTATTAATTCTCTTATTTATAGAAAATCTAATATATATATATATTTTTTTAATTAATCATATACATCACAATTATCTCTAGAAAAAATTATCAAAAAGGTGAGTCCCACAAATTTGGGGCCCTACGCCAATGTTTACGCCAACAAGAAGAGGCGAACTATATCGGCAAAAAGAGAAGAATGAAGGGTATAAAGAGAAGAAGGAGACGAAGAAAATACCATATACGAATACACCCACACTTACCACTAAACACTTCAAAATCATTTTTTTGTGTGTTAATTCTTTGTTTCACTCCTCACTAATCTAAAATTTCCTCACTATTTTTTACATTGATTGTTGATTTTTTTGTCTAATACTTAATTTATTATCATTCAAAGACAAAATGGATCTTTAAACCAAATTTCATTTTCAAATTATGATTGTTGACCATTTTACATCAACAAAGAGACACGAATCCACACCGAAAAATATACCAGGCAAAACTAAAGCCAAAGAGAAGGGACTTATCAACTCTCTATGTGAAGCTACATTTAAGGGTTGTATATATGATGATCTCCATAAAGGCTTCAGATTTACTTATTGTTTTTCTTATTAAACTACATAAAATAAAACGTAGAAGAAACTGATAATGACAAGAAATAAAAGTAAGAAGGTGGTGTGAGAATCAGATTCGATGTCAACTAGATGAAAAGGAGCAAGCAGCTTTTTCTTCAAAATTTTATAATTTTGTTGAAAAGCTTTACCCATTTTAAGATACAGTCACAAAAGCATTCGAAATGGGACAAAATTTTATGATTATTTGGAGATTGTAATAAAATTAAGATAACAATTCCATTAAATCTAGGTAACAAATGTAAATATCATATACCTTCTATTTCATTATGTAAATATCACCAATATACGCCTGTAGAGGAATTCTTTATTATAGATTTATTTCTTTTGAGCTTTAATCATCAATTTGGCAATTGATGAAACAGTTTGGTATTTTAGGTTTTTTATGACAAATGTTGTGTTTGTTACTTTTCTGATGGACCATGCTGACTTTACTCAGTCAGAAAAATGGTGCATGGACAAGGTGATGAACACATGATTATCCGAAAATTTCTCAGGGGTCTTAGACCAGAATTAAAAAATCATCTACAAGTAGTTGAATTCACAAGTTTATTCCACTTAATTGAACGGGCCGTTAATGTGGAAGAAGGAATTAATGATGAACTCGAGAAAATACAACAAAGGATCACAAATAAGTCTAAAGGGGCCAATGATGTTTCCCAAGTTTTCCAATCGGCGAACTGTGGAAAAACAAGTCAAGGGAAACAAACAAATGATCAAGGTAGTAGCAAGGGTGGCAAAGAAAGCCAAGAAACCTTTGTAAAAAAAACCGAAAAGATATGTCACAATTGTGGAAAAAAACTGGATACCTCGCAAGGGAATGTCCTTTGTCTGACCAGGGACATCCTATTGGCTACTTCATCACATGTTATCATTGTAATCAGAAAGGACATTATGCCAATGCTTGTCCTGAAAGACAACCCCCTACGTCAGGTAAAGGGAAATCGGATGTTGGATCAACCCCGAGGGCTCAAGAGGGAGAGCCATCTTTTAAGAAACAAGCGATAACACGTTGGATCAACCCCAAGGGTTCAAGAGGGAGAGCCACCTTGGAGGAAGGTGAGGCCTACCTGGTAGCCCTAACTTGTGTGGGGAAGGACACCAGAATGGCAGCACCAGAACTCCAAGATATATGTGTGATCCAAGAATTTCAAGATGTGTTTCAACCATTGGAAGGGCTACCTCCACCCAGAAGCAATTCTTTCACCATTAATTTGGAACCCGGTGCAGCTCCCATTGCTAAAGCACCTTATCGTATGGCACCAGCGGAAATAGCAGAGTTAAAGAATCAGTTGGAAGACCTTATGGAAAAAAGTTTCATCCGACCTAGTTCATCACCCTAGTGAGCTTCGGTCTTATTTGTGAAAAAGAATGATAAAAGCATGACGTTGTGCATTGACTATCGTGGGATAAACAATGTGACAATCAAAGATAAATATTCATTACCCAGGATAGATGAATTGTTGGACAAACTGCAGGGAGCAAGTTGGTTTTCAAAGATATATTTAGCATCCGGATACGATCAGATCCCAGTCCAGGGAAATGATGTGATGAAAACTGCATTTAGGACTCGGTATGGACATTACAGTTCGTAGTTACGCCGTTTGGTCTTACAAATGCACTGGCAGCATTCATGAGACTTATGAACGAAGTATTCCGAGACTACTTAGATAAGTTCGTGATTATATTCATTGATGATATTCTAATATACTCACGGACAGTGGAGGAACATGAGGTTCATCTGAGAATGGTCTTGGAATGACTTAGAAGTCAGAAATTATTCGCGAAATTTTCCAAATGCGGTTTTTAGAAAAAAGGGATTGGATTTTTGGGTCATCGTGTGTCAGAACAAGGAGTTTCCGCAGAACCTGAGAAGGTCTAAGTAATTCGAGATTGGCCTCAGCTATCTTCAGCCATGGAAGTAAGAAGTTTCCTTGGATTGGCTGGTTACTATAGAAAATTTGTCAAGGGAGTTTCAACGATAGCAAAACCTTTGACACGATTGATGGGTAAAGGAGTAGCTTTTGAATGGAGTAAGAAAGCGGAACAAATATTCAATAAATTGAAAGAAGCTTTAACCTCAGCGCCAGTCTTAGCTCTATCTAAACCTATCCAGCCATATACAGTGTATACAGATGCTTCATGAGTTATCTTGGGGTGCGTGCTGATGCAAGGTGATAAAGTTATTGCTTTTGCATCGCGATAACTGAGGAAGCATGAAGATAATTATAGTACACATGATTTAGAGATAGCCGCAGTAGTACCTGTACTTAAAATATGGCGGCCGTACCTATATAGTGCAACTGTTCAACTATACACAGATCATCAAAGTCTCAAGTATTTGTTTACACAACCAGAGTTAAATCTGAGACAAAGGGAAGGCAAACGTGGTGGTAGACGCATTAAGTCGACGGAAGGCGGATGTAAGTGCTACCAAGGATATGGTATCCTCAGCAAAAACAATTTAAATCGATGAAGCTTGCAGCATTAGAAGGAGAATCTAGCGAACCGTTAGGTTCGGGTAGAGCTAAGATTGGTGCTAAGGTTAAAGCTTCTTTCAATTTATTGAATGTTTTTTCTCCTTTCTTACTCTATTCAAAAGCTACTCCTTTACCCGTCAATCGTGTCAAAGGTTTTGCTATCGTTGAAACTCCCTTGACAAATTTTTTATAATAACCAGCCAATCCAATGAAGCTTCTTACTTCCATGGCTGAAGATAGCTGAGGCTGATCTCGAATTACTTGGACCTTCTCAGGATTTGCGGAAACTCCTTGTTCTGATACACGATGACCCAAAAATCCAATCTCTCTTTTCCAAAAATTGCATTTAGCAAATTTCGCGAACAATGTCTGACTTCTAAGTCGTTCCAAGACCATTCTTAGATGAACCTCATGTTCCTCCGCTGTCCATGAGTATAGTAGAATATCATCAATGAATATAATCACGAACTTATCTAAGTAGTCTCGGAACACTTCGTTCATAAGTCTCATGAATGATGTCGGTGCATTTGTAAGACCAAACGGCATAACTACAAACTCGTAGTGTCCATACCAAGTCCTAAATGCAGTTTTCATCACATCATTTCCCTGGACAGGGATCTGATGGTATCCAGATGCCAAATCTATCTTTGAAAACCAACTTGCTCCATGCAGTTGGTCCAACAGTTCATCTATCTTGGGTAATGGATACTTATCTTTGATTGTCACATTATTTATCCCACGATATTCAATGCACAACCTCATGCTTCGATCTTTCTTTTCACAAATAAGACCGGAGCTCCACAGGGTGATGAGCTAGGTCGGATGAGACCTTTTTCCATAAGGTCTTCCAACTCATTCTTTAACTCTGCCATTTTCGCTGGTGCCACACGATAAGTAGCTTTAGCAAAGGGAGCTGCACTGGGTATCAAATTAATGGTGAAAGAATTGTTTCTAGGTGGAGGTAGCCCTTCTAATGGTTGAAACACATCTTAAAATTCTTGGATCACATGTATATCTTGCAGTTATGATGCTGACATTCTGGTGTCCTCCCCCAACACAAGTTAGGGCTACCAGGTAGGCCTCACCTTCCTCTAATATATTCTCGACTCTAAGTGTTGTTATACATTCCGTCGTTGAACTTGGGTGGATTCTATTATATGACAACACATGATGCCCATCTCTTTCAAATATGATCTTTCCACGACCACTGTAACGCCCCCGATCATCGGTCAACGACCTTTGACTGGAAATGCTACGTAACGTTCCGAGACCAACCGATCCCAAGTCCCAAAAACGGATCTTGAGACCCAAGGCCGTCTGTTCCCGGGGTGGTTTACCCGCACTGTCCTGATCCTAAGGCTTTGCAACCTAGACCGAGCCACAATAATTGTTTCAATCCGGATAAGACCAGTATCACTTGAAACTTAAGTACATAAAATACTTCTATTTATTATATACTTAGGTTCAAATATACATCATAAAAACATTAGGCCGGCACTAGGCTATGCGTTCCAAACGAAATACAACTACATAATATTTTACAAATAGGTAATAGAAAGCTACCGCTGGTTTTCCTAAATCTTGTGATACTTTCTCAGGTCTACCCGCTAGGTTCACCTGCAAAAAAAGTTGAGTCATGAGTAATCTAATATTACTCAGTGAGTCGAGGTTCCTCTAACGGATATAGCGCTCTCACCCAAACCCAAAATAACAATCACACACAATAATGAATACGCGGAAGCATTCAATAATCAATGAAAACAATAAGATGCAATGCAACCGGTTTTTAATTCAACAAGGCCTCATGAATCCCGCATTGTTCCTGGCACATTGGAAAGTAAGACACAAAGTCTTCCAATCTTCCCGAGTTCCTTGGGAACACCCCAACACAACTCAATATACCGTCGTGTATCATGGCATATGGGCACGACCCAAGAAACGACCATGGCATAAATCTAACATATGACTTTCATCAGGAATGAAGGACCACTTGGCCACATGTTCTTACGGTCCTTCGTTCTTACGGAACACTTACTTAGATTTCCCCTGAACTTTAGACTTCCAAAAATGAACCACCAGCTTAGGCAATCCGGCTTGTTCCAATTCTTAGTTTTTCTGCGAAACTTAGCTCAAGGAATTCAATTCGGAACACTCAAATAGAACAAATTATGATTAATATGAAGGATGGATCATGCAAAAGTATTAAGCATTTCATAATGCAAGACGCTTTAAACATTTGTAAGTATTAAGCATTCAACAATGCAAAATACTCTAAAACATCCAAAATATTACATGGTTCCTAGAAGGTCATAATCCATTATATTACATTAAGCTACTAGAGCGCCTAACTTTGGAATCAACCTTAAGAGAAATTAGGTGACCAAAACTTATCCGAACATATCACTTAGATATTTTACACCAAAAAGAGTAAGGTTAACGCCCTTATACCTGACGTGAAGGACACTTAGGATATCTACACCTTGAACATAACCTATTATGTTCTACTGAGCCGCTGGATGGAAGGTGGGGAGCTGCCTGAGTCAGAGTCGAATTGAATGGAATCTCCACATGAATTATCGGACACTCATCTCCACGATTTCCTTCACGAGCACAATGGACACACACAACCTTACTTATTTCACCGTTCCAGTTTATCATTGGGCAGAAAAAGGACACATGCCTATTCATTCCGCAAATTCGGCACCAAGTCGCGGTAAGGGAAGAATATCTCATTCGGTACCAATCACTTGGGCCAAAAGCGCTCAAATCTTGCTCGGGTACACAGGTCTCTAATCCTCTTTTTTCGGAGTTCCAAGAGATGTATTAAACTGAATGGGAGTATTAGATGCATACCTCATTCCTTGTTCCGTTCTAGATAAGTGTTGTCCTACCTCATTGTTCCCTCGCATCCACAATTGGTAGTGGCTCTGTCTCAAAGGTTCTGGAGCTGTGGTAAAATCTCGAACGGTTTATGGGGCTTCATGATTTCCCAAAGTCCTTTTTCCTTGAGTATTTTTGGATGGAACATCTGGAAAAGTTTGCGAAATATCACTGTCAAGCCAACCTTGGTAAGATCCTAATTGTCGAAGCCTATCCTCCCAATACTCGATGACTTGTGGTCGCGAATCCACCCTTGATTGTGGGGCAATTGCGGGTACCACTCGTTCCGGAGTAAGTGAGTGCTCACGAAAAATCTGAGGATTGAAGGGCATTCGAATAGGATTTTCCTCCATCTCGCTTTCGGATGAGATATCGATGATTTCTAGAGGATGCGGTGCCAAAGGAGTAGATGGTTATTCGGGTGAGTCAAGAATTATGATAACTTCCGGTACTGTCTCAGGGACATTCAGAATTGGAATTCCTTCTGGATCCTCTTCAGGATCTTCCTCAGCTTCGGATTCTCCTAGTTTTAGCTCATCTTGATGATAATATGGCTCTGGTCCTAGGCTAAGATGTTGATCGTTCATTACATAGTGCAAGCGTATTGGGACATCGTTGAGTTCCATATCCTCAATATTTTCTAATATACTTGGGCTTCGATGATACCATATCACCACATAACCAGAGTCACTAGAACTATCAGAAAAGTCACTATAAAACATGTTCCCACTGGATTCATCTGAAGACTAGAGTTCGTTACTCCTGACTCAGACCCGGCATCACCAATCCATCTTGGCATCTTATACCTAAAAATATTCGCAACAAAGGTAAGTTTCTCATTATCCAAAGCACTATATTCTTATACTATTAAACATCTTAAGTATTGAAGTGCTAAAACGTTGGACTGGCCAGACTCTAGATTGATCTTGTGACTCATTTACTCGATAAATATTTAAAAACTACAAGTAACTTAGCATGATTTCGAACCATGCTCTAATACCAACTTGTAACGCCCCCGATCATCGCTTAATGACCTTTCACCGGAAACGCTACGTACCACTCCGAGACCAACCGAACCCAAGTCCCAAAAATGGATCCTGAGATTCAAAGCTGGCCGTTCCCAGGGCGGTTTACCTGCACTATCCTGGTCCTAAGGCTTTGCAACCCGGGCCAAGGCAGAACAATTCTTTTGGGTCTGTACAAGACCACGCAGCAGTATTACTTGCATATTTAGAAAATGTTCCCTTTTACTTAGTATATCATATACAGAGAAAACCTTGGAAAGCTATATATGTCGGATCCGAGGTTTAAACCAATTCGTGCATAATATAAACTTAAGTTCGGCAAGATCAATAAAACACTACTCCGGCCTTCCTAAGTCCAAAGCTGCCAGACAAGCTTTACCTCTAATGATTCCTGAAAGACAAAGTGAGATGGAATGAGCAACTTAAAAGTTACTCAGAGAGTGATATCTATAATAAATCCATCCCAAAGAACAGGCAACAAGCAGAATATGAAGTTATCAAGGAACAATGTAACAAAAATGCCAGATTTAAATCAAAACAGATCATAATCATGCATGAATACAATCGCTCATATAGGCCTTGTGCCGATGCTCACATATCCGAAACTCATAGAATGTAGGACACAAAGTCCTTGACATTCCGGTCCTAGCGGAATACCCACTTAAACCCACATATACGATTGCGCCCCATCGCATATCACAACCTATGGGTGCGACCAACATACCGGCGTGGCGTGAAACACTCACAACTTCTACGGAATATGTGAGATCATTACACCATACAACACTGCATGATGCGCACATAATCTTACTTCACGGGCTACATGCAACATAAACTCGCATATGATGCTATCCAGCAGCCTAATACAAACGCAACAATCCGACAATACTTAGAATGAAATCAGCAATGCAAGCTCAAGCAATAATAATCAGTCCATGAAATCCCCTAAGCAATGCATGAGAAAATCATTCTAGACGATCAAGCTCAACAGATGATGTAAAGAATCAGAAAAGCAATGATCCTAAACATTATCACAATAAACGACAAAGAACAAGCAACCCCACGGTGACCCTACACATCTAGCCACCGAAACACCACTCACAGATTTCGGATGGAAGATAAGACTCAGACACTAGGAACTGATCCTAAGGCTTGACTCCGAACAATTCCTCCCCGGGTCAACTTATCGAGACTCACACAAGGATAATAAGTGACTAGTGTCTCGGACAAGGGGTTGGGTTATGGGAACTCTGGGTCTGGTTGTGATGGAGAATTTTTTAGTAAGGGTGGGGCTATATTTATAGCCAGTGGCCGGAACAAGTGGCTAGAGGGACACTTGACACCAGGGCAGACAAGTGTCAAAACCACCACGGTGCTTCCGGAGCTGACATGTGCCGAACACCTGTCAGTTCTGTCCCAGCGTCACGTGGTTTATGCGCGTTCTGACACGTGATGAACCAAGCAGGCTACAACGTGGCACCCGGTCTAAAACACGTTTATCTCGCTTGTGAGTTAAAGCCTTCCCGGGTCGACTTTGTACTGGCCTCAAGTGGTCTTGTCCCGCGGTACCGAAATGGATCAAGGCCTCTTGTCCTGCAGTATAGAACTAATCCGAGGCCAATAGATCTGCGGCTCTGAACTAGACCGAGGTCTCTCGACTAGCGGTACTGATTTGCGGCCTGGCATATCACTGCGTGGCCTCGTACCGACTGTCTCATCCATCCCATGGTACATGTACCGCATTTTGTTCTCTTGTCCCGCCGTACACGGATAGGAACTTATCTATTTTCTTGGCCCAAGGTGAGTTTCCTTTGATAAATCTTAATTATTTTCCGAGCCAAATCTTTCTAAGTTCTTCCTTTACCCATTCCAAGTCTAATTTTCCCAAGGCCGTTACTTTGAAAAACTAGGATCGTTCCGGTCCGGTCTTGGCACTATCAGGGTTATAACATTCTCTCCCCCTTAATATAATTCGTCCCGAATTCTGCAAAGGTTTTTTCTTCTGTAGACCACTTACTTAGATTTCCCCTGAACTTTAGACTTCCAAAAATCCAACCACGGACTTAGGCAATCCGGCATGTTCCAATTCTTAGTTTTTCTGCGAAACTTAGCTCAAGGAATTCTATTCGGAAAACTCGAATAGAACAGATTATGATTAATATGAAGGATGGATCATGCAAAAGTATTAAGCATTTTATAATGCAAGACGCTTTAAACATTTGTAAGTATTAAGCATTCAACAATGCAAAATACTCTAAAACATTCAAAGGCAATGAGAATCATCCATGCAAAATACTTAACATTACTCTTACATCCAAAAAATTACATGGTTCCCAGAAGGTCATAATCCATTATATTACATTAAGCTACTAGAGCGCCTAACTTTGGAATCAACCTTAAGAGAAATTAGGTGACCAAAACTTATCCGAACACATCACTTAGATATTTTACACCAAAAAGAGTAAGGTTAACGCCCTTAGACCTGACGTGAAGGACACTTAGGATATCTACACCTTGAACATAACCTATTATGTTCTACTGAGCCGCTAGATAAAAGGTGGGAAGCTGCCTGAGTCAGAGTCGGATTGAATAGAATCTCTAGATGAATTAACGGACACTCATCTCCACGATGTCTTCAAGCGCACAATGGACACACACAACCTTACTTATTTCACCGTTACAGTTTATCGTTGGGCAGAAAAAGGACACATGCCCATTTATTCCGCAAATTCGGCACCAAGTCGCGGTAAAGGAAGAATATCTCATTCGGTACCAATCACTTGGGCCAAAAGCGCTCCAATCTTGCCCGGGTACACAGGTCTCCAATCCTCTTTTTTCTGAGTTCCAAGAGATGTATTAAACTGAATGAGAGTATTAGATGCATACCTCATTCCTTGTTCCGTTCTAGATAAGTGTTGTCCCACCTCATTGTTCCCTCACATCCACAATTGGTAGTGGCTCTGTTTCAAAGGTTCTGGAGCTGTGGTAAAATCTCAGACGGTTCGTTTAGCTTCATGATTTCCCAAAGTCCTTTCTCCTTGAGTATTTTTGGATGGAACATCAGGAACAGTTTGCAAAATATCACTATCAAGCCAACAATGGTAAGATCCTAATTGTCGAAGCCTATCCTCCCAATACTCGATGACTTGTGGTCGCGAATCCACCCTTGACTGTGGGGCAATTGCGGGTACCAGTCGTTCCGGAGTAAGTGAGTGCTCACGGAGCATCTGAGGATCGAAGGGCATTCGAATAGGATTTTCCTCCATCTTGCTATCGGATGAGATATCGAAGATTTCCGGAGGATGCGGTGCCCAAGGAGTAGATGGTTGTCCGGGTGAGTTCTAAATTATGATAACTTCCGGTACCGGCTCAGGGATATTCAGAATTGGAATTCCTTCAGTATTCCTAGTTTTGGCTCATCTTGATGATAATATGGCTCTGGTCCTAGGCCAAGATGTTGATCGTTCATTACATAATGCAAGGGTATTAGGACATCGTTGAGTTCCATATCCTCAATATTTTCTAATATACTCGGGCTTCGATGATACCATATCACCACAGAACCAGAGTCACCAGAACTATCAGAAAAGTCACTATTAAACATTTTCCCACTGGATTTGTCTGAAGACTGGTTTGTTACTCCTGACTCAGACCCGGCATCACTAATCCATCTTGGCATCTTAGACCTAAAAACAATTGCAACAAAGGAGAGTTTCGCAACAAAGGTAAGTTTCTCATTATCCAAAGTACTATATTCTTATACTATTGAACATCTTAAGTATTGAAGTGCTAAAACGTTGGACTGGCCAGACTCTAGATTGATCTTATGACTCATTTACCTGATAAATAATTTGAAAACCACAAGTAACTTAGCATGATTTCGAACCATGCTCTAATACCAACTAGTAACGCCCCCGATCATCGCTTAACGACCTTTCACCGTAAATGCTATGTACCGCTCCAAGACTTACCAAAACCAAGTCCAAAAAACGGATCCTAAGACTCAAGGCCGGCCGTTCCCTGGGCGATTTACCCGCACTGTCCAGGTCCTAAGGCTTTGCAACCCGGGCCAAGGCAGAACGGTTTGTTGGGTCCGTACAAGACCACGCAGCAGTGTTACTTGCATCTTTAGAAAACGTTCCCTTTTACATAGTATATCATATATAGAGAAAACCTCGGAAAGCTATATATGTCGGATCCGAGGCTTAAACTAATTCATACATAATATAAACTTTAGTTCGGCAAGATCAATAAAACACTACTCCGGCCTTCCTAAGTCCAACGCTGCCAGACAAGCTTTACCTCTAATGATTCCTGAAAGATAAAGTGAGATGGAATGAGCAACTTTAAAGTTACTCAGAGAGTGATGCCTATAATAAATACATCCCAAAGGACATGCAACAAGCAGAATATTATGTTATAAAGGAACAATGTAACAAGAATGCAAGACTTAAATCAAAACAGATCATCATCATGCATGAATGCAATCGCTCCTATAGGCCTTGTGCCAATGCTCACATATCCGGAACTCATACAATATAGGACACAAAGTCCTTAACATTCCGGCCTTAGCGGAATACCCACTTAAACCCAAATATACGATTGCGCCCATCGCATATCACAACCTATGGGTGCGACCCACATACCACTGTGGCGTGAAATACTCACGACTTCTATGGAATCTGTGAGATCATTACACCATACCATACTGCATGATGCGCACATAATCTTACTTCACGGGCTACATGCAACATAAACTCGCATATGATGCTATCCAGCAGCCTAATACAAACGCAACAATCCGACAATACTTAGAATGAAATCAGCAATGCAAGCTCAAGCAATAATAATCAGTCCATGAAATCCCCTAAGCAATGCATGAGAAAATCATTCTAGACAATCAAGCTCAATAGATGATATAAAGAATCAGACAAGCAATGATCCTAAACATTATCACAATAAACGGCAAAGAACAAGCAACCCCACGGTGACCGTACTCATCTAGCCACCGAAACACCACTCACATATTTCGGATAGAAGATAAGACTCAGACGCTAGGAACTGATCCTAAGGCTTGAGTCCAAACAATTCCTCCCCGGGTCAACTTATTGAGGGACTAGTGTATTGGACAAGGGGTTGGGTTATGGGAACTTTGGGTCTAGTTGTGATGGGGAAATTTTTAATAAGGGTGGAGCTATATTTATAGCAAGTGGCCGAAACAAGTGGCTAGAGGGACACTTGACATCTGGGCAGACAAGTGTCAAAACCACCACGGTGCTTCCGAAGCTGACACGTGCCGAACACCTATCAGTTCTATCCCAGCATCACGTGGTTTATGTGCGTTCTGACATGTGCCGAACCGAGCAGGTTACCTGGTCCACCACACGTTTATCTCGCTTGCGGGTTAAAGCCTTCCCAGGTCGACTTCACACTGGCCTCAAGTGGTCCTGTCCCGCGGTACCAAAATGGATCAAGGATCTGCAGTCCTCTCAACCCGCAGTATATAACTGATCTGAGGCCAATGGATCTGCAGTTCATAACTGGACCAAGGTCTCTCGACCCGCGGTACTGATTTGCGGCCTAGCGTATTACTGCATAGCCTTGTACTGACTGTCCCATTCGTCCCATGGTACATGTATCGCCTTTTTTTCCTTTGTCATGCGGTACATATATCGGAACTTATCCATTTTCTTGGCCCAAGGTGAGTTTCCTTTGATAAATCTTAATTATTTCCCGAGCCAAATCTTTCTAAGTTCTTCCTTTACCCATTCCAAGTCTAATTTTCCCAAGGCCGTTACTTTGAAAAACTAGGATCGTTCCGTTTGGGTCTGGTCTAGACACTATCAGGGTTATAACATTTATGCCCCTAATAGTGCCCAGGCCGGATCGAAACGGTCCTAGTTTTTCAAAGAAACGGCTTTGGGAAAAGTTGGCTTGGGAAAGATAGAGAAAGATTTTAGTAAGGTTTTGACCGAGGAAAAATATTGGAAAGATCAAAGGAAATGGAGTTTTAGCCGTGGGATTTGATGCGGGACTGTGGGCACGTATCACGGGTCATTGGAGCATGTACTACAGATCAATGGAATATGGACTGTGGGTCGACAGAGTGCTTGGCTTTGGGAAAGCTAAGTCGGTGGAACATGTGGGTGTTATTCGGCCACGTCAATGTTAGATCCGTCAGATACACGCCTGACACTTGTCAGCACGTATGCGTGTTCGGCTGTCGACACGTGGCAGCGTTACTAACAAGTGTCAGCAGATTGCTCAGCTAAACTTCGGGTCCGATCGAATCCTAAGGAAACCTCGGTTTAATCAGTGAGTCTTGGTAGAATGCGTATCATTTTATTATCATACTAGTGAAGTTTGATTAAGCTTTTCTTTAATATACTCCTGAGGTTCTTAGCATCGTTTATTTATTTTGCTAAGTGTGGATTATATTATAGATTGCTTGTTGGTGTTGTAGGTTTGTTCTAGCCATTGTTAGATCAAATGATGATTGATTGTGCATTTAGGTTAATGATTATGTAGCATGTGTGTGATCATGTTGCATTTAACCTAATGTGGATTTAATGGATGCTCATATGTCGGATTTATGACGCATCCAGCGGTCCTTCGTTCCTGATGAAAGTCATATGTCGGAGTTATGCCATAAGCCATGATACACGACGGTGTATTGAGTTTTGTTGGGGTGTTCCCACGGAACTCGGGAAGATTGGAAGACTTTGTGTCTTACTTTCCAATGTGCCAGGAACAATGAGGGATTCGTGAGGCCTGGTTGAATTAAAAACCGGTTGCATTGCATCTTATTGTTTTCATTGATTATTGAATGCTTCCGCGTATTCATTAATGTCTGTGATTGTTATTTTGGGTTTGGATGGGAATGCTATATCCGTTAGAGGAACCTCGACTCACTGAGTAATATTAGATTACTCATGACTCAACTTGTTTTGAAGGTGAACCTAGCGGGTAGACCCGGGAAAGTATCACAAGATTTAGGAAAACCAGCGGTAGCTTTCTATTGCCTCTTTGTAAAATATTATGTAGTTGTATTTCATTTAAAACGCATAGGCTAGTGCCGGCCTACTGTTTTAATGATGTATATTTGAATCTAAGTATATAATAAATGGAAGTATTTTATGTACTTAAGTTTCAAGTGATACTGGTTTTGTCCGGATCAAAACAATCTTTTTGGCTCGGTTCGGGTTGCAAAGCCTTAGGATCGGGACAGTGCGGGTACAAGTTGGTATCAGAGCGTGGTTCTGGTCATGCTCATTGGAACTTGTTTTCAAATATTTTATCGAGTAATGATTGAGTCGCAAAGAGCAATTTAGGGTAAGCTGGTAGTCTTTTGCTTAGTCTAATAGGATGGGTTAAGTCTTACCTTATGTATCGTTGCAAATGTCAGTATGAGGAGAAAACGATGTTGGAGGGATCGTTTAGGGGGTACATAACGATCATCCAGTAAACCAGAGAAAGGGAACCAATGCCCATTACCCAGTATTAGAAACCCCTTCCTGCACCGCAACATCAATATGTGCAGCAACCTGATAACCCCGCTTCGGTAAATGATCCGACCAGGGATCTGATTTACCATATGTTGGAACGAATGAACTAGTAACATATCGTGAAAGAACCACGACACCTATTGCAGCACCAATTGAACTAGTAACATATATGTTAGAAGCAATCCTTTCACTATTAATCTGGAGCCCGGTGTAGCACCAATTGCTAAAGATCTTTATCGAATGGCACCAATAAAAATGGCAGAATTAAAGAATCAATTGAAAGACCTTATGGATAAAGGCTTCATTCAATCTAGTTCATCACCATGGGGAGCTCTAGTCTTATTTGTGAAAAAGAAAGATGGGAGCATGAGGTTGTGCATTGATTACCGTGGGATAAACAATGTCACAATCAAGGATAAGTATCCATTACCCATGATAGATGAACTACTGGACCAACTACAAGAAGCAAGTTGGTTTTCCAAGATAGATTTAGCATCTGGATACCATCAGATCCCTGTCCATGGAGATGATGTAATGAAGACTGCATTTAAGACCCGGTATGGACACTACGAGTTCATAGTAATGCCATTTGGTCTTACAAATGCACCGGCTGCGTTCATGAGACTTATGAACAAAGTGTTCCGAAATTATCTAAATAAGTTCGTGATTATATTTATTGATGATATCCTAATATACTCACGAACAGAGGAGGAACATGAGGTTCACTTAAGGATGGTCTTAGAGCGACTAAGGAGTCAGAAATTATTTGCAAAATTCACTAAATGTAGTTTTTGGAAGAGAGAGATTGGATTCTTGGGACATCCTGTGTCTCAACACAGAGTTTCTGTGGATTCTGAAAAGGTCCAATTAATCCGAGATTGGCCTCAACTATCTTCCGCCACAGAAGTAAGAAGTTTCCTTGGATTGGCTGGATACTACAGAAAGTTTGTCAAGGGATTCTCGTCAATAGCAAAACCACTAACACGATTAACGGGTAAAGGAGTAATATTTGAATGGAGCCAAGAAGCGGAAAAGGCATTCAATCAATTAAAAGATGCCTTGACTTCAACGCCCATTCTAGCTTTACCCGAACCTAACCAACCTTATACAGTATATACATATGTTTCACGTGTTGGCTTAGGATGTGTGCTTATGCAAGGTGATAAAGTTATTGCCTATGCATCGCGGCAGTTGAGGAAACATGAAAAAAATTACACTACACACGTCCTAGAGATGGCAGCAGTGGTTTTTGCACTAAAGATATGGCGATCATATCTATATGGTGCAACAGTACAATTATATACCGATCATCAGAGTCTCAAGTACTTTTTCACTCAACCAGAGTTGAATTTGAGACAAAGAAGATGGATGGAGTTCGTAGCAGATTACGACCTCAAGATTATGTACCATCCCGGAAAAGCAAATGTGGTAGCGAATGCGTTAAGTCGACGAAAGGCAGATGTAAGTATTACCAAAGACATAACATCTCTGTCAGATCAATTGAAATCTATGAAGCTGCTACACTAGATGGAAAACCTAGTGAACCATTATGTAGGCAAGCTATTAATCAAGCAAGCCTTATTCAACGAATCCGCGAGGAATAAAGAAGGGATCTGAGTTTGAAGAAGATTTTCGAAGAACTGAGTGATAGGAACGATCAAAATTTAAGCAGATATCATATTGCCTCGGATGGGACATTATTACTACTGGGACGAATAACCGCAAGGGCAAGGATTACGAGACAAAATTCTGAGGATGGTACATCATTCAAAGTTGAGCATCCACCCTGGTAGTATAAAAATGTACAAAGATGCTCGCCGATACTATCACTGGCCGGGAATGAAGAGAATAGTTGCTCAACATGTGGCCCAATGTCAAATTTGTCAACTGGTCAAGGCTGAACATCAAGTACTAGGAGGACTACTTCAGAATATGCAAATTCCAGAATGAAAATTGGAGGCGATCGCTATGGATATGGTATCAGGATTTCCACCAGCACCAAGGAGAGGTAATGATGCAGTCTTGGTAGTAGTTGATCAACTAACCAAGAGTGCACATTTTATGGCAATCAAGTCTGGCGACGGCGCACAGATTTGGGCAGAGCAATATATCAAGGAGATTGTTAGACTTCATGGAGTTCCTACGAGTATTATTTCTGATCGAGATCCAAGATTAATGTCACAACTTTGGACAGTTCTTCAGGAGAGTTTGGGAACTCGATTACACATGAGTTCAACATATCATCCTGAGACGGACGGGCAAAGTGAGAGAACCATCCGAACACTAGAAGATATGCTACGATTATGTGTCCTAGACTAAGGAGGATCATGGGAATAATATCTACACTTGGTAAAATTTTCATACAACAATAGTTATCACGCCTGCATCGGAATGTCACCATATGAAGCTTTGTATGGAAGACCATGTAGAACTCCGTTATGTTGGCCAGAAATAGGAGAAAGTCAGTTGCATGGACCTGATCAAATCCAAGAAACTATTCAGAAGATAAGAATAGCTCAAGACAACATGAAACGAGCTCAAGATCGTCAGAAAAAGTATGCTGATCAAGGAAGGAGGGAATTGGTCTTTGAGGAGGGAGATATGGTTTACTTGAAAGCAGGTATATCCAAAGGAAAAGACCGATTTTCAAAGCCAAGTAAGTTGGAGCAACGATATAAAGGACCTTACCGAATTAAAAAACGGGTAGGAGAAGTAGCTTACGAGCTAGAAATACGGAAGGCCCTCAAAATTCATCATACCGTGCATATGTCTTCGCTTCAAAAGCATATTACCAACCCAGATACACCAGCTCGAGGAAATCGTGACATGTGGGATGATCCCATAAAAGTCAAACTCAATACCCTGAACTTTTATGGGACCATCCGGCATGTCACAATTTCCTCGAGCTGGTGCATCTGGGTCGGGAATATGCTTTCGAAGCAAAGACACATGCACAGTATGATGAATTTTGAGGGTCTTCGGTATTTCTAGCTCGTAAGCTACTTCTCCTACCCATTTCTTAATTCAGTAAAGTCCTTTATATCGTTGCCCCAACTTACTTGGCTTTGCAAATCAGTCTTTTCCTTTGGATATACCTGCTTTCAAGTAAACCATATCTCCCTCCTCAAAGACCAATTCCCTCCTTCCTTGATGAGCATACTTTTTCTGACAATCTTGAGCTCGTTTCATGTTGTCTCGAGCTATTCTTATCTTCTGAATAGTTTCTTGGATTAGATCAGGTCCATACAACTGACTTTCTTCTGTTTCGGGCCAACATAACGGAGTTCTACATGGTCGTCCATACAAAGCTTCATATGGTGACATTCCGATGCTGGCGAGATAACTATTGTTGTATGCAAATTCTATCAAATGTAGATATTGTTCTCATGATTCTCCCCAGTCTAGGACACATAATCGTAGCATATCTTCTAGTGTTCGGATGGTTCTCTCACTTTGC